>BSQZ01000003.1:13421051-13878551 GCA_033239005.1 Lamellibrachia satsuma | reverse complement strand
TTGTGGTATTGTGGCATTCGTATAATACTACAAGCACATTAGCATTTTTTTATGGAATGTGCGTATATGTGTAGCGCGTATATATATTTCTTAAGATTACCAGTCGCAAGAAGCTTTCGTTTGCCATTTAAGTTCAGGTAATATTTATTTTTAATCTGGTCATGTCGATCAAAACTTGACAGTTGGCAAGGTCAGATGTACCAAGGAAACTCCATTTAACATTATGCTGTAATTATGTTCGCCAAAGTAATTCTTATTACGGGGAGCTTAACGCGCATGCATCGATCACGTATGAGCAACAAGAACGATTGTTGGCATCTAACCATTCGTACAAAGTACACTTAGGCGGGGTCAGTGCCAGCGTACTTTTTATTGAAATGTTTTAAATGTCGGTCGCACGCGAAATGCGACCACTGTTGCATAACGCAGCGCCGCGCTGTGAATTGTTGCGGAACTACTGTTTTAAATTGCGTAACAGGTTACGGCGCTGTAAGACAGTCCGACATCTTTAACAAGGTTTAACCAGGTCGCCATCCCAAACAACAAGTTCCTGATGGCAAGTGGCCAAGGAAGCCATTGGCTTATCGAGAGTCCAACAATTTTCTCATCTATGTGTAGCCTGCCCATATCAAATATCTGTCAATTCTATTTTTAAACATATTCACACTACTAGCTTTAACACAATCATTTGGCAGTTTGTTCCATTCATTTATCAACCTCTGTGAGAAAGAGTACTTTCTCATGTCCAGCTTACACTGCTCCTTAAATAATGCTGCTTTAAGTCCTCTGGTTCTACTGCCTTCTTTAAGTTTGAAGAACATATTCCTGTCAACATCCTCATAACCATTCACTATTTAAACACTTCTATTTGGTCTCCTCTTAGTCTTGGAAATACACAACTTCGTGTAAAACAATTATCAATATGACACCATGGAATTGTACATAATTATTGGAGATAACTGTTTGTAAACATATTTTATGGTTATTATTTTATATGTCATACGTGGACTGTATCATATAATAACATGGTTACGTCGATATATTTTAATCTGGAAATTATCATCATTTTACTAACGAGGGGTATGAGAATTAGTACGCTTTGTATGAACAGGCAGATGTCGACAATTGTGAACGGTCCCTTAACAGGCGACTGTTTGACTTCCGTGATGGCGGCGATGCATTAAGAACTCCCGAGTAGAATACACAGTGACTTATTCCGCCTCGTGTTTGATTTACGCGTTGTGTCGAGAGTAGATCGGTTACTTGGCCTTGGGAGCGCGCGGCTGCGGAAGTCGACCTGTCGGTCTATGTCGGTTTAACAAAAGTTGAAATAATACCTTTTTATTGACTTTCATCGTTAGATCGGGTAACTGGCCAAAGTGTGAATAGCTTTATGCTATAGTATATACAGAGCCGGATCATTTTTTTATTTTTGTCGCAGATTTTGTAGGCGTAAGGCGATGTTTTAGCCTGACGTCTTTAAGGCGACAGTTGTTTATTTAAGTTTCTATAACTATGTAATGTCCTAAGTATATTTGCATCCATTATATATCAAGTGATATAAAGGATTCAATTACGTTTATCTTATATAACATATAACTACATATCGTAGTTATTGTGTTATAACTGTCATTCCTCTCTATACGTTGAAGACAATCCAGATAATTGCATGATTCGGGGACAGCTGATTCTTGCTATAAGAAACAGGTCGGGACTTGGTCGATATATGATATCCATATATCCGATGTTCCTTTTACACAGGGGTATAAAAAACTGTGCCAGTGAGAACGGAACCTCAAGATTGTTACTTTTAAGCTGATGTTTCTTTCATCGGGAATCTTCATAGCGAGAAGACACTGAATAACATGGTTGGTTTTAATCACCCTCTGGAAGGAAATCTGACTTTAAACCCACAGACTGTAGTCACCGTGTGCCCAGGTTTTTTTATGGAGTTGCCGGGAAACGTGTTTGATGTGTGAAGGAATTGGTCAGGCGGGGTAGCACGTGTTATTTGAGGGGACGGAGTATGTAGAGGGATATCAAATGCGATGACACTATACATTGGTGGAGGATATTACGGTGGGAACAGGAAACTGTGGTCTGGAATGTGTTGACGAAGAAACTGAGAGAGACAAAGTAAATACACACGCGAGCACGCACGCACGCACGCACGCAGCAACCCACACACCCACACACCCACGCACCCGCGCACTAACGCGCGCGCGCACACGCGCGCACGCACGCACGCACGCACGCACGCACACACACACACACACACGCACGCACGCACACACACACGCACACGCACACGCACGCACAATTTGATATTTACACACGGATTTGCAGTAGGAATTTAATAAATTGATTATAAATAAGATTTCGTTGATGTTTCAAGGGTTTCTAGTCGGCATAGTTTGTAACACTAATAAACGTAATTAACAGAATGACGCGTATTTAGTTGACGGAGGACTTATTTATACCAAATTGTGCTCTTTTTAAATTGTCCCGCTATTCTTATATAATAAGTAAAATTGTCACGCAGTAAAATTCTGGACGGTTCGACTGAATCCCGGAATCTCCTGGATCGACCAATGATCATGTTGCGGACGTGAATCACAATATGACGCCTTCTTTCGCTCTGTGTCGAGTAACATCGCTGCCTCGTCAACGTCTCTTCCGACAAACAAAGTGGAAACAGATTACTCCCTCTCTATGTAGGCATGCTGACTGGAACGCCCACACCAACGCACTCGCGCACGCACGTGCTCGTGCGCACGCACTGCGTCACTGTTGTGACACTAGCATGTTGCCACTTGCCAAAATCGCATTTTTGAAACAGCGGTCATTACACTGTCTATCGGAGTTATGATAACTGAGATTGTTTTCTTTTTAAGCAGATAAGCAAATGACAGGTAAATGAACCGAACAGTGGGATTCTGTTGTTTTGCCATATTTGTATTTTTTTCTCACAATTATTACCTTGGTGCGATTCGTTTTATGTACATTTATAGCAGTGCATTTAAGAGGCCAAAACACATAAAGGTTATCAGTGTAGTTACTTTGAGGATTTAGCTACACGTATAGCTATAAGTATAACTACAATTGTAGCTGCAAGTACAACTAAATGTATTACTACACGAATAGCTACTAATGTAACTACAAGTATAATTGCAATTATATCTACTTGTACAGCTACAGGTATGACTACAAGTATGGCTATGAGTGTGGTTACATGTATAGCTACAATTATCAGTACATGTATGACTACAAGTATAGCTACTAATGTAGCTATACGTATAACTGCAATTATGGCTACTGATGTAGCTACAAGTATAAGTACATGTACAGCTACTAGTGTAGCTACTTGTGTAGCTACCTGTACTACTTCAAGTATAAATATAAGTATAGCTACAAGTATAGCTAGACGTATCGGTACAGGTGTAGCTATACGTTTAACTACAAGTGTCGCTATGACACATTGTCTGGGTATTTAATGTGGGGAAAATAGCAGCTGATTCATATTAGTGGTTCACGACAAGTAACCCGGATGTTAAAGTCTGTGTCGCCAGCGACGTCACGATTGATGACACGCCAGTGTCAACTCGACAGGGGCCTGACACGGCGGGTAGCGGGAGGCGCTTGGGAGCAAAGGGGGCGTTCCCTCCCGTTGTGGAAACAGGGTGGCGATTGACACCTAATTCTCGAACACCCACATTGGGGTAGCGTCTCGCGGTCTAGACCGAGGCTACTTGAATTCAATTACCGCAGGAGCTGATTGGTTCAGACCACTATTTAGACGTGTAGGGGAACATAATTCAATTACCGTAGAAAGTCATATGTTCAGACCACTATTTAGACGTGTAGAGGAACATAATTCAATTACCATAGAAAGTCATATGCTCAGACCACTATTTAGACGTGTAGGGGAACATAATTCAATTACCGTAGAAAGTCTAATGTTCAGACCATTTTTAAACGTGTAGGGGAACATAATTCAATTACAGAAAGGCATGGGTTCAGGCCACAATGTAAACCGTAGTTACAGAAAGGCATGGGTCCAGGCCACAATGTAAACCGTAGTCATTGAAAGGCATGGGTTCAGGCCACAATACAAACCGTAGTTACAGAAAGGCATGGGTCCAGGCCACAATGTAAACCGTAGTCACAGAAAGGCATGGGTTCAGGCCACAATGTAAACCGTAGTCATAGAAAGGCATGGATTCAGGCCACAATGTAAATCGTAGTCACAGAAAGGCATGGGTTCAAGCCACAATGTAAACTGTAGTCACAGAAAGGCATGGGTTCAGGCCACAATGTAAACCGTAGTCATAGAAAGGCATGGTTTCAAGCCACATTGTAAACCGTAGTCATAGAAAGGCATGGGTTCAGGCCACAATGTAAACCGTAATCATAGAAAGGCATGGGTTCAGGCCACAGTGTAAACCGTAGTCATAGAAAGGCATGGGTTCAGGCCACAATGTAAACCGTAGTCATAGAAAGGCATGGGTTCAAGTCACAATGTAAACGTACATGGGAAGATAATTAAACTACAAATTATGAGGCGGTGTTGGCGCGTTCGTCCTAACAGCTGCAGCGTTAAAACGCGAGCGGTCAGTGACTGTCCATAGTCATCTATATAAACATTTAATGCACTAAAGCAGTCGCACAGAAAATGTCAAACTTAACCACTTCTACGATTCAAAATTGCACCACAATCCCACAGGCAGTCTGTTGGTTGCTAGTCGCCCTGCTGGGGCGGATCGACTATTTTTGTTTTTATTGGTGACAACGTCAACGTTTTTAATGCTGTACGCAAATTTGCAGTTTGAATCTTCTGAAAATCAACTGTATTAATATGTATTTTTTCATCAACCTGATGAAAATCGTGTCAACATCTGTCACTTCCTTCTCAACATACAAGACGCTCCCCATCAAAATGGCGTCTGAAACAACTACGTCATGTGTTTATGCGCAAGTGAGTCTATAGTCACTGCCACGTGCATACGTTATCACAGCATAAATGTCACAGGGGTCATGCCTCAGTTAGACTTCCTGGCGTGTTACACACGAATGTAGGGCATAGTAAGTTTGGATATAGGACGTTTTAAAAAAATCGTACGATCTGGCATAAGTGCATTTGTGCAGGGACATTATCAGGTTTGCTGGTGGAAGCTGTTGAGAGTGAAAGGTGGATTTTTAGTTGATTTTAATAGGCGGATGGATATTTGTGATTTTTTGGCCGCTAGATACGTGTGCTTCGTAATTCATGCCAACATTGGTAAACATTGAGGGGTATCGCACATACAGGCATATTACAAGAGTTAGAAATGTCTATTTTTGACAAAACTCGACCAGCATGTCAGTGGGATGACTACAGCGGCCGATAAAAACTTTTAGAAGTTTTGATGGTTACGTTTTCTTAAAATTATGCATAACGCTAACATGGCCACCAATGGGAAATGTAACTGCAGACTGGATCCCATAGTCCTCAAATATGGCATCAACAAATTGGCACCAGGGGATACCGTCTCAAAATCACCGGAACTTCATTCGTATGCCAGGAAGTAAATTAGTAATTCGCGCGCGTTACTATGGACGAAACACTGTTTTACTTCCGGGTTAGTGTCATGGGTTAGTATCACGTTTTGGACCTTTTGTTTCCTTAAATCGTTTTTCTGAACAGTGACATTGGCTTAAAGACAATAACACTTATGCTGTACATAATTTGTTTATTTGTGGTTGTTTGGCGGAAAATGAAAGTGTAAATGACAGTAGGTTCGCATGGAAGCATAAGCTGGTTGTCTTGTGGCGATATTTGATGATGAGCATCCTGTGTGTTGAATAAGTGAGCAGAAAATGACAGAACATGACGAATTTTTCTAAGGAGCTTCATGGAATAATAACTATTGGCATATCCGATTTCCAGAACATTCAAAGCGTAACCGTACGTTCACTGAAAACGTTATACCACTGGGGTTAGACCACCATTGACTTTACATTAGTCACCATCATAGCGTTTATTGTGCTCAGTGGAAAATTTGACTTATGGTTTTCTTTATAAAATTTAACAGCACAGTAAACACCAGTTAACTGACCTCGTGTGCGAAACTCGTGAAAATTACCAAATGATTTTTTTTTCAGAAAACGCACCCCTCAATTTCTAACCAGCCATATGACTGATTTTGAAATGTTGGTGCGATCTACAGAATAGCCAGTGTAGTGAGTTGCGCGCGGTCAGCGTCTGTTCATTGCCATCAAACGAAATGTCAAATAGAGCATTGCAGAAAACATTAATTTTTCTAACGTATTCCATGTAAAAGTGCTCGGAAAAAAATCACTCATCACGCGCTATTCATTTTCTTAATGTGGTCTGTGGCTAAATACTGAACCGTCCCCAGCTGGCGTACAGATGGCGTCACACTCGACAACCTCGCTATCGGAAATGGCGGTTAGATGGGCTGTTAGATGGCGCTACCGACAGGCTAATGGCTGATGCTGAACTTCTAAAGTAGTAACTTGGCAATAACCTAACCCACAACTTCGCAACTTTACCACGCTTGTTCGAACACTTGCTCTGCCCGTTCCCTCTTTATGACCCAGTGCTAGGGAGAAAGGACGTGTCCACGGGATAACAGGTGCGCGGAATGTGCCGTTGCGCAGTAATTGCCTAAGCAGTTACGGAGGGAAATGGGGAAACGACGCGTGGGGGCATTCTCACTGCACATTTACTTCCCGTAAGGTTTACCCAGAATTCCCAAGGAATTATATTGTTAGGTTTCATAATTTTTTTTAATACAGACGTTTATTTAGATTAAAAACGCACAACTTTAACAAGCATTAAACAAATTATAAATAAACAAATATCATATGGTTTTTTATACATCGATATTATTGGCTCTGTGAGTCAACAACAGGTTTTTTTTTCAGTTCCATGTGTGGGATTTTTTTTACGTTTCCCCCCTCACCCACTCTCGGCATAGAAGCCTGGTAAACAGGACGAACAGCATTTAATGTTTCTTCCAAAGTACACAGGCAAAATGGGGTGAACTAAATTGTTTCCAAACGGCAGCGGGTGGTTTCGAACCCCGGTCCCCTCGATAGACAGTCCTGTCGTCTAACCGCCGAGCCACCGAGTCCCGCATGGTACACGCGCTGTATTCTATGATCTCAAATTAATGTTCGTTAATTGTAATTGATAACATGCCGTGATCAAACAGAAGTCGTTCAAAGTCTTTTGTCGAAAAATAGTCGGTGTGTAAATTTAATACGACATAATCGTCAGCGATGCAAAATTGCCCGTCCAAACGCCCTGACGGTGGGTGACGGTAGCGGAAATGCCTATTATCTTCCACCCGCCTGAAGGCTTATTACCCTCCCGATGTTTCGACGAGCAATTACCCCTTTCTAGGGCCACACAAGACTCAGTTCTAATACGCGACATCGAGAGATTGATGACCTGCAAAAAAGCGCTTGTTTTTTGTTTCGAAGTCAAAGTTCGCGAAACCGCGGTCAGGTTGTCTCTTTCAACGTGACAACAAGATGCGTGGCGAAGATTGATTGCTGTCCGCGCTACGTGTCGCTGTCTGCAGTGCCTGTGTACGCGCCCAGCACCGGCAAACAGGGCCGAGTGTGCGAACAACATGCCGGGAGATACAGGGGTCAGACCACAGTACCAAATTGAATTGGTGGCCATGTTAACGTTTTGTCTGATTATAAAAAAACGTGACGACTAAAAATTCTTATTTTTTCACAGTAACTACCTTCATCACATTGACACGCTGACCACGTTTTGTCGAAATCACATACCTCCAGTTCTTTTAAAACGCCCCGACGTGCGATGCCCTTCAATTTTGAAAAAAATAGCCATGTATTCATGCGCCCACGTGGCCCATAGCAGAACAATTCCCATAAACTCTAAAAATATTCACTATTTCACAGCCAATAGCTTCTACAAAGAATGTTAATATGCCTGCTCAACTGCACTTATGTCACACAATATGAATTGTTTAAATTCACATATCACAATTTAATGCGCCCTACATTCGATAAACAATAATCAGGAAGGTCAACTGTGGTCTGACCCCTACAATCACTGCGGGGATATATTTGCGTTGCTATTGATGAACGTTTTCGGTGTGGTAGTTACGTTGAACGGATAAAGAGTTCTTAGCATCTCGGAGCAATGTCCCCTTATATAAAATACTAATCTGTCCCCTCTGCTGTAGGCCGTCGAGACGAGCCTGCAGACAGCCTGTAAGTGCCACGGCGTGTCTGGCTCCTGCTCCATCAAGACGTGTTGGAAAGCCCTCGCTGACATGACGACTATCGGCGGTGTTCTACTGGTTGGTTACAACTTATCTCATTGGCTGCTCAATGGTGTCGCGCCGTCTGATTAGCTGGATATTTCGTCTCTATCACTTCACTGCCGTGAAGGTGTTCTACGCTGTTATTTTCACCAGAAAATATATATTACGAAGATGTGTCTCTGATTCGTCGTTTGAAAGTAACACACGCACGCACTCACACACACACGCACGCACGCACGCACGCACTCTCTCACACACACGCACGCACGCACGCACACACACACACACACACACCGTTGTTTAGATGTTTAGCTAATAAAAATTCAAAACAGGTAGGTTCTTATACAGTACGGTATCCGTCCCTGGGACTACTCAACACGCCTTACACTTCAGTAGACTTGTTCATTCCAAAGTCAACTCGGTTTTTCTGGGAAGCATTCAGTCACATTGCACTTACTGCGCGAAAACTATTCGTTCACATATATCCGCCACTGTCAGATATTTATGCAGCAGAGTGAACTTAGGCAACAGGATGTGTAAACTATAACAAAAATAATATTACTATATTCGAGCAAGTGTTTTATGTATGTATGTATGTATGTGTGTATGTATGAATGTATGTATGTATGTATGTATGTATGTATGTATGTATGTATGTATGTATGTATGAATGTATGTATGTATGTATGTATGTATGTATGTATGAATGTATGTATGTATGTATGTATGTATGAATGTATATATGTATGTATGTATGTACGTATCTTATGCTCCTAGACGATTTGCCTCTCGGGCGTCAAACGTTTAGGGATTCATCTACGACTCTACGGTCGGGTCGTCAGTTACATTTTTTCCAAATTCACCTCGCTATCACCCTTTCTATGAACAATCCAATGACCCTTTGTAGTTATTACGTACAATTTCGAAGAGTTGGAAAGAAGCCATCAAGATATTGTCCGGCAGCACCAAATCCTAGTCGCATAGATGGACATTTCTGCGATAACGTTTTTACAGATATTGTTAATTGAATTTCGTCTCGCGTGTGTCCCCACAGAAGAGGTACGCAGTGGCAGTAGAGGCAAAGAGCAGGAGGATGAAGAAGCTGGGCGGCGAGAAGAAACTCGTGTCCGTGGCCCGCAAGAGACTGGTCGCCGATACGGACCTCGTCTACTGCCGCAAGTCGCCCGACTACTGCCTGCCTGACGCCTCGCGAGGCTCCGTCGGCACCCACGGCAGGCGAGTAGGGTGTGACGACGACAGTGGTGGTGGTGGAGGTGGTGGTTGATGATGATGTTGTCCACAGTTATGATGATGATATTGATGACAATGATGATGATGGTTGTGGTGCTGCTGCTGGTGATGGTGGTGGTGGTAAAGATGGTGTTGGTGGTGGTGGTGATGATGATTGATGGTGATGAGGAGAAGGATGAAGATGGTAGTGGTGGTGGTGCTTATGATTGATTGATTGATGATAATGATGATGGTGGTGGTGGTGATGATAATGATTGATTGATGATGATGATGATGGTGTTGTTAGGGTTGATGATGATGATGATGATAATAATAATAATAATAATAATAATGGTAATAGTAAAAGTAATAGTAATGAAGAAGAAGAAGATACTGATGATTGATGATGAAGATGATGGTGATGTTAATGTAGACAAATCATCGTTTAATGTTAACTAAAGTTACAATATCCTTTTCCCAGTTCAAAGCTATTTTCTGGATGCAAACAATTCTTGAAAGATGTCACAATCACTGGCACCTTTTCGAACCGGAAAGGAAAATATTGATCTGGACCCTGGTGTGTTGACAGAGAATGCAAGAAAGGAGACCCAGGCTCTAGTGGCTGTCAACTCATGTGCTGTGGCCGGGGAATCACGAGTCGCGTCGTCCGTGTGCGACATCGATGCGACTGCAAATACTACTGGTGTTGCTACGTCAAGTGTAAGACGTGCATCAAGGACGTCGTTGTGCACAGGTGCCGCTAGGTGGCGCCAGTGGGGTCGCTAGGTGGCGCTGTAAGTCGGACGGTCGGGTGAATCGTCCGTAATTGACCGTCGAGTGACGCTTGTCGTGTGCGAGACAAACTGGGTGACACCGCCGGGCGACAGTTGTCACTCGGGCGTCTGTGTTATAGATGTCGCGGACAGACACATACCGCCAGGTGGCTGTTGTCGTCGTATTACAACGTCGCCGTATTTCACACCACACGTGACACCGTGCCGTGGGATGACAGACGTCGGAATGTGACCCCTTGGACGGCGTCACGACAAAAATTCGTCGAATTCCCCAAAAAACACATGAATCCTTCTGACGTTCGTGAGAGAGCCGTGGTGCGAAATTGCTCGCATCTGATCTGACAAATTCCTCGCAGTCCGAGAATCTCCATTGAAGTGATTGCAAGAACTAACGCAATGTAAAGTGCGTATGCAGTACAATGGGACGCTGGACCAATACAGTGTTTTTATCGGGCATGTATATCCAGGAATATTGTAGATTAAACACGTTTTGCAGGAATACACATTGGTCTTAGATGCTATGCCGAGAACAACAAGGTGATGTCGTGGTCACATATGGATTCGCGAGAACTCGCGAGAATGCACATGCGTAGTATTGGACCCTACGAGCCACCATGGAGAGTGGAAAATGACGTCATTCTAACGAGTTATAAAATATCCCGGCGTTCTTAGCGGCATCCACATCGTCAAAACATATTCTATGAACAACAACTGTTGAATGGAATTCAACTGATTGAATTTGTGAAGAAAACGAGGATATATCGTCGACATGTAACTGTACATATATTGCCATATACGCTACGGTTCAGGTAACCGATTGACTAGATGCGCAATTTGTTTGACCAAAGTTGGTCATCGATAACTTGGCCCCTGATCGCATAGTCAAACTTCCCAATTATGCTAACGATCTGAAACATTCGCCGCGCCGTGATCCAGGCAGTTTGGCAGAAATAGTCTCCATAATTATCATGGACCAATAATCTACACGGGGATGATCTCGTTCGCAGCAGTGGACTAGATTTGCATCGTAGGGATTAAAACAGAAAAAGCTGGACCCTGAAATCCGATATTATACCCCTCGCGCCCCCACCGTGATTCGGTTCTCATCTATGGACCAGGTCCGTTTCTTATCAACGGGCCTGTTCCAAGACCTATGGACGGAGCGGGTCCGATAAAGTATGAGAGGAAAGCGCTGTCGTACAGAACATGAAATTTGTTTTGGCATGCGAAGGGGTTAATATGGAGAATAGACGTGAAACTCGCATACATTGGTCAGCGTAGGTCAGTGAGCTATACCGACCACCACATTACATCATCCGGCCTAGAGTGACCACTGGCCGAGAGTTCAACCGCCATGGGTGTCACCGGTGGCCGAAGACGTTACGACGTTTAATGGTCATTTCACCTGACCATTTCAGTTTTATAGTCGTCTATCCACGGCCGAGTACTCCGTCCTGGGGCAGGTGAACACTGGTCAGGGTTGGTTAAAGATAGCCGGACAATGGCTATGTCACAGGCCCACCGGAGGCCCGTGGACAGTGGTCAGTATTGGTCAAAGACGGACGGACAATGGTTATGTCACATGCCCACCGGCGGTATGTGGACAGTGGTCAGTGTTGGTCAAAGACGGACGGATAATGGATTTGCCACAGGCGAAATCGTCTTCAGTCCGTATCACGCATTCAAAGAGATCGATAGTCTCCCTTACGGGCGAAGTGTACACGTTGTTATGTAGATGTTAGCTAATTTTATACCACCGTTTCTCTTTTGTATTTTCGTTAGGGGGTGTAATATCTATTAGCGTCGAAATGATTGTAGACACTAACATTATAACATAGTAATCTCTGCACAAAACGCAATACCTAAACGGTTCTTCTTTATTTCCAAAACGTTCTATTTATTTGGCTGCACACGACATGATGTTTTCAGTTGAGCCAGTCGGAACGTATTCTCACTAGATGGCGTGCTCGTCTCCTACCAACTGGCGTTCATATTTGACATACACTATGGGTAATTTCACACATAACGTTTTCAAACACTACTATTCTTTAACATCCAACCCCTTTTGTCATATAAGGAACATATAAAAAGTATAAATAAAATAAATGAAATAAATAAAATTCAATATAAAATGTAAAAAACCGTGTTTAGTTAGGGTAAATTTCAAACATCATTGAGTTATGGTTGAGTATATATTTGAACACATTCAATCGTAAAACAATCTTCAAAATTCACGCCAGACATAACAATTGATAACAAACTGGCACGCCATCTAGTGACTGTGATCAGAACGATTGACGTGTCGTGTTAATATTGATGCGTATTGGACTTCTTTAATTTCTTCGTAATTCATTAACTAATTCGCATTTAGTGTTGTTTTCGTCATTGATTTGGTTGTTAATGTACAACTACACATTTTAATTATTGAAGTTAACTTGCCAATATGTTCATATTATAAGCTATATCCGTTTTGTATGCAACTATACTCAGTAATCGTAAAATGGCAAGTAACTCATTTACCTGGAATTGCTGAAAACACAGCAGGCCATACGCATCTGAACTCTTCGTAGAACTGCCATAATAAATGGTTTTATTCGATGTTCATGTCGACTGTAATTGTAAATTGCGGTGCGTTAATGTAAAGAAGACGTATTCGTGACATTTAACAGAATGCTTTGAACAAATGGCGTAGTGATATTTTATACGATTGAGAAGTTAGACAACGTGACCAGATATGTATATTGTACAAAAAAATTAATCGTTGATCGTTGCATTATTTGATACAGCGATGAACTACAATGCATTTGATACTAGTAATGGGCATTGTTTGAAGTATATTGTTCAACGTATTTGTATTGTGCCCATTTTCAGCCATATCTGCGATAAATTATGTCAATATCACTGCCGTGAAAACTTTAAAACTAAACGTGAGGTACAATGAAAACATTTGCATCGTTGGTGAGATTTGATGTAGGCATATTTAAGAATATGACAGGTATACATACGTACGTACGTACGTACGTACACACATACGTACGTACGTACAGACATACATGCAGAAAGACAGACACACAGACAAATGGAGAGGCAGACAGAAAGAGAGAGAGAGAGAGGGGGGGACAGAGGCGAGGTCGAGAGTGAGAACACTACAAGGACAAACAGAAAGAATGCCAGAATGAACACAATGTGTTCATTTATGGTTTTGCCTATTAATTTAATGCTCGATCTATTCAATCGTTACTTGGGTTGTGGGTCATTTTGATGTAGGCATACTTAAGAATATCACACTATTGTGATGGTATGAGAGTAATTAACACATATAGACACACATTTGTAATTGTGCCAACATAACTGTATTGTATTTTTGATCTATGTACAAAGTGAAAGCAATAAAGTATTGTATTATGATGTTCTATAGTTTAGTGTCAAAAAAAGAGAACGCACTGAGTTCAAGACAGGCCCACCACTGTTATCTAAACCGGCCCCAGATTTGTAAAAAAAAGAACAACGCAAGAATATGCATGTATATAGTTCGCACATAACCCTCTGTGAGTTAGCAATCACGAGTTAAGGGCCGTGATGGCGGATGGTACAAAAGATCTGCTGTAAAGAACAGTACGTTCAGAAATGGACAGACACCACCTGTCTGATCTCGCTTGAATGAATGTGGTGTGTAGTGGATGTGTTGCATCGCGTAAGATGTTTTCTGTCTTCTTTGTCATGTAATGACAGTGCAATCTGCGAAGTGGTGTAACATGGATGGATTTGGCAGCTTGTTTTACCGCACGCTCTAGCTTAGTCATGGTTTTAGCTGAGAGTGAGCTATGGTAGCACAGAAAACAATACAACAGAACTGACTACACTAATGCCTGATAGAAAGTTGACAGCACACTTTGACTAACCTCAAACTTTGACAGTTTCAAGAGCAAATGCAGTCTTTGTCTACCTTTCTTGTACACAGATATCGTGTTTTCATTCCAGTTCAGTGGTTCGTTTGTAATCACGCCCATATATTTATAAGTGGTAACTCGCTCTACAGTTTCACCGTTAATCGTCAGTGGTGGTGGGTTTCTATTTCTTCTAAAGTCAATTACACAATTTCTTTGGTTTTCCTTACATTGAACTGCAGATAGTTTTCACGGCACCATAAAGTCTTTGTACGTCTTCTTCATACTTTATGCAGTCGTCACGGCAGATGAATCCTGTTCTGTTCTGTTGCATTGGCCTACAGTCACTCGTCTACAGGGTGTACAGTACAGAGGAGATGACACTTCCCTCACGTGTACAGGGTGTACAGTACAGGGCAGATGACATTTCCCTGAGGTGTACATGATGTACAGTACAGGGGAGATGACACTTCCCTGAGGTGTACAGGGTGTACAGTACAGGGGAGATGACACTTCCCTGAGGTGTACAGTGTGTACAGTACAGGGGAGATGACACTTCCCTGAGGTGTACAGGGTGTACAGTACAGGGGAGATGACACTTCCCAAAGGTGTACAGGGTGTACAGTACAGGGGAGATGACACTTCCCTGAGGTGTACAGGGTGTACAGTACAGGGGAGATGACACTTCCCTGAGGTGTACAGGGTGTACAGTACAGGGGAGATGACACTTCCCTGAGGTGTACAGGCTGTACAGTACAGGGGAGATGACACTTCCCTGAGGTGTACAGGGTGTACAATACAGGGGAGATGACACTTACCTGAGGTGTAGAGTGTGTACAGTACAGGGGAGATAACACTTCCCTGAGGTGCACAGGGGAGATAACACTTCCCTGAGGTGCGCCCGTGTTCATGTTTCTGCTGGAAGATGAAGCACCATTCACTTTCACTTACTGTGACCTATTCGGGAGACAGTCAAGTACCCATAGAATCAGTGTTGGATTCACGTTCATGTTCCTCACCTTAGATGCCATCAGTTGAGGTTGAACCGTGTTGAATGCGCTGGAAAAATCTACAAGTAACAGTCTAGCTGATGTTCCTGGCTTATCAAGGTGTTGGTATACATGATGGGACAAAGTGATGACAGCATCGTCAGTACTTCTATTCGGTTGGTATGCGAACTGATGCGGATCAAGAAACGGCTTTGTTGCTCTGGCAAGGTGGTTCAGGACTACACGTTCTAGTCATTTCATCACATTTGAGGTAAGTGCCACGGGTCGGTAGTCATTATGCACAACTGGTTTTGAGATCTTTGGCACTGGTATTATACACGATGTCTTCCATAGCATGGGTATACCATGAATGTTTAAAGAAAGAATAGTCTGGCAAAAACGCCAGCGAGTTGATCACTGCACATAGTCAGAATTTTATTGCTGATCACATCTGGGCCAGTAGCCTTTTTGGAACTGGCACCTTTCAATATATTCCTCACGTCAGTCTCCGTAAAATCTACCCATATTCAGCAGTACTTCAAGTTCTTCAGTTTGCTTGTATGAGAAGAAAATCCAGAACTTCGTAACGAGTGTAGAAAGTGTTAAGATATTCCACAAATTCCTGTGTTTTGTCTAATGTGACCTTCTTTTTGCGCGGTTTGTAGCCAGTGCAGGCAAGAAACCCTTGCCAGGCTGATCGAACATCTTTTCCACCAAGATCTTTTTCTGTCTTATTTAAGGAAGGTGAATATGACTGTTCATCGTCAGAGTGTAGCAACACATCAGAAGAGACACGTGTCGTAGTGCTTGCTCAGGATGTTGTACACTGTTGAAATAGAACCAACATGTCCAGGCATATGGGCCTGGGAATTGCAGTTCGCCAAATGATGAAGTCAAAGCAGCTCATGCTCAGCAGAATGTGCCAATGTGACTCCTGCGATGATGTAGAGGCAATGGACACAAGCCTTACAAAGATGATGCTCGCCAACAGCGACCTATTTGGCGTGGTGTTGCCATCAAATATCTCACCAGGCATCTTTGTCCAGATGGCAGGAGACTTCTCTTGAAGAAAGGAAAGATGTCCAGAACATACGATTCAAAACTGAGGAACGGGGTAAGCCCTGGCTGTTTGCCTACTGGAGTGACTATGTGTCCATGGTACAGTTGTTTGCTTACTGGAGTGACTATATGTCCATGGTACAGTTGTTTGCCTACTGGAGTGACTATGTTTCCATGGTACAGCTGTTTGCTTACTGGAGTGACTATGTGTCCATGGTACAGCTGTTTGCTTACTGGAGTGACTACGTGTCCATGGTACAGCTGTTTGCCTACTGGAATGACTATGTGTCCATGGTACAGCTGTTTGCTTACTGGATTGAATACGTGTCCATGGTACAGCTGTTTGTCTACTGGAGTGACTATGTGTCCATGGTACAGCTGTTTGCCTACTGGAGTGACTACGTGTCCATGGTACAGCTGTTTGCCTACTGGATTGACTATGTGGCCATGGTACAGCTGTTTGCTTACTGGAGTGACTATGTGTCCATGGTACAGCTGTTTGCCTACTGGAGTGACTATGTGTCCATGGTACAGCTGTTTGCCTACTGGAGTGACTATGTGTCCATGGTACAGCTGTTTGCTTACTGGAGTGACTACGTGTCCATGGTACAGTTGTTTGCCTACTGGAGTGACTATGTGTCCATGGTACAGCTGTTTGCCTACTGGGGTAACTACGTGTCCATGGAACAGCTGTTTGCTTACTGGATTGACTACGTGTCCATGGTACAGCTGTTTGCTTACTGGAGTGACTATGTGTCCAGGGTATAGTTGTTTGCCTACTGGGGTGACTATGTGTCCATGGTACACGTGTTTGCCTACTGGAGTGACTATGTGTCCATGGTACAGCTGTTTGCCTACTGGATTGACTACGTGTCCATGGTACAGCTGTTTGCCTACTGGAGTGACTATGTGTCCATGGTACAGCTATTTGCCTACTGGAGTGACTATGTGTCCATGGTACAACTGTTTCTCCTGTTCATCAAAGCAGAGAGGTCTGGAGACTGGCTTCTGCATCTCTCTGCTATTGCTGCAATGACCCCTCACTTCTTCTCAATGAATCGTACCAACTACTCCAGGTGGCTTCTAGTTTACCTGGCTGACATGAACAAGCTCTCCGAGACCCACCCTGCCGTCAATGGGGAGTTCATGTCTGGGAACCATGCCATCAGTCGGTCGACTCAGCCTTTTGCTCAAGTGTAGATTGACATTGACATTGACATTTAATCAGCACTGACAGCATGACAAGCGATGGCATCACATGCTTCAGTCAAAGATCGTGGGCTCTGGAGCGGTGGGTCCAGACAAGCCACGACCGAGCAGTCATCACAACAGTACTGAAGGAAATGTGTGCCATACAGAACTCAGGTCGTGTTGATACTCACAGAAATCTGCACAAAAGAGGGTGGAGAGAAATGAAGGTGATGTTCGGAAGCTGCTGACTGTCATCACATCAGAACTTATGACCGATCCTTTCCCCTGGACAAGGATGATGATGGCATTTAGCCACTGGTCAACATTGCCACAGAAAAAAGGATACCCCAGATGCTGCAGCACGCCTGCTCAACTCCTCCGAGGTCGGCACTGCTCAGATAACATTTGTGGAACAGAGACTGTATACAAATGAAGTGGGATTTGGGATTCCCTGCTAACACTACCGCGCCTCTCTATGGTGATGACGAAGAAGGAGAAGAAAAAAAAAATGTGTCTGCCACTATATATTGAATTGTGAAATCGTGAAATTTCTCTAGCCACTATGCAGTTGGGAGGCGTACAAAACATCATTATTCAAACGAATACTTCCATCTTATAAGCACTAATCGTGTCGTTTATCACATATCAAAGCATTTGTCCATTAATACAAATTAATACCACAAATTCAGCATTCGTTATGACTATCATACAGTATAGTAGTTAAATGCAACATCTTTGGGCCTACCGTTTTCACGTATCGCCAAGCACCAGCTAAATACAGAAATTTGACCAAACACATCGTAGTCCCTTTAATGCCTGTAAATAGCATCCTTCGTTCTGTTGTGTCGTTGATCCGCGTAATTCTAGCGCTGGTCTGTCGTGTCTGCCCGGGGTCGTTTCAATAGTGACGTGCTCGTTTATACATTTGTCTTCTTGACATAACAACCTTCGAATGTCTTCTTCTTTCGGAATTTAATTGAGTAGAAGAAAAACTAAACCACAAGTTAAGTCGGCAGGAAATGTACTAACATTTCGCCGTCAACTAAAATTCTACCTGTTTAAACTAGCTTATCCTCCACAGCTCATAGTACTGATCCAACTGTTTACGACTGGAATTGTAAAACTGCTTGAAACTGTCTAACCCCTTGGTTTTGGTGCGCTGTTGAGCTTGGGTTTCAACGAGGATTTTTGTACAACATAAGTGTCTGTATTGAATTATATTGTAAGTCAAAGAAAGTCAAATCTATTTGGATTGAAGCCGTTTCACTGCTCTGTAGTGTGAAGTCTTTATGGCATAGATTCGTTTCAATCGTGACGTGGGACCAATTTGATATAATAGTAGACCGTTGCGGCGTATGGCGGTTTCACCATTGCAAGAGCTTGCTCCAGCGAACATTAACGAAACCTCCCAGAGGCACTGGTTAGTGTATATCTCCCGTGTCGCATCATTTGCGCATTCCTGTGTCTCTTCATCCCCCTGGGAGGCCAACTGGCTGCTGCAGCTGAAAGCAAGAGCACGAAGCACAAACATTGAAATTTCTCACACGAGAACCTTCACATAGATCTGTGTTACATAACACCATCACTTGGTCTAAAAATACAGGAGCAGGCGGCCTACCATATCCATGAATGAAGTCCCACACGATTCAAGTGAGTAAGAGGCACGTTTTTCGTTTCCCTAATCCTTGCTTAATATAATATTGCCATTTGTTCTTTTACTAAATATAGGCACATAAACTAAAACTATTAAAAGAATGAACGAACGAGAATCCGCATTCGGAATACAGAGTCGTATATACTACGGACAATACGTTTTGACCCAATCTCCCGTCTCCAATGATGGCTTCTTGTCATTTGCCACCTGTGATTTTGCTTTGGATAACAATATTTAAAAAATCATGTTAACACCTAACTAGATCTCCCATTTTTACGATGCTGAACTTTGCAAGCACATTTGAGCACACATATAATTCACGTATGAATAAGCAACTTAGCCACTCGACAGTAATAAAAAAAATTCCTGTGATTAATTTTTAATAATCTCTCAGCGCATTCACTGTTTTTAGTGACGCCATCTGGCGATCATATTTAATGGACATTGTGACAATTCGTTTGATCGGTTGATGGCACCACGATTTATTCTGCTCTTTTTATTTATAATAAAGACACTACATTGACTGTGTAACATAACTATAAGAACAACTCCGGAATCCCATTTTTTATTGATTAAAATGCATGACTGTATGATCTAAAAGGCTAGATAGTCAGTGAATTTTTAATTTTCGATAGATCAACCTTATACAAATGCAGTTAGCATGTTATGTTTCAAAGGTAAAGCCACATATGTCGTAAAGTTAAAACAAATAGTATACAGATATATGTAAATAACTTCGTAAGAGAGGCTCGTCGATGTAGGCATATACAAAATTTAAATAATAAAACATGGGTGTAGTCTTAGTAGGCTCTACGGCGATTTGTGTTTGTAGATCTTTAGTTTCCTCTATAAACATGTTACAATTTGAAGACATTAATTATTGGCCGCTGCTTCAAGGTAGGCCCAAACCTCTACCGAAACCTTTGCCATGTAATATTTAGATTATATCCTCAAATGTCAATGAGAATGCACATCAATCTTAGATTGTGAATTCATGCAGGTTTTAAAATAGATACTTAGTTATTATTGATCTAATTACATAACATGACAAAACAAGATAAATTAATCTTTGTCATAGGTTTGGCTGAATGCCATAAAACGTTTACACAAAGCGAGATATAGGTGTTTTTGTGTTGGTCTTACAAAAACTTAGTCTGGATCTTCCTGTAGTGAATGTTCCAGTCGCTACGCGGCGACACTTATATACAGCGGTGGCGCTGAGAACTAGACTGATAGAAGGGGGTGTACAAATCATGTGACAACACAAAGCGCGGAACTCAGTAAGTAATTGTTGTGTATGTAACGCAATTCGTGCTCCTAAGATTAGCCAACCTTGCACAGCGCTAGGCTAGCACGCAGGTAACGTATAAGTCATGGTCTCAGTTGTAGTGAAACATCGTTTAGCGTAATGATCAAACTTAACAGTTGTAAACTGTAGTGTAAGTCTGTACTACTACTGGTATCGCATTCACAATCATGTCAATGTGAGCATTCACATCCGTTACAAGCGCGGTCAAACGGTACAGTTAGAGTAATTAGCGTCTACAACTATGCTATGAATATAAAATAGTTTGTGGATCCCTTTGTTTGTCTGTCTAGTCACTCTTATTTCCGTCAGTTTCGGCTGTATCCGACTGATTTTGAAGGCGTGTTCGGGAGCCCATATGATATGGCATGGCCATGGGGGTGGTTCGTGCGTTAAACACATTTCTAATTTCCTCGGGGGTGGAGATTTTATGAAGAAACTGATCTGGACGTTTGACATATATTGCGTAACTTACAACACAGTTTTATTATCATGTAACCTAGATCCGGACGTTGATAATAAACTGTGTGTCTCTGTATCAGATTAGTGACACTGACACATAACCATGGAAAGCGACGAGACAGAAGTTCGTGAACGACGTAGCCGAATGCCTGAGACAGGCGAATCTGACCCCCTGATCGGGGGGTCGGGGCAAGACGAGAAAGAGGCTGAAGAACTGACGGGGTGTGGAGCCACCCTTGCCTGCGACCCCAGACGACCCCTTCACAAATACTTGGTTCTCATTATCATGTGTTTCCTCAGTTTTGGTAAGTTTTGCTTTCCTGTGATCCATATGTAGCAATGCCAGAGCTCGTTAGGTGGCGCTAGTAGTGCTATGATCAGCAAGTCGACCAAAATGTGTATCCAGAGAGGCCCGTTTATAGGGGTGCCTTTAGCGGTCCATAGCAGCCGACATAGACCACCTATAATAAAAATTTGCATATGCCTGTAAAGCTGAATAAACATTCTTTACTCTGATGTACATCCTGTTTTATTTCTTTAGGTGAAAGTATTTTGTTTTTTAAGGTGAAAATGTCACGATTCTCGCAAATCCGGGATTCACCTTGATTCACGAATAAAACAATTGTATGTCTTTCATTGATCATTTATTAACACAAAAATATTTTTTTGATTTTGGCTAGGTCTGGCTAGTCATGTACTGTACAACTAAAACAACCCCCTATCACTATCCACCGACGCCAAGAATTATCTAGCTATTTGAACGTTAGGTGGCACCACACACATGTCAGAATAATAAATTATGCGATGTCCTAGCCCGCTGTTGTTTCAAGTTCGTCTTTCTCGTCGTAGTTGTTGAAAGTTCATAAATATTCATTCTTCAAGTACGTGTGTAAGTAGTAATTGATCTATCTAACTATATTATCGTGTAGCAGTGTATGTTTGAAGTTCTGGAGGGTGTTTTGCAGGGCTGGGTCCAATTACACAAAATGATATCAATTACAGTTACATTAATTTTTTTATTACAATTACAGCCATAATTTTCCAAATCAATTACAATTACATTATGTGGAACCAAATATATTCAGCATTTGTTAATTATGTATTTTTGCACGTTTTGCTGAATTTCAATATTTTGTACACAACCGATAAATAAATATAACGGTAATGTTTGTACATTTTGTTGAATTGTGACTTTGAATTATTCTAAATAAAAAGGTAACCGTTTAAAACGTATTTTTATTATATAAGAATACAATGCAGTATCCAGACATATTCCTTAAAGGCAAAATCACATAATATGAAAAGTGAACAAAATCCCACAGGCCATAATACAATATTTATTTGTAGTTCTTCTCTAAGCATCCTTTCTAGTTTTGTAGACATTTGTCCGTGTGCATTTCTCTTTGGAAAATACTAATAATAGGGTATGATGTGTTTACTTTGAGGCTGTAGTTCCTGCTCTAAGCTAATTGGTCTGCCCTTTGCTTTGTGTGAGTTGGGAATGGGGAGAGAGGCCATATATATATATATGGTCCTTGCCACCTGACCTGTCTCCAACCCACCACAACACAAGGGGTGTAATTGGCTTACTAACTGTGCAATGTTTCACTGAGCTAACATTTTCTGAAGCAGTATCAGACTACATGTCTTTCCATGTTGTTTGAATACCAGCTTAGCCTTTGTCTGACAATGTCTGTGCATTGTTTATTGCTTCCTGGCTGTTACCAACTTACTGAAAAGGCTAATTGCTAAGGCTACCCACCACTAGCACCACTGACCAGTACCCACCAGACAGTGAATACTGTAACTTAAATATAAATATATAAGCAGGTGTTATTATTAGTCTTGATTTTCAATTCATGTGAGACTTAAATTATATTTTTATTGACAATTCGTTCAGGTGTTTGTGATATGAAATGTACTGTAATTGATTGTAACTGAAATAAATGTTCAGTTATACTAAATATAACAATTACAATTACAGCAAAATTTTGAAACCATAATCAGTTACAATTGCTCAATTTGGCGGGAGATAAAACATGTAAACAAACTTGCAAAGTGACGGCGTGAATGACCTGTCAAACGATGTCCCAGCAGACAAGACGAAGAAAGGCATCCATTACTCACATTAAGCTCAAAGCTGACAGTCTTACACTTGGAATGTTAATATGATTTACACTGTGCTTTCTGATTGTTTTTCATTATAAGTACTATCATAACTGTGGATACAACTTATGTATGTGACTAATGACTAGTATTAATAGTAATGTAAATATCTGTTTATGCCAAATTTATCTATTTTGGATATGATGATGGTCTAGATGATGGGTGAAGCTGTATGCAACTCTAAAAATGATGTACAACTGATAGTTGGTATGCAATATTGTGTCAGAATGGTTATTCACTCAACGATCCACACATATTGATATACGATACTTGTAATGACGTACATATTTGTAGTAGTTGTTTCTTATTTGAACTACTAATACACCGAGATAATGTAATAAGTATGACAATAAAAGCTTACATTTCATCCTACATGATACAGCTGTGAAAAGGCTTCTGTCAAAATCTGCATAATAGTTCGCAGTTAAAACCTTGTAAACAATATTTTCATATACATAATAATGCTAATGACCTATACATGTCAGTCTTGCTTAGAACTAGACACCAAGTTTTAAAATGTCTCTGTAGGGTATATATATATTTTTTTCTTTTTACCAACTGCCCCTGTATAAATGTGCAACATAAGTGAAAAATAGCACTGTTTACAGCTTTCTTGCAACCAAAATAATGGATGCACTGGTGTGAATGACCCCCACACAGGTTGAGAACATTGAGTACTTCCACAATATGTCAAAAACATTACATTAACATTAATATTAGTAATTTTTTAAGCCACTTTTTTTAATCAAAATAGAAAAAACGTGTTTTGGAAATGTTGATGGGGGTGTCTTTAAAGTGCTCTAACATGAAAACTAATTAACCTACAGCCACACAACTGATTTCATGATGTATCATAATAATATATCTTTCCAATGATCATCATCCTACATGATACACATGTCAAATATTCATCTTGCATCAGCATGTCTTCAGCTGTGAACATTCTTCTGTAAAGATACATAAAAGTTTGCAGTTTAAAAAAATCTTGTAAAAATATTGTTCACATATATAATAATGCTAATGACCTATACATGTCAAACATGCTTAGAAGTAGATACTGAGTTAAAAATATATATATGTAGGGTATATACTGTGGTTGGTTTTTACTTTTTACCAACCACCCCTGTAAAAATGTGCAAAATAAGTGAAAAATAGCACTGTTTATTGTGTTTACAGCTCTCTTGCAACAAAAATAATGGATGCACTGGTATGAATGACCCCCACACAGGTTGAGAACATTGAGTACTTCCACAATATGTAAAAAAAAATACATTAACATTAATATTAGTACATTTTTTAGACCAGGTACACTTTTTTGATCAAAATAGAAAAATACGTATTTTGAAAACGTTGATGGGGGTGTCTTTAAAGTGCTCTAAAATGAAAACTGATACCATAATGTATCTTAATAATAGGCCTTTCCAACGATGTATAATACTTTGCAATAATTTAATTATCTCAAAATGGTCCAGCATAGCTACCATATGGTAATCACAAAAAAGTAACAGGAAGATGTAGCGAACAGAAAGTAATCCATTTTGCAAGGAAAAAAACTATAATCTGAAAAACGGAAAGGAAGTAATACATTTTGCTAGGAAACTGGCGTGTACTGTTAAGTTTAAACATTAATTACTAATTTGTGGGGTAGGCACCCAGAACATTGTTAGAGCATACACCAGAGAAACCAGCGTCACCTTCTTGTGGGTACGAGTCAACCCTCTCTTCAAACCTTATAGACTCTGCACCTTGATCATTATGGTGTCATTACACCTGAGCTAGATGCCATTATGCTAATTAATTACACCTGAAAAGTGGTGCCAACTGTTTAATGCCAGATGGCGACACTTTTCAGTTTTTTTCACACTAGTCAAATTACAGTGATTATGGATCCTGCTGATTAAAAAGGGGGGTGCATGCTAATTAAGACATGTACGCTTAATTAATAAGTTGAGTACTGTGTATTTTTATTGTAGTGGGATGTACTGGAATGGGCTAGGAACAGCAGATATAGCATTAAAGGGGTACTCCGTGAAATTATGATGATATTACTGGCTTGTGTAGAGAGATAATCATAATGGCATAGTGCAACTTTTCACCAAGCGGAAAACAATTATATATGGATTAGAGTATGCTTTTATGTCGTGGAATGACACAGAATGGAGACAGTGACATTGTGATCAGCTGCCAAGTTTTGACAGTTCAACCAACAGTGTTTGACTAGTGTTGTCACCTGCTGACAAAAGCCAAGACATGGCTGCCGGTCACAGATGTTCAGATCAGCATGTTATGAAAAGACTGCTCTAAAAAAATTGTGTTTTTGAAAGGTTTCTGCGTAGCGGCAGTGTCATTGCTCTCCTCACTGAATAAGGTAACCGATTCCACAGATTGGCTGCGGTCGCAGCAAAGTGGCGATCATCGTGCGTGACTGTCTGCGAAGCCGGTGCAGATAGCAGTAACAGATAATGTTGGATATATTTTCGGGCTGTTCACAATTGTCGCATTTATCTATTCATACATAGCATATTACAGTGGGAGGGGGGGTCAGTGTTGGTCATTTAATGTTGGTCACGTGCGGAATATGACCACCGTTGCGACATGCATGTGGTGAACTGTTACATCACTACTATAGTTTTAAATTGCATAACCATTCACAGCGTGCCGCTGAAATACAGACTGTCATCTTGGAATTTCAAACTCTGTTGAAAACAATTATCAATAAGATACCATGGGATTGTTAGAAAAACACAACGTTTTAACACAATTATTGGAAATTAATGTTTATAAATATATATACTGATGATAAGTCTTATAGGCTTGTATGTCACTTGTGTCATAACATTGTTACATCGATATATTTGAACATTTTAATGTATTAATTCGGGGAGGGGTATGAAAATTAGTGCACACTGCTGTTTGTACAAATAAGTAAATGTCTGCGTTTGTGATTGGCTGCTTAATGTTTCCACATATGAAGGTTTATTTTATATGAATCATATTGTTCTGTTCTAGGCAGTTACTTCTGCTATGACAACCCGGCTGCCCTTGCAACACAGATGGAGACAGATTTGGGGATAACTACTGGCAGCTACATGCTGCTGTATGCATGGTACTCATGGCCGAACGTTGTGCTCTGTTGGTTCGGAGGCATACTCATCGATCGTGTTCTAGGACTGCGTCTCGGAGCGATGGTGTTTGCCGGCTTTGTCACTACAGGCCAGGTGCGCGTGCAAAGTTACCGACAACAAAAGTGTTTTCAAAAGAATGTACAACAATTTTTATTAGTAAACTGATACTTGCTAATAAAGGCTTCCCAGAATAGCCAGTGGCGCCTCTTGTGCATAACATAACACTAATTTAACGGTAAAATCACAAGACGTTGTCGACAGAGGTACAACATGTGAATCACGCGAATCTTTTTGTCATGCAATGAAACGATCGTGTATCTCGATGCTCAATCGCATCAAAAATTATTGAAACATCAGATCGACCGATTTTTGTGGTCCGATATTAGCGTTGTGATTTCTGTTCAATATAGCGTTATTGTTAGTATGTTGTATTCTTTGCTGAAACAGTAATTCTTCTTTCCGACTCTGTAATTTTAAGTACATGTTGTACTTCCGTCGACAATCCCACGATGCATTGTGTTTATACATGAGCACTAACACTAATATAATAATATAGGCGATTAAAAATGTAATATTCCAAGTAACGACTATTTGGTGTTTCGTATAATTGATATGCCCTAATTCTCTGAATTTTTTATTCTCAATGTCCGTCTCAATTAACTATGTTATACTTTCTGTTTAATCTTTATTACTTATTTATTATTATTATTGCATAAAACCAGAACATGACAGGCTAATAAATCATCTTGACAGGCTAATAAATCATATGATGAAAAGAAAAAAGTAATGACCTTTAAAATTAAGCATTTGTTTGATCTGCCAATTAATACATATACATATGCTGTAAAACTGGCATATTAAATTCCATCGGTAAATCATGCATTTTATGAAAACATTAAGAGATTAAAGATCAAGGTAGTAGCACGCTTTGTTTGGATATTATTTTTAAACAACCACGTTACAATTACTAGTAAGTTCAGTGATGCTGTCGACCAGTGAAAGTCGTTCTACAGGTACATTCCCTTTAATTTTCCAAGTAAATATCTAATAGATTTGATTAGTATAGACACGTGTAAGTGTATGAAAACATTGAAATATCTCTAAGACTCCAATGTTATGGATAGATATGCAACAATCACTGTCATTTTGTGAGGATAAAATGTCCGTAGTTGGTCCTGAAAATGGTATTTTTGGGCCTTCCTATTGTAATGTGGATGTACTTTGCAGGTGGTCTTTGCCCTAGGGGCCTACCTCAACAAGTTCTGGCTGATGGAGCTCGGAAGATTTATATTTGGGTGAGTTCACATTACAGTACTATGACATTACACTACTTGGACAGTACAGTACATTTACTGTGAGATTACAGTACGTGTACTGTGACATTGCAGTACTGTGACGTTAGGTTATTCATGCTTTTGCAATTTACCAGATCTGAAGATCAAAGGCATTTGTTTCAATGATTTTAGCAAACATGTGCCTTTCTTGCACATACCATATTTGACCTATTAAGTGTAGATGCCCTAATTAACATCCACTCTCTTTTTTAATCAGCAGGATCCATAATTATTGTCATTTGACTAGTGTGGAACAACTGAAAAGTGTCTCCATCTGGTATTAAACCAGTCCATCACATTTGAGGCGATCGATTGCTCTCGCTCCTTTTCGCTCGCGCAAATCAATAATCTAGTGAGCGATTTATCGCTCGCGTCAATTGCTAAAATCGCTCGCTGCCTGCAAGTGTTCGTCTTGACAAGGAGTTTCTTGAGTATTAGATTCACTAGGAAAGTCTACTCTCTTTATAACGAAGTGTTCGGGCTCCAATATTCGGAGTTCACATATCATCCGTTACCGGGGGTGGCGATCGCAGCTCACTGCACGAAGATTGTAAGAACGCCATCAAAGTCATAATGTGCTGGCCGCACGGTTTATAAAAAGTTATCAAATGAGTGGACTAGCATCAGTGTGTATTATGTTTAAATGTCACATGCTGTTGTATGTCGAATTGAATAAAACACATGTATACATACACAGTTATGGAATAGATGAGGGATCAACAATATTTCGCTACAATCTGATTGACCGAGTCAGACCGACTACACTCTATAATGGGAATCAAAAATAATAACCTGGATCTGAGCTATCGAACACGCAAATGAGTTGACACTACATATTACTTAAACAATTCACACACTACCGATTTGAACATCACAAACCTTATTCCCGATAGGCTAAATCAGTTGAAGGTGGAGCTTTAAATCAGCAGGCTCAATTGTGTGATATTTAAATAATATTGTTACACATAAAAATTTTTTTATTTATAATTATTATCATATAATGTAATTGATCCCAAATATGCTACTGTGACATAAACTCTTTCATTCATATTGCAATTTTAGTTGATGTCATGTTTCATCAACAGAGTTGGCGGGGAATCCCTTTGTGTGGCACAGAATACGTACGCCGTTGGATGGTTCAAAGACTCCACCCTCAACACTGTGTTTGGTCTTCAACTGAGTTTCTCCAGAGTGGTACGTCTACTCTTCAGTCAAACCTACTAGCATCAGGAAGCACTCTTTCTCACAGAGGACAATAAATGAATGGAACAAATTGTCTACAGATTGTGTAACTGCTAGCAGCGTGAATATGTTTAAAAACAAGGTTGACACATATCTGAGGAGGGCGGGTTATAAGTAGATGAACATTGTTGGACTCTCGATAAGCCAATGGCTTCCTTGTCCACTTGCCATCTGGGCCTTTAGCTCGGATGGCAAATCTTGTTAAATCTTGTTAAATGTTAAAATGTGGTATTGATCTGTTACCGGACAGTATAGTAAACACGAAAGTAATACAGCCCCTGCACTAGCGTCTCATATGTGTTATAGGGCAATACAGTAAACACGACTGATGATGCCACTGCACTAGCATCTTGTATGTGTTATAGGGCAGTACAGTAAACACGACTGATGATACCACTGTGCTCGCATCTGGTATTACCTGGTATTTATGTGTTATATGACAATGCAGTAAAGACGACCGTGATGAGAACACTACTAATGTATGATATTTATGCGTTACAAGGCAGCACAATAAACATGACTGTTAAGATGCCACTATACTAGCATGTGGTATTTATGCGTTACAAGGCAGCACAATAAACACAAATGTGTTGAGGCCACTGATTTAGAATCTAGTATTTATGCGATACAGGACAGTACAGTAAACACAAACGTGTTGAGGCCACTGTACTAGCATCTGGTATTTACCTGTTATAGGGTAGTACAGTAAACACAAATGTGTTGAGGCCACTGTACTAGCATCTGGTATTTATCTGTTACAAGACAGTAGAGTAAACACAAATGTGTTGAGGCCACTGTAGTAGCATCTGATATTTATCTGTTACAGGGCAGTACAGTAAACATGAACGTGATGAGACCACTATACAAGTATTTAGAACGCTACGAAACGGGCTATAAGTGTCTTGGCCTGACTCTGTTTGTTGGTAAGTATTTGTGACATCATCTCTCATGCCACTGTCAAGAAACAGTAGTGGGGCGTGGTGGCGTAGTGGTTAGAATATCGGACTCTCAGTCGAGAGAACTCGGGATCGAATCAATTTGCTGCCGTTTTTGCAATTTCGTTCATCTGACGTTGCCACAGTTCACTCAGCTGTATAAATGTGTACCTAGCTACAGGCGGATGGATATCTGAAAAAATAGTCTTTATGCATTAATTGTACCATGGCTGAATGCTTCCCAGAGAAGCCAAAATGTTGTTGGAACGAACACGTCTGCCAGGCAGTTATGTGTAAAGCAATTTGAATTTTACTAGACACTGCGCTATGTAGGAACAAACATGCATTTTGTTACGTTTAAACTGATTCCATAACTGAGATACTTTTTTATGAAGAATCCATAAAAGAACATAGTTTAACAACATGTGAGATTGAATAGGTTTAAACAACTATGAAAATATTGATAGAAGTAATTTTGGTCCCACTTAAAAAAGATAGAAGAACTAGAGGACATGAAGCAACGTTAATGTCCAGAACTAGTTTCTTAATTGACAGACGTGGAATATGGGGAAATACATGTGCAACTTAAAATACTTTCTCTTGTTATAGAAAAATGTTGTAAGATTATTATTGGTGCTCAGAGGCTGGACCACACATCTAGCCTATTCTATGATCTCCACATTCTAAAATTGCCAGATATGGTGAAACTAAAAACTGCTGAAATTATGTATAAGGCAATTTAATAATTAATTGCCAAAAAAAACCCACATACAACATAAACATGTAAATTTGTATGGCCCATGTAAATTTGTATGGCCCTATCTATATGACCCGACAAAATTGTGTATTTAAACAAAAGTATTCACGCACCAATTTAAAGACAATGTGTTTATCAGTTAATGATGTAAAGTTATGTCATTCCCTTGATAGGTCATTAATTCATTGCAAGAGTGTTCATCTTTTCAAAAAGAACTATACCACTCAAGTATTGCACAGCTGTGTAACCAATGAGTAACCAATGAGTAACCAATGAGTAACCAATGAGTAACCAATGAGTAACCAATGAGTAACCAATGAGTAACCAATGAATAACCAATGAGTAACCAATGTGTAACCAATGAGTAACCAATGTGTAACCAATGAGTAACCAATGAGTAACCAATGTGTAACCAATGAGTAACCAATGAGTAACCAATGAGTAACCAATGAGTAACCCGGTTAGATTGAAAAAGTGAATTGTATTGCAGTAGAATTTTTTATGTACTATTCTTTTTTTTTAAATTACAAGTATACTCAGAACTGAATCGTACAATACACGCTTACACTTGTATAATTGTATTATTTAGTGTCACTTATAAGTGATTGGGCAAGTGTATTATTTAGTGTCACTTATAAGTGATAGGGCAAGTGTATTATTTAGTGTCACTTATAAGTGATAGGGCAAGTGTATTATTTAGTGTCACTTATAAGTGATAGGGCAAGTGTATTATTTAGTGTCACTTATAAGTGATAGGGCAAGTGTATTATTTAGTGTCACTTATAAGTGATAGGGCAAGTGTATTATTTAGTGTCACTTATAAGTGATAGGGCAAGTGTATTATTTAGTGTCACTTATAAGTGATAGGGCAAGCAACATAATTGTTACGCTTTTTGTCCCTTTCAACTGTTTCAACTCGTACTATTGATGTTTGAAATTCAGTTGTGTTTACTGTTGATGTTGTTGAAATAAATTTTATTATTATTATGTAGGGTAGACATCAGGAAGTACAATAAATAAAAAGGACAATAAATGAATGGAACAGACTATCTACTGATTATGTAAATGGTAGCAGCGGTGTTTTAAAAACAAAATTAACAGGATCTCAGAAGGGCAGGTTACACAGAGATGAACAATTGTTGGATATTATATATGTATATATATATATATGTATATATATATATATATACATATATATATATATATATATATATATATATATATATATATATATATATATATATATATATATATATATATATAATTATGTCATTACTGCTCATTTAAATTTACTAGATATATATTGGACACAATAGTAAATGATCTACACATAATAAAGCACACACATAATTTCAGATCTGGATGATACTCACCCATCTAGAGTTAATGTACATTAAAGACACCGTTTGCAATTGGAACAGTTCCGCAAACATGAGGAAAATACAGCAAATGAGGTTATAGTAGAACACATACAGGATAGGAATATATTTTGAATCTAGCCTAAACTACATCCACAGATTAAAGAACCTTTCAGTTTCAGAAAGGCTCTTTAGCTACTTCCAATAGTCGTAAACAGGTAATGGTCAAATTAAATTCATTGTGAGACATTTGCACAGTCCAGATGTTGGAACATATACATTTTATACTGTACAACATTTTATACTGTACAATGATGATACAATAAAATTATCAGGCTTTGTACTCTAAAAAAGTGATTATCTTATGCAGACAAGAAAGAGATGGTATAGTATATATTTTTTTATATACACTTTAATGTGGACATTTTGGTAAGTGTAAAGATTTTTGGTTGAAATTAGGTGGTGGAAATTTTTGCCCCCCTCCAGAAAAAAATCCTGCGGTTTCAATGATGGGTGATAATCAGCTGTTCTATTTTACAGTTTATTTTCTTAAAGGTACCTCCTCAACTAGATTTTTGCTACTCTCATTTCAAATTCATTTTGTGAAAAACCAAACCTACCTAGTATCCACTGCAACTTGCTAACTCGTTTGTGCAACTTTTGTATGTCGTTTTTTTCTGAAATCATCAGACAAACTGTTAGATTAAGTGAAGTGAAAATGGAAACGCTGAAAACTCATGAATTTCACCCTTGGTGAAATTTTGTAACTTTGTCATGTGATCAGCGAGAGAATGGAAGTCACGCCCATGATCGGTATTGACTAGCACAGTGTTTACCATTTTGGATATCCACTATTCTGATCCTTACCAGATCTAATGACTAAACAAAATCAGGCATTTTCTTTTTAAATCGACTGCGGATGTTGCATAAACCGTTCACACAATATATATTTGGACACCAGCAAACCGGATTTGCGATAGGCTAAATCAGTTGAGGATGGACTTTTAACGCATTATGCTTTAATTTATGCAGTTTTATGCAAAGTGTGCAAGAACATTTCATAAATTTTTTTTGTTGATTCAGGTGTTATTATTATTATTATTATTTTGAGCACCTTGTCCAAGCTGATACCAACACTGTGTGATATGACATTATTATTATAAGAAGCACCTTGTCCAGGCTGATACCAACACTGTATGGTATGATATGACATTATTATTATAAGAAGCACCTTGTCCAGGCTGATACCAACACTGTATGAGATGACATTGTTATTATTATTATAAGCACCTTGTCCAGGCTGATACCAACACTGTATGAGATGACATTATTATTATAAGAAGCACCTTGTCCAGGCTGATACCAACACTGTATGAGATGACATTATTATTATTATAAGCACCTTGTCCAGGCTGATACCAACACTGTATGAGATGACATTATTATTATTATTATAAGCACCTTGTCCAGGCTGATACCAACACTGTATGAGATGACATTATTATTATAAGAAGCACCTTGTCCAGGCTGATACCAACACTGTATGAGATGACATTATTATTATTATAAGCACCTTGTCCAGGCTGATACCAACACTGTATGATATGACATTATTATTATTATTATAAGCACCTTGTCCAGGCTGATACCAACACTGTATGAGATGACATTATTATTATAAGAAGCACCTTGTCCAGGCTGATACCAACACTGTATGATATGACATTATTATTATAAGCACCTTGTCCAGGCTGATACCAACACTGTATGATATGACATTATTATTATAAGCACCTTGTCCAGGCTGATACCAACACTGTATGATATGACATTATTATTATTATTATAAGCACCTTGTCCAACTGATACCAATACTGTGTGATATGACATTATTATTATAAGCACCTTGTCCAGGCTGATACCAACACTGTATGATATGACATTATTATTATAAGCACCTTGTCCAGGCTGATACCAACACTGTATGATATGACATTATTATTATAAGAAGCACCTTGTCCAGGCTGATACCAACACTGTATGATATGACATTATTATTATAAGCACCTTGTCCAGGCTGATACCAACACTGTATGATATGACATTATTATTATAAGCACCTTGTCCAGGCTGATACCAACACTGTATGAGATGACATTATTATTATAAGAAGCACCTTGTCCAGGCTGATACCAACACTGTATGATATGACATTATTATTATTATTATAAGCACCTTGTCCAGGCTGATACCAACACTGTATGAGATGACATTATTATTATTATTATAAGCACCTTGTCCAGGCTGATACCAACACTGTATGAGATGACATTATTATTATAAGAAGCACCTTGTCCAGGCTGATACCAACACTGTATGATATGACATTATTATTATTATTATAAGCACCTTGTCCAGGCTGATACCAACACTGTATGATATGACATTATTATTATTATTATAAGCACCTTGTCCAGGCTGATACCAACACTGTATGAGATGACATTATTATTATTATTATAAGCACCTTGTCCAGGCTGATACCAATACTGTGTGATATGACATTATTATTATTATTATTAGCACCTTGTCCAGGCTGATACCAACACTGTATGAGATGACATTATTATTATAAGAAGCACCTTGTCCAGGCTGATACCAACACTGTATGAGATGACATTATTATTATTATAAGCACCTTGTCCAGGCTGATACCAACACTGTATGAGATGACATTATTATTATTATTATAAGCACCTTGTCCAGGCTGATACCAACACTGTATGAGATGACATTATTATTATAAGAAGCACCTTGTCCAGGCTGATACCAACACTGTATGAGATGACATTGTTATTATTAATATAAGCACCTTGTCCAACTGATACCAATACTGTGTGATATGACATTATTATTATTATTATAAGCACCTTGTCCAGGCTGATACCAACACTGTATGAGATGACATTATTATTATAAGAAGCACCTTGTCCAGGCTGATACCAACACTGTATGAGATGACATTATTATTATTATAAGCACCTTGTCCAGGCTGATACCAACACTGTATGATATGACATTATTATTATTATTATAAGCACCTTGTCCAGGCTGATACCAACACTGTATGAGATGACATTATTATTATAAGAAGCACCTTGTCCAGGCTGATACCAACACTGTATGATATGACATTATTATTATAAGCACCTTGTCCAGGCTGATACCAACACTGTATGATATGACATTATTATTATAAGCACCTTGTCCAGGCTGATACCAACACTGTACGAGATGACATTATTATTATTATTATAAGCACCTTGTCCAGGCTGATACCAACACTGTATGATATGACATTATTATTATAAGCACCTTGTCCAGGCTGATACCAACACTGTATGATATGACATTATTATTATTATTATAAGCACCTTGTCCAGGCTGATACCAACACTGTATGAGATGACATTATTATTATAAGAAGCACCTTGTCCAGGCTGATACCAACACTGTATGATATGACATTATTATTATAAGCAGCTTGTCCAGGCTGATACCAACACTGTATGATATGACATTATTATTATAAGCACCTTGTCCAGGCTGATACCAACACTGTATGAGATGACATTATTATTATTATTATAAGCACCTTGTCCAGGCTGATACCAACACTGTATGAGATGACATTATTATTATTATTAGCACCTTGTCCAGGCTGATACCAACACTGTATGATATGACATTATTATTATAAGCACCTTGTCCAGGCTGATACCAACACTGTATGATATGACATTATTATTATAAGCACCTTGTCCAGGCTGATACCAACACTGTATGAGATGACATTATTATTATAAGAAGCACCTTGTCCAGGCTGATACCAAACACTGTATGATATGACATTATTATTATAAGCACCTTGTCCAGGCTGATACCAACACTGTATGATATGACATTATTATTATAAGCACCTTGTCCAGGCTGATACCAACACTGTATGAGATGACATTATTATTATTATTATAAGCACCTTGTCCAGGCTGATACCAACACTGTATGATATGACATTATTATTATAAGCACCTTGTCCAGGCTGATACCAACACTGTATGATATGACATTATTATTATAAGCACCTTGTCCAGGCTGATACCAACACTGTATGAGATGACATTATTATTATAAGAAGCACCTTGTCCAGGCTGATACCAACACTGTATGATATGACATTATTATTATAAGCACCTTGTCCAGGCTGATACCAACACTGTATGATATGACATTATTATTATAAGCACCTTGTCCAGGCTGATACCAACACTGTATGAGATGACATTATTATTATTATTAGCACCTTGTCCAGGCTGATACCAACACTGTATGATATGACATTATTATTATAAGCACCTTGTCCAGGCTGATACCAACACTGTATGATATGACATTATTATTATAAGCACCTTGTCCAGGCTGATACCAACACTGTATGAGATGACATTATTATTATTATTATAAGCACCTTGTCCAGGCTGATACCAACACTGTATGAGATGACATTATTATTATTACAAATGCATATTTTGTACCTCTTCTTTTATTCAGTAATAAAGATATATTGTTAATTTCTGTCACCAGGGGCTGCATTCTGCGTCATGTCACTTCTCTGCACCGTTGCGGTAGCCTACTTTGATAAACGCGCTGATCGAATACTCAAGAAAAAACAGCATGTTTCTGCCGGTGAGTTTTCAACAAAATGTAGAATTTGGAATGTCGTGTTTCACTTATTATTCATACATACCCTAATAAATGTACAATCCCATCTTCAATTATATACAAAATTATGATGAATTTTGTTCCCGAATTATCTGGACTTAGAATAGAATCTTGTGTGTGACAAACGGTGGCGCCACGTCACGGAGTCTGGACAATTAGTTATGGCGTCAAAAAAGTCTGAACTATTCGACTATCCAGAGAGAAAGTTTCATTGAGAGCATTTGTTCATTGACGGACTACACATTCGTAATGTAAATGACCCTCATCAATGATCATCCCTAAAAGACGAGTAATGGTCAGGTTAATTTGAATTTTACCCGTGATGTACAATAAAAATATTTATGGTGAAATCTGATAGATGGCAGCACTCCTTATGTTGCAATCACATTGGCTCCCCACAATTTTTAGGCACAAACTATCATATAGTCAGTTTCATTATCTGATGTCATAAGCTAGACATTATTTATAACACGACACCTGTTGGCTAAAAATTAAACCACAGTTGCATGTCATAAAAAAATTAATGCTGATGTGATTGCATCAAGAATATCATCTGTAAGCCTCTTGAATCCTTTCTGTGCTTCAGCTGAGCCAATGAGATTAAAGGACATGGTCAACTTCCGATTGAGCGTCTGGCTCCTGTGCATCATCTGCGTTGCCTACTATGTCACCGTCTTCCCCTTCATTGGACTTGGACAGTATGCTGTCTAGATGTGTCCTTATTTCTTTGTGATTCTTCACCGAAATTACATGTTTCGATGCTACAACTTTTATAAAATTGTATTTTGAATTTATTGAGTCAAATATTTGTTATTCACGTATTGCGCAAATAGTGTGTTTAGATATATTTTATTGCGTATTTTCTGGAGTAGCAAGTAATTAAGTTACTGTAAAAACAATATAGCAAGTTAGCTTTGGTTTGTTATTATAATTCTTGCTTAACATTACCATTATTTCACATAAATATTGTTTTTTATAAGTATTTTGTCTCATAAATATTGCTACATGTAAACATTGCTATGCCATTTCACATTTAATGTAGTATGTTCAACAGAGTTTGTTTTGTCTATGATAGTTTGTCTCTCTGATATTGATGACAGTTTGTTTTGTTCATGATGTTTTGTTTATCTGACATTGATGACAGTTTGATTTATTCATGATGGTTTGTTTATCTGACATGGATGACAGTTTGTTTTCTTCATGATGGTTTGTTTATCTGATATTGATGACAGTTTGTTTTCTTCATGATGGTTTGTATATCTGACATTAATGACAGTTTGTTTTCTTCATGATGGTTTGTTTATCTAACATTCACAACAGTTTCTTCCACTTGTAGATTGTTCTTCCAGTCCAAGTTTGGAGTGTCAGCTGCTGACGCCAGTGGTGCTGACAGGTCGGTGATCTTAGTGACAAAATTGTGTCACATTTCTTCACTTTGAAGTGTACTTTTAGGTGTGCCTATTGAAGATAGTTTGCTGTTGCGATAGTATTGAATAAAGTAGTATTGCGATAGTATCGTGGAAATAGCGAATAGCCACAAAAGTAATCCCAAACCATAATTGATGGGTGGCGCCACCGTGTGGCCTTGGAGGCAGTTAATTCGAAAAGGGGTTGGCGTCCAACATTGTACCCGTTATTTTGATCTGTCTTTGGGTGCCTGTAACTTGAGAAGTTCGCAAACATGTTAACATAACTGCTTAATTCTTTTGGAGAAGTGCTTAAGCATAGCCACTTGGTCACTGCTTAAAATTTACGTAAATTCCAAGACGCCAACTTTTTAAATTTCCTGTAAATTGGTTTATTTGACACGGAATGACCCATCTGTGTGTCTCCACTTTCACTTTCAGTTTGGTCTACATCATCTCGGCCGTCGCTGCACCGGTCTTTGGGTTCCTCATCGACCGGACGGGGCGGAATATCGTGTGGATGAGTGTCGGGGTATTTGCCACCCTCGCATGTCACGGCACACTGTGCTTCACGTTCATTAACCCTTACATTCCCATGGTAAATCTGCATTCATTAACCCTACTCTATCGAATAATAATAATAATAATATTACCTTTTCATTGTACAACGCTGTACCTCGGGAATATAAATTTTTTTCAGAAGCACTTAAAATATAACTGTTTGAATATATGGCTTAAACCTATACAATTGTCATCCTTACAGAGTAAATATATTAGATAAGAAGTATATGTATAGACAGCGTTGGCATGTAACGAAGTAAAAGTACCTTGTTACAATACTTGAGTAGTTATTTCAAGTAATTGGCATGTACTGAATGAATTTGACTAAATACTTTTACTTGTAATGAAGTAGTTTTATCTAAAGTAATGCAGATTTTTACACATTACTTTTATTTACTTCGCAATATATTTCCATTACATTTTTTTGCGAAACCGTTGCTGCCGATGGCGCTCCACTGTCAACGACATTTCATAAACTGTTCATAGTCACCAGGCCAAAAGCTATTAATATTATCCAATCCAGACCAGTTCGCGATCATATTTGCATACAAACCTCTCTTTGGAAAATCGATGCAACCACTGTTTTATATCTACGTCAGTGAACGAAGTCTGCCATATATTAGCATAGGTCAGGTCAAGGCCGTTAACATGAAATGTCACTTCAAGTACACAATGCTTGAACGCCATCTCAAACCACGATGCAAATGTCTTCGTTGCACCATATAAACTATTAATCAGTAAGTTTCCAATACGTATTATAAATATTAAAATTTGCAATTTCGACAATGTATTGATAATCCCCATACACTGACATAATTCTGATATTCGTGAGCGAACGCACATTGTGGACCGAGAACCGATTTTCGCCCATTGACATTGTCAGCAACAGCTTTACCGGCTTACGTCAGCATTAAACTAAGTGGAAAGGGGGCAGCAGTATTTGCGGATGGACTCACAGCAGCAGTAGACAGTGGCATGGGTGACACAACAAATATTTTTGGTAGTAAACATTTTTTCAACTAGAAGCGCAGGGGGGTTACTTAGAGATGCCTCGAGCAGGACAAGAGGCCACTAGTACAGACAAACCAATAACAAAATGTCTTAAAAACAAATTAACCGTTATGGTAGAAGATATTGACCCTCACATAATTGGTTTTGCCAAATCATGGGCGAACACAGACATAACAGATGCTGAATTAGAGTTGACAGGATACGTAATGTTTAGGAGAGATCGAATAGGAAGAAGGGGAGGGGGAGTTATTTTATATGTTAAAGAATCTATTCAGGCTTATGAAATCAAATTAGAAAGGGAAGCAAATTGCGATGAAGCTGTTTGGTGTAAAATAGTTTCAGGAAATTAAAAATTAACTATTGGATTAGTTTACTATCTAAACGAAACAAAGAAGATAACACAAAATGCTATAAAGGAAGTTAGTGAAGAGGAATGTATCATAATGGGAGATTATAACCATGGACACATACAAAGGAAATCTCTAGAGAGTATGGGGGGTGAGGACCAACAATTTCTATCTTTTATTCAGGAGAGCTTCCTTACTCAGCACGTGCTAGAACCAACCGGGGGAGATAATTTAATAGATATAGTTTTTCATCACAAAAACAATTAATGGACAATGTAAAAATACATGAACCATTGGGTAACAGTGACTAAAATCAAACACATTTTGACATTAATGTAAAATTAGAAAGTAAAAATAAAAAAACGTATAGGAGAAACTTCCACAAAGGTAACTATAAAGATATGAGAAAATAACTTAGCAGACCTAGATTGGAATAACATGCTGATGAATAAGACCGCAACTGAATGTTGGAATATTCTAAAATATGAAGTTGAGAGTATCATCAATACATTTGTTCCCTTGAAAAAACAAGGAAAACGGTCTAGAAAGAAATACTTGTCAAAAGAAGCTATTAGAAAAATAGTGTTTAAGCAAACTATGTGGAGGGTTTATAGGCGTACCAGAAAGGATGAAGACTATGCAAATTACAAAGAGGCACTTAACCTAGCTACAACTGAAATTAGAAAATCTAAAAGAAGTTTTGAAAAAAAATTGGCAGGTAATATAAAAAATTACAGCAAGAGTATTTCAGCTCAGTTTTTACCACAGAAGATTAGATATGGCCTGTCCAATTATTTGTGCTACTCTGCAACTTTCTTGATCGATTCAAGCGGGATGCAATTTGCAAATGTGCCATTTTATGATCTTTATTTCCCCGGTCCTCTCAATTGTCAGTGCAGCGCTCTAACCTCCGCACCACCATGCCTCACTCTAATGAAGACAGCTGAAGGGGACCGATCATTATTTGTTTTCCATAAGCGACCAAGTTAACATTTTCTAGACCTGTGTGCAAAATCACGATTCGGGTGTACGCAAAATAATTATTCGGGTTTTGACAAAATGGCACACATGTCACTGGCCTGCTGTTGTGTTTTAGTCAAATCCTGTAATTTTTTTATGAGAAAATAAATGTGGGACCATCACTGTCAGATGTGGCCAACAATAAGAAGATTTTGTCTACATACGTAGGGAACCTTCCATCACTGATCGGCCCATATTCTGCTAACCAGCAACTAGAAATTTAATCCTGTGCGCAAAAGTCTCATTGTCTGCAAACGTCCTTTGTTATGTTACAGAATTATTTTTTCAAGAGCAAAAATCCTGCGGTACCGTCTCAAAATCATTGGCGCTTTATTCGTGTTCCATGAACCCGGAAGTGAAACACTGATCTATCCCCTGAATGCAGCCAAAGTGTAACAGCAACGAAATTGACTTAAATATGCGAAAACGATTAATATATCGTCTACGCTGTGTTGTATTTCAGAGCATAATGGGACTCGCATACTCGGTGGTTGCTAGTGCCCTCTGGCCGATGGTGGCGTTTGTCGTTCCGACCAATCAGACTGGTACAGCGTATGGAATGTGAGTAAGACGGCACCACTTACGATGTCCATCAATCCTATTTATGTTCTGTACTATTGATGATATTAGCGTTTTATTTCCTATTTAAGATTTATTTTTTATATACAACTGCCATGTAATCAGTATACGTTTTTTTTTCTTAATATAATTTACACACGCGAACATTCTGCATAGTTGTTAACATTTTATACAGCGCATGTATTGTTATTATTATCACTATCTACATATAAGTTTGTATCGTGTGAACTAATGTCTGTACACACCCGTGAACGGGGCAGTAGCCCTGGATTTGTTGGTGTAAAAATAAAGTTTTATTATTATTATTTATTATATCAGGTTTGATTACAAGTGTAATTGTAGTTAGCTGTAAATTATTACACTGTAGATGATAATTGTAAATATAACAGAATTTGGCAAAGATATTCATAAAGTTGAGGGATAATCCCCTGAATGAAGAAGCATTTGAAGCTGCATCCTCGATTGATTTAATCCATCGCAAATCTGGTCCGAATCCATCGCAAATCTGGTCCGAATCCATCGCAAATCTGGTCCGAATCCATCGCAAATCTTGTCCGAATCCATCGCAAATCTGGTCCGAATCCATCGCAAATCTGGTCCGAATCCATCGCAAATCTGGTCCGTTGATGTTCATATTTGTAGTATGTGAAATGTGAATAGATGCGTAGTTGATTTAATAAAACAGAAGAGCGCTAATTTTTTTTTTAAATCATGGAACGAATTGATTTTGTTTGTTAGGTCGGATAACTTACGAATGGGTGAATAGCCTTGTGCTGTTGTAAATGCAGCTGGCACACATTTGCCCATCTTTAATCATCATCTGCAAATGTGATTATGCGAATGTGATCATGCAAATGTGATCCATGAATTGGTGCCATTGAAAGATGGTGACTATGACTGTGCTTTAAATTGGGAAGAACGCACATATCTCATGTTTCCTAACTACTACTTCTTCTATTAAAGATATTCATAATGTAATATTAATTTAATGTGTATGTTTGTGGGTTTTTAATCATAGTAAAGATGATCATAATAATATCTCTTTCAGTATGCAGGCTGTGCAGAACCTGGGTCTAGCTGTCATATCTCTGGTCGCCGGGAAGATCGTTGATGCTCACGGATATTTCATATTAGAAGTCTTCTTCATGATTTGGCTGTGTTGTAAGTATCAGACACTTGACAGACACTTCAATGTAAGACACTGTGCAAGATTGCTTCCATGGGGGTTACCAACAGTTTCGATTAGCATTGTACATTGATATATTTTCCCAAAAAACGTAGTTTGTTTTCTGATCACAGCTAGTATTCATTTCAAGTGCATGGAGACAGGTTTGTGCCGTGGTAGGTGAAGTGGCCATCCCCTACATTTAGCAGGCTTTCACTCTTAATATTTATATTAAAATCTATATTTACTCATGTAGTTTCTAAAAAAGGGGGTGTGTGTTTCTGCTAAATCATGTGCTTCTATTAGGAACTATACGGTATACTAAGATTTTTGTCAACATGAAACGTGCAGGTGGTTTGGTCATTAAGGAAGATATGCCACTTTTGGTAGTTGTTGATGATTACACTTGTGTTGTTGTTTGAGTTGTTCTTATTTTGTGACAATGTTGTTGTAAAATCAACAATTGCAATAGTCTGTTTAGTGAGCACGTGATTGTTGTGTTGTTTCAGTGGCCCTGGGCATTTGTGCAATTCTATGGATCAATGACGCAGCTAGCAGTGAGTGGTTCTCTTTTGTTTAATGCACCACTCGTGCCTAATACTCTACTAGAATTTATAATTTAAATGATGCATTTTCAGTATTTTTATTTATGTACTGAACAACATGTTAACATAAGTTTTTGTCACGACACAACGAATTAACCAAACTTTTGTCAACGCAACATGACGCAGCTAGATGCAGTGTCTCGAGTAAGTCGAAAATCTTGTGCTGGCGCATGTGTGGTGTATTCAGTCATGCTGTTGAAATTTGAGGAGTGATCGTCGCATCTGTGATTGATTCCATAACGCCAATGAGGTTGCCCAGAACATCACCGGGAACCAGCAGAGGTCTTATGCTAGGCGTACACTGCAAAACTTTTGTAACGAGTCGCACGATTATTCATCTTAAAATGGATCAGTTGTGCAGTGTACTCAACAAAATTCGAGTCGTGTGTTGATTGGCCAGAACAACTCAAAAATTTTATCGTGGCAACAAATGTTTTGTAATGTGCGCCACTCTCTGGTGCAATGTCGTGCAAAATCAGGAAATGTTTTCTGGTCCGTAGCTCGACAAAATTTGATGGTGACAATGGGCCAATCAAAACACATTTCAACAACTGCAACGTTAGGTGGTGTGTGCGCTCATTTAGTTCCACAAAATAACGCTACGATCGTGGCGGTGCGCACAAGTTTGCAGCACAAAGCCTACTGACCCAGTTGCGCAACCACACATCCGAATTGTCGATAGAAACCATCAAACCAAACTACACTGGTTGACCTATATATAGCATGTGCACGAGAATTTCGGCTTATTTGAGACACCACATCTAGCTGCCCATGCTGCATAGCCAGAAGTTCGGCGAGTTCATTGTAAACAAATATATGTTAAAATATTTGCGTTTCCTTTCTTGTTCGGTATATTTAAGTTCAGAAATTAAATTGTGCACGCGTTACAGTGATCATTGTGTATCTGAAATTAACATAACAGTGGAAGTTGGCTAGATATGTTATGTGCACTTTTTCCCTCCAGATGGCGGTGTGCTCAACCAGTCAGCCGGTGCAAGGGCTCGGGCCACGTAAGTGGCTGTTTTTATTTTACTGATTTTAGTTATTGAATAATAATAATTAAAAGCAACAAGGCTCAGGACAAGGAAATCCCCTTAATCCCTTAGAAAGTTCCAAACTCTGTGTTTAGAAACATTCATAGTGCTACTCTTGAGTGCCAAATAAACGTATAGGCCAAATAACAGTATAGGGTGGCAAATCGGTCAAATTTAATAATAGTATAGTGCCAAATAACAGAATAGAGTGGCAAATTGTTCAAAACAAATAATAGTACAATGCAAGAAAGCCACTAGTATATTTGTCTTTTTTAGCGCTGAAGCAATTTTGCTGAAAATGCATAAACTTTGTGCATATTCACGTCACTGCAGATATAGTAACCGCATTTTATATCTCCAAAATTACTAATTTTCTGTTTTTAAATGGACTTTAAAGTTTATTGAATTGAATACGCAAGCCTGTTTCTGGGGAAACCGCCGCCAGCCGGTTATGACTGGTTTGAGGTGCTGCTTATGGTGCCAATTTACGGCCGGTTTAAGCGGTGATAATGGACCGATTCATCTAACCATGGAAATCTAACAGCTTAACGCTTTGGGATAAAAATCTAGAATCCTCCGAAGCACGAGTTCCTGATAAATTCATGACTGTCGTTCAAAAGGACAAAAGCCATCAGAGGGAGCCACATACAACTCCAGATCGGAGCAAGTGATTTTAGTGCAAGCAGTAAGCCGCTCCATGGATGGTTGATTAGCACTAGCTATAGAGAGTGAGAGGCACTGAGAGCGATTGCTCCTAAAAATTATAGCCTGCATAATTTGCCACGATTATCGGAGAATATAGACTGGCACAAATGTTTAAATTTAATAATAGTATAATGCCAAATAAGGTGCGTATTGGGTGGCATTTTTCATCAAATAAACATGCTTATTCAGCACTCAAGGGTAGCATTATCACAGTTGTCGTTTAATTAATTAATTGTTTGTTTAATTAACTTATCCTTCAGGTAAATTAGGTTTCTTTCTTTCCACGTCTAAGCTGATGTTTTATTGTGCCATCTCTGTTTGGGCATCATTCTAGGAATATTTTATTTCTTCGAGTAATTTGACATTTTCTCGCAAATGCTCACTTCAAAATGGTGACCCTTAAAACGCGGAAAAACTCTAAAAACGATGAATGTTGAGTGGGAGAGGGCATTTAGGTCGTTTCCCGCTTTTCATAAGCATGTTCCCACTTTTCCATGTTGACATTTGTGGTATTGTGCTATCTCAGTTTATGTCTTATGTTTTTAGTGAATTCCACAAAAAATTACTCATTATAATGTCACAGTTCAATCAAATATTAGTGCTCAAAATGTTACTTTTTAACGTAGGACTTTATAGCGTGCTCTCAACGGATAGTTTTTTCCAAGGCAGGACATTGTTTATCGCTTAGAAAATCTACGGTATTCTTCTAAATAACCCATATTTGCACACTAGTTTAGCCTGTTACAATAGGTTGGCATTTGTTGGAGTGACATCTGGCTATGGGGGTATTGCAATCAGATATGCTGTTGTGTATTGATTACCCATTGATTACCCATTGATTACCCATGTCCAATACAGATTTTTGGGATTTGGGGAGGGACATAGCTGTACCATATTTATGCTGATTTGTTTTGAAATTTATGGAAAAGTCCGGTCAAATTTCTGGCCAAATCTACCCGATTTTGTTCGATATAGATATATTTTGTACAGCATTATAGATAGCGACATTTGATCTGCATCGAAAGTATTCAGCTAGCCAGATTTCCTGGCCAAATCTAGCTGATTTTGTTCTATATAGATATATTTCGTACATTATTATAGATAGTGACATTCGATCTGCATCAAAAGTAATCAGATAGCTTGAAAGATTTTTATTGATGTGGGTGTAGTTCATACATAGTCTGATAGATGGCGACAATTGATCAGAATTGGAATAGTATGTAGGCGGATTAACCAATGAAAATTTATGTACAGATTTGTGAAGAAGTTTATATAAAAAATGCGGATTCCCACCAAAAGGAGATTTTGACTGTTTGTATCTGGTTCTCTTTACACGTGGTTCGGCTTCTTCTGCATACTTGGTTTGCTAAACATATCAGCCCACTTGGTTGTATTCGCTCGTGTGTCTACAATTTCTTTTGGCACTTCTATATGCACAAATCACTGTTCATTTATCACATAAACGCTTAGGTCCGTTCGCAATGGTCAACATTCACCTGTTCATATGAAGCATTCCAAAGGGGGGCAGCCATGGCCTAGTGGTTAAGGTGTTGGACTCTAAATTCGAGGGTTGCGAGTTCAAGACCCACACTGGGCACGGTTCGTTGTCGAAGCTTAGGCAATTTCGTTTACCCTACTTTGCCTCAGTCTACTCAGCTGTAAATGAGTACAAACACTGTTTGGAAGGTACCTGCGATGGACTAGTGTCCCGTCCAGGAGAGTCAGTATAACTGCACTCTAAGTTGCTTCGCACTGCAGAAACCAGGTTTAAGCACTGGCCATATAAGCCTTCATGGCTTCCTAAGGCGTAATGCCTGGGGGATGACTTTATCTCACCTACCATTCCAAAGGGGAGAGGGTGGGGCCTGGATATTATTCATGTGGTGCCTGGGACTGGTAGTTATGTCCACTTTCAGTAATATTTCAAATGTGCATCTACTGTATATGAACACTATTCGCAGCATAATTTTAATCACATTTACTTCTGTTGCAATCACTGTGAATAGTCATGAAAATATTCATCAAGTTGTTAGGGAGTAACGAAGTAACAATTTTCTTCTAATCACAACTATTGAGATTTTCTTAATCAGCATTTCAGCAACCGTTGGTAACCTTCATTAGGAACTGAATTCTGGGATGACTAATTCTTCATCTGCTCACCAGTTGTCATGGCAACCAGGCCGTCCCAAATATGGCTGCCTATGTATCCCCCATCATCTCAATGCCAACTGGCGAGCAGAAGAAGAACTAATTGTCCCAGAATTCAGTTCCTGATGAAGTTGTGATTGGATGAAAATCGTTACTTTGTTATTCCCTACCAACTTGATGAATATTTTCATGACTATTCACAGTGATTGCAACATGACAGACAGAACTTAGACGTAAATATGATTAAAATAGTGCTATTGCAAACAACGTCTTAACATTTTTCAGAATAAAGTTACCAGACATGATTGTGGATCCATCATAGCAACATTGACGAAGAAACTCCAAGAAAAATCACAGAGAAATCACCGAGCCAACTCCAAATATATATATTTATTTCAGTTTGGACAATTTCTGTTATAAATCCTATGTTGATTTAATAATGAACTTGCATGTCAATATTTTGTGAATGATTCTTCATCAGTACCTTGTTTTTGCTTCTTTTATTTTTGAATAATTCACAAAAATTCAAACCTATCTAGCATCCACTAAGACATGCTAGCTCGTTTGAGCAAATTAGTTATTTAAAATAAAATCATCAGGTAAAATATTAAATTAATATTGATCAGATTCAGTCAAAATTTTCAAAACAAAAAGGCCAAAAGTGGTCCAAATCTATTTACTATGAGATATGGCTATTCACATTTCAGCAAGTTATATGATCTAACGACCAAGATCAGTTCTTTTATTAAACCGACTGCAAATATTATTAAACTATTCACACGCTACAGTTTTCAACATCAATGAACCATGGGATAAATTAATTGAGAGGGAGTTTTAACGATCATAAGTGACACAATGTAGTTAGTTTTGAAATGTTGTGTTTTGTCTTCTTCTAAAATTACACTAGAAACACGATGACGTTTAGGGGGTGTGCTGACTGTCATAGAGATGCCAAGAGTCCCACTCTGGTTTGGTAACTAGTTTCTTCCGCATCTGCTGCCTCTGCACGCTACATGCTGTCAAACTTCGCTTTATGTTCACCTTGATAATACAGTCACTTCGCCATAATGGTCACACTGGGACAGTCCAAAATTATTTCCATAACGGTAAATTATAGGACATTGGTCCAGCTAATACAGTCACCTCGCTATTCAGATCACTTTGTCCCAGGGGTGACCCTAGCAATGCGGTTCCAATGTATGTATACATTTTTTTGGATGCAGACACTATTTAGCAATGCAGGATTTAATAATATTGCCTTCTAAAATAAAAAAGCTCTAGATGGTACGTAGACAAGGGAGCCGGTGGCTTATCGAGAGTCCACAATAATTATATTCAAGTTGTTAATGTATTCTAGATTTTAGTTCTTACAGGTTTTTATCTACTAAAGTACATGTAAATGTTTTCAAAATAATTGTTCACATACAAAAACTTTAAATTTTATGGAGATATTGCCATATACACATCTGCATTTAAATTCAATCATGTATGGGTTAATTTAAAAATTATCATTTGTATTTAAATGTGCTGGCTCACATTTTAAACTCAAGTTCTGTATGAATAGGTAATATAACGTTTATAATCTGATGAAGTAATAGTTAATAAAATATAGTATGTTCATAGTCTGTCATAAGATGTTTTATTATGTACATGTGCAAATATAATATGGCATAATAAATGTGTATTAAAACATGTTGTTAATAGTTTTTGCTGCATATCCAGTACATCATGCTGTGGAGGGGTTTCTTTAGGCTTCGTAAAACATTCCCGGTTTCTGATCAGTGCACACATTTGAAAACAGGTGCTTCAAAACTTCTAAAAATATTTTGATTGTCTTTTAAATACGTTTTTTTCGAGCAACAAGCGATAAACAAGATCCGAATCATGCTGAAGGACATCTTTTTGTACGTTTCTACAAATGGGTGTAAGGCATACTCTTGGTTCACTTATGAAGTTGTTGATGATCGAGACTAGCCCCTTTGATAGTCACTAATCAATATACTGAAAAACCTCATCCCTCATTAACTTTTAGTAAAAAAGTTCTGATGAGAAACTTATATTTTTATTCCTCCTTACCTATCCACTTTGGGCTTAGTACCCCACAAGACTGCAGTGCTTCCTCCCCTCCCTCCCTCCCTCCCTCCCTCCCTCCCTTCCCAAACCCCCCCTCCCTCCCACCCACCCTCCCTCCCTCCCTCTGTTTGGCCACCTCTTTGACTTTCACCTCATTATTTTCCCACAGTTCAATCTTATCCTGACTTTTGTGCTTTTTTCTTTACTTAGGTTATTTTTATGAATAAAAATTTTAATAAAAACAATCCAGAGGCACGTGTTGGTAAGAGCATTTTACAATTGTCAAGATTTAGTTATTAGCACAAAGTGTACTAAAGGGCAGGGGTTCAGTCATGGGCCGCATACTATTTTTTTTAATGTTGGTAATTTGCGAAATATGACCATCGTTGCTTCATGCAGCGCCACGCAGTGAACTGCTGTGAACTACAGGGGACAAACTAAAAGGCGGGCAAGAATTCCTACAATCTCTGCGCTCCCTCTTTACATGGATTGGTGTTGTTGTTTACTATTGTGCATGCGTCTGTACATTAATTGTGGCTAAAGATTGAATATCTAAAATACTAAAGATTGAATGCTTCATCAAAAACAGGCCCTTTGAATACAACTAATGATATGACAATTCTTGGTTTGTTTTTATTGTGGTTATTTTTATATTGATATGTAAAATTAGCCAACAAACTACATGAATAATATCAAATGAACAAACACAAGTGACAATGATTCTTATGATAATTGCATCAATGAATCGATGACTGAATGTATAATATACGAACAGAACATATTATATGCAGAGCTCAAAGAATATTTACATACAAAAATACATTAATATTTTGTTTTCAATATTTATATTATTCATGGCTTCTTACTGAAATTTGGAAGGTGCTTTTCTTGGTCTTTTACTCCGACATAAGCAACAAAACCATCGCACATCTCAGATCACAAGGGGTTTTACAACATCTCTGATGATGCCACTTGGTACACCCTTCACAAGCCACCATATTACCAAAAACTTCAGGAAGGCCACAAGGGCACAGAAACTGTAATGAAAATATGGCCATGTCCAAGTTTATTTCATTGGGTACACATATTTTTTATTTTAGACATGCAACTAAATGTTTTCTACAGTTTATCAAAGTTCCATGACCGTGATTGTATTTCCAGTTCTTTATAACAACTTATAAGAAAATCAACAATATTGGCTATGGCAAATGCACTACAATCTAGTACTGCCTGGGTCTTGTACTATTGTACATATGCACAAAAACCCAAGATCTTTTGTCCCACACCCAAATATGCTAGGTAACTGTATTGGCAGCGAGGTAGATATAATATATATATATATATATATATATATATATATATATATACCAACTTGATGAACATTTTCACTTTATTTTATGGTTGTTTAAATGTTGATAAAAAATCATAATTAGTGCACAGACGCTCGCACAATAGGAAACGAGATATCGCATAAATTCTTGTTAATTCTTGCCTGCCCTTTCCTGTCCACCTTTTAGTTCGTCCCTGCTTACTGTGCCGTTCACAACACAGCACTGTAAAGCCCGCGGCACACTAGCCGATTTTTCAACGGGGGACTGCAGATTTTTCATCGGGGTTAAATTTGACCATCAACTCGCAGCACAGTAGCCGATATTTTGTCGCGACTAGCACGCCTCTAGTGGCGAATTTGGAAGTAAAAAACATGGCGGCGCTCACCACATGTGGCAGCGATGGGGAGAAAAAGACAGAAACTGGCTTTGTTCGTCTTGATTATGCTACGGAGGATAAGGAGACGCAGAAAAGCAAACAAACAAAACCCTTCCACCTATTGGAATCATCTAAAAGTCCACAGTTACACTGTCAACATATTCTACCAGCAAACTTGCCAATGTGCCTGCTTAAATGCAGTTGTGTCAGATGATATGATTTTTTTTTAATTACACAGTTATTCGTGTTAACACACCTGGAAGGCTAACTGAGGCATGATCCCATTTGCCATCGTGGCCGTTGCACTGGGGGCCAGTATGTGTACAATGACTATCTATTCTGATAGTTATTATTATGTCATATATACAAAGGGGGAAGGCAGTGTTAGTTGAGCCACTGGGTTAGTTTGACAGGAAACTACAGCAACAACAGTTACGTGTTACCACCCAATGATTGAACATGTTATTAGAACACGATTGACATACAATAAGTGCCATTTGTCACAACGGTCAGAAAATGTGAGTTAAAAGTATGTTTTTTTTCGAAACTTTTTGATATTGTGAATAATGTCTGCTTGTGAGTAAACTAGCAAAGTGTGTGACCAGACTTTATGTCTGTGCATTTATAAATGATTTAGCTACGCACAGGGAAGAAGATTATTTACATCACTTCGCGCTTTAATAAGCTTTGTATTAATAGGTTCATGCGGATTTTTCTGATAACAATTAGAGATGGTCTCCAAATCCTACATTTGTCCTAACAATTTACCATGTATTATTGAGTTTGCCGACTATGGTTTTTTGGACGGACATGTCCAAATGCTGACCATATTTTGCGGCAGAACCGTCACGGCCCCGATCGTGAACTGAGACAGTGCTGCGCCGCCGTATCCGCTGCGCTGGGGAGGTGCACCCCCGGGGGGGCAGTACCCCCCTCCCGGGGGTGCATCAGTACAAAAACATAGGGTAAGGCATCATTGATTTTCTCATCCGCGGCCATTATAACGTTTTCTTTGGATTCATGAAAAATGTGTCCTTTTAACCTTCTATTAAAACACGTGCTGTGTAAAATTCGTGAAAATGACATGTCTCCCTTTCTTACAAATCGATTCCAAACCTTGTACCCGGCAATTTCTGCTAAGACAACACATTGATTTGACATTTCTACGTTTTATGACCTAATGACGCCTGTTTTTATACGCGGGCAGTGACCTGCTGACAAGTGCTATAAACTAAAAGTTTTGATACCGCGCTGTACAAACACATACATTTTACTCACTCAACCCTAGTCAAGTGCTCTAAGAAATTTACACAACATGCACAATCCATATTTTCTTGGGAACTCAATATGAAGGTAATGGCGGATGAATTATAACTGTGGTCTGTGACCACATAGAGTGCAAACGAATGAAAGAACCGTGCTAGTCGTTATCAGAGAACACTTGATGATGACACGGAAGACGCGAAATTAGCGATGAAAAACGAGCTTTTATAGAAAAAGAAGTTATCGACAGCGTTGCGAACGTAGAAGAAAGCATAGCGATTGAAAAAAACATCAAAGATGTTTCTAGTCCAGTGAAACGGTGCACAAAACACAACACTGATTGGAAGTAATATAGGGGATTTCGTCAACGATGTTTTGAGAAAATGGAAAACGTCCGCGATTTGATGGGAAAAGTAGTCCCAGTGAAGGTAATATGCCTACGGATGCGATGGTAAACCCGGAACATCCGCATTAGGCCCTATACATACACTTGAAGCTTGTCGAGGACGTTCAGCCTTCGTGCGAGGGAGTCCAAGGAGACTTGTCGTCAGTTAGAGGTTGTGTAACCCGAGTGCAAGTGTCTGCGGTCGACAAATGTAAAGATAACTGGCCAACATTATTTCTTAATAACTCATCCACGCCTTTCCTACTCTAAGATTGTTCGTTTGGCTACAGCACCTCTCGTACAAACTAGCGCAGATTACCAGTTAGCCTTATGTGCTCACAATGTCTGCTGCACGCTTTAGTAGCACATTATATTATTCATTTCTATCACAAACGCGCGCGCGCATGCACTCTCTCTTTCTCACACGCACGCACGCACGCACGCACGCACACACACACAGAGAGAGAGAGAGAGAGATAGAGAGAGAGAGAAGCCCCCCAAAACGGTTGAGGGAGAAGCCAAGAAGGGTAGGAATTGCAACTGACAAGAAGCTGAGGTGACAAAAGCCTTGAGGAGAACCATTGAACCGAGAATAGCAACTGAGTCGACAAAGGCCTTGACAAGGAGCAGCAAGGCTGATGTGTCCACCGGAACGATTGACCTCGACGAGGACATGCAGTCAAAGCTGAAAAACAGGAAATAATTAACTTACTTAGACTTAGTGGCTCCCGCGTCTACTGACGCATGAGGCAGTCAAAGCATTCCACCCAGATCTGTTGTTCGCCAGCATTCAGACGTCGCTCCATCATTTGTTGACCAACTGTAGGTCGCGAAATAATTAACCTCCGAGCAAGTTTGACAAACATAATTCTGGGTACGACGGGAGGCTCAGTACATCCGCATTATTCATGAGCTGACTTTTGAAGCTGCGAACAATAAAGGTCAAACATTTGCACAAAATAACTGACAACAGGAACTTCGCTTCGGCGCATCACCCAGAGGGTTGAGAGGACAATCCGCGGGAAGTTTAATTAGGTGGCTATGACAGCAGCCAACCATGGTCTCGGTGGGGTGAAGTTCACGCTAGATGGCGTTTGCCCGCTTCCATAAGAAGCTGCTCGATCATCAACGACAAGAAGTATGACATGGTTAGGTGGGACACATCGAGTCTGCTCTCATCAAGAGCAAAATAGATCCGGCGCTATGAGACATCAACCCCGACTGGGATATGTTATATTGCGAGGCAGTTGCTATGGATGTTGGCGAGGAAAGACAAGGATCCCATGCTGCGTTTCATCATCAAAATGTTTAGAAAAAAGGACAATTTAGTAAGTACATGGCCTTCTGCCGGAGAGTGATGGAACTGTTACTCTGTCTGCCCACCACGGTCTCCTCTGCCGACAATTTTATTTTCAGGTCTAGTACCAATCAAATCGAAACTGAAAACGATCGTGATTCAGGTCATTTTGTTGATTTGTTTTCAGCTACCTTGCGTGTAAAAAATAGCAGAGCATATGGAATGGATTTCCCGGGTGACGCCAGCCTTTACACTTTGAAATACTCTAATTTTAATCAATGAAAAACTATCCGGTTTAGAAACTTATATTTAGGCACCTTGCATTAAAACACAAATGTTGCACGATGAAAACACTTTCGTATTTTTAGTGTTATGCAGACGTTGTATGTGTCATTGGTGACATCCATTCCTGTGTGGATGTTTCCCAAAACGTCCTAGTAATTCCAATTAACTGAAGAAACGTTTTCTTTCATTATTACTTTTTTCACCAATAACACGCTCGAAAGGTCACATTACAACATTATATTGAAATCATGTTTTTTTCATGAATAAAATTGCATCCTAGTTAATTTTGAATTATGATGATGATGATAATAATAATTATGTATTTCATTTTATGATAATAATGTATTAAATACTAATATTAAAATGCATTTAAATGTGTTATATTCCGTCCACACACACTTCAGTCTAAATGCGCCATTTTATCGACGCGACTGTCGATCGCCTGCCGGAAACGACCGACATTCGCCGAGTACGCCGAAACGAGGCTGTGACAATAGCTGCTGGTTTTGAAGACCTCCACTGACTCCGTGCTTCGGACGACATATTGCAGATAATGTCGGGGGTAAGCTGAACTCTTGATATGCCCCCTGTGCCACTTTCGCCCGTCAAGTGTTCTTGCTGTTTTATAAATACAACACAGCGACTGACAATGAATTATACAGTGAAACAAGTCCGAGCAAACCAAGGAGCACAAAGCTTATTACGTTCACCGTGCGAATTGTTCTTAGTGTGTAACAGTTATGTATGTTGCGTTTATAAAAAAGTTGCCAGTTTTGTTAGTCACCTTAGTGCAATAGACACAGACGGGATTGTTCGTAGAAAATGAGTGGTACAAACGTTTAATGAACTTTCGTGATGACGTCACTTAGCGTATAAGGCCAAGCACTGTTCCACCATCCATTTTAGAATACATGCACTAACAGAACAAAGACCTAAACAGATTATAAGTCTTGATAGTGCTTATATATATATATATATATATATATATATATATATATATATATATATATATATATATATATATATATATATATATATATATATATATATATATAAGAGGGTCATAAAATCCAAAACGGTCAGAACTTGAATTGATTAACGAAGTTTTGGTATAACATTGACAATTCACTCGATAACTAAAGTCTACCCTCAGCATGTAATTCCAACATTAATTGTAATTGACCTTAATTGATTATGTGTTTCATTGCATACGGACCTTTGTTAGCGCTCGATGTAGAACATTATTTCCCCTTCTGGCTGCTGCAATTTATCTTGTTTACCTTTATCAAAAGATCGAGCTGCATGGACCATTTCTAGTGTCATTGTCGTGTAACCGTATCATTTAGAGGACTTATATGACTCGATGCGCGTCAAACCGCTAGAAAATGCGGGCTGCGTAACTGAACACAAAATTGCCTCTGTTCATTATATATTTGGTTACGGTATGTATGAATAAGTTGCACATATCGTGGTATCCTTTGGCAGCAGTACCATCCAAATATTTAACCACGTCACATTGTCTAAGCCCCGAACCAGATCGGTCAATACTATTCGCAGAGTATGAAATCGGTGCTTCTTACAATTATAACATAGGGATGCCTAACATGGAGAATGACGGAACTGTTGAAAAATAAGTTGATATCAACACAGATGGCCATGGAAAGAAAAACACCAAGCTAAAACTTAAAAAGACGACATGACGTAATCAGACGGAGAACAAAAGTAAGCGATGTACTATAATATATCATTACACCAAAGCGGAGATTGATTGCGCATAGCGATATTGCAAGACAACAGCTGGACCATCAGAACAATGTAATGTCAACAGGAGAAGAGCAAGAGTCAGAGAGACGAGACGATGGTGCGATGATATAATGAATAATGCAGGAGCACGTTGGACAGGACAAGCCAAAGGTAGATAAAAGTGGAAAGGTCTAGTGGATGGCTACATCCTACAGTGGATGGATACGGCCTATGTGAAAGGGGAGCGTAAGAACGTGAAGAAACGGATGACGTCGAAACGTACGCTATGTCTGTATACTTCGTCGCAACGTATCGCATCGCGCAGCGTGAGAACTATCGTTGCGTAACCTGGCGAGTGCGCGCGTACTAAAGATGACGTCATCGGCATTATTGGCGTCAGCAATGGCCGGCATGGATGAGTCCTCGAATCCCTGCCCTCGTAGGCACCATCAGCCTAAATGGGACACATCGAGTGACGCTCTACACTGGGCCAACGCAGCTGTGAGGAAGCCGAGGCGGAGATGGTCCGAGCTGGATGACTTCTCACCGGAGTGGCGCATGGCTCCACGACCAGACCTACTAGGGTGTGTCGGCCGGATGCATAGTACCAAAGAAGTATGTCCTCAAATACGGGAGCGCACCTTGTGTAACCCGCTAAACCTTGCTGGTAGCGTAACTGGAGGCACCGGATACCCGCCACTGCCTAGACATTACACAAGCGAGCGCATACCGTACGACCAACACGGGTTGGAGACGATGCCTCTAGACGAGTGGCCAGGATGCGATGAGCCGGTTCGTCCCCGACCCCAGACCGCAGCGTGCAGTCGTTCCCCGCGCCAGCAGCCGGCCATTTGCCAGCGCCCGAAGACATGCCGCCCCGTGCGTCGGAATCACTGCCCGTGCCCGCAGCATCCTGGAAATTGTATGAGTTCTGTAGGTGCTGCTGTTGTTGAAAACGTTTGTTTTATATTAACGGTACCCGACATAGGTGGATGTTGAAAATGGGTGATATCATTTTATTAGCAGTGTGACATAGAGAAGGAGGGGGTAAACCGCCCCCCATCCCATCTAGAAATAAAACACACCGTATGCTGTGCATAATTATTAAGATTTTAGCGGTAAAATTATACAAAACGTTCTTACCAAAATGGGACACTGAACAGTTGCCATGGGAAACATCTATGTATCGGTTGCGGGTAATATATGAAAAAAAATATTAGAAACGCCAACTTCTAGGCGTTTTGCCACAGGAATGGGCCTCATGCCCTCCGCTTATATGTAGAAAAAAAATTTACCCGACCCCAGACCGCAGCGTGCAGTCGTTCCCCGCGCCAGCAGCCGGCCATTTGCCAGCGCCCGAAGACATGCCGCCCCGTGCGTCGGAATCACTGCCCGTGCCCGCAGCATCCTGGAAATTGTATGAGTTCTGTAGGTGCTGCTGTTGTTGAAAACGTCTGTTTTATATTAACGGTACCCGACATAGTTGGATGTTGAAAACGGGTGATATAATTATATTAGCAGTGTGACATAGAGAAGGAGGGGGTAAACCGCCCTTGTGGGGCGAAACGCCCCCCCCATCCCATCTAGAAATAAAACACACCGTATGCTGTGCATAATTATTAAGATTTTAGCGGTAAAATTATACAAAATGTTCTTACTAAAATGGGACAATGAACAGTTGCCATGGGAAACATGGTCAAAATAACTTAATGTATAAAATGCGCAAATATGATTGTAGTAATGATAAGATCTATGTATCGGTTGCGGGTAATATATGAAAAAAAATATTAGAAACGCCAACTTCTAGGCGTTTTGCCACAGGAATGGGCCTCATGCCCTCCGCTTATATGTAGAAAAAAAATTTACCAGAGACTAGGTACTTTAACATTTTCAATACAAAGATAATGAACTAGATTATTCATTACACATAGACGATATATACCCAATATATACCCAAAAGGATTATATTCTCACTCACTCACTCACTCACTCACTCACTCCCTCACTCACATATACACTTGTATATGAAAAATGTGTTGCACTTTCGAAGTAACAGTAACGGTAGATGTTACTGCGCAATGAGAGACCTCTCTGCCAATCGTAATTAGTTGTTAAGAACTTAGCTATGACGCATATTGATGACATTTTTTCAAAAGTTTTAAAACACGGCGTTGCGTGTGGTTTACTCAATGCTTTGTCAGTGGTTGTAAAATTATCTGATTCGTGTAATAATGCCTTTACAATGTATGAACGAACTAGACCCGAAGTCATCGATTCTTAGCAACCCAGTATAAGGGCAGTATTTAACTAACTGATTTTATATAAATATTCTAGATAATATATTACAAAATATGCATGTACTTACACACTACTTTTGGTACTAACTTTGCTTGTTCGCGTGTTCAAGTATCATACTTTATCGGCTACGATTGTGATGTTGGTGTGCCCGTTTTCCCGTGTCGTTGTATCTGGCTATGCCCAAGTTGCGATTGCGTCTCTGTATGAGTATGAGACGTTGTGTTGTTGTCTGCAGAAAGAGCGTGTCTATGTGTTTGTGCGCTTCGGCAAGCAGTACATCCTGCCGATGCGTAACTCCCTCACGACCAATCTGTCAGTGCTGAAGAACTATCACGGCCGCATCCTTGGCATTGGCGAATGTGTGAGTACAAATACCCATTTCACCACGTTATAAATCTGGGCGCTGGGGCGCGGTGGCCGTGTGGTAGAACGTTGGACTGCCAACCAAGAGAATCGGGCTTCGAAACCATCTGCTGTCGTAAAAAAATAATTCACCCCACTTTGCCCGTCTCTTTCGGAAAAAAAACAAAGGCCGTTGCTCTCTTCTGCCTGGTGTCTATGCCGGGGTAGTAAAGTATCCCACAAGGGGAGGGGGGGTGTGTGGCACGTCCGTGCGTCCATGACGCGGCTCAATCATTTCAACTTTAGTGAGAGTGAACTGTGACATTACATCACAAATAAAGACGCAGTTTTTAAATATTCCAAAGTGCTTTTCCACCTTATATTTCTGGTAGTCTATTGTTCTGATGATGACTTTTGCTCGTGCGCGTGGGTGCGCGTGCGTGCGTGCGCGTGCGTGCGTGCGTGCGTGCGTGCGTGTAGATACGATACCATAGTACCCTTACGGCACGTCTATCTATGCTCCGTTAGGTGGAGACGGTCGACGGGTATTTTCCCGACGGAAATGCTTTGGTCGTGCTGGAGTTCACGACCCTGCACGATGCCCACATGTGGTACAACGGTTGCCCAGAAGTGCGACAACACGATTGGCTGCATGGGGTTGATTGCGTGGTCCTTCCGCTGCGGGCTACGGCACGTAAGTGATGCACGGCGTTTGGCCACGAACCACTGTTAGGATCCGTACGCCATTAATCCAAACATAAAGAGTCCCTAGGGTACTGAAGATTGCGCGTGATGAGTGAAACAATTTCGAGCAGTTTTATATAGGATACGTTAGTAAAGTTAATGTCGTCTGTACTACTTCATTAGATCGTTCATTTGATGGCAATGAACATAAGCTGTCCCCTCGTGTATCACTACGCTGGCTATTCTGCGACGCAATAGCTACTTTGAGGCAGTGATAGAGGGGGTGAGGAGGAGAGCGAGGGTGTCCATGGGGGATTTGATAGTCAGGAAGACGGACAGTTCGCTAAACAATGCGGACGACCTGGTGGTTTGCTTTCTAGGGACAAAAGTAGAAGCTATCACATAGAGGGTGGACAAATCGTGGGTTCGGACAAGGGAAGTTCTATTTTAGCAAACGTAGGGGCTAACAACGCAGACAAAGAGGGCATAACTACCATAGTTAAGATATACAGACAGTTAGTTAGAAGAGCTAAGCAGACACGGGTTGAGCAAATAATTCCGTCAGGGATTCTACAGGTAATGGGAAGCAGGGGTCAGGGATACCGACATTTCCGTAGGATGGCAATCAACACGTTAGTTCAGCAGCTATGTAGGGAAGAGAAAGTTGGATTTGTGGGGGTGTTTTGTTTGGAAGGCTGATATGTACATGAGGGATGGGCTTCATCTTATGGAAAGGGGGCAGCAGTGTTTGCTGATGAACTATCAGCAGCAGTCGACCGTGGCATGGGAAGCATAACAACTATTTTTGGTAGTAAAGATTGTTTAAACTAGAAGCGCAGGTGGGTTACTTCGAGAGGCCTCAAACAGGACAAGAGGCCACTAGTACACACAAACCAGTAATGAAATGTCCGGAATACATTTCTGAAGCTGGTTATTAAGGCGTGTATTTAAATGCAAGGAGCATAGTAAATAAGAAAAACATTATGGTAGAAGGTATTAACCCTCACATAATTTGTATAATCGAATCATAGGCCAACAAAGACATATCATATGCTGAATTAGGAATGACATGATACGTTATGTTTAGAAGAGATCGACTAGGAAGAAGGGACGGGGATTATTCAATATATTAAATTATATTTTAGACTTATGACATATAATTAGAAAGGGAAGCAGATTGCGACGAAGCTGCAACATAAACGAAGAGAATAACACAAAAATATAAAATGCTATAAAGGAAGTGAGTAAAGGGGAATGTATCATAATGGGAGATTTTAGCCACGGACACATACAAAAGTAATATTTAGAGAGTACCACCAGCTTCTGTTTTTAATTCAGCATAGCTTCCTTACTCAACACGTGCTAGAACCAGCGGAGAGAATGTATTAGATTTAATTTTGTCTTCACAAAATGAATTAGTCGATAATGTTAAAATACATGAGCCATTTGGTAACAGCGATCATAATCAAATACATTTTGACATCAAAGTAAAATAAAAAAATTAAAAATATAGGAGAAACTTCCATAAAGGCAAATATAAAGCTATGAGAAAATACTTAGCAAATCTAGATTGGAATAACGTGCTGAGGAATAAGACCGCAATTGAATGTTGGAACATACTAAAATATGTAAATGAGAGTGTCATTGAGAATATCCCTTTAAAAAACAAGGAAAACGGTCTAGAAAGAAACACTTGTCAAAAGAAGCTATTAGAAAAATAGTGTTTAAGCAAACTATGTGGAGGGTTTATAGGCGTACCAGAAAGGATGAAGACTATGCAAATTACAAAGAGGCACTTAACCTAGCTACAACTGAAATTAGAAAATCTAAAAGAACCTTTGAAATTGGCAGGTAATATAAAACAATGACAGCAAGAGTTTCTATGCTTATGTAAGGAGTAAACAGAACGCTCGAGATAAGTTAATAATAATACGTTTACTCCTTACATAAGCATAGAAACTCTTGCTGTCATTTTTTATATTACCTGCCAATTTTTTCAAAGGTTCTTTTATATTTTCAAATGATCTAGTCTTCTAATTTTCTAGTCTTCGTCCTTTCTGGTACGCCTATAAACCCTCCACATAGTTTGCTTAAACACTATTTTTCTAATAGCTTCTTTTGACAAGTGTTTCTTTCTAGACCGTTTTCGTTGTTTTTTCAAGGGAACAAATTTATCGATTATACTCTCAATTTCATATTTTAGAATATTCCAACATTCAATTGCGGTCTTATTCATCAGCATGTTATTCCAATCTAGCTTTGCTAAGTATTTTCTCATATCTTTATGGTTACCTTTGTGGAAGTTTCTCATATACGTTTTTTTATTTTTACCTTCTGATTTTACATTGATGTCAAAATGTATTTGATTGTGGTCGATGTTACCCAATGGATCATGTAATTTTACATTGTCCACTATCTCTTTTTGTGATGATAAAACTATATCTAATACATTTTTTCCATTGGTTGGTTCTAGCACGTGCTGATTAGGGAAGCTATAATGAATTAAAAATTGAAATTGTTGGTCCTCACCCCCTGTACTCTCTAGAGATTTCCATCGTATGTGTCCATGGTTAAAATCTCCCATTATGATACATTCCCCTTTACTAACTTCCATTATACCATTTTGTATTTTGCGTTATCCTCTTCGTTTATGTTTGGACTTCGGTAAACTAATCCAATAGTTAATTTTTTATTTCCTGAAACTATTTTGCACCAAACAGCTTCATCGTAATCTGCTTTCCTTTCTAATTTTATTTCATAAGCCTGAATAGATTTTTTAACATATAAAATAACTCCCCCTCCCCTTCTTCCTATTCGATCTCTCCTAAACATTACGTATCCTGTCAATCCTAATTCAGCATATATTATGTCTGTGTTGACCCATGATTCGGTAATACCAATTATGTGAGGGTCAATATCTTCTACCATAATGTTTAATTCGTTTTTCTTATTTACTATACTCCTAGCATTTAAACACACGCATCTATAACCTGCTTCAGACATGTTTTTTGGACATTTTGTTATTACTTTATCTGTACTAGTGGCCTCTAGTCCTGCTTGAGGCATATCTAAATATCCCCCCTGCGCTTCTAGTTTAAATAGTGTTTACTACCAAAATATTAGTTGCTGTGAGTCCATCCGCAAATACTGCTGCCCCCTTTCCACTTAGATGTCCGTCATTCGTATACATATCAACCCTTCCAACAAAACGTCCCCACAAATCCATAAAACCAACTTCCTCTTCCCTACATAGCTTCTCGGCAATTTCGATATCTATGACCCCTCCTTCCTATTACTGGTAACATCCCTGACAGTATTACCTGCTCAACCCACGTCTGCTTTAGTGTTCTGACCAAATTCCTGTATTTCCTAACTACGGGGAGGTTTCAAACTGGAAATCAGTTTTGAGGGGTGTGGGGTACCACAAGGATCAGTATTAAGACATTTATTATTCTTAATATATATAATTGACTTGGACGATAATATACCAAGCAATGTACTGAAATTTGCGAATGACACAAAAGTGTTTAGAAGGGCTAACACGGATGTCGATAAACAACATTTACAAAACGATCTAGACAGATTAGTGAAATGGTCTGAGAAATGGCAGATGTTGTTCAATTTGGAGAAATGTAAATGCCTACATACAGGACACGGGAACTTGGATGTAAACTATAAAATGGGAGAAACTGTTCTAGGTTCTACTGTAAAAGTAAAGGACTTAGGAGTTACAATAAATGTTGATATGAAAGTTTCAGAGCAGTGTGGCATTTCAGCTTCAATGGGTAATCAATTATTGGGTTGATTAGGAGAAATATAACATACAAGGAGAAAAATCTAACTACTCCTATGTATAAACAGTAGTTACGCTTCGTCTAGAGTACTGTATACAAGCTAGGAGAACATATCGTAAGGAGGATATAAGCTTGAAACATAGGAGAGCAACTAAAATTATTCCAGAACTGAGAGACGTTTGTTATGAAGAACGACTGAAAGAAAGTGATTTAACAACCCTAGAGACAAGGCGGTTAAGAGGATATATAACTGACGTTTTTTAAGGTATGGAATGGGTATGAAAATATTGATAGAAATGTTTTTTTTTTCACTTAAGAAAGATGATAGAACTAGAGGACATGAGGTAACATTAGTAAAGGATCCGTGTAGATTGGAAATAAGGAAGTACTCGTTCTCACATAGGACAATCAATGACCTACATATTATGTAACTGATAGCAGCGTATATATGTTTAAAAGCAAGGTTGACACATATCTCTGGAGGGCTGATAACACATAGATTACAAGTGTTGGACTTTCGATAAGCCAAAAGCTTCCTTGTCCACTTGCCATCTGGGCCTTTGCCTTGGATGGCAATCTTGTCTTGTTAAATATATTGTCAACGCAGTCGACGATTCTGTTTCAGCGACACAGAACGTGTGGATCCATGTGTCGGACATCCAGATTCGAGATAAGAACGTCTTCTACCACGAGTACATGCCAGGACACACGAAACAACTCAGTGAGAAAGGCACGTGTCTTGTGTATGGGTGACTATTTTATCGGCGTCACATGTCTTTATCTACTGCTAAAACAATATCAACAGCATTAATTGACTGTTGCAATTCACTACTTAACAACATTTCCAAAAGAGACTTTCCAAGTGAAAGTTACAGGGTTTTCAATTTTGATATCTAAAAACAATTACAGTGAAATCGCGTTTTTTTAGAGCAATGTAATTGTAATTAATTTATGAGAGCTAGTAATTTTACCATTGTAATTGACCCAACCCAACGAGAATGATGTATTTCCCTAAAACCATATCTAAAACATGTAATCTTTTTTTTATATATAAAACACCCTTTAGGAAGCAATATAATTGATATTTTGGAACCCCATGACTAACTTAATATTATCTACCGGAATGTGCTGAACGTCAATGTTGACATTCCTAAACCGATAACGGTCAGATTATATTCAGAAATGGTGGTTGTTTAAAAGGCATTTGGGCAGTCTATGTGTAGAGGTATATTATATATATATATATATATATATATATATATATATATATATATATATATATATATATATATATATATATATATATATATATATATATATATATATATATATATATATATATATATATATATATATATATATATAAAAAGCTATCCGCCATAAATCTTCAGTGATCCGATAACAACTCTTACTCGGTTTCTTGAGGATATATAGGCGCAGTAGAAGTTCATTATTATTATTGTATATTATTTGCCACCAGGTGGCATCATCGTAGCGGCGAGTGATTCAGTACAAAAGTTGCGGGGAAGCTGGGACATTCAGTTTGGCGCCGTCTACCAGTGGCTCTCAAAGACAGACTTCTATACGTGGTACAACTCTGGTGAGTGGGCAGTTAAGTCCGTTTGCGTAACTAGGGAAAAATGGGGGCAACTACCAGCAGCGTCACTTTTTTGGGGGGTGGATTCTGAACGTAACGACAAATGCTTAGTTCGCTCACTTACTGTCGAACGAACTGTCAAAACAAGCACAAGCGAGAACAGCTTCGTCATCGATCGATTCACCCAAACTGATGTCGACATCGCCGCAGAAAGGAGATCCATCATGTGTGACGTCACATCAGTAGTTAAGAATAACAAACAGCAGACACGTAGAAATCAGCAAATGTTTTACAAAAACCGGACATTTTTGTTCAAAGCAAATTTGTGTCTGAAAATGACCAGCGGATTTCCTGAACTTGCAGAAAAAAATGCAGCCAAAGTCAACCCTGGGGAACATTGATAATTTTCATGAACTATATACGTATCCTGCCTTTATCATACCTGGTATTTTATTCTATATACCTGTTTGCGCGCACAATGCACATACGTGGTATGGAAAGCCAATCGTGACATTGTTAACGATTTTGTTGCCAACTAATGATAATTGTAACTTGATTTATTATTGAGAAATCCATAGCCACAGCGGTTAAATAGTTACACCGTTATGTTAATTATGTAACATAAACATCGGCGACCTCACAGGGTGGGGTAGTGACTTGGCTACGAAATAAACAACTGCACCTACAGAAAGATATGCCAAATGGTTACACATGATCACCACGAATAACAGCAGTGGGTGTCACAATAACAAACACTATTGTTAACTGGCTACAATGTTTTCTTAATATGCATTTGTTTTTGTTTTTTTGTACAATAAGCACTCACGACCTTACAGGATTGGGTAGTATTTATCGAATGCTAATTTATGTGTCACTAATTAAACTCCATGATTAATTTTTAGCATAGTGCACACCCACCATGTCATCATTCAAAATTGACTTTTTAACCTAAATGTCCGGGTCATCGTCAATTTCCAGTGGACTAACGGCAGGTAGCTGGAATGCGTTCGATCTCCTTCCGTGGGTGGTGAAGTGAGACTTTTTAGTTTTTACCACTTTATTCAGTCTGGCTGAACCCGGTTGGGGTTTTCCTTGGTTTATTGGAGATGTGAATTTTGGGTCGAAGTGTAGCTGCGCTGAATAATTAAACCGCGTCTATAAATATTTTCGTTTCTGAATGCTACTGTGATGTTGGAGAAATGATCAAGTTTTATATCTAGGCATAGCTATTCCATTATTGCACTTTTTGTTGGGGAGCTGCGGAATGTTTTACTCTTGCCCCAGCGGATATGTAAATTAATGTCAATGTTATCTATAAGAGCACGAACATTTAAACGTCCATTTTTTGTGTGTTGAAAGGTATTTTACGGTGTTTTTGCTTTGCATAGATAATAGTGATCATACCCTACTAAAGACTTCGCCTGCCATTGCAAAAATAGAGACATGTCACCACCTAGTGCCGAAGTATAGTACTGAATTTTTTGGGAAACACCGTTTCCATCATAGTGTGTGTTACATCTAGTTCGTCGCCGTTTCTTGTCAATGTTGGCGTTCGTGCCATTTGGCGTGTGGTGGTGGGTGTTGAAGGAACAAGCAACTCAACAGTAAACATTCCCTAAAATCATTCAATTAATTTCTTGGATCACTTAATAATTATTTAGGCCAGTTTACTTCAGGTATTGAGCCCGTATAGGTGCCGGGCATTTACCCTGTGGGTGCGTGACGTCAGACATCCACTACTGCTAGCGCCACAGGCGATGAAGTGAACAAAAGCCTACGCGACCGCTGTTCACTCACTGCTACAAAACTGTCCTGGGTCTGTTGTCGGTGCACACATTCTGTTGGAACAGCGTCTTCTTTTAGCAATCTCCGTTCAGGCAAGCCCAGTAGCACATGTTCCACATCTTTTTTAAAACACTGCTCTGTGAATTGGTCTTCACAAATCACTTTGCGGTGAAAATTTAATTTGTCAACGGTATGGCCAGTCCCGATATTGTGCAGCCATTTAATGGCCAGGTCGCGCTTCGCAGGAAATTTCGTTGCATTCGGTATTTGAAAAAACATTTTCTCTTTCTCTGCACCTTCTCCAGCTGTGTTTAAAAATCCACATGCCTGGCATTCAGGCATACTGGATAGCCTACGTCATACTATTTAGCTACAATGGCAGCGCACAGTATCGACCAAAATTTAGTTTTTTTTCAAAATGAGTTTTAAGCTATAAAAGGTTTTAAAAAAATTACAAGATAGTAAAGGAAACGAGAATATACCCTCTTGAATTACTTGAGGGAATCCAAGAGGGTTTTTAACTGTTGGGTTGCTTGTTCCTTTAATAGACTGGCATTTTTAGGTGGACATTATTTGAATGTGACACTCGCACACGGACTTGCAGAAGTCGTCAGTCGTTAGTTAATGAAACCTGTAACAGAAAGCAAGGTAAACGCAATAAAAACACAGTGGGTAGAGGACTAAAGCCAGATTTACACGAGCCGATATTGTCGCAACAACGAGGCGATACCTTTGCAGCCGCCAGATAACGTTGCAGTTTGATCGTCCCGCGTAAATGTGCCTCGCGGTGGCACGTCGCCGCGGCGTCGCTCGGAATAAAAATACACAAACGATCCTATTCTGAGGCGACGTCGCGTGCGATATAAAATAGGTTTGACCTTTTCCAATGGCATAGCCATCGCCTCGTCAAACGGGGGGTCATTCCGATAATCTGTGCGTACCCAAGTTAGTTCAAATATAAAAAACTAAACCCTTTTGGCTTTGTCTTTGAGTATATTTATTCGTTGTCATTGATATCATACCCCGATTAGAGACATAATGTCCTTGAAATTATATCCTTTTAGTTCTTATAAAATACAGTAGAACCCATGTAAAGCGGCCACTTAAGAAAGAAAAAATTACGTTTTCGCGGGAATAACTCGGCCGTCTTATTTACTGCGTCTTGCTTTCCCCGTGTTAAGGCTTTAATGTCATCCCCTATTATCGACGATACTACACAGCCGGCCAATTGTCTCGCCCTCATAGCCCGAGGGCACGCCGACTGGCTTTCAACATTTGATTTTTATTTTACCCCCTCAATCTATGAAACATTCTGGATACGCCCGTGTCGCCGTGTCTTAAACGATATAAGAAATACTTGGAAAACTATAAATGATTTTCTCTCTAAAACAAAAACACAAAACAAATTTCCAACATTCTTTACAGAAAATGATGATAAAATAACAGATAAAAAAGTTATTGCTAATAAATTTAATATTTTTTTCACAAACAGCTCAGACTATTGCAAATGATATTAAATATGATGGCAATAAAAATTATAGTTATTATTTAAATAAACACATACATACGGTATTTAAATTTCAGAATATTGATGAGGAAACTGTAAAGTAAACTATACAAGGTCTTCCTACAAAAAATAGATCTGGGTTTGATGGTATTTCTTCAAAATTAATAAAAATAATTGAACCTGCTATAATTAAATCATTAACTATATTAATAAACCAAGTGTTAAACACAGGAATTTTTCCTGATGAACTCAAAATTGCCAAAGTAGTTCCTATATTTAAGAAAGATGATCCTACATTATTTAAAAATTACAGGCCCATTTTTCTACTTCCAACGATTGCTAAAGTAATAGAGAAAATAATTTGTTCTCAGTTATCATCATATCTCAAAGATACTAAACTGCTTTTTGATAATCAGTACGGTTTTAGACCTAACCACTCAACTGAATATGCTGCACTAGAACTAGTAGATAGAATTGTAACGCAAATGGATAAAAATGACATTCCAGTTAACATATTTCTTGATCTTTCTAAAGCTTTTGACACAATTGACCACACAATTTTATTAAACAAATTGAGATATTATGGCATTGATGATGCAAGTCTACTTCTGTTAAAAAATTATTTAAGTAACCGGAAACAGTATGTTGAAATTGAAGAAATAAAATTCTTCCAATAGCAGTTGGTATCCCACAAGGTTCAATCCTTGGGCCATTGCTATTTATCATATATATATATATATATATATATAAAGGACTTCTCACAAGCTAGTAGCATATTTAAATTTATAATGTATGCAGATGACACAACATTATTTAGTACTTTAACATCTTTTAGGGATAATACACAAGATAACACAATTGAATCTGTAATAAATGCTGAACTTTCCAAAGTTGTTGAATGGTTAAATATAAATAAACTATCACTAAATAAAGCTAAATCTAAATATATGATTTGGAGGATGGTTGTAAGAGCGAATGGTTCAAAGATTTGCCGGATGGTTGTGAGAGCAAACGGTTGCAGGACTTGGTAATGGTTGTGAGAGCGAACGGTTCGAGGATTTGGTAATGGTTGTGAGAGTGAACGGTTGCAGGACTTGGCAATGGTTGTGGGAGCGAACGGTTGCAGAGTTTCGCAATGGTTGTGAGAGCGAACGGTTCGATGATTTGACAATGGTTGTGAGAGTGAAAGGTTGCAGGAGTTGGCGATGGTTGTGAGAGTGAACTGTTGCAGGAATTGGCGGATGGTTGTGAGAGTGAACTGTTGCAGGAATTGGCGGATGGTTGTGAGAGTGAACTGTTGCAGGAATTGGCGGATGGTTGTGAGAGTGAACTGTTGCAGGAATTGGCGGATGGTTGTGAGAGCCAACGTTTCAAGGATATGGCGATGGTTGCGATAGCGAACGGTACCAGGATTTGGTGATGGTTGTGAGAGCGAAAGATTGCAGAATTTCGCGATGGTTGTGACAGCGAACGGTTCCAGGAGTTGGCGATGGTTGTGAAAGCGAACGGTTCCAGGAGTTGGCGATGGTTGTGAGAGCGAACGGTTCCAGGAGTTGGCGATGGTTGTGAGAGCGAACGGTTCCAGGAGTTGGCGATGGTTGTGAGAGCGAACGGTTCCAGGAGTTGGCGATGGTTGTGAGAGCGAACGGTTCCAGGAGTTGGCGATGGTTGTGAGTGAGCGTTTCCTGGATTTGACGATGGTTCCTACACTCGTTTTTTTTGCGTAATGTATTATGGGTAGCCATTATGATGTGCCATTAGACACTGTTCCCGTATACTAAAGCCAGTTATCAAGCATGCCAACCGGGGTTACACACTGTCTGAGTCTTTGTATGTTCTTGCATCTCTATTCTTGCGGGGGATCTTCTTGTAGCATCTCTTTCTTGAATGACACTATTCGTTTGGCATCGGTGAACATTATCACGTGGACACTAACTTCCACAAGGGATGACAATAATGCCCTCTTTTTCGATAGGTCAACAGGGGTTTTATTTGCTCACAGTGTGCAAGATTTCGTTGTCCCATAATTATTTATACGGCTGGATAAGTTTAAATTACGCAGTCAGGGGCATCCGCAGGTTTTTTCCAGAGGGGGACAAAAAAGTATGCCGTCTAATTTCGACCAGAAATCTTTACACTGACCAAAATGTCTCCTTTCAACGAACAAAGATTATATAATTATATATATATATATATATATCTATATATATATATATATATATATATATATATATATATATATATATATATATATGTGATGTCACACGCCAAAACCAGGCTTTTCTCGACAATTTTAGAGTGTACCTTGCTCATGGGCCAAGATATTACACTTTTAGTGTACACGTTCTTGGAATAATAGTTTTGAGAAAATCAGCTTTAAAAACTGCATTGAAAAAATGCTTCTCCCGTAGCAACCATGCACTTATAATGCTCCAAATGGAATGAAATTTTGTATGTTCCTCCAGTAGGTGTGTATAAATTAGATGCAGAAGTATAAAGTGGAAAAACCTATTATTTATTGAATGCCACCTCATTTACTACCAGGTTTGGTATTCCCGGAGACTAACTCGAGCACTGGGTGCCGAACCGCTAAAGTAAATCCCTGAAATATCTTAAAATGAAACATTATTTGCACATTACATATATAATAACACTACACAATGTCAGTTTCCCCAATTTGGAAAGTCCGCTCCCGCTGGCGCTGAGCCAACCAGTGCAGGCTCAATGTTGTCTTCCCCTGCCCCTGCCTAGGCGACTTTCACGGGCTCGACACGGCCTTCGAAGTAATCTTCAATCACTGCAGCTAAATTGCTGTCCTCGAGATTGCACTCCCTCGCACGATCCAACTCGGTAGCTAAATAAGCTTCTTTCGATGCCATAGTGCAATTCATTAACGAATCGAAGACGAAAACAGCAGGCGAAACTGGCGAACAAAGACGAAAGGAATGCGTAAACAAGCCGACTGCGCATGCGCGCTTACGTTTCGACCAATCAGCGAGCCTTTCGCAACTTCCATAACAACAGCACTTTGTTGCTGGATAAAGTATGTATAATAGGAGCTGTTCTATTGGTCTAGAGTAAGAGATTCCCAATCACACGTGTAGTTGACGTCATAAGCTTTCCAGCCATGTATAACATGTGGGGTTTCCCACTTGTAAGCGAGCGAAGACAGTGGATCAAAAGCGCGTAAACATGGCTTTGTTTCAGACTTCTCAACCGCGAAGCTAATCAGGGGCCTCAATAAAGTGCTAAATATTACTAGTTTGAACAATCTTTCAGCTTATATAAATGGATTTATGGAAAGCTGGATAATTTCGTTGTTCGACTCCGTCGTTAACCGATTTTCGACAATTCGAACGGGCACCATGCATTTTAGGCTCCTGCGCCGAACAAAATTTAGCGAGAAGCGCCTGGTTTTGGCATGGCGCATCACATATATTGAATTAACAAAGATTATATATATATTGAATTAACAACTATACTAGATGATCTACTTAACACAAATAGCATACAATCTACTCGCCATAAAATAGCTAAATTTTACAATCATCCAGATCCAGAGGGGGCATGTGGCCCCCTTGCCCACCCCCCGGACGCCCATCAATGCAACTGAACATAAGCTTAACCTTTTCAGCATACCAATAATTATTGATCACACTTATTTTCAGCATACAAAATAATGATCGTACAGTATCCTGTAAGAGTTTCTTTACAAATAAAACTTATATAAACAAACGTTATAGCGCTGATGTACAACTGTAATAATTGTAACCGCTGTAAAGTTATCAAATGTAGTCATATGCCTTTAGAAGGTTTATAATTCAAAAGTTAACAATGATTTCGGCTTCGAGAGTCGACTACACAAATAGGCTAATTAGTTTAGTGCCTTTAAAATGCAATACTTTCACATTGCGGGCAATTAATCGTTTACATGCAGAAACAAACTTACCTTTGAACCCAACCCCACCCAGGATTACCCTCACAAGTGTCTTAATTTTTTTCCAGCGGAAAACATGAAGTGGAGGAACTTGCAACAAGCTATCTCGGTCACTAATACCGTTCTGTTTAGACTGCAGCCTGTATGTGAAGACTCCGACTTCAAGATCTGCTGCTAGTCGCCAGGGGTGGGTTGACGTTCTGTCGCTAATCACCAGGGTTGGGTTCAGATGTACGGTTTTGCACGAAATGCATTATTATGGTTGCTTCGTGACAAAATATTACATAGTGCACTTTTATTTTAAATGCATCTAAGTACCAACGTAGGCCTATTTTAACAGGTAGATATTTATTAAGGTTGTGATTATATATTTTTCTTTTGAAAAAGTATACTTAATTTAAATATTTTATTGTATTGATTAAATTGAAATTATGCTTTAATAACTATAATAAAGATACAATAACACATCGCTTGAAAAAATTATGATTATGATAAACTAAATGTAGTAGACTTCACTCAAAAAATCATTTCTTTCTGTGCGGCAAGAATGACGAATACAGAGGAGAGCAACTAAACTGAATGCAGAACGGAGAGACCCAAGTTATGAAGAACGAGGTTTAACAAACATAGAGACAAGGAGGTTAAGGGGAGATCAAATTATGAAGAACGCCTAAAGAATGTGGTTTAACAAACATAGAGACGAGGAGGTTAAGGGGAGATCAAATTATGAAGAACGCCTAAAGAATGTGGTTTAACAAACATAGAGACGAGGAGGTTAAGGGGAGATCAAATTATGAAGAACGCCTAAAGAATGTGGTTTAACAAACATAGAGACGAGGAGGTTAAGGGGAGATCAAATTATGAAGAACACCTAAAGAATGTGGTTTAACAAACACAGACAAGAAGGTTAAGGGGAGATCAAATTATGAAGAACGCCTGAAGAATGTGGTTTAACAAACATAGAGACGGGGGTTATGGGGAGATCAAATTGAAGTTTTTAAGGTATTGAGTGGGTATGACAATATTGATAGAAGTATTTTTCTCACTTAGAAGTTAGAACTAGAGGACACGAAGTAACGCTAGTGAAGAAACAGTGTAGATTAGATATCAGAAAGTACTCGTTCTCACTCTAACAGAGGGCAGCACTTTAATGGAATAAATTATCTACATATTGTGTAAATGCTAGCAGCGTGAACATTTTTAAAACAAAATTTACAAATATTTTAGAAGAGCGGCTTGCACATAGATGAAGCACTGCAGGTATCTCGATAAGCCAATGACTTCCTTGTCACGTGTCATCTGGGTGTTGTGTATATGATGGTAACTTTGTTAAATACCGTAGACAGTTCTTACGTGTTTAATGCCGTTTTGATCAACACCAACATTGTTGAGCAATAACGAAACGAGTCCAGTCATTTAATTTCAAGGATCCAAGTTGATACTCTATTAAACTTTCGCAGGCTTTTCCCCAAAGCATGCTAGTATGTATGTGGATTTGCTTCTATTTTCTTATTTGTGAACTCGAGTGAAATATATTCGAAATAGATTTCCGGAATCATTGCTTAGAGTCGAATGGCAGTAGTGTTGTGGATGGGGTAACTTGGTTCGGTTTCGTCCCACAACGAACCCACGCGGGGAAGAACACTTCCCACAACTCCTAATCCGGTCATTTCTGAGGAAGAAGAAATAAGCAGAAGGGAGTTCTCCTGTTTTGCGAAGGATATATACTCTTGTTTGCCAAATGTATCTTAACCTAATCACGGATAATATATTCAGCCGCTTAATAGAAGCAAATATATAATGCACTTTAATGCAGCGGGCTTAGTGAATGATTCCGTCGAAGCCATTAATGGCTTGGACGGAATCATTAAAGTGCACCACTAAAGTGCGCCACTTAAAAAAATCAGCCGCTTAGCAGAATCAAATTGCTCATGCCCGAAGTGATTTTGTTAAGCGGAGTCCATTGTAATCTCTCTCCACCAATTCCTGACAATTTGCATGGTTATATTTTCTTTTTAAAAAATGCAAGTGTGTTTAGAATGCATACAAAGCTTGATACATTCATTTTCCGAACATGTCCGCACTGTTGGCGCTGCAATACTTCCTTTGTTTAATCTCTGGTCACCTCTGTCCATAAGTCCATCATTCAAGTCACAAAACACATTTTTGGTTTCAGTTAATGCTTGTCTACAACATTTGAGTAACAGTTGATATAACTGAGTGAATGACAGGTGAGATGAATTAATTAGCGGGTCACCTTGCGTGATGCAAACAAGCGCAGCTCCAGGTTGAATCATTATATATTTCGAATAGAACACCTGATGAATGATCTAATTATTTTTTAATCAATGGTTGTAATGTACAATGTCTAACTTGCAACAGATTAATGCATGTTGACATCACGTTTATTTTCAAATGGTGCACATCACTCACAGTCACAATATACGACAAGAAGGTTTATGTGTATGAGTGAGAACTTGGGCTCTACATTGTGGATTCAATTAATCAAGGATATGAAAAATTGCTGTAATCTGTTGACCTTTAAGAAAATATACAAAACTTTCTTGATTAAAAAGTATACTCGGCCTATGTAGTCCTCTCATTGTAATCTACTTACTGCATGGTTGGGAATATATTTTTGTACTTACTTTATATATGTTATCACATTTGTCTTTACAATTGTTGCTTTACTTTGTGTTAATTATGTTATGTGCCTAAATGTAATGTCTTTTGATCCGAATTTATGATAACATTTGTGTATGTACTGTGAAATGCTAATTTATCAGTTTTTACACTTCTTGCATTTCCTAGTCAATGTTTAATTTATATTTTTTATGTATAATTGTAGTGTTTTGTGAAATGTTGAATACATTTCAATTCAATGTCCCGTATGTTTATTTTTGCAGCTGAAAATGCAAAGTGGAGAGAGCTTCAACAGGAGATATCCAGCGCCAACGTCATCATCTTTAAATTGGCCCCACTCTGCAAGGAGTCGGCCGTGCGAACCTGCTGTAACGATGACACAACAGAGAATATGTGTTGCCAGTAAAACGCCGCAACGAATCACGTACGACGGTGAACGGTAGACGACTTGGCGCGTGTTGACGGCTTACGTCTGACGAACATCACCGTACATTGCCCGGCTGCTTTAGCACTATTGCGACGAAGTGTGTACAGAAACTACGTGCTATGATTTGTGTTGCATCCTGAGTTTAGAATTCGCCATGTTTTCAGTGATTAGGTCGCGTGACACTCGCCAGATTGAAATGCGCCATTGAAGTCTGGCATTGGTCGAACCGCTGTGACGCCTGTGCGATTAATTGAATAATTTTTTTTTAATTCAAAATGTTTATGTTCGTTCAGACGTCTTCGATCATTGCAACCTGCGCTACCTTGTCTCCTGCTGCCTGCTGAAACTCCCCAATAGCGCCGCTCACCATATCACAGACTGCCTTGGTTATAAATTCAAAATGGGTGGATGGTGGACTGGTATAAACGATTTGTAGGCAGGTCGACGTCATTGTTGTTTATACCTTCGTACACACAGCGTTTGCGCATTTAAGAGACGTAACATAGTTCCATTCAAAAGCATGTTTCTAGTCAAATTTCCAAACTCAAAATACTATCCACAAGTGTATGCAACTGAAATATATTTCTTGTCAAACATTAGGAATTAACCAGCTGAAGAAAATATGTGCAAAATCGGCACATCAATGTAACTTGTGGCAGAGGTGATATGATACATTTTCAAGCATGCCCGGAAGGTGACGTATACATACACCCTTTCTTCCAATCTGGTATCCGACTGTGGAAGCACCAGCTGCTTGAGTGTATAGTCATTTCACAACTTTAGAATCTTCAAGGGACGGTTGGATACTATCGCGGATGTGTAGGCACATAGCACGAATTCTTATTCCGATTTAGCGAACACCACTTCTTAGCACGAGTTTTGTCCTGGCTGTAAGCAGCATAACGCTCACGTTGTAGATATAGTCACCACGTTCACGTCGTATTATAGTTATCACGTTCACGTTGAATAGTCACCACGTTCACATCGTATATAGTCACCACATTCACGTTGTATACCGTCATCACACTCACGTTGTATATAGTCATCACACTCACTCACGTTGTATACAGTCATCACACTCACTCACGTTGTATACAGTAATCACACTCACTCACGTTGTATACAGTCATCACACTCACTCGCGTTGTATACAGTCATCACACTCACTCGCGTTGTATTCAGTCATCACACTCACCCCGCGTTGTATACAGTCATCAAACTCACTCGCGTTGTATATAGTCATCACACTCACTCGCGTTGTATACAGTCATCACACTCACTCGCGTTGTATACAGTCATCACACTCACTCACGTTGTATACAGTAATCACACTCACTCGCGTTGTATACAGTCATCACACTCACTCGCGTTGTATATAGTCATCACACTCACTCGCGTTGTATACAGTAATCACACTCACTCACGTTGTATACAGTCATCACACTCGCGTTGTATACAGTCATCACACTCACTCGCGTTGTATACAGTAATCACACTCACTCACGTTGTATACAGTCATCACACTCACTCACGTTGTATACAGTCATCAAACTCACTCGCGTTGTATACAGTCGTCACACTCACTCACGTTGTATACAGTCATCAAACTCACTCGCGTTGTATACAGTCATCACACTCACTCGCGTTGTATACAGTCATCACACTCACTCGCGTTGTATACAGTCATCACACTCACTCACGTTGTATACAGTCATCACACTCACTCGCGTTGTATACAGTCATCACACTCACTCGCGTTGTATACAGTCATCAAACTCACTCGCGTTGTATACAGTCATCACACTCACTCGCGTTGTATACAGTCATCAAACTCACTCGCGTTGTATACAGTCATCACACTCACTCGCGTTGTATATAGTCATCACACTCACTCGCGTTGTATTCAGTCATCACACTCACGTTGTATACAGTCATCACACTAACTCGCGTTGTATACAGTCATCAAACTCACTCGCGTTGTATACAGTCATCACACTCACTCGCGTTGTATATAGTCATCACACTCTCGCGTTGTATATAGTCATCACACTCACTCGCGTTGTATATAGTCATCACACTCACTCGCGTTGTATATAGTCATCACACTCACTCGCGTTGTATATACCACTACCACTTGACACTTGTTTAACTTGTCACTAGAAGAAGGAATAGTTCCTTCAGAATGGAAAGAAGCAAATATTACGCCGCAATTTTAAGAAGGGATCGAGGAACAAGCCAGAAAATTACAGACCAGTGAGTTTAACATCAGTTGTATGTAAATTACTCGAAACATTAATTAGAGACCAGATGGTGAAATTCCTTGTAAAACAAATTAATAAATACATATCAGTATGGGTTCCTAAAAGCAACGTCATGTCAAACCAATCTCTTGTTTTTTTTGAAGAAATTACAAAGTGGGTAGACGACGGTAAAGTGCCACGTCAAAGATTGTTACTTAAACTAAAAGCCCATGCTATAGGTAATGATATAATCGACTGCATAGAAAGTGGCTTGCACACAGAAGACAGAGAGTAATAGTAAATGGTGAGATTTCAAACTGGAAATCGGTTTTGAGTGGGGTACCACAGGAATCAGTATTAGGCCCTATACTGTTTTAATATATATAAATGATTTGGAAGAAGACATCTAGCAAAGTACTCAAATTTGCAGATGACACAAAAGTATTCGGAAAGGTTACTAATGATACAGATAAACAAAGTTTACAGGATGATCTAGATAAATTAGTTAAATGATCAGAAAAATGGCAAATGTTACTCAATTTTGGGAAGTGGAAATGTATACACACAGGACATGGAAACATGGACGAAGAATATGACATGAAAGTTTCAGAGCAATGTGGGATTGTGCTTCGAAAGGAAATCAAATGCTAGGGCTGATTAGGAGAACTATCACATATAAGGAGAAACATCTAATTGTACCCCTGTACAAAGCAATAGTTAGACCACATATGGAATATTGTATTCAAGCATGGAGGCCGTATCGCAAAAAGGACACAGACAAGCTAGAAATAATAAAACGAAGAGCAAATAAAATGATTTCAGAATTGAGATACCTTAGTTACGAAAGTCGCTTATTACAATGTGGTTTGACAACACTAGAGACCAGGAGACCAAGAGGAAACCAAATAGAAGTGTTTAAAATAAAGAACGGTTATGAGTCTGTTGATATGAATATGTTCTTCAAACTTAAAGAAGGCAGTAGAACCAGAGGTCACAAAGCAGCTTTAGTTAAGGAGCAATGTAGGTTGGACATGAGAAAGTAATCTTTCTCAAAGAGGGTTATAAATGAATGGAACAAACTGCCAAATGATTGTGTTAATACTAGTAGTGTGAATATGTTTAAAAATAGAATTGACAAATATTTGATAAGGGTGGGCTACACATAGATGATAACATTTTTGGACTCTCGATAAGCCAATGGCTTATCGAGCCATCTGGAACTTGTTGTTTGAGATGGCAATCTTGTTAAATATTTGGAACTGTGTGCCTGTAGACGCACCACCACCATCTGCATCCCTACCTTCATTCAGGTCTTCACTGAAGGGATGGATGGGGCACCACATCCATTCACCAAATAGACCATTTGCGTTTTTGCTAGTTCGTAACTATTTTACTATCATGTTTTTTACTTTTAAAGCGACGTTTAATGTTGCGCTTTAATGAATGGAAGAGACCCATTGCTGGCTGCGCACGCAATCGTCCATCATGTATTTGAGTTTATTTCTCGATGTTCGAGATACAAAAAGAAGATGTATTGCAAGCAGAGGCAGTGGTTAGGCCCTCATTGTCGAAACACATTATTGCGAATGTGTGAATAGCCCAATATCTTCTAGGTCCGATAATTCCACCAAAACTAAATAACAAACACACGTGCTAGCATGTCGTAGTGGATACTAGAGCTAGCATGTCGTGTGGATACTAGAGCTAGCATGTCGTAGTGGACACTAGCGCTAGCATGTCGTAGTGGACACTAGCGCTAGCATGTCGTAGTGGACACTAGCGCTAGCATGTCGTAGTGGGCACTAGCGCTAGCATGTCGTAGTGAATACTAGAGCTACCATATCGTAGTGGACACTAGCGCTAGCACGTCGTAGTGGATACTAGTGCTAGCATGTCATAGTGGACACTAGAGCTGTATGCTAGAGCCAGCACGTCGTAGTGGATACTAAAGCTAACCTGTCGTAATGGATACTAGAGCTAACATGTCGTAGTGGATACTAGAGCTAACATGTCGTAGTGGATACTAGAGCTGACATGGCGTAGTGGATACTAGAGCTAGCATGTCGTAGTGGATGCTAGAGCCAGCATGTCATAGTGGACACTTGAGCTAGCATGTTGTAGTGGATACTAGAGCCAGCATGTCGTAGTGGATATTAAAGCTAACATGTCGTAATGAATACTACACCTAGCATGTCGTAGTGGATACTAGAGCTAACATGTCGTAGTGGATACTAGAGCTAGCATGTCGTAGTGGATGCTAGAGCCAGCATGTCATAGTGGATACTAAAGCTAACATGTCGTAATGGATACTACAGCTAATATGTCGTAGTGGATACTAGAGCTAGCATGTGGATACTATGAGGTGTTATTTTTTCGAAATGATAAAAAAACGAGACGTGCGAAAAATTTAACCGAAGAAGGAAATATAAAGGGTTATAATGTCCACGGGATTATATATATATATATATATATATATATATATATATATATATATATATATATATATATATATATATATATATATATATATATATATATATATACACATATATATATATATATATATATATATATATATATATATATATATATATATATATATATATATATATATATATATATATATATTGGCGGAATAGATTCATCATGCAACGAAGTGAAAGACAACACATATCGTAAAATATCCACAACATATTGCTACATACGCAAATTTTAACCGTACAAATTTTATTTCAATGAAGGGAAAATAAATCCAAGCTTTTCTTTGCAACCTAAGCAAACAAGACAATAGCGTAGTCGTAATAATAGAATATTGTTATTGTGTACCAGTGTTTCAATATGTTGTACAAATTTAGTGCGTTCGTGCGTGCGTGCGTGGTGCGTGCGTGCGTGCGCACATGCACTCCTTGCATGCATCTGACATATTGCCTTGAATGATGGCGCATGTCAAATTTGTGCAGTTACATAAACTTAATCACAGCTAGGTCCAGTTTCACAAAATCAAATCAATTACTTTCCGTTTTTCATATCAATTACACTTCAACAAATGTAAAATTAATTACGTTTACACCACTTCAATTACAGATCCAAAAATGGCGCATACAATAAACACAATTGAATTAACGACAACAATGGCACATTTGATAATGATATATTTTAGAGTAATCTAAGTTTTATTTGTTAATTTCTAATCAGTTTGGGAATTTGTTTGATGCTTTTTATTAATTGGTGGACATAATTCTTAACTAGATATGGGGAACAACTGTAAATCTGAATTGAAACACATCAGCAAAAACAAACTGAATTATTGAAGTTGCAACGTGAGGTGCACTGAGTAGAAAAGAATAGAATAAATGTCTGCACATTGAATGCAGTGAAGCCACAGAGGCATAATCTTCCTGGTCAAAAACAGTTGCATTAGTTGCCAAGAAGTTCACATTGAAAAGTATAATTCACCAGTTAGCCCTAACATGTTTTGTTGCGCTCACAAAGAATGGTGTCAAGAACTGCTGTCTGCCTAACTAGTCTTCTCTTGGAGAAGTCTGGGAACTAAAGTCAGACAGCCTGCACTAGTCACGTCTGGTATCAGCTTGCAGTCTCCTGCATTAGCCCAAGATTGGGCTGTTTGGAGTAAAATTACTTGATACGACCTGAGAGTCTAAGTAACTAAGGAAAGGGGTATTGAGCCATGGACATTAGCAGGTAGTAATTGGAATTGATAACAATTATTTGTCCCATGTCTGATGGCAGGTGTATTGTTTTGTATACAACATATCCAAATGTGTCTAAGTAAAATTGCTCACGTGAAAAAATTACTGTAGTTGAATGTAATTGTTTGTAATTGAATCATGTGTTGCAATCACACAACATACTTTAAAAACAATTAATTACAATTATTTTATTTTGCTGTAATTAATTACAATTTCAATTACGATTACGTAATCCGACCCACATCTTCTTATCAAATGTATAATTCCTGTAATGTCAATGTTGTTCTCGCATTAGCCACACTTTCAGAGGTCCGATGTTTACAGTTGAAGAGTCCGATTCCAAAAAGTCATTTTCAACCATTTGAGTAAACAACGATGCTGGGTTGACGGTGGTGTTGGCGGGATGAAAGGGTTTGGTGCTGGGGGTATGGTGGTGTTGGCGGGATGAAAGGGTCTGGTGCTGGGGCTGCAGGGGGTATGGTGGTATATGGAGTAGGTTGAATGATTTAGGGGGTGAAGGGATGCGCCTTATGTTACAGCGGGACCTTTACACAAATACCGCCCCAGCTGTCCAGATAAAGAGAGTTTTACGCACCCGGCATTTCAATTGTAGTACATAATCCTTACTGACATATTTCGTAAATATAACAATATCACAGGGTATGCAGCTTGTCGCTATTTAAGACCTTTTGCGATTTCTTTAAGAGCACTTCGTCGAAAAGTTAAGACATTTTTCGTGACTGTATTGTCTCGAGTCGACAGTTCACGGAAAAATTTAATTTTGCAGCACATATGCACTTCGCATATATCATATTGGTATGGCTTAATGTCCAGTATGGCATGTTATAAATCGTCCGGCTAAACCACATAGGTTTAATTTCTGTAGACACGTTTCGTGCTAGCTATAGGGCGAATCAATGAGTCGGCACGCAAATCATGCAATGACAGCAGACCAACATCTAGCACCGCTCTGTTTGTGCATATCACTACAAAATCATCGTCTTCGCCTTCGTACGGTGATGCAAGCACCAACCTAGGCAAAAATTTTCGCCCTGCTCTTCGTCGTCGGCATTTGCTAACGCCCCATTTTGGCAGTTCCGTAGCCATTTGACTACGGAACTAATAACTTAAGTTTTAAAACCGATACGCACTAACCGTTTCACATGTGTATTCCGTGACATACAACCGACGATTGAGCGTCAAGAAACTGAAGAAATGTGCTCCAAATAATTACTTATGAGTACTTTTATCGGTGACATAGAAAACGTTTCACAATTAGCCGCCATACTGTGCACGTGATGTTGCCTTTGGGTCACATGATCAAACGCGATTTCGTTTAGAATGAGGCCAGAATGGGCCAGCAGCACAGACATAAATAAAAACACCCGTTAGTAAGTTAATAGTTTATAGGGGCATGATTAATGATGTAACTCTATGGCCAGCAGACGGCAATTCTTAGCGTGACCTTATATAGATCTATAGAAATCCCGCGTGCTATTCTCGCTCACAACAACATGCGGTTATATACAAACCTTGACAAGCACATGCGTTCTGACAAAAAGGTAATAATTTCACACTTTTACATGGTTATTGTCAGGTAACTTTAGTGATATACATGTAAGAATGCATACAGACAAGAAATACGTGTTTATTGCTCTGTTTATTGCGTTTTTGTAAGGTTTCACGTTTCATGAAAATACTTACGTTTCGGCCGAGCGATATCTTCGCCGTACTAGTAGGAACAGCCAGATAGAAAAACATTGTACGGCGATTGATTTTGCCTAGCACCAACCGTCCAACGCAGTCGGGCACACAGTGCTGCATAGCTATAGCCTAGCCCTAGGCATGGTAGCTTCCTCGGCGCAGCATGATGACTCAACGTAAACGTGCGTAGACATCGGGACGCAATTTCCACAGGTTCACCACATCACATTACCTAGTCAGGAATCGTTGACAGTCAAAGCGCTGTTGTAATTTTTCCTTAATCCAACGTCAACAAAGCCAAAGGCGAAGCTGACCTGGAGTCTGGAGCGTGACTCACACACTCGGTGACACTTTTCGACTGTCAACCGTTGTTTCCGTGTGGCCTGTCGAACTAGACTCTTCGTCTGTGGTTTCCATGTCTCCAAAGATAGACAACTATTACGGAAGTTCAGTAAACCACTAATCGCTAGTGGCAGATCTGGTAAAACTGTCACAAGCGATGCATCCATCTTGTCAACAAGTAAAAAATAGTTCCGGTATTCCGTTATCGCATATTCTCGTTGGTTAGCGTCTCATGTGTTCGAGAAGTGTGGCGTTTTCCACCATTTTTTGCGTGTTTTGTTGTAATTTCTTTAACTTTTTTATTTGGAACGAACAAAAACGCTATTTTGTTGACGTGTGTAAACACTTGTATATATAACAGATACCCATATCTTTTTTTCCAGAATGCCTATTTACGAAATAAATCGCAAAAAAATCGAAACTTTATATTGATTAGATATACGCGACTCAAACCACTCGTTTCGACAACAAGATGGCGATACGCAGTGATGCATTTTGTCGATTTTTGTCTCGAACAAAATCAGTTTTTTAGTTTATCTCATAAATTAGCAGGTATCTGTCACCATTAATGCATAGTTAGATAATATATATATATATAAATATACGGTATAACACAAAATTGCTTCAGTTCCCCTTTAAGTTGGACAACACATATTGACAACCTATCAAAACAAGTAGCACGGAATGTGGGAATGCTTAACAAATTAAAATATTTTTTTCCTATGTATATAATGAGAACTATTTATTGTTCATTGATCTTATCTCATTTACAATATTGTACTCTATTGTGGGAAAATTCATATTGTACAAACTTAAACAAACTAAGAATACTACAGAAGAAAGCTGTTAGGATAATCACAAATTCTCATTACATCGCATACACTGATCCTCTATTCTCAAATTTAAAACTATTAAAATTAGATGATCTATATAAACATCAACTAGGTATTTTTGTGTATAAAGCAGCAAATAACAAACTCCCAGATTTTATGTCATCAATGCTTACGAGAGTACAAAATATCCACAAACATAATCTAAGAAACCAAAATAGCTATTATATCCAAAACATAAGAACAAACAGCAGGAAATGTACAATAAACTATTCAGGATCAGTATTCTGGAATGCATTTCCTAGTAAATTAAAACAGCTTGCGTCCATTAACCAATTTAAAAATAAACTGAAAGAACTGTTACTCTCTAAATATCAATGACTTTACAGTAAACACTGCAAATAAGAAACTTTGTATTTGTACAAAATGTACGCTATATCTACATTTATTTTCACATGGTGGAGAAGACCATGTGTTTCATGCTTATGTAATATTTAATGTAGTCAGGATCATGTATTACTTAATGTATTCATGCTCACATTTAATGAATACATGACAGTTGTGTAGTTAGTGTATTATATGTTCATATAATTCAAAGTACAAATTGTATGTTGATATTTAAGCAACATTTTTGAGACTAAATTTGTATTTGTATAACATATACTTTACATCTACCATTATTTTAACATGGCAGAAAAAACCATGTATTGATGTTCGTGTAGTATTTAATCTATTCATGGTTCCTGCATTACTTGATGTGTTCATGTTCACACTGTAACGTATTCATGTGCAATAATTAGTTAGGTTATTAATGTAGTATTTGTTTACAAAATTCTAATTACAATTTGTATGTACATATTTAAGCAATTTTTTATTTTTTTACATTATATTGTATTTCACTTACAATAATGTTGCTTAGTATATGTTTTTGGCTTAAGCCTAAGGAAACAAAATAATTATGTTGATTTATTTCTGAGTGGTCCTCTTCATAAGCCCCGCGGGGTTTCTAAAGGATCTCTGTGGTTGCTCTGCTATTTGTATAATCAATGACTCATATCATATTGTAAATATCTTAAAATGTATGTGTAACCAAAATAAAGTTATTCATTCATTTCAAATAATACAGTTAGGGAAATGAGTCATGCGGTAAAGATTTATAGAACTAAACCTGTATTGCTGCCATTATTAACGTATATATATATATATATATATATATATATATATATATATATATATATACATGCAGCCTCAAAGTTCAACGTTTTTCAAGTATTTGGCTATCAGGTTATTTTTGCTAAGACATTACATAAATTTCCTGGACAAAATTTACTTCAAAGTAAAGTTATAAAATTACCATTCTGGAGAAGACATGTGTACAAGTCCTTTATTACACTCCTTCATTACTTAGATGGAGTGAGAACCTAAACAACTAGAGTGAACATAGTTATGTGTTATATATACATGTGGCTGCAGGAAGGTGTTCTGGAGAGGACTCATATTAGCAATAACTAGGTTTCAATCTATACATGCTTTCTGAAGCTTTTGCTAGAAAAACAGTTCTTTATATCCAATGTTTCTTATATCCATGTGTATATAACACAGTGCAGGCAAGAGCTGGGATTTCAAATTTGTTCCTTTTAAGCAGAGATTCCTTATATTAAGAGTCCTTCTAGTGATATTCTGCTACACTGTATATACATTATAATGATATCTACCCAGGTTTGGACCGTTCAACTGTAATATGCTTGGTTATAATGTTATCACCTGTAATATGCCTGGTTATAAAGTTGGCATGTCACTATAACATAACATGATCTACCTATAAGGTCCATCCCAACCATATGCATGGGCTCTACAATCTTGATTGGCAAAAGCTTAGGAGCCACTGTCTTGACCTTCTCGTAGCGTTGACAAGCATCACATCTAGCAATCTGCAAAGTAAAATAACAAAAAGTAACATAACAAAATGGAATATACAATTATGTGATTTATAACACTGTTATGTACTTTAACACAGCACATAAAATACAATTATGTGGTTTATTACATTGGCATATACTTTAACAAAGCACTTACACAATCTGGTGTATTCATTCTATATATAATTTTTTAAGATACACTAACGTATGTGGTGGATATACACTAACGTATGTGGTGGGATATACACTAACGTATGTTATGGGATATACACTAACATATGTGGGGGGATATACACTAACGCTCCAGTGTCTGCAATTATTGATCATCGTTACAGGCATTTTTTACGAACTACTGTAAGTAAAATGACATATCCTTAACAGCATCACTTGTAGTAGCAAAATCACTTGGGGAACAATTTGTGGAAAGATCTGAAAAAGTAATGGTTACACTGTTTGCTAAATTAGCAAAATACTATATTTGGGTTGCACATAGCACAAGATTTATTTACTACATGTTGCCACTGAATAATAGTAATTGGGACCCAGGCTTTCAGAATCTAACATCAGAAATGATGTAGCTATACAATACAGTACAATACAATAAAGAAGATTTCTATAGCACTAAAATCTTCAGAAAACTGAGCTCAGCAGCGCACCAATACCAAAGTGTTAGGCAAATCTTACCCCAAATTCAATTCCGGATCGTCAACAGTGATGGTGGTGCACTGAGGAGCTAAGAAGGTTAGACCAGGTCAAATAGGTAGGTTTTAAAATGCCGCCGAAATGTTAATATATATATTTTCTATAGCCAGTGTCAAGCTATATGCATCCCAACATGAAAAATAAATATATATATATATTCAGCCGATTTCAGCAGTTCAAAAAGTTTCCATAAATTCATCATGGGCCCTCCATATGACACCTGTCTGATGTATAGGTATATAGTCCCTATCAAGTATAAGTCAATCACACAATGTCATCATTATATTTTGACAGCTTGACATAACTACATGCTTGTTAAATTAGTTCCACAATGAAGTTTAGCAATATAAATGTTGTTAAATGTTGAGCTGGTTTTGTTGGTGGCCTTTGGTAAATAAAGCTAACATGAGATGGATCAGATGTTATGTATATATTAATATGCTAACTTTGGATCACTGTAAGTGCATTTTCATTCAATTTCAAAATAATCATAAGAGGAGATGCAATGTATCGGTAAATAAGCCCATGCCAGGGGTAATTTTGCACAAAGTGCATATACCAGTTGGATTCGAACCAACCACAAAAGCCGAGACATTAGCAGCTACCCTTAATAAAAAAAAATACAGTATCACAAACGTAACCAATGTTTGATCGTCCAGGTGGCCAAATCCAAAATAATAATATAAACATACAACTCAATAAGGCCATTACAATATAAATAGCAAGTATTTTATTAAATGTATATTTTTTGTGATAGTCAACAGGGGATGCCTGGAAGAAAGTGGAAGAAAGTAAAATAATATAAAACAGACAACATATTAAGTTTTTAGTACTTTATTTAACTGTCGTTGTACATTTAATAAGTATTTATTCTTCTAGGTCCACTGGCACAAGTCTCCTGTGACAGTGAAAGTCTGACAGTGATTCAGTCCTCTACCTCATGCTTGCCACGTAACATTCGATAGCAGAACACAAGCCTAATGAATTATCAGCTTTGTGTGAGTTATTCCAAACGTTGCACACGGCTGACACACAAGCTGTGTGCAACGAAACTAGAACAAGACCATGTGGCAGAGCAACTGTTCTAAGCCCTTACCACCACAATGCTTTCCCAGCAACTTCAACACGAGTGAAGTGCTGCCATATTGTATCTTTAGCCTAGGTCTACCTCCTTGAAACATGCAGACGTAAAATTTGTAATGCTGTAACACAGCAACTTTGCTCTGACTTAGTAACACATGTGCACTACTGAACCAGTGAACAAGAAGTAGCTTAATGGACTAGATGGCTGTTATACAAGAAGTGAAGCCATTTAATCTTCTACTTTGTAGAAACAGCAAGACAAGCCTCAAGTAAGAAGCCATAACTTAAGTGACACAATATATCATTAACATTATCATTATTAATGAGCATACCAATATGGTAATTTTGCAAATAGCAATAACTATTTCTGCAATGCCAAAAGCTAGTGCAGCTCTGCTAATAATAACAAACACACTTTTTGTAATTAATAGAGGGATCTGCAGAGCAGCTGTGCGAATAGCCACGTCCTTTTGTCGTTTGATAATCGTACTTCTTTCAAATGCAAATTGTCTAAAATTCCATTTGGGTGCTTGCACTCCTACACTCGGTCACTGGTGATTTAAAATAATGGGTATTACCAAATAATGGCTATATATTATATATATATATATATATATATATATATATATATATATATATATATATATATATATATATATATATATATATATATATATATATATATATATATATATATATATATATATATAAATATATACATACATACACGCACGCACGCACGCACGCACGCACGCACACACCGTCTACTTCGTACTTGTGATCTTTGGTTGCCTTCAACACAGCATTTCTCATGCGCCTGTCACTCGCAAGATGTTTCTTTTTCACCAAATAATGTTTGATGCACTCCATATACTTTTTGTACTTTTCGTCTCGCCTACATTTCTTCTGATGCTCCATCAGTTTCCACGTTCTAATCAAATGACTTTCAACTTTCTTAAAAAGACCTCGCGTGACGAGCTTCGTGGGGGTCATGTGGGTCAGCTGAATCTGCATTAGTCTCGCTAAGTCTGCATACTCCTGGCACGGGGTCAAAGTTGATCTGGTTACCTGAGGTCACGTTGCTCACGCGGGTTGCATGGCGTCCACTGCGTTTGCGCGCGCATGCACAATACGCAAAATGCATACTTCCGCTGACTTTCGGCACGGGACTACTCTGGGCCCATTACACGGGACCTATTCTAGCTTGGTTTACAGCGGAACTTTAGCTGCTGCGCATGCGCACGTGAAGTGCCGGACCAATAGCCGTTTTGCACTACGTCCGGACTTGGACCTATAGCAACAGCCTATTTTGTTTAGCAGTTTCACGAGGTTGTTTCTCCTGAGCAGCGGCTCATATCGATATAGCTGAACACCCATAACCCGAACAATGGGTAAATTGTCGTCATAACATTCAAAATCACGACAACTGTCAGCAGAAACACTTTCGTTTGTGCTATCCGAGACACTATGAATCCATGTTTGCTGTGTTGTGTTCCACGAGTGACGTAATGCGCTATTTCGGGAGTTTCGGAAATTGGACTCGGCTAATCTGAGACAAACGTTTGGTTGTTGCACCTCAATGAGGTTTTGTTAAATTGTTTTAATCACGTATACGTCAACAATATCCATATTCACATGTTTCAAACCCACCCACCCACAACGTTGCCTTTAAGACATAAATACCCCTCTTTCACATGCTTCCCTTTTCAAAATCTTAAAACACCATTGAAGACCTTTTACGACTCCGTACACACACACACACTGTATTTTGCTTGTAATTTCAGTATGTTCTATACTAAACATGAATGTGAATAACACTTTTAGATATCAATCGATTTATGATAACTTCTCTCATAATAACTGGTAATTTTCTTAAACTAACGTACAACTTAAAAACATGAACTGTTAACATTGTCTACCGGTAAACAGCTTTTTACGCGTACAGCCACCCCTTGTCATGCTTCGTAATGCTGGCCTACATCTATTTTTACGCGTACAGCCACCCCTTGTCATGCTTCGTAATGCTGGCCTACATCTATTTTTCATCAACGTTGCAGACTTTTGCAGTTCACTGATGCATGGTAAAGTCAGCATTCCTTTTCCGCTCGAATTTAGTTAACATATATTCAAAACTGGCCTAACAATCAATGCTATCAATCTGATATCGACAGTTAAACCTTTAAGAAAAAACCCGTGTAACGATCCGTAACACTTACACGCACGCACGCACGCACGCACGCACGCACGCACGCACGCACGCACGCACACACACACACATATATAAATATATATATATATATATATATATATATATATATATATATATATATATATATATATATATATATATATATATATATATATATATATATATATATATATATATATATATATATATATATATTATTATATATATATATATATATATATATATATATATATATATATATATATATATATATATATATATATATATATATATATATATATATATATATATATATACACATACATACATACTGAAGAAAGTGTCAGTTGTTGCTATAATTAAGGTATATCTGTTTTATCCAATGCAGATTGATGTGACGTGCAATAGGGGTAAGACCACAGTTGACCTTCCTGTTTATTGTTTCACACGAATGTAGGGCGTATTAAATTGCGATATGTGAATTTAAAGAATTCATGTGATGTGACATAAGTGCAATTGAGCAGGCATATTCACAGGTTTGTTTTTGGAAGCTATTGGCATCTGGTCATGTGATACCCTTTTATGGTGGCGTATCGAAATCAAGCCGTTCGCCTTGTATCTTATCAACTAGAAGTATGAAAGCAGTCACATAAACAATAAAATTGGACAAACCTGAATCATTGGAATTTACCCTAAATCCTGTTAAATGTGAAAAATGTCAAATTTTCTTACAAAGTTATGCCACGTTTGGTTTAAAATCAAGCAATTATATGAATACTAATTTAAAAATAAACTCATTAGTATATTCAAAGGGACAGTAAGCAGGCTTCATTGGTTCGCAGTGCTATGTAAATCTAGTGTACATGATCTATGATTTATCAAGTATCAAAATCGACCTATAATTAAATTATGTGACTGGTTTTCAGCTAATAATACGGACAAAACATTGTTTAGACTTGGCTGTCAAACAAATAATAATGACTTGACAGGTAGGAGTGTTCCATAATGTGTCTACATATACACTGTGCCGCAACTTGATATAAAATTTGACACTTTCTGAAACCAAAAAAATCCCTATTTGGGGTAAGACCACAGTTTACCTTCCTGTTTATTGTTTCACACGAATGTAGGACGTATTAAATTGCGATATGTGAATTTAAAGAATTCATGTGATGTGACATAAATGCAATTGAGCAGGCATATTCACAGGTTTGTTTGTAGAAGCTATTGGCTGTGAAATGGTGCATTTTTTGAGAGTTTAAAAGGCGGAGGGATTTATGGGAATTTTTCTGCTAGGGGCCACGGGAGCGCATGAATACAAGGCTATTTTTGTCAAAATTGATGGGCATCGCACGTCGGGGCGTTTTAAAAGAGCTGGAGGTATGTGATTTTGATTAAACCTGGTCAGCATGCCAATGAGATGATGGCAGTTGCTGTGAAAGTTTCAGCATTTTTAGTGGTCACGTTTTCTTATAATCTAACAAAACGTTAACATGGCCACCAATGCAATTTTCAACTGTGGTCTGACTCCAATAACACCAGTTTGAAGATGCTCTCTCATCTAACTCTTCACAATTATGGTTCATACATACATACATATATATATATATATATATATATATATATATATATATATATATATATATATATAGATATATATATATATATATATATATATATCTGTGTTTACATAATGTTGTATATATGATGAAGCAAGTATATATATATATATATATATATATATATATATATATATATATATATATATATATATATATATATATATATATATATATATGTATATATATATATATATAGCGATATATATGTAGTAGGCAGAGCGTAGTCTCGAAGAATCGATGCTGATGCGCCCCGTTGTCAACTTGTTGAATTTTGGCAGCGTCCACTGTCGCTGTGAAGGCCGATTCTTGAGTGGCAGTCCTTGCCGCAGCCAAAGCAGACGAAACAGGATGACATTGGTGGTAGTGCTGCTTTTTGTTTTCGCCGCATCCTCTTCTCAGCCGCATGCTGGTGTTTCTTTTCATCTGCCCTTCCAATGCCTCTGCGTGTTGCCTGACGCCAAGCAGTGCGGTCTTCGGCCACTGCTTCCCAGCCTTTGGGGCTGATGTAACATGCCTTCATATCACGCTTGCAGGCGTCCTCGAATCTGAGGGCTGGGCGTCCCACTGGCATCACGCCATTGGCGAGTTGTCCATAGAGAATGTCTTGGCATGCGGCCGTCGTCCATGCGCCGTACATGGCCCAACCAGCGCAGGCGTCTCTGGCTCAGCAGTGAATACATGCTGCGGATCCTGGCACGGTCCAATATGTCGCTGTAGGGGATACGATGCTGCCGAGGATACGTTTGAGGCACCGCATGTGGAAGGTGTTGAGGCGGCGCTCCTGGCACATGTATGTTGTCCACGATTCCCTGCCATAGGGTGCTCAACACACAGGCCTGGTAGATTCTCATCTTGGTGTTCTCAGTGAGCATCTTATTTTCCCTTACTCTTTTGGTCAGCTTGGCCATAGTGACTGCGGCTTTTCTGATGCACCTGTTTATCTCAGTGTCCAGCCAAAGGCTGTTGGAGATGTGTCTGATTAGCAGGACCTGAGCGAAGGCCTTCCCCACAATGTTCAATAATGATATGTCCCAATAGTTGTTGCAGTCACCTGATGACATTGAAAGCAGCATTAGTAAAGATTGTTTCTCGGGAGTACAGTTCTGAATAATGTTCAACCCATCGCTCCATCTGTTTATACCGGTCTGTGAGCATCTCTTCTGATGTGGATTTCAGTGGAGCCATCTTCCTTACAGTGGGGCCAACAGCTTTCTTGATGCCATCGTACATGCCGCGTACGTTTCCGCAGTCGGCTGAGCTTTGGATACTCTCGCACAGTTTCAGCCAGTAGTCATTTGCACAGCGTCTTGCTGTGCGTTGTGCGATGCTCCGTGCAGATCTGAGAGCCGACAGTGTCTTCTCGCATGGATTGTGTTTGTATGCAAGTAGGGCTTCTCGTTTGGTTTCAATGATGGGTACCATAACATGTAGGTTAGCATTGTACCAGTCTTGGTTTGGTCTTTCTCTCTTGCCAAATGCAGTTATCGCTGCATTGTAGATGGTATTACTAAGGGTGTTCCACCTTGCTGTGGCGTCCTGATCCGGAAAGTCCTGAAGGGACTGCTCAGGGGAGGCTACAAACTGCTCTCTTCGTTGGGGGTCTGCAGTTTTAGCAACATTGATGCGAGTGCGACCTGTGGGCTTGGAGCGGTACAGCTTACACGGAGAGAGTCTCACTTTACTGCACATTATGTGTGTATATATATATATATATATATATATATATATATATATATATATATATATATATATATATATATATATATATATATATATATATATATATATATATATATATATATATATATACGCCTGCTTTTTATATATATATATCTAATTTGAATAATGTCCTAGCAACATAATGTTGTATATATGATGAAGAATTCGCTATATATAAAATAATATATATATATATATATATATTATTATTATATTGTTTGGGATCTTCTTCTCCCTTCTTCTGTCAGATGCCTTCGACTCTTCCTCAGACGGTATCTACCTGCACACCAGATCTGATGGGAAGCTGTTCAACCTTGCACGTCTGCGTGCCAAAACAGAGGTGACAGAGGTATACGTCAGGGAGATGCTGTTTGTAGATGAAGCAGCACTCACTGCCCACTCAGGAGAGGCCCTCCAGAAGCTGGTCGATCGCTGTGCACACGCCTGCAAAGAGTTTGGACTCACAATCAGCCTGAAGAAGACGAACGTCATTGCACGGGATGCCAGCCAAGTCCCCTCCGTCAAGATCAATGACTACACCCTGGAGGTAGTAGAAAACTTCACCTCGGGTCAAACATCTCCAACAATCTTTCGCTGGACACGGAGATAAACATGCGCATCGGAAAAGCCGCATGCACTGTGACCAGGCTGACCAAAAAAGTATGGGAAAATAAGATGCACATTGAGAACACCAAGATGAGAATCTACCAGGCCTGTGTGCTGAACACCCTCCTCTATGGCAGTGAATCGTGGACCACATACATGTGGCAGGAGCGCCGCCTCAAGACCTTCCACATGCGGTGCCTCAAGCGTATCCTCGTCATCATCTGGCAGGATCGTATCCCCTAGAGCGACATATTGGACCGTGCCAGGATCCGCAGCATGTATTCACTGCTGAGCCAGAGACGCCTGCGCTGATTGGGCCATGTATGGCGCATGGAGGACGGCCGCTTGCCGAAAGACATCCTCTATGGACAACTCACCAGTGGCGCGAGGCCAGTGGGACGCCCAGCCCTCAGATTCAAGGACGCCTGCAACCGTTACACGAAGGTTTGTGACATCAGTCCCCAAAGACTGGGAAGACGCAGCCGAAGACCGCAATGCTTGGCGTCAGGCAACACGCAGAGGCATTGAAAGGGCAGATGAAAAGAAACACCAGCAGGCGGCTGAGAAGAGGATGCAGCGAAAACAAAAGCAGCACTACCACCACTGTCATCCTGTTTCGTCTGCTTTGTCTGCGGCAAGGACTGCCACTCAAGAATATATATATATATATATATATATATATATATATATATATATATATATATATATATATATATATATATATATATATATATATATATATATATTGCTTCATCATATATACATTATGCAAACACCAGATATATATATATATATATATATATATATATATATATATATATATATATATATATATATATATATATATATATATATATATATATATATATATATATATATATATATAACCATAATTGTGATGAGGTAGGTGAGAGAGCATCTTCAAACTGGTTTTATTGCACTTCACATCAATCTGCATTGAATAACACATATATACTTTGAAATTAATTGGAGCAACGACTGACACTTTCTTCAGTGAGGAAGAACACACTATCACGCATTACATGCGGCAATGGCGAGAATGAGAACGACTACACTATAGCGGACTACACCATGGCGTTACTGACCTGAGACTATACAGCAGGCCACGAGAGGTATAACAATCAAGTCCAGAATCCTGTACCACAGTAAACCAATAAAGCCGATGGCGAGCACATCTTTATCATCCAGGTCCGTCTGCGTGCCAATCACTGCGATGATGATGCCCACAAAGATAGCGGCCACAATAAGCACAAGAAGAAGGTTGTTCTTAACGAAGACTAGAATCTAAAACAATCAGGCGAAGCTAGAACCCTTTATTAAAATTAACATAATACGATTTGTTTTTACAAAATCTACAACACATACAGGAACAATGACGTGATAATCCGAATTATGGAAACAAAGCCAAACAGTGATGGAAAAGTCACATGAAAACAATGAATGTTCAGTATTGTATTGCAAAGTATTTACATGTATATTCTTTATCCTACTAACTACAGTGCCATTCGGTTCTTATCATATATGTGGGGTATTTGCTTTTGTCTGTAGGCTGATGTTTCGAGAAGCAATTGAAAAGTGACATGCCGGATAAAGAAGGTACAGTCGGGGGAACGAAGATATCTGGCAACCTTGTAGCTGCACACGAGCTTCTGCAGATATGTAATACTGAATGGATAGAAAGGACGGTTTGCGAAGAATATGCATCGCACTTTCACGACCAGCCTGGCGAGGAACAAGTTCATCTAGAAACTGTTTAACACTAGTGGTGACTAATGTAGAACAACTAAAAAGTGGTGCCAGCTGTCTACCACGAGATGGCAACACTTTTCAGTTGCTGATTAAAAAAGGTGTGCACGCTAATTAGGGCACGTATGCTTAATAGATCGAATATGGTATATACAGGTGTCTATCAAGATACATGCCAAGATGTGTTACACATTTAGCAGCACTGTCTTAATCTTTCCCGACATGTACACGAAGTCCACTTAATCGTCCAGATGCCGATTCGAGGTTATCAGGTAGAATTTCCATTTTGCTATAAATCATACTATATATTATATAGTTTAACGTGATCATCCAATCCGTCATGTCATCAATACATCGTTCAATGATTTAAATCAAACAACCCTGTACAATGTGCTTCTGTTTTTGAAGTCATTGTCATTAATGATTTGACAAAAATAAAACTATGTTCACACCAACTTGAAAGTGTACTCAGATATATTGGACATATAATTTGAAAATGATATCAAATCCAAAAAAACATAGTCTGTTTGGCAGAAGTAACATTCTGCTTAAGATATATTACTTCTGTTAAAAAAAGGTGAGGAATAAGCTGTTCACAGCTTATTGTAGTAATATGTAATTATTTTCATTATTAAGGGCTAATTATAGAAAAGCTGCCATGCAGCATTGTACTGTTTCTTATAACAATATATTTAGGATTATGCACAGCTTATCTATGATGTGTAGTGCAAGTGTTAATGGATATTGTATGTACTTTTTTCTGAAATAAAGAATTATTGATTGATTGAATGAATCTTTCCCATTATACTACCATGCCACATGGTGGATTATAATGGAACATAAATATTCGGGTAGCATGGAAAAAGGCCCACGGATTAAGCAGCGTAATGTTATCAGATTTACCTGAATCTGTAAGTTCCATTATACTCTACCAGGTAGCGTGGTGGTAATGTGAAGGGTCAATTACTTGTCAAAATAATTCTGTTAACTCCTATTAGGTTGATTTCACAGGAAAGTTTGAAACACAGTAAATATATTACACAATAAAATGCATTCATGTGTGGAATTTTTTTAAGCAACCTGTGGTAGATTGTGCCATGGGTTTTTATTGCAATTTAGTGTGGCAAATCATTCAAAACATTGATTGCATAGAGGGGTTGCACCTACCTTTTTTCCCTGTTCTATAATTGTACACAAGGTTTTGTCTTAAGTGTTTTTTTTCACGAAATGTTCAGTTGTGCACACAGCCACATGGTTTCTAAGGTGGTATATCATATTAAATATTGGTGTGATGGATAGACCCCCATAAACACGGCGTGGGTGGTAGTCCATGGGCTAGACCAGATGTCGGTACCACCGGGGGGGGGCAAAGCTTTGCTGGCAAATTATTTGTTCCACCACTATAAGTAAAAAATATGTTATAACCTTTTGAAATGAGTAGTTTATCCTTTATCCTTTAAGTTGCGCATTAGGTTGCGTATGTTTTTATATAAAACGCCAATTTCGTGCTAGGTAAAAAAACTTTGTCGTTTTATTATTAACTTTAGAGAGATGCGGTTTGCAGCATCATGTCGGCCATGCAAAAAATAAACAGGATTTGATATCTGAACTTTTTTGTCAGACCAACTTTGGGGCAAAATCCCCCCTTTGGGGGGCCTGCGGAAAAGCCTATCCCTTCCCTTTCTCGTTTACCATCAGATTTCAAATTTGACAGGTGTTTTGGGTGCATAATGGATGTACATAAAAACGTATGGTAACAACTTTTTTAATTTGAAAACTCGAACTCGCCAAGGAGAACCAGGCGTAGACGTAGAGCAGAGTGAAGTCATCATTCCAAAGCCGGTCAACCTGTTCCTGTGCTATCTCCTGACAAGTACCAAGGTCGATGGTCATGCATCCAAGAGCCCAATGGCTTGTAAACTCGTTTGATCAAGACATGGTCTATGGTATATGCTATTACCTATGGTAAGACGAAGCCCCACATAACTCCGCATTCAAATCATTTGCAATCAAGTCACTGACATGGAATGTCGAGCTGATACATACATTCGACCGACTTGGTCACAGTGTATCCTACTCCCAGCTCGAAGAGATTGACACAGCCCTCTGTCTGTAAAAGCTGTCACTGTCAGAAGGCGATGTTACCCATCCAGCAAACATCCATCCTGGAGTATCCACGACTTTGGCTTGGGACAACATTGACCGACTTGAAGAGACCATCAGTGGTGAGGGGACATCCCAGAGTCGATGGAATTGCCATCCAAATGAAGTTCAACTAGTCGTTGAACATTACGCGGTTTTTGAAGTTGACAAAGATCGTGTGTATTTGACCAGGCACTATACAGAAAGGCTGCTGAGGTCACGTGCAAACATCCTGACGAATTTAAGACGACCGTCATCATCAGGCTTGGAGTATTCCACACCATATGCACACTGCTGGCAATTGTTGGGATGCGATTCCAGGATGCTGGATTGCGGGATCTGTGCATTGAGTCAGGTGTGATTGCAGATGGCTCTATTTCTGGAGGGATGGATGTTTGCATGTACAACCAGGCAGTCAGACTCCACAAGCTAGTATATGAGGCCCTCACTAGGCTCTGCAAAGATGTGTCACAAGCATCGTTGCTGTAAGTCCTCCAAAACAGGTCATGTGCCCGCATCATGTAAATGTATGAAGTCTACCTTGAATTCCTGGGAGTTCGAAATGGAAGCCTGTCACCTTCTGGCTGTCATATCTGCACATGGTCGAGATTTTGCTACGCCTGCTTCGAATATCAAGAGAGGGACACTGGATGCTTCACCTGGCGTCTATTCGTACAATGATCCCCTTTGCATATGACAGGCATATCTACACACGCTACCTCCCGTACTACTATGCGCAGATGACCCAACTGCCCGTCGAACACCCAGATATCCATGCTGAATTTCTGCAAGGTGGCTTTCCAGTTCAGCTAGACTCCAGGAACCCTTTTGAGCGAATCGAGCAGACGATTGAGGAAACAGTTAACAAAGACCCTCAAACGCCAGGTGGAACAAAGGGGTTCAGTTTGAAGTCAGGAGCTGTGAGCAAGTACTACCTAACAGCCTAACTGGACCATGTACTTGAGAGAGCTGAGAGACGTGATTGGTCTGGGCGGTTCCAAACTGGCTCATCCAGATCTCCCACATCCGGAAAGACGAGACAGATGTCAAGTCCCTGGTTGACCTGATGGAGAACAGTTGAATCCCGTGTGTCCTGAAGAGACTGAACTTGTCAGCCCTTCCACTGGTACTGTGGCCCCAGCAGATGTTGCCAAGGATCTTCTGGGAGCTCATCAAATAGGAGAAGAAGCATACCAGGTGTTCAAGAAGAAACACTTAGAAGAAGCTCCACCAACAATGAAATTTCATGACAAGATGACAAAGCAAAACTTGAAGACATTCTTCAATGTAAACGCAACGAAAGCCAGTGGAAGAGGAACAGCCAAATAGGTGGTCTTGAAGGCGGAGAGAAATTTATTTGGCTACATGATTCTTGTTGCTCAGAGTAGACAGCTCATGCACATGGGGGATTTCCTGGCTAACCCACTAGGTCCTCTACCTTGGGCACTCGCAAATGCCTGTGGGTCTTTGCGGAAGACGAACAAGGCTGCACTCGCTAGAGAGTTGGAGAGAATCCAGCAGAAGATATCCTCGACCCATCAACCTGCATCATTGATGGGATGAGTTTGGTGCAGAGGATGAGAACGACAACAACAAGGCATTTGCACAGCTGGCAGAATCTGTCATATCTCTAGTCCTACATGAAGGTTCACAGAGTCACATGATTGACATGGTATTCCACGTTTACCGGGAGACGTCAATAAAAAATGCTGAGAGGTGCAACCGAGAATCAAGCACAGCTATTCAGTACAAGAACATTGCAGGAGGCCACAATATCCAGCAAAGGAGGAAGTTGCTGTGCAGCTCCTGCAACAAGTCTAGCCTGATCAAATTCATCGTCGAACAATGGAAACTGCCGAAGTACAGGGAGAAGCCACATGACAAGTCACTGTGTGTAACCTGTGAGGAGGTATGCTACAAGATGACCAAAGATGACTGGGTAGAAGTCACAGAACTGAAGTTCACACAAGAAAAAGCAGATATTCGCGTGCTCCTACATGCACTGCACACTGCAAAGGCCGAATCAAAGGCAGTCATAGTGACAGCCGAAGACACAGATGTCATAGTGTTCTGACTTGGTTTCAGCATAGACATCCCCTGCTCCATCTATCAGAAGTGTGGAACAAAAAACCGCATATGGTTCATCGACTTTGGGAATGTGGCAAGTTCATTGGAAGACAGCATCTGCGATGTCCTTGTTGGATTACACGCCTTCACAGACTGTGACACTGTGAGTGCCCTCGGAGGCCTTGGGAAGGTGGACGCCCTGAAACTGATGAAAAAGGACAGCACATACTAGCAGACTTTCAGTCAACTTGGTCAGCCTGGAAAGTTTCTAAACAACTGTTTAACAAAATACAGCTGTTTACCTGCCACATGTGTGCGACAACTGCCAGCACTGACAAAGTGAATGACTACCAACTTTACTGTGCCAAGCGTGGAGAGGCCGAGTCCAGCTTCCACCACTCAGATATTACCTCCACCATGCATGTTCTTTGTGCCAACTACCAAGCATCAATCTGGAAGTGCTGCCTTCAGACTCAGCCATTTGTGGCAAACCCAAAAGAGTGTGGATGGACAACATATGATGACGGCCATCTGGTCATCGAACGTACTCCTCCAGCCCAAGGTGCAGCCATGGAACCGTTGTCATGCAAGTGCCTGCGTTCCTGCATACTGTCAATGGACTGGCATGCACCAACATGTGCAGCAATTAGAAGAAAGCAGAACAGTTCACAGTTGAACTAGGTGACTTTGACGATGGAGATTGTGATGATGATTGAACTGATGAACAATAAGCCTATGATTCTGAGCTATATGTAAGTTATTGTTTGGAGTTATGTTATGGAGAAATGTGAATGTTTAGTAGGGTCTGTAGTATTCCATATGCATTGTAAGATTGTATTATATTACTTATCATGACTAGATCTTGCCCCCCCCCCATCAATATGTGAAATTGCTGGTCTTGGCCGGTGGACTATGGTAAAAACTAGCCAGTAGCGATGTTGCGATGTTGCTAGTACTTGTATATTCTGCATTGCTGCTTTTCTTGTAAGGACGACACATGCCCAGTGTTGTGTGCCTGCATGCGTGTACAATTGCATGTACAATGCGTGTACAATTTCAAAGAACAATTCAACAAATGCACTTATTTGCTTGCTTTTAAGAAAAATTAAAACCACTGTGAAAAAAATTCAATTAAAAAGTCTCCATTCTGCCCAAATACCTACATATAAAACTGTATTGTAATTGCAATTTAAAATAAAACAAAACAATTTACAATGGATAGCAGATACTGATCGAACAAGAGTGTTTCCTTTAGTTATTGCGTATATGCTGCATCGACTGTACCTACCCCCTAGGGCCAGTTTTTTTTATTTTTAGGTTTACGGATTTTTACAGTCATGTCTAACATCGGAGGAGGGGAAAAAATGTTTTACTGTCATGTTAAACACAGAACGGGTGAAAAAGATACAAGAGAGATAAAGGGGGAAAGGGTTAATCATGGCCAGTTTTTTTTAAGTTTTTGTATGGATTATTGCAATAAAAAATGTCGCGTGAGAATGTCGACGGGACATTAAAAAACAATGAACCGCTTTTTTTTAAATTCACCAAAATGTCGTCGGTGGATCCGTAAACCGGAAAAAATAAAAACCGTAGCCTAGTAGCAAATCATTATGAAACAGTTGGACCCACACCGCCGCCCTTCCGTGTATTATTAGTACAGTAAATTAACACACGTTGACAATTTAACTGTGTCACAAACTGCGATTTTACATATTTCTTCACTTCTTGGTAGGGCCTAACGTGCGTGTTTATCGGGACCGTGCTAACTAGCTACAACAACTTGGCAAGGTTTTTGCTTGTGTCAACATACGCAAATATGCTAAAATAAAACAAAACACGTGTCGACATTTCCAGAGGCATCTCCCCGCGAGCGATCGCCGTCCGCGACTTCCATTGCTCATCAATACTCATGTAGCCTTTACCCAACGGGACTGCCATGCCCATTGGCCGATGAAGTAGATATGCCTGAACATGGTTGGAGAAAAATTTTTCGCGACCCAGCCATGGGACCGTAGATAAACTACTGAAAGTTTGGCACCAGAGATACAAAGTCTAGGAGCAGTGTAGACATGTTTGTCAGAAATACCTTTCTCTCAGCAAATGCATCAGAAACTGTCAGAAGCCATCATAACTACCATTCTGACATCAGAAACCGCCAGAAACTAAAACAGACGTGCCACTGTGTGTAACGTGTAGAGTGTAATTTAAAATCAATATATAATGCATTATTATCCTGTCGTCATTCATGTGCAAGTGCAAATGTTACTCTTTGTATTAGATTGTGTTCGAATTTGTCTGATTTGTTAGTACATAATAATGATTACAGGAATAACTGTGGCACCATGGTTTCACTAGGCAGCTAGCTTTTAAAACAACAAGACAAGTTTCAGTCACGATTGGGAAACCATGAAGGAAATTGGCTGCAGTGTAAGTGCATACCAGCAATAACAGTGGAGAGGACATAAATGAATGAGTTAGGACTGTGACAGGTGTCAGTGACAAATGGGAAGGCAATGAAAGGCCAGGCAAGGATTTCTGTGTGGAGCATCAAAGACGATTTCAACTCAGTTCTAGGCTGTTCTACTGCCCAAAATAATAAAGATTACTGCTCTGAGCTAATAGTTAGCCACAGCCCTACTACATGGGCTTGCATCCTTGCTTTTATCACCGTTGCAATACAAAGTACTTGATTCAAGCTGATTGGCCCACTGCCTTCTACGTAGCACAGCTTGGTCAGTCGCCAGTTGCTAAACCTTCACATAGAGATATGTTGTTACATGTGAAGTGCAAATGCAGTGAAATTGATTACCCAGATGTGTGTGTGACATTTTAACAGCCCCATGTGCAGCACTTTTAAGAGTGGCACACTAGCTAAAGCTGTGTGGGAACACTTTGTTGAAGTGCAGAGTAATGTACATTACTAATGATTTCGTTGTTCTTTCTATGTAAGCATAATGTATATAATTTATATATATATATATATATACAATAGGCCGTATAAGGAGCAACAGCTTACACAAATCCATCAGATATAAATACAGACAGTTTCTGACCATTTCTGACAGTATCTGACGTCAGAAACCTGTCAGAAACTAGTTTCTGACACGGTCCCTTTCTGACAGTCAGAAACCCAAAACTGTCTAGGAGTAGCATAACATGCATCCGTCCTCTATCCGTCCGTCCGTCCGTCCGTATGTACATACGTACATACATAATCATGGTGGACAATAATGAGATATATAAATTATACGCTGCATATCACATTTTCTACAAATGACAAAAAATTATTGATTTCTAACTGCCGGCAGATTGAAGCTTACCGTTTTATCTTCGGGCCCTGCAACCTCCTGATCATCTCCTGGTGGATATGTGGTATCCATCTTCCTAATATTAATAACAGCTAGTCTGTAACAAAAACAAAGCCGTTCGTTTATCCCATACTACCCGAACAATCACCGGTCAGATTGCATTACAATTTACTCTGGTAGGCCTGTTGGTGTAAACAGCATTTCAGTTTCCCTTGGAAACATCCAAACGTACTGCACATTGCTATGCGAAAGCGTTCTAATAATTCCACCATTGCAATCTACCAGCACTATTTATTGGGTCAATCTGTGTCAGATCAACCAATTCATATGAAATAAAAAGTTGATGTCTCAGAACGTATTTACATTTTGGCCAATGACAAGCTGTACCCGAACAATACTGCAAACAAATACGCATTTCAATGCAAATGGCCTATGTAATGTCTATGGTACGTAACTTGTAAACTTCTCAAGGCACCTGACAACAGGTTAAAATAACGTGTACGATTTTGGGCGCTTACATTATAAGCACAATTTGCATGCAAATGCTTAGCTCTTTTGTAGAAGAGCTCAAGTGTAGCCACTTAATCATTGGATAAAATGTTTGACCATTGGCATTGGTTGTTTTCATATGGAATGACCCTAAATTGCCAGGTACTCATTTATAGACGTGAGTGAAATAAAACAGTAGCGATTTAACAAAATTGCCAATGCTTCTGAATGGAAATAACTGGTTCCAAACTCTGTCTCTGTTCCACTCATTACGAAAACGATGTTGCAACACACGCACGCACGCACGCACGCGCACACACATATATAAAATTATACAGTGCAATTTAAATGTCTCTCCTCAATTCGACTGTTTCATTCAGACTCATTTAAAATAAGTTTTTTTTTAATCACACCTACCCAGTAACATGCAACACTGCAACATGCTACTCTTGAGTGCCGAATAAACGTCCCTATACGCATATTTATTTGATGAAAAATGCCACCCTATAGTATACGCACCTTATTTGGAACTATACTATTATTAGATTTAAACATTTGTGCCAGCCTATATTCTCCGATAATCGTGGCAAATTATGCAGGGCATAATTTTTAGGAGAGCAACCCCTCTCACTCCCTATAGCTAGCGCTAATCAATCATCCACGGAGCGCTTTACTGCTCGCACTAAAATCACTGGCTCCCAACTAGAGTTGCATGTGGCTCCCTCTGACGGCTTTCATCCTTCCAAACGACAATCGTGGATTTAACGGGATCCCGTGCTTCTGAGGATCCTAGATTAGACCGATAGAATTCCATGATTAGATGAATCCGTCAGAATCCTTAGTTCTCGGGAGCACGACGTGGTATATTATTAGTTTAAACGCCTTTATCATCGCGTAAACCGACCGTAAATGGCCGCCTCAAACCTGTCGGAATCGGCTGGCTGCGGTTTCCCCTGAAACGGGCCTTGCGTATTCAGTTCAATAAAACTTTAATGTCCATTTAAAAATGGAAAATTTCCCGGTTTTTCACATACATAAAATGCGGTTACTATATCTGCGGTGACACGAATACGCACAAAGTTTATACATATTCGGCAGAAAAAAAATACAGGCGATCCGCGTAGTTTTCTAAGCCTAAGGCTAAGGACGCCCTTGCCCTTGGCTACGCGTCGAGTAAAAACAATTGCTTCGGCGCTAAAAAGACAAATATACTAATGATTTTTTTGCACTGTACTATTATTTGTTTTGAACGATTTGCCCCCTATACTGTTATTCGGCACTATATTATTATTAAATTTGACCGATTTGCCACGCTATACGGTTATTTGGCCTACACGTTTATTCAGCACTCGAGTACTTGAAAAAGATCATTCTCTGGAGCAGAGATAATAAAAAAAAATGCTCCATAGTTCATATTTAATGAGCTTTGAAATGGTGACAGATATTCACACAGCTAGTGTCATTATAATGGATAGTGTTTACAAACAATATGTTTGATAATAAGTTCTATAATGAGGATTTGTCCTCTAGATACACTGTTTATTAAAATTACGCTGTTTTTGTTTGTGGGTTTGGTGAATAAAGATAAGATAAATGGATCAGATCTTATTGTTTATATTACCCACGGAATATTAAATAAATGTGTTATGTAACTCTTTGTTTTGTCATAATTAACTTGCCTCATTATGTTGTGTTATCATAACATAAAATAAAAATGTCATATTGTTATGTAAACAGTCATTATCAACTAAGAAAACTGTGTATTACTAAGTATATTTCACACGCCTCACCACTAACGAAAATTTTGCTTCACACACGAAACACTCCATGTATTATGTTAAAAAAAATTTATTATTGACGAACATTTTATTTTGCCTGTATACAAATTCCACCTCCTCCTCCTGACATGTAGGGGAAGGCAGTGTTAGTTTAGCCGCTGGGTTAGTTGAGCCACCCATGTTTCCCAGGAAATTACAACAGCGATATTTACATGGTACCACCCAGTGATTGAACATGTTATTAGAAGTTACACAATTGATGTACAATAATGCTATTTGTCACAACAGTCAGAAAACCTGAGTTAAAAGTATGTTTTTTGATGTTTTTCGACACTTTTGTGATTGTGATTAATGTCTGCTGGTGTGTAAACTATTAATGCGTGTGACCAGACTTTATTATCTGTGCACTTACAAATGGTTTATCTATGCACAGGGAAGAAGATTATTTACATCACTTCGCGCATTACTGAGAAGTTAATTAAAAAAGCTTAATTGTCGAGCCACCCAAGGCCCAAGTGAGGGTTAGTTGAACAGCTGTTAAAAAACGGAGATGAGTGGTCTTTACCCCAAAATAAATCTTAGGAATTAATTTTACTGAGCAAATTGGACATCGGATAGATACAAGGCAACATATTACCTGTTAGTTATACTGGTTGCGATTGGCATATAAGTTTATATTAAATTAGCATGTCAACTTATTAATTAAGCGCGTAGATTTGTGAGAGATATGTTGTGCCCACTGAATAGATGTGTTAGCTGGGTTGAGTTTTAGTACAAGGCCTATGGAAACTACACAAATAAAGCATTTACCTACTACACTGTGGCTCAATTTACCCCACACCAAGTGTTATTTGAGCGACCTTACCAACACTATTTGAATCAGCTACATATCATTATCTATGCATACTAGATATATTATCTTGGCATAAAATTATCTACTAATAATCATATGTTATGTGAGTAAAAGCAGTTTTTAGTTACGAATATAATTGTGCCCTAGAAATAAAAAAAGAAAAAAAAATGGTTCAACTAACACTGCGTTTCCTATGTTTGCTGTTCTTTGTGTTATTATAGTTAATAATCATGTCGTTACCATTGCAATAATATATATATATATATATATATATATATATATATATATATATATATATATATATATATATATATATATATATATATATATATATATATATATATATATATATATATATATATATATATATATGCTTTCAATACCCCTGCATATATCCCATTATTGGCAAAATCGTCAAACAAATTATTCCTGCATTTTCCAACTTCCCAACCAACTGTGTATTTGACAGTATTTCTCTACATTGTAAATGAGTGTTGTCCCTTTTCTGTTTGCATTGTTAATGATATTGTTCACGTGTTATGTTCGTATCCAACACTTGCCAGAGCCGAGGCAGATCCCCTACTCAATGTCCATGTCAAATCTTCTCCCTGTTGGCAAGCTCATCCACATACTAATTAAAATAGTTATAGACTTTCGACAAAGTGCCACAGCAAAGATTACTGCTTAAATTAAAAACCCATGGTATCAGGGATGGCATGATTAACTGCATAGAAAAATGAATGACTGACAGAAGACAACGTGTTGTAGTAGATGGGTAGGTTTCAAACTGGAAATCATTTTTCAGTGGGGTACCATAAGCTTAAGTTAAAATATGTTAGTACACAGCTGTATATGAAAAAAGATTTGTCATAAAATCCATTGGAACAGTCACTTTTGAGTCAAACGTGATATCATTTGCTTAACGAAACTTAGACAGCTGTTCTTGTTCGAAGCTATTGTCCTATTTGGACCCATTTTCGTGGGAGTGCCGGGAGGTCGCTACTGGGAACGCTTGTCTTAACCATTTTATTTATGGAAGTGAACTTAATCATACGATACATACTTTAGTTTTATACTACAATCTTACTCGGGACCGCAAAACGACAGTTATGCATCAAGGCTAAAATAGCATTTTTCTATGACAACTCCTTCAAGTGCAATCCATTTGCTGACTGTGGGTGTAACCATGCATAGTCATAGTCATAGATAGGACATGGTTCACTTTATTGCACAACAATATTTGTAAATATTCGTTATCATTGCCATAGGAAAATAATCGTTATATGGCAACGGTCCCGTGTCCATGATGATTATTCTTCTAATGTGTTGCGTCTTGCCTTGAGACCGTGATACTTCCGAACATGGTAGCAATTTTGTGCAGTGCCAGTGGTACATTTTCGCGGAACGACTTTTCGTCATTCCAAAAAAACGTTTCTAAAAAAATTTCTGAAAACGTTCAGAACATTGATATCTTGCGCTAAGATTTCATCAGATGTGTGTCAAAATGGCATATTCTATTATTTTGTCTAATAATTATAGCAACAGTGGACGGACCGCGAGCCCAACCAATAAATTGAATAATATGGCAATATGCTGTGGTTAGGTAGATCAAAGTCAAATCCACACAGACGCTATGTAGAACCTGGCCAGATCGAACCGTCTGATTATATACCGTTACAAGTATATAGATCAATTGGACCTTCTGTCAATATCTGGCTGTAAAATGAATATACTATAAACAATATATTCCAAGTTATGATACTGTAAACGCTATATATATATATATATAATATATATATATATATATATATATATATATATATATATATATATATGTATATGTATATATATGTATATATATATATGTATATATATATATATATATATATATATATATATATATATATATATATATATATATATATACACACACACACACACACACACACACACACACACACACACACACACACACACACACACACACACACACATATTTCACTGCTCTCAACTGCGGGAAAAATCCTAGCAAAAATCCTTCTGAAAAGACTACAAACAATTGCAGAATTGATTCTCCCTGAAAGCCAGTGTGGGTTTCGCACCTCACGCTCCACAATTGACATGATATTCACCTTGCGGCAACTACAGGAAAAAGCTGTTGAACAACAACAAAGCCTCTACATGATTTTTATTGACTTGTCAAAGGCATTCGACACAGTGGACAGATCAACTCTGTGGATCTTACCTAGAAGATATGGATACCCTGAGACCTTTATCAAGCTAATTCAGGAATTTCACGATGGCATGGCTGGTTCAGTGTCTGTTGGTGGAACAATTACAGATCCATTTGAAATCAGTCATGGATTAAAGCAAGGATGCCTCTTGGCACCCACTTTGTTCACTCTCTTTCTTGGAGCAGTACTATCTACAGCATCGGAACACTTGAGTATGGGCGTTTTCATCCGCATTAGAACTGAAGGACAGTTATTCAACTTGGCTAGACTAAGAGCAAACACAAAAACTCGTGAATTTTGCATTCGTGAACTGCTGTTTGCAGATGCTGCTGCTATTGTTGCGCACACAATAGAATACATCAAAGAGATTTGTAAACACTTTGAACAAGCTGCAACCTTATTTGGATTTACAATTAGTACAAAGAAAACTGTAACACTCCACCAACCTCCACCTGGACAAACATCAACCAGTCCACACATTGAAATCTATGGCACCCCACTAAAGTCAGTCAATAACTTCACATACTTGGGCAGCACGATTCCATCTGACAACACCATCGACATGGAAATTAACAACCGTATACGTGCTGCCTCAGGAGCCTTTGGAGGACTTTGGAAGCGAGTATGGTCACAACATGGCATTGCAATCTCCACAAAGTGCGAGGTGTACAAGGCGGTTGTACTGCTAACACTACTGTACACAGCTGAGACGTATACTCTCTACCGTCGCCACATCAGAAAACTTTCGCAAGTGCATCTCCGGCATCTACAACAAATCCTTCGGATATCATGGAAAGACCACATTTCAAATATAGACGTGTTGAGACAGGCCAACATGTCAAGTATAGAAGCTATTCTGACTGCATCCCAACTCCGCTGGACTGGACATGTTACCCGAATGAGCAGCGATAGACTCCCAAAGGCGGTGTTCTATGGTGAATTATCCAGCGGGAAACGCCTTCGTGGTGGACAACGTTTGAGATACAAAGACGTGCTGAAAAGACATCTCAAAACAAACACATCCCTGTAAACACCTGGGAACCTATTGCGCATGACCGACACAAGTGGAGGCGGGCCATAACCCAGGGAAAGATACATATAGAAGAAAAATTAACTAAAAAATATCAACATGAGCACTATCGTCGGCATGGCCTTCTATAGGTGCTTCTATACCTACCGTCTTCTGCGATGACTGCGGCAGATGTTTAGTGGCACAAATAGGATTAAATTCTCACCGAAGAGCAAAGCACAAAGACACCCCTTTCATTGATGTCATCATAGAAAACGATGGACAGCAAAGATGGAGATGGAAGATGGGGCGATGAATTTTCAGAGCACTTTCACGATTTTCACACAACAGATCAGCTACTTGATGTTGAATATATATATTTTTTAAACACGTCAAACTTATTCGAAGTTCGCGTGATACAGTGATGCACGATATGTAACAGGGTGATACGTGAAGTCAATTATAAAACAGTTTTATTCAGAGTTACCGAAACTTGTAATTTGTCGTTGTATAATAATAATTATTTATTACAAAGCGAAACAGTGTAAAACCGCCAAGCCGAGTGGGAGAACCAACAAGCTAAGCACTGCTAATATGGTTAACAGTAGAGCCATGCTTTTCAGAGAAATCTTAACACATATCACAACAGTTTACCTACGAGCCGTAAAACACGTCGGGGGCGGATCTAGGCAGGGGGTCTCAGTTACTCGTAGTCGTGTCATTCTACTTACGAACCGGCGGGAGGGGGTACGGGACGACACATGTCGTTCTACTTACATAAGGGTTAATATTAGCCGGCTGCTAAAACTTCAGTCTTTACATTGACACTAATTCCGATGTAGGCCTATATACGTGTTCCTTTAACGTAAAATGTGCCACTGACACACGGGGGGCCTAAAACCCCCCTCCATGGACTAGGGGGGTTTGAGACCCATATGACTACCCTGGACCCGCTGCTGCGCGTTATGTCCATGTTGTGCGTTTCGAAACAAGTTTTGCTTTGTGCTACACAAAGATACGAAAACGTTTTACCGACTAATACTTTTACCTCAACTTGATGGCAACACAAAGCCACTCTTAATTCAATTTCCGTGATTTTGATTTTGATATCTCTGTCTCACATCTCATATTTACACATACGTTTTACACGTATTGTGTAACTTGTCACATAAATCACATGTCATACGACATGATATGACATGTTTATATACGTCTTACCGAGAGTCATATGATGTACTGATCTCAAATATAATCTGGTGGGTTTATTGAGACGTATCGTGTATAGCGTGACATGGTCACTAATATATCTTACATATTGTGTCTCGCACGTCATATAAACATCTCACACGCACCTCATACATGATATATTTATATATGCTTTATGTGGGGGCTTGTACGATAGCGATATCTGAGGTTTTAGTGCAGGCCTAGCTGGATAATCAAAACTGTGTAAAATATGTACAACCTGTTATGTATGATCTAAACAAACATGTATGATCTAAACAAACAAACTTCACATGATTGTGTCATGTTAATAGCACCACGTATTTATCATAAACCATATCGGGATTCCGGGTACTTGTTCGCATTTTGATCCTTCTGGTCTTGCGGTCAGAGTGCAGGACTATCAGTTGAAGTGACTGGGATTCGAGTCCACCTCCGCCGTTTCGAAGCCTCGGCAATTTTTTCCACCCCGCTTTGCCCGTGTCTTTCGGAAGAGACGCTGAGAGCCGTTGGTCCGTTCTACCTGGTGACTATGCCAGGTGAGTAAAATATCCCACACATGGGGTAAATGTAACCTGTCGGTGACCCACAGAGTGGTGGTTTCTATCTCTAGTCCACAGTTTGCAGCTCCCGTGGTCGAAGGTGCTTCCCGGTTGGGCGCGTGAGAGGCCGTGTGAACGGCAGTAATGTCGTAGCCGACTCCTTACAGGAGTCTGAAGCAGTATATTAACGGAATACAAGTGTCGTGTGCTACGTATCCATCGTTTGACAACGTCGTCGAAACCACGGATGATGACACACCCGACGCTGTCCTGTTATATGTCCAGTGTCGCAATCAGCAGCGTCCTTGCTGTCCCGTTCACCAGGGTCGTCCGGCGGGGCATCAAACGTCGATGTCCGTTTCTGTCGCCGCAGCTTCCGTCGCCGTCCGGGCCACGAGAACTGTCGGTGACCCGCGCAGTCGTGCGACAGGTCCACGCACGGGTCCGAGTAGCTGAGTTTGTTGTACCCCTTCGAGAGAGAAATGTACATTTGAGATAGAGACATTTGGTTACAAACTTACAATACATGACTCACTCGCTCACTCGTTCAGTCGCTCGCTCACTCACTCACTCACTCACTCACTCACTCACTCACTCACTCACTCACTCACTCAATCACTCACTCACTCACTCACTCACTCACTCACCAAACCACTTAACCACCGACTCACTCACTCACGCACGCACTCACCCACCCACCCACCCACCCACCCACCCACGCACACACCCACCCACCCACCCACCCACCCACCCACCCACTCACTCAATCCACTTCGTTTCCATTGGACCATAAGGCACCACCAAATAGTTTTCAACACGTTCATATGCATGAAATCTTACCTTCGTCTGTCCGTGCATGTGTAGAACGTTGCTCGCCTCGTCCACGTGGAATCGAAGACTAGTCGGGTTGACGTAGATCGGGAGGTCGATCTCGCCGTACTTGCACGGTTTCGTCACCAGGTGGCGCCGATCACAAGTGGCATGACCGTCGCCGCGCGTCATCACGATCTCCAGTAGGTAGTTGCGCACGCGCAGTGTGATGTCTCCGTGCGGGAGGTCGTCAAGTGGAATCTTGGCACTGGGTGTAATTAATAATAATAATAATAATAATAATAATAACTGTTTTATTTGCAAACATAAAGAATTACTCAAACACACTTGGTTACAGGGTACACATTTCCAACAAATCACAGTTGGTCGCAATTTGTACACACATTTCCAACCAGTCGCAGGCACGCATACACCCTCGCGCGCACGAGCACACACACACACACACACACACACACAACGCACACATGAGTTATTCGATGTTGAAGTGAGATTTATTGCAGAAAATATCGTAGAATATCAGAAATCCAGCGTAGAGCTCGGAATAGAAGACACCCGTGATCACCACAATTACACGTCACCGCCCAAGTTTACAGCCGGGGATTAGAGATACGTTAATAAAGAATGACATTTCTAGAAACGGGAAAATAAATAGTGATCTGCCCCTATTAGCGAGTTTTACGAGTTCGCCGTCATTACCTGAACTGACCGTCCTTAAGCACACCGAGAACGAGGTTCGGGGAATAGTTGTGGTCCGGGTGGTCGAGGTTAAAGTCATCTTCGTCCGAGCTGTCGTCACTGAGTGAGGCGTTGACGAATTCGACCTTAAGTCTTCGGCTCAATCGGAATGACGTAGATGGGGAGCGTGGCGGAGACAGCTTGGATATCAGAGACTCCACACTGCCCCTGAAACGTTCGTCACTATTATATCTTACAAGAGTGTATATATATTATGCTGCACCTCGTAGACGCTTTGCATCTCGGTCGCCAAACTTTCAAGGGCTCGTCAACGACCCCACATAGGAGTTGCCACAGTTAATTTGTTTAGACATTCAGCCGGCAGTTACACTTTCCATGAGCAATCGTATTTGTATATCCAAGCCACTTTACAAAACTGCCTCTTTGTCCTGTTGTTCCGTGAATTTTTGTCTATTTAGTTCAATTTAATGGTGACCCGATGCGAGGCATTCGACAGAATTATTTGAGGTGCGTCATATGCGCTTCCGCTTGGATTCTTGAGCGATGTATTCCACACAAGTTACATATTTTTGTGGGAAATTTTACTTCTCCTGGCATAGACACCAGCTCGAAGGGACCAACGGTTTCCAGTTTCTCTCCCGAAAGACGCAGGCAAAGAAAGTAGCCACCCGTTCACTGGGTTGACAGTCCCGTGTCCTACCGTTCAGCATCAATACGCCAATGGACAGTGGAGGAAAGTGTATGACTGTTTGAGCATCACCAAAATTAATGCGTAATCCGTCCTTATAGAGCATAGAGTGTCCTCTTTGGAAACGCGTCCACGCAGACATTTGTGATACGGGTTTACGTGGTTGTTGAGTAATATACTTCTAACCCGATCAATTAACTAGAGTAATTGGTAACGGAATCACTACTGTGTGACAAGATAAGCAACGACGTTGTATTGTCGTGGCTGAAATTAAGTGATTCTGCGCAGGTGGGTCTTCAATCAAAGTCTCATTTGTGCAAACCATTCTGGTTTATAATGACGCCTAGCGAGATTGATTGCCTGGTTGTTAGTTCACGCAACATCGGCGCTCGGTTGGTTTATTAAACGCCCGTCATTAGCGAGTTGCGAGCGCCGCGAAACAAGAGTTGCCCGACAAGGCGCAATCACTGGTCGCTTCGATTTCTCATTGTTAACTGCTTTGTAGCAACACACACACAATCATGAATCTCTTCGTCTTGGCAGTGTTGACTGCTTTGTAGCAGCAAACACTATAACGATTTTCTGCATGGACTGTCGCGATTCAGTGAGCTACAGTTAGCCATAGAAATGGGTTTTGTGTACATAATTATGCAAAATAATAGTTTTTAGTACAAATAAAACATTATGATATCTAATGAATCAATTAAATAAAAATATGAACCAAGATTGATATAGCTCGAGTTTAAACGTTACCCATATCATATCGTATCTACAAATGTGTATACAACACTTGGCAGTATGTTGATCGACATCCTATAGTTCCTTAGTAATGCAATATGTTACCCGACCAATATATTGTAGTAAAAACACTGTGGCTAGGGTCTACGCTAAACGCAGTATCTCATAGCTCAAGATGAACGGCGAAGTTACATTTCCTGTGACTAAAAACCGGCCACGTTTATTCATCACAGGGCCCAGGGGTTTACTCCAAACTCAGCTACAACACACTATTTATTTCCTGATAAATCGTAATTACCTTGCACACATAACGCATCATTGGGAATGCTGTCAAAACATCGAACTACAGCACTACGCGCAACCGAAGGCAATTAAAGGCTCTTACTTATTTCGATTTTTTTCCAGTCTCATTTCAAATTCATTTTGCGAAAAAACTACCAAGTATCCACTGCAACAACTGCATCAACAACTGCCCTCCAACATGTTAGCTCGTTTGTGCAACTTTTGTATGTATTTTTTTTGGTGAAATCATCAGACAAACTATTAAATTACTTAATGATTGGTCAAACATTTAGTGAAGTGAAAATGGAAACACTTGAAACTCACGAATTTCACCCTTGGTGAAATTTCGCAACTTTGTCGTGTGATCGACGAGAGGATGGAACCGCACAGTATTTACCATTTTCAGTCTTTGAGCAAGATCTAATGACAAAAGTCTATTCTTTCGATGATTTGAACAAAAATAGGCATGTTTTTATGTTACATAAACTATTCACACACTACATATTCAGACGCCAATGAACCGGATTTGCGATAGGCTAAATCAGTAGAGGATGGAACATCAGACTTCCTTCCCCGCCACGTGAAACCTGGAGGTACGTCGACCCATGAACGTCTCGTTCTTCATTCTTTAACCGTTATACACCGTTCATGTGCTGCCGCTGTAGGGCAAGATCGCCTGCATGGGCTCGAAATCAGCAGCTTAATGAATGAACCGTGATAAAAAATAAAAGACGTTTTCTAGGCTATATATACATGACGCTAAACTAAGCATCTCTGAAGACCTCCAATGAAATTTATGCAGTGTAGATTTGAACATAGATATTTCAGATCATCTATGACTAATGGGCGTAGGGGGAATATGGATACGATTGCGGAGCTAGCGTTCAATTGTGCATAAAAGTGAAATAATGCAACGAAAAAAAATATTAATTGACTTGAAGAACAATTATTTATGCCTACATTACAATTTTACTGAAGAAGATTAATAATTATAATAGTTATTGACTGATTAGTCAACTTTTTCCAAATGCGCTCTCTTAGACTGTCAGCCGTCTGGCATGATCGATTCATGCTTCCGATAAAGGAATCGATCAGAATATTGTGCGATCAACCATTTTCGATTATATTTGCTATTCCCCCACCTCTCTCATTAACTGCCCAATGAAAACATTTCTATTATTAACTTTGTTGAAAAAAACCTGTTTTGTTTATCTTTCATTGATAGATATTGATAACATTACAGAATTTGAGAAATACAAATAGAAACAGTCATATTTATCAGACACATTGATTAACTTCTATAACAGATTATTGATCGATCATCGATCGGTTAGATAAACCAATGATCGACCATGACCATTTTACCAAGTCCCAACACTGTCTAACACATAATTAAAACGATGCGAAACAACTGTTAACCATAAGAAATGGACCGAACCTGAAGGTATGCCGCGTCAACGTGAACATTTTCTCCACGTCTTTCCTTAGGTGGTCCAGGGTGTGGTGTTTTTCGTGCGCGGCTTCATCCGGGCATTTGTTTGGATTCTGCGTAGTCGTGTCACTGTCATCCCGATTTGTTCGATCTTCCTGTTGCGCGCGCATCGTCTAGATTGTCATGGCGTCTGTCATGCTGAGTGAACGAAGCCAATATGCCAACACGAAATGAAAACTTGTTTATGTATTAATAATAATAATAATGATGATCGTGGTGTCGTCTTATAAAGCGCAGGCATTATCCAAAGAAACAGGTGCTTACGCCATGATCGATCGATCGTGAATGGGTGGGTGGGTGTGTGGGTGGGTGGGTGGGTGGGTGGGTGGGTGGGTGGGTGGGTGTGTGGGTGGGTGGGTGGGTTAGTGATTGAATGAGTGAGTGAGTCATGTATTGTAATTGAATAAACAAGTTATTTGGCAGAACCACCCGTATGGGTTTTTGTTGATCGAAACCATTGTCTATGTGAGTCCAAGACAGGTTCTTCCAATTCCTTGCGTGGGATCTTTTAATTCGTACAAACAACTTTTAGTAGATATTCCGAAAGGACACAGGCAAAGTGGGGTGAACGAAACTGCCCACCTTTTGAAGAGGCAGTAAGTGGCAGGGGTACAACAGCACATCGACTTATCGATGGTTCCCAATAGTCGATGTGACGACGCAATACTATCGATAGTAAATTGAACTATCGATGGCTATCGTCGATTGTACTGAACTATCGATAGTAACGATAGCTGACAAAACAAGCCAGCAGATCTACTTGCTGAAGTAATATAAATAAACATGCTTTCAATTATATTGGACAATTTTAGTTATTTATCGACCTAACAGTATAAATCGTCGATTAGAGGAGCATCATTCGAAGGCTACGCTACCAATAAATTACCGTTTGGGAATACTATCGCAATAATCATGGAATTATCGCAATAGTCATTGAACTATCGCAATAGTAGTTATACAACCAGATAACCGAGATACTATACAATACGAGATACTATCACAGTAGTAAAAAGATATAGTAGAGGTAGACTCGAACCTCAGACCTCCCGACTGACAGTCCGGCATTCTAACCTCAGAGCCGCTATTATGCCGATTTCAGTAAAGTACTACTAAAGACAGCAAAGCAGCAGAATACGGCAACAAATCATGATAAATAATGGTTCAAATGCAGGAAGCCAACAATTTAACTGACCATTTCGATTAAGGCTTTTGTTGATCTATGTTTACTTCGTGCTACTGCGATGTGCGTACGTGGTCAACCGATTGACCTTCAGCGTGCGTATGAACGAGCGAGCGAGCGTGCGTGCGAGCGTGCGTGCGTGCGTGCGTGCGTGCGTGCGTGCGTGCGTGCGTGCGTGCGTGCGTGTGTGCGTGTGGTATGCTACTCGCCTTGCAACCCGGGCGCCAAACTTTTACTGGCTCATCTACGACCCCACGGTCGGATTGTCTAGTACTTTAATATTTATGCTTACACTTATGTACGAGTACGAGAGAAGAACACTTCGGTCTAACCCTGCGATTAATAAACCACCCAACTATCTAGCAGTGAGCTATCCAATCAGTCAATCGATCAATTGCCCAATCAGTCAGGCAATCGATCAATCAATCCGTAAATCAGCCCGTCAGTCAGACTCTCAACAATCAGCTCATCCGTCCGTCCGTCCGTCCGTCCGTCCGCCCGCCCGCCCGCCCGCCCGCCCGCCCGCCCGCCCGCCCGCCCGCCCGCCCGCCCGCCCGCCCGCCCGCCCGCCCGCCCGCCCGCCCGCCCGCCCGCCCGCCCGCCCGCCCGCCCGCCCGCCCGCCCGCCCGCCCGCCCGCCCGCCCGCCCGCCCGCCCGCCCGCCCGCCCGCCCGCCCGCCCGCCCGCCCGCCCGCCCGCCCGCCCGCCCGCCCGCCCGCCCGCCCGCCCGCCCGCCCGCCCGCCCGCCCGCCCGCCCGCCCGCCCGCCCGCCCGCCCGCCCGCCCGCCCGCCCGCCCGCCTGCCCGCCCGCCCGCCCGCCCGCCCGCCCGCCCGCCCGCCCGCCCGCCCGCCCGCCCGCCCGCCCGCCCGCCCGCCCGCCCGCCCGCCCGCCCGCCCGCCCGCCCGCCCGCCCGCCCGCCCGCCCGCCCGCCCGCCCGCCCGCCCGCCCGCCCGCCCGCCCGCCCGCCCGCCCGCCCGCCCGCCCGCCCGCCCGCCCGCCCGCCCGCCCGCCCGCCCGCCCGCCCCCGCCCGCCCGCCCGCCCGCCCGTCCATCAGTGCAATCAGTCAGATTGCTGGTAAGTCAATCAGCCATCCAATCAGTCGACCAACCAACACATATATCAGCCAATTAGTCAGACGTCCACTCGCCAACTGGATCATCTATCAATACATTCAACCAGCCAACCAGCCTGTCAATAAATCACTCAAACAATCAGTCAGCTAGCTAGTCATTCGTCGAATTGTTCAAAATAGTAAGTCTGCTTATTTGGCTGCCCGTCAAGCAGTAATCCACCCTAGCCTAACAAAGCCAAACCAACCTACTGGCCTAAAAACCAACTTACCAATGACGTGTAGCCAACCTACCAACCAACTTACCAAGGACGCCGTCATGTAGGCAGCCTACCAACCAACTTACCAAGGACGCCGCCATTTAACCAGCCTACCAAACACCTTATCAATGACGCCGCCATGTAGCCAGCCTACCAACCACCTTATTAATGACGTCGCCATGTAGCCAGCCTACCAATCAACTTACCAAGGACGCCGCCATGTAGCCAGCCTACCAACCACCTTATCAATGACGTCGCCATGTAGCCAGCCTATTAACCAACCTACTAATGACGCCGCCATGTAGCCAGCCTACCAACCAACTTGATGTCATGGTTGGTCAATGTGGTGGCTCCACCAAGTGACCATTACTGGCATTAGTGGTCATTGTGATCAGCCAATAGCTGCTGATATGGTTGGTAACCAGTTTACTCTAAGTACTACGCAGCATATGTTATCTCATTCTTTAACATAAATATTTTATTCTAATTGTTTCAACTTTATATATATATATATATATATATATATATATATATATATATATATATAACATATATATATATAATATATATATATATATATATATATATATATATATATATATATATATATATATATATATATATATATATATATATATATATATATATATATAACATATATATATATATATATATATATATATATATATATATATATATATATATATATATATATATATATATATATATATATATATATATATATATATATATATATATATATATATATATATATATATATATATATATATAAAATATATATATATATATATATATATATATATAATATTATATATATATATATATATATATATATATATATATATATATATATATATATATATATATGTCAGTCAAGCAATGGATACGGTTATAGGAATGTCAGTTCAGCTCATTGTGTACACACTTTCACCATCATACTAAATAAGTCATCGAGTAGTAATCTTCGATTTGAATGAGTGTGAGAGGAGGAGAGATTGGAAAAGAGAGGGAGAGAGGAGAGGGAGAAAGGAGAGGGAGAGAGGAGAGGACACATGGTTAGCAGCAAGGGTTTATTATTGTGCATTGAGTATGATTATTGGTGGTCATCATTATAGACACTGCGCGACAACAGTTACACTACACTGAGTCTCGGCGGGCTGTGGACAGGGTCAAAGTATACACAATACAGATTGTTCAGTCACACTATTGGAGATTCCTTCCTCACTTGAAGGGGATCCCAGATTGAAGGGGGATAACGTTACCACTGACACCGCCATGTAGCCAGCCTACCAACCAATTTACTAATGACGCCGCCATGTAACCTGCTTGCGTGTCCGTCTCTCCTTGAGCTCCCCCGATAGTCTACCGTTGAACTGTTTTCGATCACATACATAATGGTATGTCAACACTTCAGCATTGTAGCCACTAGCTACATGTCGGCTATTATTACTACCCTTGTTGATCACGACAATAATGATGGCAATTACGCTTGGTCGGAATTCAGAGACACCATTCGCTGTTAACAAGATAACCCACCTTACTTGACCTCGCGGCATGTAAACACCACAGACGACCATTTGTGCCTATAGTCCGGAACAGTCCTTTCATCCAACTATTGCCCACTCGCCCGCCACTGACCTTTCGTGTCCGAAAATAGACCCAAAGCCTAAGTTACGAGGGCGGACACTGCGCGTGTCAAGTCCGATATTGGAATTGATAAGACACAACGAGTTATACGACTCGAGAAATTAACATAGTTCGTGGCCAATCTACTGCCATCTCAATGCTAGCCGTACAGACGCCGGCCTAAAGTAGTGTTTCTGGATCAGGATAATTACTCAGCGAAGTCCTAGGATATTATGCACTGAAATGTTACATGTCTCTTCTACCTGGAGTCAATCACAATGGAGACCAAGGCTAATGCATAGCATTTATTCTGGACAACGTTCCATGCAAGTCGTTGACATCCCCTAGCACTTTCACTATCACAATGGTCGTTCTTGTGTTGTATGTCTTTGGTTTCACGAGAACTGTCTTAGTGGGTTGTATCTTGAGACCAACTGTTTCTGCAGGGCTGTCCACTTTGTTTTTTCTTGGATGTCCTTTTATGAATGCGGCAGGACTGATAACCCGGGAAAGGAGGCCAAAGTCGTCGGCGAAGTCTTCTAGATGTGCAGTTAGTCCCCATACGAGTCCTCTTTTATGAATTAGACAGGACTGATAAAACCGGGAAAGGAGGCCAAAGTTGGCTGCGAAGTCTTCTAGATGTGCAATGTGTCCCCATACGAGTCCTGTTTTAAGAATTAGACAGGACTGATAACCCGGGAAAGGAGGCCAAAGTTGGCAGCGAAGTCTTCTAGACGTGCAGTTAGTCCCCATACGAGTCCTCTTTTGTGAATTAGACAGGACTGATAACCCGGGAAAGGAGGCCAATGTCGTCGGCGAAGTCTTCTAGACGTGCAGTTAGTCCCCATACGAGTCCTCTTTTGTGAATTAGACAGAACTGATAACCCGGGAAAGGAGGCCAGTGTCGTCGGCGAAGTCTTCTAGACGTGCAGTTAGTCCCCATACGAGTCCTCTTTTATGAATTAGACAGGACTGATAACCCGGGAAAGGAGGCCAAAGTTGGCAGCGAAGTCTTCTAGATGTGCAGTTAGTCCCCATACGAGTCCTCTTTTATGAATTAGACAGGACTGATAACCCGGGAAAGGAGGCCAAAGTTGGCAGCGAAGTCTTCTAGATGTGCAGTTAGTCCCCATACGAGTCCTCTTTTATGAATTAGACAGGACTGATAACCCGGGAAAGGAGGCCAAAGTTGGCGGCGAAGTCTTCTAGATGTGCAATGTGTCCCCATACGAGTCCTCTTTTATGAATTAGACAGGACTGATAACCCGGGAAAGGAGGCCAATGTCGTCGGCGAAGTCTTCTAGACGTGCATTTAGTCCCAATACGAGTCCTCTTTGTCGAACACTGGTGGCTCATCAGCGTGCGTGTTACTTGTAGAAACAAGTAAAGGGACCTGTTGGCGTAAGCGCAATTGCAAATTTTTTTTATTGCCTGCGTACTTTCGAAACAGGTAGTCGTTCTTTGTTTGTTGCCATGGAAACGGGGGGTCTGACAGAAACGTTTTCAATATATTTTTTCTCAGTAAGTCCCACTCTACAGTTTGGGTTAAACCAATTGTGTTAGCTATGCAATTTAAAAATAAATCCTATCCATGTGGTGTGTTTCCCCTTAACTTAGCTAGCTAATTTTACAAATTAACTTAACATAAATACCTAACTTTCAAAATACAAGTTAACTTAACTTAGTTGATTTTGAAAATACAACATTAACTAAACTTACCTACCTTAATTAAAAAGTACAATATTAGCTTAACTAGTTAATCTAGTACTGTAATCGGTCCATATTTGTCTAGCAGTGACACCGGAAGCCCAATGAAAGATCTTTGTAATCGTCACGGTTGGAAATAATCTTAGCGCCACACAACGAATTTGAACCATCGTTAACAGCACCGCAGATATTCATCGATACGCGCTGTCACGACGTACGAATAGATTCCTGTCACACCGCTACATGAATTGACATGACAAAGTTAATTATGACTGTGGCGGGCGGCCATCTGTATGTAATTGTGAAAGGAATTGAAGATGAATCTTGCTGAAACACGCTCTCGGTACTGAGTGGCCTGTGTGGCGTCATTAAGCACTGGAGACAGACACACGTCACTTCCGGGTTATTTGTAGACACCCGATGGTTGGATTTCTATTATCCACATTTCTACAGGATACGCACATGCGAGCACGTACGCACAAACTCGCGCGCACGCACACGCACACGCACACGCACACGCACACGCACACGCACACGCACACGCACACGCACACGCACACGCACACACACACACACACACACACACGCACATGCAATTCATATAAATAAAATTAACTTTTCGAATCCCAACAAAACAACAAATATCTCCCGCAGATAAAAAGTGTATAAATAAATGCTGAATCCAACACACACCGCGATATTGGGCAGGTTGTAACAGGTCTACGCGGTGAACTGTAACACACAATGTTCTACCGATGGGGTAAAATTAACATATAAATATAATAAATTAAAGGCTGTATAATGTTTTTAAAACAACCCTGTTGTTAACCTTGTCAATGGATCCACGTGATATCACACGTGACATGCTTAAAACAATTGATGAACAGGCTGCTACCTTGCGAAATAGTTCGCATTACTAGTTTTGTCTGTAAGACGCCTGTTACAACGTACCCGTGTTACAAGTAGCCCCGGTCTCCCCTATATACACAAATTGCCAAGCAAAATACGCGAACTTATAGAAGCTAAACTAGCACGTATTTCTAAAGAAATGCACTAAGCATCAATGCAACATAAATAATAAAGTTAATGTCATGCACAACATGAAAATACGCCGCTCCTATCCAACGCACAACTGATCGTCTTGGAAACCTTTTAACATTGACGTTTTTATTCAGCCATAAACGTTTCGTCTGACAGTTAACAATGGTGCCGTTTCATCTCAGACAATTTGTCTTGTCAAATTTACACACTGGATGCGTCTATTATTATTTGCGTCGTGGGTTAAAGAAACTGATGCAGTGTAAAGAAATGGTGTATCGGTAGCAATTGATGCTGGCGGGAATAACACTGTATTTATATAGTGCACATATAAATGCAGCATTAACAGGCCAATGTCGATGACCTACATATCGCAGTCCCCACACCTGCGTTCACTGTAGCCCTGTTTAATATAACGTGGTATATAGAGCGTGGTAAAATTTTCTACAGGTGGTGGACAAACTTTAACCGGCCGGACCGACTGTGGTAACCAAAGCTGGACTGGGGGACTAGTTTGTTCAAAGGGGAACCAGTTTTGGCTGCCAAAGTCGGTCCGGGCGGATACGTTTTGGCACCAAAATCGGTCTGTTCCACCAGTTTTGGCCGCTGAAATTTACTAATCTGATCGATTTTGGTGGTGACCAATTTTAGCGTGACACAGCTACACAACTTGTCTTCCCGGCCACAATCACACCACCGCCTTTTGCTTGGTCGTGCATCTTTCGGAAGTCCAAGCCGAGCTGCTCGGTTTTCTCGGCGATGGCTGCTCTTGTAACTCCGAAGTAACACACAAGAAACTTCAAGAATTCCTCACGGATCTTCTGCTTTTCATCTTTCATGATAAAGCTTCTTTGTGCGGTTTGTCACAGGCCTTCTCGGTGTTGATGGAATAACAAAAAACTACCTTTTCATCTTTCATGATAACGCTTCTTTGTGCGGTTTGTCACAGGCATTGTCAGTGTTGATGGAATAACAAAAAACTACGTTTTCATCTTTCATGATAACGCTTCTTTGTGCGGTTTGTCACAGGCCTTGTCAGTGTTGATGGAATAACAAAAAACTACCTTTTCATCTTTCATGATAAAGCTTCTTTGTGCGGTTTGTCACAGGCCTTGTCAGTGTTGATGGAATAACAAAAAACTACATTTTCATCTTTCATGATAACGCTTCTTTGTGCGGTTTGTCACAGGCCTTGTCAGTGTTGATGGAATAACAAAAAACTACATTTTCATCTTTCATGATAAAGCTTCTTTGTGCGGTTTGTCACAGGCCTTAACAGTGTTGATGGAATAACAAAAAAACTACCTTTTCATTTCGGACATGAACTCTTCTTACCCCCCTCCCCCTCCGCCTCTCCGTCTCTCCCTCCCTGTCTCCTTCTCCCCCTCTCTATATCTATGTATCCGTCTCTCTGTTTCTATTCATCTTTGTCTCATTCCCTCTGTCTCCCTATCCCCTATCTCTATATGTCTCTCTGTTTCCTTGTGTCTGTGTTTCTCTTTCTCTCGTCTCTTTTGTCTCGCCGTATCTCTGCCTCTCCGTCACTTTTGTCTCTCCGTCTCACCGTCTTTCCGTTTCCATCTCTCCATCACTGTTGTCTCTCCGTCTCGCGTCTTTCCGTCTCACCGTCTCTCTATCTCTCTGCCTCTCTGTCGTGGTTAATTAATTCTGGCGTTCAGTGAATGTCATGCTCTATTTAACGACACCAGTTTTTGGTTATCTAGATAGGGTATGATATCTTCCCAGCACGCAGGCGTATATTCTACATCTTATCCTCTGACCTCATCACTGATTGTCTCCGGATAAATCCATACATTCAATGAATTGCAAATTACAGCCATTGTATCAGTGTCAACGGATTCAGCAGTCAGTCCACACTTATTACGTATACACCCCAAAATGCATGGAATACCCCAACTCCTCTTTGTAAGGTATACCGTAGGTGGTCTACACCTGTTCACACGGTTACCCCCACTTGGTATACACAATGAAGGGACTTTGTATGCGGTGACTTCTGTTTATACGGTACTCCAAGTAATTAACCAGTGACATGTGCCACCTGGGACAATATACTATTATAGTTCTCTGGACCATTATACCATCACATACATTACACCATCACGTTCTATTCATTCCAACGCCAACTCGACTTCTCTGGGAAGCATTCACATATCCACCACTGTCTGTAGCTAATTTATACAGTTGAGGGAACTGGAGCACGTCCACGTTTGAAACTGCAGCAAGAAGATTCGAACCCGTTTTCTCTCGATTGAGAGTCAGATATTCTAACCACCTTGCATTCTCGTCCCACACAGCTTGTACTTTAAACTGTGTCTATTCTAATATACTGAGAGCCATGCGTGAGTGCGAACCACGATTCACACATACATAACAGCCAGCCAAGGAAAACTCACCTCGGTGGTCCATGTAAACAGGCACTTGTTGTGTTTGCCCGCCGTCACATCTGCCACGCTATCCGCCGTTTGAATGAATCAGCGCCACTCGCCGGGTATAATTATTTCCACTGAGCGGAGGGCGGATCGATGGAGACGCGGTGACGATACGTAATTCATACACAAATACGCAGCCACTGAATATGTTACCGACGTTTGTAGTGACACCCTAAGTTGTTTACAAGGCAGCAATTTGCTGAGTGTAATGGATGACATGTGGAGTCAAACGTTAAACAGGCGGCGTGACGTTTCTTTAATGGCAGCGACAAGAACGCGTCATCGTTGTGTCGCACAGCGAATCATTTATATACATACTTCATACATGTAAACACATTTACATAATGCATATCATTGTTTACGGCTTAACAGACTTGTTAATGATAATGTTTCTTGTTTTTACACTAACCTGTGTATGACTACATATAACTAATAGGTCAATAAACCAGTTATGTTCACAGGGGCGTATTTAAGGATTGGGCCAAATCTCTTTGGTTGATTTTCTTATTTTTGTAGTATTTTTCCCTTGGCCGCTACATGGTAAACTAATGGGTGACTAAGCTGCCCCCCCCCCCGGCCTCCCCATTTCTGAGATCCTAGATACGCCATTTTGTATCATTTAACTTAATAGACGGGCGGTCAAGGACGAGAAAAGTGCTAAAAAAATTTCAATCGCATTTTTTTACAAACAGCCAACCATTTTAGATGTTCTCTATATATGTCACTGCTTATGGTGTGGGTTGTTGGACTTTCTCATTTTGGACTTTTAAGTTAGAAAACGTTTTTTTATGTAAAATTTGATAAAAAATATTAATCAAAACTGTATTTTGGCTTTATACGGCATACTAACATGTTACGTGTTTCCAAATCAGTGTGAATGTTATCTACGTAAGCCACAGATTACTGAGTAGAAGATTTTTCCAGTCAGATGTTTTGTGTTTGTCAAATATGGGTAATTTTGGTCCCCAAAATGCACAATTTATGAACAAAATATAATTAAGGAACTATGTTAGCCATTGTATTTCAGAATGCAATCAGTGGGTTACAACTGTTCAACCATTTAAGATTATATCCACATATGTCAGTGATTTTGGTACATGACGTTGGCAAGGCAAAATCTTTATTTTTAGTTGAATTATGGGTCATTTTTCGCCTATCATAAAATTTTGCAAAAAAATCGTCAAAAAACCTATTTTTCTGACATGAGGCCCGCTGTCCATATTATAATTCGCCAACCTGTTTAAAATATCTATACATGGGTCACTGATTACTGAATTAGGTTTTAGCCGGCCACTTATTTTTATTTTTGACTCAATACGGCCCATTTTTGTCTCACAAAGCTAAATTTGACCAAAAAATTATTAAATAACAATTTTAAACCTTATAATTCAGTATGTAATCAATAAGTGTATTACAACTTGCCAACCATATCAGATTGTGTAAGGTTAGCCGCTGTAACTGATCTAGTAGCAGCTGAAGGAAAGTATGATTTGCAGTGCTGGATGAAGCTGAATACTGATAAAAGTAAACGTGTGAACACGAGAATGACAAATATATGGACAGGTTGTGCTATCACTTACTCGGAGGGCTCGAACGTGGATATGTGTACGACATGGGAGAAGTATGGACACGCTATGAGAATGTGTCAAGGTCAACATTCTATGACGACTTAGAGCGGCGAATAGGGTCTAAGGCCAGTTTTGTAAGACCACTTGATCGGAAGCAATGATTGCGAAAGGCAGCAAATATATGATTGCGAAATGCATCAAATGTGCCGTAGCGAGGACTGATGGTGACTCATCAGAAGATTCAGCTGAAGAAGACATCAAATGAGCCGTAGCGAGGATTGATGGTGACTCATCAGAAGATTCAGCTGAAGAAGACATCAAATGAGCCGTAGCGAGGACTGATGGTGACTCATCAGAAGATTCAGCTGAAGAAGACATCAAATGAGCCGTAGCGAGGACTGATGGTGACTCATAAGAAGATTCAGCTGAAGAAGACATCAAATGAGCCGTAGCGAGGACTGATGGTGACTCATCGGAAGATTCAGCTGAAGAAGACATCAAATGAGCCGTAGCGAGGACTGATGGTGACTCATCAGAAGATTCAGCTGAAGAAGACATCAAATGAGCCGTAGCGAGGACTGATGGTGACTCATCAGAAGATTCAGCTGAAGAAGACATCAAATGAGCCGTAGCGAGGACTGATGGTGACTCATCAGAAGATTCAGCTGAAGAAGACATCAAATGAGCCGTAGCGAGGACTGATGGTGACTCATCAGAAGATTCAGCTGAAGAAGACATCAAATGAGACGTAGCGAGGACTGATGGTGACTCATCAGAAGATTCAGCTGAAGAAGACATCAAATAAGCCGTAGCGAGGACTGATGGTGACTCATCAGAAGATTCAGCTGAAGAAGACATCAAATGAGCCGTAGCGAGGACTGATGGTGACTCATCAGAAGATTCAGCTGAAGAAGACATCAAATGAGCCGTAGCGAGGACTGATGGTGACTCATCAGAAGATTCAGCTGAAGAAGACATCAAATGAGCCGTAGCGAGGATTGATGGTGACTCATCAGAAGATTCAGCTGAAGAAGACATCAAATGAGCCGTAGCGAGGACTGATGGTGACTCATCAGAAGATTCAGCTGAAGAAGACATCAAATGAGCCGTAGCGAGGACTGATGGTGACTCATCAGAAGATTCAGCTGAAGAAGACATCAAATGAGACGTAGCGAGGACTGATGGTGACTCATCAGAAGATTCAGCTGAAGAAGACAAGGTACACACAACTCTTCAGATTAGAATGGACTTGGAGAAGACTCCTGGACATTCAACAGCATGGGGGGAATTGACCAACAGAATAATGATAATGTTACGCCTCACTGCACTTGTTTCGTTCAGTGCCGTTTGGGGGTATGTCGGCGCTCAGTTCAGATGAAGAAGCTAATGAGAACACAAAGACAAGAATGTGAGGCATTGCACAAGACATTGTGTTTGGGGTGTCCAAAGCTAAAAATGTGACACCGAAACACGTTGCACTAGGTCTCACTCTGCATCAAACAACCAGATCAAGTAACCTTGTAAAACTGTTTAATGCTGCCGGTCACACCGTGGGAATGGATATCATTACAAGAATTGATACAACAATGACCAATGGAATCTTAACGAGATATGAAGAAAATGGCTATGTTTATATTCCAGATGGAATAATTTCCTATGCTCCTTGTCGGGTGATACTTGCCTCTTGTGATAACATAGATGTCATTGAAGAGACCATGGACGGAAATAACACCTTCCACTGTACACAGACGATGCTCTGGCAACGAGGACCATCTCCTGAACGCTCTGATGATGATCGTACTTTTGGCAGAACAAAAGCTTTCTAACGCGAAACAATAGAGAGGCTTCACACACTGGATCATGCCAAGCTGTCCACTGATACGAAACCATCCCACGTATTCCACTCTGACAACAAAATAGATGTAGAAGGCTTCTTTGTAGGGAGTGATGACAGAGCTAAGGCAAAATGCAAAAATAATGCATGGGTGTTATCCCGAATTTACAATGACGCAAACCAAAATAGTTTCAATGAAGCTACCAACAAACACCATTGATCCTCCTGTCACAACACCGGGTATGCTTCTAATTCTCCAGGTGCGGGGATGATAACGACACAATGACTACTGTAATAAATCGTTTTGTGGGCATAACAGAGGACCTTGGTCAGAAGCACGCTGTGAGAGCAGCCGAACAACCTTTGTATGGCAGCGGTAAAGAACTGGTACGGGCCAATCCTGGAAAGTATGAAAATATAGTCATGATGACGGGGGACTTACACATCTTATTCAACTACCTAAAGGCTATGGGTCAGCACTATGAAACGGTGGTCTAGACGACATTTGGGTCGAATCAGCACTGATGCAATGATGGAAGGGGAAGCTTGCTATCGAGCTGTCAGACGACACACGTGGGCCTATGAAGCACTCAGCCAAATGGTAGCACTTTGTGAGATGGCTAAGGGCCGAAGACAGAGACATGCACGTTGATGTAGATATCAAACGAATCACAAGTTTGTTCAGCAGCGAGAAGAGGGGTCTCAGTAATACGATAAGTGAAGCTGTCAGTGATCTAATGAAGGCATTGCACGAAAAGAACCTTTGGCGATTTGCAACATATATGTAGTAGGTTTCATGTATGAAAAGAGCTTTTTGACCATTTTTTGTGGTCAAATATACCAATTTGTGAGACAAAAAAGACTCGTATTAAGTCAAAAATTTTATTAAATGACCGGCTAAAACCAAATTCAGTAATCAGTGACTCACGTCTGGCAAAGCTAAGCAGGTTGGCGAATTACAACATGGCCTCATGTCGGGAAAATAGGTTTTTTGACGAATTTTTTTTATTTCATGCTATGCGAAAAATTACCCATAATTCCAAAAAAAAAAAAAAAAATTCTTGCCAACGCCATGTACCATAATCACTGACATATGTGGATACAATCTGAAATGGTTGAATAATTGTAACCCACTGATTGCATTCTGAAATTTAAGGGTTAACATAGTTGCTTAACACACACACACGCACAAACACACACACACACACACACACACACACACACACACACACACACACAAACACACACACACACGCACACACACACACACACACACACACACACAAATCTGACCGAAAAACTTCGATTCAGTAATATACGGCTGATAACATTTACACTGATCTGGAAACACGTAACGTGCTAGTATACAGTATCATTTGGAATAAGCTATAATTCAACGAGTGGGTATTCTTCCTATCAGCAATAACCACTGGGGGCCGTTGACGTTCTCCTGTCAAGCTACGTCCTCGCCATCTCCCGTGCAATACGCAGCCTCCGGTAGTCCACAGCCTCACCTTGTCGATCCAAGCGATTCGCCTTCGTCCTGGCTTTTCTTCCCCTCGCCTTCGATCGATGTTAAGACTAGACTGTGTCTTCGTCTTTTCCAAGTCCTTTGTCACCAGATACACCAAACTGCTGTCGGACCCAGACATTTGTCTTCTTGTCGACCCAACTGACTCGGGGCTTACGGCGCCACATCACATTTCAAAGGCGTCCAACTTGTGGGTATTATGCAACTTAAGATCTCATATTTGTAAACCAATAACCTGGACTACGTTGAGCTGTAAGTGAACACAACAGCAACATAAACAGTAGGTCCTATATCGGCCAGCATTTAATGTCACCAGTCATCAAAATGAGAGTCTAAACGAGACAAGGCCTACAACATTTATGCCGTCGCAATCAGCGAAAACGGCGGGACAATAATCGCTAATGGAGCGATTTATGCTGATTGGCGACGAGAACGATTAGCGAGACCCGGCAAGCACTGATGATAGCTTCGGCGCAGATCAGCGTCGAGTGCAGACGTGGGAAATGTTCGACCTTTACTGGAGCGGATAATGATGATTATGCTGCCGAGTACTAATGGCATTGGTTGATCCATTCTGCCTGGTGTATGTCTATCCCATGGGACATCAAAGATCACACACAGAAGGTAAATGTTTAACCTGCTGTGGAATCCATCTCTCATGTACCACTGCAGAAGCGTCCACGACGCGGCTGAGTCAATTCTGCTATATACCTCGCAAGAAGATACGATTGAATGAAATAATTAGAGTCAATGCTTGCATTGTGTGAAACCACTGTACACACGAATTTCGGATATAATGCCTTGTGAGGAGAGACGCAATATAGCCAGGCTGTCGTAACTAAAAATATATATATATAACAAATTTGATTGGCTACCAGGAATCTGAATGACAAGTGTAGTTTACATACTATTTCATACTATTATATAGAGATTGTTGCAAGGCGTACCAGTACATATATAGAGAATGTTGTACGGCGAACCAATAAATATATAGAGATTGTTGTACGGCGGACCAATAAATATATAGAGATTGTTGTACGGTGTACCAATAAATATATAGAGATTGTTGTACGGCAGACCAATAAATATATAGAAATTGTTGTAAGGCGGACCAACAAATATATAGAGATTGTTGTACGGCGAAGCAATAAATATATAGAGATTTTTGTACGTCGGACCAATAAATATATAGAGATTGTTGTACGGCGGACTAATAAATATATAGAGATTGTTGTACAGCGGACCAATAAATAAATAGAGAACCGTTTACGGGCACTGACCACAGTGCATTTTCCCACTGGTGGCCATGTTAACGTTTTGTCTGATTGTAAGAAAACTGGACATCAAATATTCAGAACAAAATCACAGCTTCCGCTATCATGCACTGGAATTCTAAACAAGTTTCGTCAAAATCACACATCTCCGGCGCTTTTAATCATGTCGCAAATGCAAATATCCTCAACACTGGCAGTTTTTGCCCAATATTAAAGCGCCTACCGGTGGTTCGGGAATGTCACCACGAAAATGCTTACGCGTCTTCGAATCCGCTTCACACTGCAACATCTCATTGCCAAAGGTACAACATCTCATTGCCAAAGGTACAACATCTCATTGCCAAAGGTACAACATCTCATTGCCAAAGGTACAACATCTCATTGCCAAAGGTACAACATCTCATTGCCAAAGGTACAACATCTCATTGCCAAAGGTACAACATCTCATTGCCAAAGGTACAACATCTCATTGCCAAAGGTCCAACATCTCATTGCCAAAGGTCCAACATCTCACTGCCAAAGGTACAACATCTCATTGTCAAAGGTACAACATCTCATTGCCAAAGGTACAACATCTCATTGCCAAAGGTCCAACATCTCACTGCCAAAGGTACAACATCTCACTGCCAAAGGTCCAACATCTCATTGCCAAAGGTACAACATCTCATTGCCAAAGGTACAACATCTCATTGCCAAAGGTACAACATCTCAGTGCCAAAGGTACAACATCTCATTGCCAAAGGTACAACATCTCACTGCCAAAGGTACAACATCTCACAACCAAAGGTACAACATCTCATTGCCAAAGGTACAACATCTCATTGCCAAAGGTACAAAATCTCATTGCCAAAGGTACAACATCTCACTGCCAAAGGTCCAACATCTCACTGCCAAAGGTAAAACATCTCATTGCCAAAGGTACAACATCTCATTGCCAAAGGTCCAACACCTCACTGCCAAAGGTACAACATCTCATTGTCAAAGGTACAACATCTCATTGCCAAAGGTACAACATCTCATTGCCAAAGGTCCAACATCTCACTGCCAAAGGTACAACATCTCACTGCCAAAGGTCCAACATCTCATTGCCAAAGGTACAACATCTCATTGCCAAAGGTACAATATCTCATTGCCAAAGGTACAACATCTCATTGCCAAAGGTACAACATCTCACTGCCAAAGGTACAACATCTCACAACCAAAGGTACAACATCTCACTGCCAAAGGTACAACATCTCACAACCAAAGGTACAACATCTCATTGCCAAAGGTACAACATCTCATTGCCAAAGGTACAACATCTCATTGCCAAAGGTACAACATCTCACTGCCAAAGGTACAACATCTCACTGCCAAAGGTACAACATCTCATTGCCAAAGGTACAACATCTCATTGCCAAAGGTACAACATCTCATTGCCAAAGGTACAACATCTCATTGCCAAAGGTACAACATCTCACTGCCAAAGGTTCAACATCTCACAACCAAAGGTACAACATCTCACTGCCAAAGGTACAACATCTCACAACCAAAGGTACAACATCTCATTGCCAAAGGTACAACATCTCACTGCCAAAGGTACAACATCTCACTGCCAAAGGTACAACATCTCATTGCCAAAGGTACAACATCTCATTGCCAAAGGTACAACATCTCACTGCCAAAGGTACAACATCTCACTGCCAAAGGTACAACATCTCATTGCCAAAGGTACAACATCTCATTGCCAAAGGTACAACATCTCATTGCCAAAGGTACAACATCTCATTGCCAAAGGTACAACATCTCATTGCCAAAGGTACAACATCTCATTGCCAAAGGTACAACATCTCATTGCCAAAGGTACAACATCTCATTGCCAAAGGTACAACATCTCACTGCCAAAGGTACAACATCTCATTGCCAAAGGTACAACATCTCATTGCCAAAGGTACAACATCTCATTGCCAAAGGTACAACATCTCATTGCCAAAGGTACAACATCTCATTGCCAAAGGTACAACATCTCACAACCAAAGGTACAACATCTCACTGCCAAAGGTACAACATCTCACTGCCAAAGGTACAACATCTCATTGCCAAAGGTACAACATCTCATTGCCAAAGGTACAACATCTCACTGCCAAAGGTACAACATCTCACTGCCAAAGGTACAACATCTCATTGCCAAAGGTACAACATCTCATTGCCAAAGGTACAACATCTCACTGCCAAAGGTACAACATCTCACTGCCAAAGGTACAACATCTCACAACCAAAGGTACAACATCTCATTGCCAAAGGTACAACATCTCATTGCCAAAGGTACAACATCTCATTGCCAAAGGTACAACATCTCACTGCCAAAGGTACAACATCTCATTGCCAAAGGTACAATATCTCATTGCCAAAGGTAAAACATCTCATTGCCAAAGGTACAACATCTCATTGCCAAAGGTCCAACATCTCATTGCCAAAGGTCCAACATCTCACTGCCAAAGGTACAACATCTCATTGCCAAAGGTACAACATCTCATTGCCAAAGGTACAACATCTCATTGCCAAAGGTCCAACATCTCACTGCCAAAGGTACAACATCTCACTGCCAAAGGTACAACATCTCATTGCCAAAGGTACAACATCTCATTGCCAAAGGTACAACATCTCATTGCCAAAGGTACAACATCTCATTGCCAAAGGTACAACATCTCATTGCCAAAGGTACAACATCTCACTGCCAAAGGTACAACATCTCACAACCAAAGGTACAACATCTCACTGCCAAAGGTACAACATCTCACAACCAAAGGTACAACATCTCATTGCCAAAGGTACAACATCTCATTGCCAAAGGTACAACATCTCACTGCCAAAGGTACAACATCTCACTGCCAAAGGTACAACATCTCATTGCCAAAGGTACAACATCTCACTGCCAAAGGTACAACATCTCACTGCCAAAGGTACAACATCTCATTGCCAAAGGTACAACATCTCATTGCCAAAGGTACAACATCTCATTGCCAAAGGTACAACATCTCATTGCCAAAGGTACAACATCTCACTGCCAAAGGTACAACATCTCATTGTCAAAGGTACAACATCTCATTGCCAAAGGTACAACATCTCATTGCCAAAGGTACAACATCTCATTGCCAAAGGTACAACATCTCATTGCCAAAGGTACAACATCTCACTGCCAAAGGTACAACATCTCACTGCCAAAGGTACAACATCTCACTGCCAAAGGTACAACATCTCACTGCCAAAGGTACAACATCTCATTGCCAAAGGTACAACATCTCATTGCCAAAGGTACAACATCTCACTGCCAAAGGTACAACATCTCACTGCCAAAGGTACAACATCTCACAACCAAAGGTACAACGTCTCATTGCCAAAGGTACAACGTCTCACTGCCAAAGGTACAACGTCTCACTGCCAAAGGTACAACGTCTCACTGCCAAAGGTACAACATCTCACTGCCAAAGGTACAACATCTCACTGCCAAAGGTACAACATCTCACTGCCAAAGGTACAACATCTCACTGCCAAAGGTACAACATCTCACTGCCAAAGGTACAACATCTCATCGCCAAAGGTACAACATCTCACTGCCAAAGGTACAACATCTCACTGCCAAAGGTACAACATCTCACTGCCAAAGGTACAACATCTCACTGCCAAAGGTACAACATCTCATTGCCAAAGGTACAACATCTCATTGCCAAAGGTACAACATCTCATTGCCAAAGGTACAACATCTCACTGCCAAAGGTACAACATCTCATCGCCAAAGGTACAACATCTCATTGCCAAAGGTACAACATCTCATTGCCAAAGGTACAACATCTCACTGCCAAAGGTACAACATCTCACAACCAAAGGTACAACATCTCACTGCCAAAGGTACAACATCTCACAACCAAAGGTACAACATCTCACTGCCAAAGGTACAACATCTCACAACCAAAGGTACAACATCTCACTGCCAAAGGTGCAACATTTCGAACGTTCCAACCTTGATGGCTGAATACAGCTGCTTCTTGAAAAATAAAATCACTAAAATAGACTAAATTGCGTATTTTAAGCAGTCCATTCGTGCGTAATACTTCCGGTAACCCATCTGTGGCTCGACCTCTTCAGTTGACTCCCTAGTGGACCCGAACGTTTTATTGCTGCGGGAATCCAGTTATCCCATACCTCACGTCGTCGGTCCTGATTATTTGCCTTCGTCCTGGTTTCTTCTAACCCTCGACTTCACCTTCGATTGATGTTGAGACTAGAATGTAGCTTCGTATTTTGCAGAGACCTTATTTCGCTATTTTCCATCGCTTCAGTTGTGCTACAAGTCATTTGTCTTTAGACACACCGACCTGTTGTCGGACCCAGATATTTGTCTTCTTGTCTACCCAGCTGACTCGGAACATGCTACGCCACACCGCATATCAAAGGCGTCCAACTTGTGGGTATAATGCAACTTAAGGTCTGACATTTATAATCCACACAACGTGCAGTACGCTGCGCTTTACGTAATCACAACAACATGAACATTAGGCCCTATATACCGACCAACGCTTAACGTGACCAGCATGATGCGGTGAAATAATCGCAAGAGAATCTAAACGAGACACGGCCTGAACAATTTATGCTCCCCCGATCAGCGAAAATTGCGGATCAACCATCGCTAATGGAGCAATTTATGCTGATTGGCAAAGATAACCTTTTTATTTATCGAGACCCGGCAGGCGTTAATAATAACAGCGGTGCGGGCCAGCGTCTGGTGCAGGCGAGGGGAAGTGTTCGACCTTTGCTGGAACGGATAATAACGATGATGACTGTCGGTCTATGGGATCGGGGTTCGAAACCACCTGATGCCGTTTCGAGACTTACGCCGTGTTCACATACAAGGTTAATCCGCATTAGGATGCGGTTCCCAATTCGGGTAGCGTAATGTGAACACCCTTGATCCGCATTAAGCTACCCGAATTCTAATGCGAGAAAACAGTTGAATTTGGATGCGAATTAGCCAATGTGAACGCTCCGTTTGCCTTTATTCGGCGATGGCGGCGCTGCTGCATAACAGAGGGCCGTAGTCTCGCGATGTATGAGTGTATATGACCCGCCCACCACGCCCTCTGGTGCACTAATTCGGTTGGCGGTTTAATCCGGCTTAACTCGGTGTATGTGAACAGAGCCGAATTAATTGCTCGGCATCGTAACTCGGCTGAAAATTAGATGTGAACACGGTCTTAGGCGACTTCATTCACCCGACCTTGCCTCTGATTTCGGAAGAGACACTAAAATCCGTTGGTCCCTTATACCTGGTGTCTATGCCAGGGGAAGTAAAATATCACACACAGGGGGTAAATATGTAACCTGCCGTGGACTCCATCTTTCACGAGTGCTCACTACATCGCAAGAGGATACGATTGTACGAATGGATTAAAGTCAGTGCTGCATTATCCGCGGTTACTACACAGACAAATCTCCGCTATAATGCCTTGAGAGGGCAGACGCAAAGTTGCCAGGCTATAACTAGTCTAAAAAGTAACTAATGAAATGATGAGCATTCACAGTGATCGATACTAGAGCAGAGTGAACCGGTAAGGCCTCGTCGTTCTAACAGCTGTCATTATCAAATGTCATTTGGACGTTTTTATAGCTGCGCGAACTCCTTCTGTCCGCGTACAATCAAGAAATGTCTATATGTATTTATTTATTTAATGGTTTTTATTTAAGGCTCATTAAGCTGTGCAAGGAAATTGCGCTATATGAAAATAACGTTATTATTACTATTGTTATTATTACTATTATTATTATTACTATTGTTATTATTACTAATGTTATTATCTTTAAACAGCCTCCCCCATCACATGCTTGGCTAAGGGTTCAGCCAGATTTGAGCTTGTCGCAAACAAGAGAGCCTAGAATCACGTAGGCCTACCAGTTTTCATTGCGACGAATTTGATTGGTTACCTTGGATCTGGGTGACCAATGAAATTTGCTCTCATGCTATCTCTTCAGTTACGAGTAAAAGTGTAAATCTTCACATTTGAAGGTCAAACACAACGATATGATAATAAATTTTATTGATTTGTTTGACGAAGCCAGCATGTTACACTAACGCGGGAGCCGTAACTTTTACCAAATTATTGCCCCAATGCGTATAAGAAATAAACAACGTACATGCAATAAAAGTTCATCAGTTTATTTCTGACAGGTATTATTACTGCCGTCCGTCCACAAAGTGTTGGCAGCTTTCTTTTATCGTAATAATGCTGAGCACCACGTGCCGCCATCTGGTGAACGCAAATAATGTTTTTCGCCGCTAGAGGCGGGCAGCACCTCTTGACAGGTGTGCTGTCGTCTCAAGTGTCAAGTGGTTGACTACAAAGAGCCCATTTTTTGCTAACGCATGCACTGGGGCTAAGCACACCACGCGCGAAAGTCGAGATCTTTTGGCCTTGATCACTTGCTGTATAATTTTATGATTGTTTTGGGATAATTTATGGATAGTCAACAGACACGCAAAAAGGCAGGAGCTGCGTTTGTTTGTATAAGTCCCTAGTTTCTCAAATATTTATTTTGCATAAATCCCTGATTCCTCAAATATAATTTTTTTATATAAGTACCTGTTTCCTCAAATAGTTGTTTTGCATTATAAGTCACTCATTCCTCAAATATGTATTTTATATATAAGTCCCTGTTTCTTCAAATATTTATTTAGTATAAATCCCTGGTTCCTCAAATAGTAATTTTGTATAAGTCCCTGATTCCTCAAATAATTATTTTGCATATGTCCCTTTTACCTCAAATAGTTATTTTGCATAACTCCCTCCTAGTTCCTCAAATAGTTATCTTGAATAATTCCCTGGTTCCTCAAATAGTTATTTTGCATAAGTCCTTGGATCCCCAAGCAGTTGACCTAGATTTAGCTCGATGTCAGTGCATTTAAGTTCTTCGGGATAATGTCCTTCACTTCTTCTTGTTGCAAGGTATGGTTGTTCTGAAGGATGCGGAATACTCTTCACAATGGTTGCACATATGCCACTGCATCGACATAAGCATACTGTGTTTGGTACACAGACATTTTGATAATGCATCACAAGTGGCTGCGGTATACCTTTGTTGGGATTCACTTCGTGCTGCCACAAGTTGTGTTTATTTGAAATGATAGCAAAGAAAATTAAGAAGATGAAAGATAATAAATCACCTGGAGTTGATTGGATACCACCAAAACTGCTAAAGGAAATTGTTGATCAAATTAGTACACCACTTGCAAACTTATTTAACTAGAAGAAGGAATAGTTCCTTCAGAATGGAAAGAAGCAAACATTACGCCGCTATTTAAGAAGGGATCGAGGAAGAAGCCAGAAAATTACAGACCAGTGAGTTTAACATCAGTTGTATGTAAATTACTCGAAACATTAATTAGAGACCACATGGTGGAATTCCTCATAAAACATAAATTAATAAATACATCTCAACATGGATTCCTAAAAGCAAGGTCATGTCTAACCAATCTCTTATGATTTTTAGAAGAAATTACAAAGTGGGTAGATGACGGGTCACCAGTGGATGTTGTCTACTTAGATTTTCAGAAAGCTTTCGATAAAGTGCCACATCAAAGATTGTTACTTAAACTAAAAGCCCATGGTATAGGCAATGATGTAATTAACTGGATAGAAAAGTGGCTTACACACAGAAGACAGAGAGTAATAGTAGATGGTAAGATTTCAAACTGGAAATCTGTTTTGAGTGGGGTACCACAGGGATCAGTGTTAGGCCCTATACTGTTTTTAATATATATAAATGATTTGGAGGATGACATATCTAGCAAAGTACTCAAATTTGCAGATGACACAAAAGCATTCAGAAAGGTTATTAATGATACAGATAAACAAAGTTTACAGGATGATCTAGAAAAATTGGTTAAATGGTCAGAAAAATGGCAAATGTTATTCAATTTTGGGAAGTGTAAATGTATACACATAGGACATGGAAATATGGACGAGGAATATAAAATGGGGATGCTGTACTAGGTAGAACCACACAAGAAAAGGATTTAGGAGTAACATTTAATGCTGACATGAAAGTTTCAGAGCAATGTGGGATTGCTGCTTCGAAAGGAAATCAAATTATAGGGCTAATTAGGAGAACTATCACATATAAGGAGAAACATCTAATTGTACCCCTGTACAAAGCAATAGTTAGACCACATTTGGAATATTGTATTCAAGCATGGAGGCCATATCGTAAAAAAGACATAGATAAGCTAGAAAGAATACAACGAACAGCAACTAAGATGATTCCAGAATTAAGAGACCTTAGTTACGAAAGTCGCTTATTACAATGTGGTTTAACAACACTAGAGACCAGGAGACTAAGAGGAGACCAAATAGAAGTGTTTAAAATAGTGAACGGTTATGAGGATGTTGATAGAAATATGTTTTTCAAACTTAAAGAAGGCAGTAGAACCAGAGGACACAAAGCAGCATTAGTTAAGGAGCAGTGTAGGTTGGACATGAGAAAGTACTCTTTCTCACAGAGGGTGATTAATGAATGGAACAAACTGCCAGATGATTGTGTTAATGCTACTAGTGTGACTATGTTTAAAAATAGAATTGACAGATATCTGATAAGGGCGGGCTACACATAGATGAGAAAATTGTTAGACTCTCGATAAGCCAATGGCTTCCTTGTCTACTTGCCATCTGGAACTTGTTGTTCGAGATGGCAATCTTGTTAAATCTTGTTGAAACATCACAATTGGCTGCGGTATACCTTTGTTGGTGCTTCATTTCGTGCTGCCACAAGTTGTGTTTATTTGAAACATCACAAGTGGCTGCGGTATACCTTTGTTGGGCTTCATTTCGTGCTGCCACAAGTTGTGTTTATTTGAAACATAACAAGTGGCTGCGGTATACCTTTGTTGGGCTTCACTTCGTGCTGCCACAAGTTGTGTTTATTTGAAATATAACTGAATTAATGCACTACTTCCTCGCCAGATGGACCTACATGTATCTATATTTACTTTGGTGAATGAGCTGGCCGGATTACGTGCGAGTGGGTGTAAAACATTATGATATACGTCGTCATTACGGTATAAATCATGTGATTGTGGAGACTGTTTCCTCGACATATTCGTACGTGTTGTAGTTTGGGCACAGAGTGGAGAGGGTGGTCTAGTGGTTAGAGCACCCGACTCTCGAGCAAGAGGACTATGGTTCGATTCCACCTACCGCTGTGTCGAAGCTTGGGCAATTTCATTCACCCAACTTTGCCTGTGTCTTTCGGAAGAGACAATAAAAGCCGTTGGTCCCTTCTACCTGGTGTCTATGCCAGGGTAATAGATCCCACACAGGGGGTAAATGTGTAACCTGTGGTTGTAACACAGTGGTGGTCGCTATCTCTAACCTGCTGATTCTAGCTCCCATATTTGCAACTCAAGTATTTGCACGCTGGGATGTTCTGGGCGCGTGCAATGGTATTTTCACATTAAGAAATTTTATAGAATCCTACGTATCGTAGACTTATTAACTGCTTCTGCGAAACGGTATTGGACGGCAAATCTCTTGGCACAAAAACCAAGTGAATAACACATTATTGATGAGGATAATAACAGATTCATTTAACTCGAACGAATTTAACGACGATGCAAAAGCGAGAATAAAGACGTTTTATTTCAACGATCAGCTGACGATCATGTAGCAACGTTAAGAGTTTCCAACGCACACATATTTCAACACGTACACTTTGTGTACATTTAAAATCAAACTGAATTGACACATGCATGTAATGATATTGTGGATACATACAACCATCTAAAATCCTGGCCAATGAATGATTATGGTGAAAACATCCGTCAACTATGTCAATGCCACAAATGCCTGGACATTAACGCGTTAATTAGTGCCAAAATTTGACTGCAAGACATCCCAAGACATCCATTTCATTATATATATATATACATATATATATATATATATATATATATATATATATATATATATATATATATATATATATATATATATATATATATATATATATATATATATATATATATATATATATATATATATATATATATATATATATATATATATATATATATATATATATATATATATATATATATATATATATATATATATATATATATATATATATATATATATATATATTAAACACATGATATATAAGATACACGTATAAACATAATATATGCATTGCACATGCATTACATAATTGCTATATACATTAATGACAATCACTATTGTTTATATTTTCATTGTGGTTTTATCCGTTACGAAGGACTATTCTCATTATCCGCACCTTTCACCGGTTTAATTATACGCTCTGTTAGATATTTAATATTACACGACACCATAGCGGTTGCCATGATATTGGTCGATGCGACTAAAATTGCGTAGACATCAGAAATAAGCAGAACACAGTGAGAGTAAATGACATATCGTAGATTCAGTGTTGCAAAATGTTGACTCTAATTCTCGTAGCTTAAATATTCGGCCGTCATCCAGCAATGTAATTTTTACGCAAAATATCCACAGTAAGTGTCATACATATTAGTATTAAAAATTACATCATTGTCGCCTCGTATTGGTGCAGTTACTGCTGTTTCATTGGCTAGCTTCTGTACAAATGTCAGCTACACACAAACCAGAGGCGGCACAGGCAACAGTCACCGATGTAGACACTACATCTACACAGCCATAGTTTGTAGCATCGTCCCATACTTTGAAAGACGAACTCCAGAAAACATTGCCACCAACCGTAACCGTAGCCATGTGTGAAATAACATTTCCCCAAATGTTGTTTTGCAAACACACACAGACACAAACACACACCCGCGCGCACGCGCACACATAATCAAAGTACCAGTAGATAGTAGCATCAACATCTAACGTTTACCACCAAAAGCAGTAGTGGCATTCGGTTCTGTTGTAGCTGGTTACGTAGGAGTTGTATCTTGATTAGTGGTTGACTCGCGTGCTTCGGCTGTGGTTCCTTCATCAGATGGTGTCGTAGGATCAACGGAGGTATCCGGTCCTGTCGTGCCCTCTTGGCTGCCAGTGATTGGTATATCTGCTGCCGTTGTAATTTCTGGTGCTGTTGTGGTAGTGTCTGCTGTTGTTGTAGTGTCTGCTGTTGTGGCAGTGTTTGCTGTTGCGGTGTCGCCAACAGGCGTTGCTTCTGACGATGCTGTCGTTTCAGTCGTTCCTACAGTAACTGTGCTACTCGTGACAGATTCTACTGTTGTTGATGCTGTTGTTCCTGGTGTTGTCGTTGTCTCTCCGGTGTTACTGGTATCTTGACTTGATGATCCTAGTGTCGTTGTACTACCAGTGTTGCCAGTATCTGGTGTTGTTGTAGCAGCGGATGGTGATGTGGTGTCTTCTGCTAATGTTGTCGGATCAGTTAACCCCGGGGTGGTGACGGCTGTCTCGGACGCTGCTGCAGTTGAGTCACTGCTTGTGTCACCATTGGCTGTTGTTGTTGTTGTTGAGTCATTGCTGGTGTCTCCATCAGTTTTAGACTTGAAGTCATCTACCTCCGATTGATCCTTGATAAACTGTCGGCTTGTGAAAAATTCGACTTTGTTGTTCACGAGCTTATGCAACACGACACTACGTATGCCGTCCTTGTCTGATTTGCTTTTTTCTCTGCGAGCAACATTTTTCATCACTTTCGTCTTCAGCTGAATTGTGCAGTTCACGTGGTCCGCTCTGGAAGCATCATACGCTGGATAAGAATATGGTGAGTTGACTCTCTAAACTCAGTCACCTACTTCATTTGTACTGCATAATATACTATACAAAACTGGAATTCGTCAAGTACATGTCATGGCAGTGTTATTATATGGAGCCGACATGTGGAGAATGACACGAACAGAGGAGAATAAATGGAACACTTTTTAAAGGACATATCTACGACGGATGACAAAGATTCACTGGCCAACGAAAGTGTCAAATGAAGAGCTTGTATGTCACCGATATCAGAAATAATAACAATCAGGAGATGAAGATGGGCGACACACTTAGGAGAGATTGGAAAAACAAGACAAAAATAGCTTTAAATCGGGACCCGAATATAAAGGGAAGGAGGAAAGTCAAGATCAACATGGAGAAGGACTGCTGCAGTGGGCAAGAACCAACTGTGACGGAGATGTTGGAGGATGACAGAAAGCGTAACTAAAGACCGTACAAACTGGCTGAGGTTATTAAGTGGCCTTATGAACCAACTAGGGTACAAAGAAGATAAACAAAGTAAGTAAGTAAACCATGAATGTCTGAGACAACTACAATAACGAATATCACTCCAGTGGTTTACCTTGTTGAACGCACCGCGTCTTAATTTCAAGAGTCATGCCGTACTATCAGATAACCATACTCCACTAGTGCTTTTAGTCTGGCAGTATTCACTCACCAAATGATAATCTATATATGAACACCTAGTCCTGTGCTTTTCAATAGAATTTGGACATGCTATGTTGGACATCATTTTGATACAAACAATGTTTCACTCACCCAGTTCCTGTCAATTCGCAATCTTCGAAGGAGTCCCCGTATATAACTTTGATCTACAAAACATAATGAAGTATTTTTTTATGCAAATGTATTTATTTTAGAATTGTACAAATTATATTTATAGTACAGGAATGATGTAGTAAACGAACAAGTGGTAAATGTTGAACTATGTAGTTTGGCCAAAAAAAAATTACAAGATTTTTGAAAAACGTTTAAGCAGGATATCGTGTTTGAGACTTTCTCCAAATCAGTCACCATGCCAACCAAACGTTATTGGAGGTATCGTTCATATGACAACCCCATCAAAAATGCAGCTTCAAAGTAAATAATATTAGTTTAGTTGAAACTAACGCAGACTCTTACCGCATTGCAATAGTTGTTCTCTGTGTCGTTTGTGTTCATCCATGTACGTAGCCGGAAAGTGACTGAAAGAAGGATATGGCTGAACGTTATATAAGCAATGTGCATACAATGTGAGCTTTAGTCTCAGACAAAAGGATATTTGTTTTCACCACAAATAAAAAAAATTACATTTCCAGTGTGTTTTCGAAGAAGCATAAAACTCACTCGAACACACTTTCGTGCGGATGATAACATTTCCAATATTAGTTGGAGGAAAGTGACGCAAAACGAATATCGAATTCACAACACTTTTTAACTTTACATAAATGTCAAAGAAACACTAACAACAACAACGACGATAACAAAAACAACAACAATAAAACAAATGACGACAACGACAACAACTGCAACTGCAATAATAACAACAAGAACAACAGCTTTGATTTACAATGACATCGGCGATAACAACAACAACGACGATAACTAAAACAACAACAATAAAAAAATTATGTCAACGACAACAACAGTAACTGCAATAACAACAGCAACAACAGCTTTGATTTACGATGTTGAAACAGAGTGGAATAGATCAAACATAACTATGAGAACTCACGGAATTCGGGCTCTTTGCGGACCAACTTTATTGTGACGTCGTCTTCCATGGTAGTGAAGACACGTTGTAGTGTCGTAATGATCGATCCTTCACTTGGAACGAAGCCTCGTTTCTTAACCAGCGTCTCAAGTTTATCTAGATCGAAATCTAGTGTCGACGCCACCACCAGACTTCCGTTGCTGTAGACATTAGACATATAACAGATAATAACACCCATTATACCGAACATTGAGTTGGAATAGTAAGAAAGTTTATACTTGTTTGTGTCATGGCACGGCATTCTTTTCTTTTTAATTTCTAAATGCCAGCTATGTTGATATGTTTAACAATAAAGTTGACAAGGATGGGTCACACGTATATGATCGGCAGCGTGAATAACAAATATGTATTATTATTATAAACACTTGTGGAATTTCAACCTTGTCCACTTGTCATCTGGAGAGTTTTGCTTTGGGTGGCAATCTCATTAAATCTTATTGAATCTTTGATTTATTCATAGATTTCCGTTGATTCACAGATGGAAACTAAACGGTCGTTACAATTGCTGTCTACTCTCTAATTGAAGCACAAGATGGTTGACCATCCTTATCAATGACATTACGCGATATTGTCTTACAGCGATATGATAACATGGTGAATAGTGTATCTCGCATTGTATTGTTTGCCTGAATGCTCGTTCACACGAGCGATTAGTTGTTTGGTTTGTCGGGCGACACTTTTTAATAAAGTCTCATGTAGACGAGCACGAGTCAACACCGACCTGAATGCGTCGACGATGCAGTTCTTCACAGCTCCGTCGAACGATTGCTCTGTCTGTAACAACAACGGTAACTAGTTGTTAACTGGAATCGTCGTCAGCAAAGGTACAATTTATTTGTATATATCGAGGTTGTGGGTGTGAGGCAGGGACCCGTCTGTTACCTTTCTGTGAGGCCAATATCCCATATTCCACCATTTTTATCCCGTCGGTCGGTCGGTCGGTCGGTCGGTCGGTCGGTCGGTCGGTCGGTCGGTCGGTCGGTCGGTCGGTCGGTCGGTCGGTCGGTCGGTCGGTCGGTCGGTCGGTCGGTCGGTCGGTCGGTCGGTCGGTCGGTCGGTCGGTCGGTCGGTCGGTCGGTCGGTCGGTCGGTCGGTCGGTCGGTCGGTCGGTCGGTCGGTCGGTCGGTCGGTCGGTCGGTCGGTCGGTCGGTCGGTCGGTCGGTCGGTCGGTCGGTCGGTCGGTCGGTCGGTCGGTCGGTCGGTCGGTCGGTCGGTCGGTCGGTCGGTCGGTCGGTCGGTCGGTCGGTCGGTCGGTCGGTCGGTCGGTCGGTCGGTCGGTCGGTCGGTCGGTCGGTCGGTCGGTCGGTCGGTCGGTCGGTCGGTCGGTCGGTCGGTCGGTCGGTCGGTCGGTCGGTCGGTCGGTCGGTCGGTCGGTCGGTCGGTCGGTCGGTCGGTCGGTCGGTCGGTGAATGTAGTGTGATGAAATTAGTTGATTGGATGCATCAATCAGTATCTAAGTATTATCTTGTTTGGGACGAATGAGACGTCTGCTTCACCGACAGAACAGTCGAATAATTTTGTCTGACTGTCTATGAATATCTGACTGGACGATTATACAGATGGTGCGGGATAATAAACAAAAGGTGAATTTGTTTGTATTGAAGTCTAACACAGGTCATAAGGTGGCAGTGCCCAGACGGGAGTAGCTGCAGTAAGTACCATTCAGCTGAGATACCCATCCGTGGTATATCTCAGTTACAGTACCCACCTTGGAGCAAAACTCTTTTTGTTTGTCACTGTATTCTGTAGAGGTCACATCAGCCAACTTGTCGGTGAACTTCTGTTTTGCCATTCGCACCGTCGCTTCGTATGTACCTATGCCAAACAACACAACATAAATAAAAATATATAATAAAAAATATTAATATAATGAAAAATTATTTTCTTTTAATCAAAATAATAACATTTACTCACTACTACTACGTTTCAGAAACCACCTATTTTCGTCATCGGGAACTAATTCTAAGACCGCTTAGTTCTTCCTAAGATTTAATAAAATTATTATTATTAAAAAGAGTTCGGATCAAATAGAAGTTTTTAAAGATATTGTAAGGTTATGAAAATATTGAATTATGGATTTTTCTCACTTAAGAAACCTATAAGGATTAGATGACATGAAGTATGGACATTTACCCGTGTAACTCTCTTCTGTGTCGTTGTTACGCACTGCAAGGAAAACAACAGCGGTTTACTAATTGACATTGAGACTTACTCATCACAACAACAACAAACAAACATGTAATTGTCAGGAAAGTTGCCAAAAATAAAATACGGCTACCATAGACAAACAATTAAATATAGTCACTTGGTTAGTGATATGCGTTTCCTAGTTCATCCCTTTATAAAAGGATCACGCTTAGTGATATTAATTATGACTGTAATAATCATAATCACCATTTATATGACCACCTTTGTAGCTAATGACCTTTGTATTATCACCAAGTGAATGAATGGGAGAGTGAGTGAGTGAGTGAGTGAGTGAGTGAGTGAGTAAGTGAGTGAGTGAGCGAGTGAGTGAGTGAGCGAGTGAGTGAGTGAGTGAGTGAGTGAGTGAGTGAGTGGGTGGGTGGGTGAGTGAGTGAGTGAGTGAGTGAGTGGGTGAGTGAGTGAGTGAGTGAGTGAGTGATTGAGTGATTGAGTGAGTGAGTGAGTGAGTGAGTAGGGGGAGGGGGAGGGAAGGAGTGAGGGATGGAGTGAGGGAGGGAGGGAGGGAGGCAGGGAGGGGGGAGGGAGGGAGGGAGGGAGGGAGGGAGGGAGGGAGGGAGGGAAGGATAGGGGAGGGGAGGGAGGGAGGGAGGGAAGGATAGCGGAGGGGAGGGAGGGAGGGAGGGAGGGAGGGAGGGAGGGAGGGAGGGAGGGAGGGAGGGAGGGAGGGAGGGAGGGAGGGAGGGAGGGAGGGGTTTGTGATGTCATTGTGTGAGTATGTAGCATACACCATTTTAACACAACTTAAAAGCGAAAAGAAACATTACATTAAAACATATGACACAATACTATCACGAACGTATGATCTGGTTACAATTCCACAAACAATACAACCGAACAGTAGACCACCCCACCTGCCAGATAAATGGCAACGATAGCCAGAGCCACAGCGACGAGGACAAAGAAGATGACAAGGGTGATGCACAGCCGGAACCTCGATGACGTCTTCTTTTTGTCCTCGTTGCCGGCGAAGCTTGCCTCGCTGTCACCGTCCCCCGGGCCCTTACCCCCGAAACCCCCAGTCGTGTAGACAGGGTACCTCGACGCGAAAACGCCGACGTAGGGAGACCGACGAGGGTAGAGCGGACCTTCCGCGACGGGGGTGCGGTGAGCCGGGTAGGCGACTCGGGGTAGCAGGAATTGCTGGAAAACAAGGGTTAAAGGACGTTTGTTACTCGTGTTGTGACAGATGACGTCATGGTGGCAAATGACATTATGCAGGACGGTCCAACCGCAGTATATGATTCACATTCTGATTCGGGTGCACGCGGGTTTACCTGATAAAAATCGCCTTTTAACATGTACAGTGTTTGTTTTTGTTTTGACTAACAAAAAGGACCGATATTTGGGGGTGAAGAAATATTTAAGGGGCCGTTCACAAATGTCGACATTTACGTATTCGTGATAAGCGTACTGGGCGGGGGGGGGGGTCAATGCGTCAATAATAAAAAAATTTCTAATGTCTGTCGCATGCGAAATATGACCACCGTTGGGTCACGCAGCGCCACGCGGTGAACTGTTACAAAAATACTATTGTTATAAACCTCGTAACCGTCGCGGCGTGGCGCTGCGATGCAGTCCGACATCTTGGAAATGCACAACTGCAGAAAAAAACAATTGTCACCAGGACAGCATGGAGTTGTTACAAAAGCTTTAACATAATTATTTTAGATAATGTAAACGTATTGTGATGGCTATTACCATGTACCATATACATTCACTGTGTCATAAAATGGTTAGCCTCTACATCGATATGTTATGCAATCTGGAAAATTACCAACATTTAACATACTAACTGGGGGAGGATGCATGAACATGAATACGTGAACGGCCCCAAAGCGACAGACTCCTCAACGTTCCCGGATCCACCAGTGTTGATGAAAAACGAACGCATAATAGAAAAGTGTGAGTCGTCGCGGGTGACCGCGTCGGTTCGTCACGTATGACCGCGTCTCTTTCTAGTTCCATCAGACGACTGCCAGGGCTGCGTTGGATCTACTGGCGCCTTGCGGCTTACGCTGGTAAACACTGTCTGTCGTCCGTCACAAATGTATAACGACGAATGACATAAAACACAGCTTTTTGTTTCGAAGAAAGCCTCATGCATGTTTATTGGTAATTCGTTACGCATGACTGCTTTGGACCACACCCCAGGCCTTTTCAACGACGTGCCCCGCCCAAGTTACGTGTGTCCCGAAATGCCAAATGACGCTTCCAAACCGCGTAGTTTGGTTTCTTTGCTTTGTAACATCCTTTACAAAATGTGTGCAGTGATAACGACAACGAATGTCGAGTTAAAGTAACAGGTAAATACACTGCCATATCACCATTCTTACCATATCACCATATCACCATATCGCCATATCGCCATATCACCATATCACCACCTATCTGTGGGTCAACTTATAGTGGAGGTCGAGCAACGAAATCAAATATTAGCTCAATTGAAGTTGTTTAATGACGACGAATGATGATAATGACGACGAATTATGATAATGACGATGATGATGATGATGATAATGCTAATAATGTTAATAATGCTAATAATGCTAATAATATTAATAATGCTAATAATGTTATTAAAAATTACAACAATAATAATATCAATAATAACAATAATAGGGCATAATAGCAATATTTAGTAGAAGCAGCAACAGCAGCAGCACTACCACCACCTCCACCGCCACCCAAACGTGTGGTGTTCTTTCCTACAAATACAGCGATAACATTAGTTAACACTGACCGTGTTTGTGGTGAGCCAATCGTTATGTCTTCCCGTGCGATTGTCCTGCCATTTCTGATCGTCGTAACCTGGGCGCCTCGCCATAGCAATGTCTGAAAACAAGCCCGCCTTGTATCAGTTAATACATCGCTGGTATATACCTACAGAAGTCCCTCACGGCGCCTAATCCGTTATCAGAGCAAGTGTTGTAGCAGCAGTTAATGCAGTGCCTGTATTTACCCTAATTGCCCAGGTTTCGAAACGGCAGCAGGTGGACTCGAAACCCGATCCTCTCGATCGGCAGTCCGATGCTCTGACCGCTCAGCCACCGCGCGCCACAATCTTAAGATGGTCTAGCTTTGATTTGCTACACGTATGGTTGTTTACGTTGTCCTCTCACCCCAGAATTTGGAACAACTTCTCTGGGAAGCATTCAGCCACGCTGCAATTACTGCGCGAAGACTACACATATTGTAAATGTTTGCGTTGTCCTCTCATTCCAGAATTGGAAACAACGCGTCTGTCTGTACAACGTACTTTTATATACAGATAAAAGTCACCGGAGTGGATACATCTACTTCGTTGTTGCGTTTATGACACGTGAGGCACATTAACGAAACGTCTACCCCCACTCCGGAGTTATTCCAATGCACAAAAGGTGTTGGTATGTCTATCATTCCTACAGTGCGACCGTCATAGAATGTCGATGAATCGGCACAAGTAGCGTACGTCGCCGCCAACAATAGTTGCTGTCCCCAGGGTGTCAGACAAGGACAGCTTTTAACGCCGTCGCCAATACCAAGGTGGCAACGCCGAGTCGAGTAGCAGTCTACGGGTAACACATTTTCTAAAACGGGGCATTTTTCAAGTTCCGGGCTAGACTTTAAACATTATGGAGATCAGCGGGGTAAAAGTACCGGGGTCAATGACCTTTAATAAGTGTGGTGATGAATCATCTCACAGTCTCATTTTGCCTGTGTCTTTCGGAAGATACATTAAAAGCCGTTGGTCCATTTTACCCGGTGTCTCTGCCAGGGGAAGTAAAAATTGCCACAAACGGAAATAGAAAACCTGTCGTAGACTCACAGAGCGAATGGTCTGCTCTGCAAAAACGCACCCGAGCATTGCACTGGCTGCTGCCAAGAAACTTGCTCTGACAACGGAGTTAACGCCGTGAGGGTATCGTCTAGACAGACACTGGCGCAACAGTAGACGACACATAAAAATACTGCTATTTTTAGTATACCTTTTGTCGTGATCACCGCGCCTGTCAGACATACTAGTGTGGCTGCCGTGATCACATTGGGGACGGGTGGCAAAGGTAAAGGTAACGGTATGTTCTAAAACAGCGCGGTATCCAGTCCTTGTGACTGCTCGAAGCGCTTTACACTTCACCCCTGGCAGACCTGTTCATTCCAACGCCGTCAACACTTCTCTGGGAAGCATTCAGCAACACTGCAGTTACTGCGCGAAGACTATTCGTTAACTTATCGACCTCTACCTGTAGCCAAGTATTCATTTATATTGCTGAGTGAACTGTTGCAACATGGAGTGAACGAAATTACCCAAACTTTGATACGACAGCAAGATAATTCGAACATTGGAGACTAGGATATATGAGTGAACACATTGGAGACTAGGATATATGAGTGAACACACTTTTTAACCGTGCATATGTCGTTAAAATGTTGACGTACGATGACCGCATTCCATATACATGTGACCAATTTAGAAAACGGTACTGAATGGTTCACACAAATAAAAAAGTTCATATTTTCGGGAACGAGAATAAATTAAGCCGAATATCGATTAGTTATTTAGGGCCACGGAGGCACGGTAGTGTAACGGTTACCACATCCGATGTACAGTTCTGAATTCAAAACCCTGACCAGACACAATATGTTTGTGTCTTGAAACCAGAACTGTGGCGGACCAGACACGATACTTTTGGGATTGAAACCGGGTATCAACATTGATTTCACATTAATGTTGGTCCCGTCTCGCTAATTGTGAACATAAAAGAACCACAAAGGACGACATGCACACAGTGATCACCCCAGTGACTACCCTAGTGACCACCCCAGTGACAACTCCAGTGACTACCCCAGTGACAACTCCAGTGACCACCCCAGTGACAACCCCAGTGACCACCCCAGTGACCATACCAAGCACAGAGAGGTCGGCTTGACATGATATTCTGTAAAGGGCTGACTAGTTGAACGAAACCTCATAAAACCATCAGATTCCGGTAACCACACCGTGTATACAGACTAACAAGTTAACAGAACGTTCCGAAAACTTACTATAGCCAACTAGAACTGATGTAGTTAAAGGTGTGTTAATGCATAGCGCTGTATCCAGTCATCGAGACTGCTCAAAACGCTTTACCTTATACCCTACCTGGCAGACCTGTTCATTCCAGTGCCATATCGATTTCTCTGTGAAGCATTCAGCCAAGCTGCATTTACTGCGCGAAGACTGTTCGTTCATATATCCACCTGTGTATGTAGTTAGGTATGCATTTATACAGTTCAGTGAACTGTGGTAACGTTCCACCGTCAATCCCCCAGCGACGTCTGTGTCACAACATTAAGGCCAACCATAAGTCACACAAATAACACGTGGCCGTGTTGTAGTTCACAAAGCACCTACCTGTCCAAGTTGATCAAGTTCTACTTCGTTGATATCCTTTAGCTATTTTGCCGTTTACTTCGTCGCTCTTCGCACACCGACCAACGCCGAACAACCCTTGTCCTCTTGGTTAAGGTGAATCCGAACAAAATATATTCTTGTCGCTGGCAGGTGTAGCTTTTATTGCGGTCTCCGAATCCGCGGCAGTGACACGCAGAACAGTGATTGGCTAGATGGTAGCTTAGCCCACCCTCTTTTACGGAGCAGTGATTGGCTAGATAGTAGCTTAGCCCACCCTCTTTTGTGACGCATCGTTGTTGGTAATCGAGAATCTAGCGACGCCACCAACCAGGGTGTTGGGCGTTGCCATATCTTGTCAAAGTGACTCAGTGTTATTACGCCTATGCAAGAGGAAGTACAGTCTGAAGGATAGCCCAGAGGGACCACGCCAAAAGTTTGATTCTTATCTAGAACCTTTGGATTGCTTTTGGAGTTCTCTGCCCTTAAATGTCGTTGGCATATAATCATATGGTCGGTGTTTTATTTTGTGTTGAATCTTTAGCATTCCTTGGAGTTTCCCACCCTTTTGTGGACAGTATGAACAGTTCGAAGCCGTATCATCACATTTTAATAATACTATATATATATATATATATATATATATATATATATATATATATATATATATATATATATATATATATATATATATATATATATATATATATATATATATATATATATATTATATTATATATATATATATATATATATATATATATTATTTTATATATATATATATATATATACTGATCTGTTCTAATCTTGCCTTTTTATCACGCCTGTTTGAATTATTTATTTTTGTGTACACAAAGTATATATCCGAGCACGTCTCTCCATGCAGCGTTGTTTTTTTCTCTCCATATTTGAAGTTTCTAGGTACAGTAGTTCATTGGTGAGGTTCATAAAATATCGATCGAAACTGGACTTAAAACAAGCAGCAACATCATCTAACGCAGAAGCCATACGAATCAGCGATGTCTTTTCTAACGTGTCCTATTTGTATGTGTTTGCAAAAGCTATAATTCTACACACTGTTTTGAAATGCACATTTGTTCGTACATGCAGGCATTCTCAAACACACGCGCGCACACACGCAGTTACTTAGTCACTAACTCATTCACGCACAACACATAAAATACAAACTTGCATGAACATAAGCAAACACACGTTTAAATCAGCCCCACCCGTTCTTGCATTCATCGTTGTGTGGTCAGTCGTAACCAGTAAGTTCCACCTGGACGACTACTCATAAGACATCCTACCACTTACGACGTAAAAGAATGCCACACCGCCAGACAAAAAAAATCCTTTACTATTAATTACCTTCATACCTCAGAAAAAGTCATATAGAGTATCTTGAAACAAGAAGATATTGCAAAATTGTACCGGCCTATATTAATTATTGCGCACTATTGTGCAATCCCTACGAGGAGATTGGAATGGAGAAAGACCTGGTTATGAAGGCGGCTGAGAGCAGATTGGCGGGACACGCGCAGAGAATGAGTGAAACAGATTGACAAAGACATCAGGTAAAACAGAACAGGTAGAAGAAGAGGACGACCGAAATTACAATGAGGAGGGGTGTTAAGGTATATATCGAAATAGCAGAGGTGAACAGTCGAGAGTGGAAGAGAACGGCAGAAGATCGCGACGGATAGAAAGGATTCGTCGAGAGGGCGGGACAAATTGATTGATCCCGCACCCAGCCGGAAAGGGACCAGGGGAACAAGTATAAGGTGGTGTAATCCCTACTGCGGATGATCCCTCGCTATTTCGGATTTTTATTTAATCAATACTGACTGAACGGATTCCCAGACTACCTATATTTGTTGTATTGGTCTTCGGAATCTAGACGGATGGCGTCCTTGCACCACACCATTCGTGCACGATGACACGTAGCTCCATAACTACCTCTCACAATGCTTGCACCTCACCATTAGTGCATGATGACACGTAGCTTAATGACTACCTCTCACAGTGCTTGCATCACATCATTTGTGTATGATGACACATATCTTGTTGACTACCTCTCACAGTGCTTGCACCACACCATTTGTGTATGATAACACATATCTTGATGACTACCTCTCACAGTGCTTGCACCACACCATTTGTGTACGATGACACGTAGCTTCATGACTACCTCTCACAGTGCTTGCACCACACCATTTGTGTATGATAACACATATCTTGATGACTACCTCTCACAGTGCGTGCATCACACCATTTGTGCACGATGACACGTAGCTCCATAACTACCTCTCACAGTGCTTGCATCACACCATTCGTGCACGATGACACGTAGCATCATGACTACCTCTCACAGTGCTTGCATCACACCATTTGTGCACGATGACACGTAGCTTCATAACTACATCTCACAGTGCTTGCATCACACCATTTGCGCATGATGACACATAGCTTCATAACTACCTCTCACAGTGCTTGCACCACACCATTTGTGCACGATGACACGTAGCTTCATAACTACCTCTCACAGTGCTTGCACCACACCGTTTGTGCACGATGACACATAGCTTCATAACTACCTCTCACAGTGCTTGCATCACACCATTTGTGCACGATGACACGTAGCTTCATAACTACCTCTCACAGTGCTTGCACCACACCATTTGTGCACGATGACACGTAGCTTCATAACTACCTCTCACAGTGCTTGCATCACACCATTCGTGCACGATGACACGTAGCTTCATAACTACCTCTCACAGTGCTTGCATCACACCATTTGTGCATGATGACACGTAGCTTCATAACTACCTCTCACAGTGCTTGCATCACACCATTTGTGCACGATGACACGTAGCTTCATAACTACCTCTCACAGTGCTTGCACCACACCATTTGTGCACGATGACACGTAGCTTCATAACTACCTCTCACAGTGCTTGCACCACACCATTTGTGCACGATGACACGTAGCTTCATAACTACCTCTCACAGTGCTTGCATCACACCATTCGTGCACGATGACACGTAGCTTCATAACTACCTCTCACAGTGCTTGCATCACACCATTTGTGCATGATGACACGTAGCTTCATAACTACCTCTCACAGTGCTTGCATCACACCATTTGTGCACGATGACACGTAGCTTCATAACTACCTCTCACAGTGCTGCCGCTGTTGAACTGTAATATGATGTGGGAAGATATCACCTGGACACGTTACGTCTAAATTACTACTCTACTTCCCACGTCCGTCCAAAACTTCGACGATCCTACGAACTATGCGACCCGGACACCTGTCGACATTCATAGGTCAACATAAATCACCAGGACAGCTCACACGAGTGGGTCAAACCACGACTCCGTATTCCGGTCAAGATATCATTATGTTACATTGGCTGTCACCTAGTAACAATGATGTGCACAATGTACCATGCTATACCGAACAACAACTTACTGTAGTTTACACGTTTAAGAACGACTCGACGACATCTCCGCTGGCAAAAAATCACTCGTGCATGGCAGAGTGAAGGCGATAAAATATACTAGAGGGTGTGTGGCAAACGTCCCCGGCGTGCAGCGCCCCAAGCGGTTGACTGAGAGTTTTGAAGTAGCGCTGTCCTCGCTGTCAGATGACGTGGGTTGGTTTCCTTACATTTCAGCTGGTGTTTTTGCGTATTCAACTAAAGTGCAGCCGAACTTAATACTCCCTCGCTTCGTGGATGTTCAAATCTGTAGTGTTGGAACACAGTTGATCCTCGCTATGAGGACTCCATTGTCAGGAGCACACGAACATGAACAACTTTGAAATATCCGTTCTGACCAGCACTGTGTTATGTACGTATAGATGTAAGGAACATCGGATACATAGAACTGCTGGATCAGGTCCCAACGTGTTCCATGTAGATATAATATATCGTAGTTTAGGTAATGTGCGCAGTTGGTCTAAGAAAATCAGTGTACTTTTAATCATTAAATTATTTTAAATCGTTGATCGAACTGACTTTGGTGGTTAGCTCGGGTAACTTGCAGAAGCATGAATCGCCTCATATTATCGTTTATGTAAAAATGGTCTGGGTGACCAGTTTTATAATTTTGGCCAAAATTTGTCTGGACCCGGTTAAAAGTAATGTAATAGTTTTTCCAACGATTTCACATACACTAAAATCACATTTGCACAAACGAGCAGATTGTAATACATTTTAGATAGGTTCGATTTTTCGCGAAACGTTATTGCATTGGTGGCCATGTTAACGTTTTGTCCGATTATAAGAAAACTGGACCATCACAAATTATGGAAAAGAATCACAGCCATCATGTCGCCGATATTCTGAATAAGTTTCGGCAAAATCACATACCGCATAATCACATAGTCGATGCCATAGGATTGATTAACAATCTCATGTTTGACTGATATAGCTTCGTCGTATTTTTTTACGTCGAAACGGAGAGTGTTCACTTAAAACTCACAGTTTCCGATGCACTAAACCCCTGGGAAACTAAATCGGGACGGTTTATCAGTACACAACAGTTGTATGTACCGTGGAGTTAACTTTGCTTTGGCTCAACCATAATGTGAATGTAAAATAAATAGGGAAACCATTTACCGATTGAGCCTGTATGATCGGTGATTCCCTATGGGATCGACATGGCACCGATTGAGTAAACACAAGAAGCGATGACGTAGCACGCGCAACGAGATCGAGATCGGGATAAGGATCGGGATAGGGAAGGGCGTCGATATAGTGGCGCTTGTAAAAACTATTTTTTGTGTACTCAACACATTTCTTTCTTTTCGTGAAATGTTCAACTAATCCTTCTCTACTCCACTTTCCCATTTTCCGATCCTGATTTCCTTCTGTCACCCCTAAAATCAACCCCAAGAACAATGAAATCTCGTAAAGTCACGCGTTGTTTCCGTTACGAGATGCAGTTACCTGGGTATCCCGCACGGTGACTATCGCTTATATCAGAGATAATGAATACAGAGCTACGTCACTCGAGGTCGCGCCATTTTGTAAATTGATCGCTAGCGCCACCACGCGGTTTGCATCAACTGCTTCCTGTTAAATATTAAACTTCGTACTGTACGGAATCACCCTATATTGATCACCAGTGAGGTACATGTGCCTTCTTTGTATAGATTCAAATACTTTCATAATACCTCTTCAGTTATGAGTAAAATGCTCTAAGTGTAAATCTTCACATTTGAAAGTCAAACACAACGATATGATAATTTTTTTTTGACGAAGCCAGCATGTTGCACTAACGCGGAAGCATAATGTCAAACTATGAATGACGAATACCAAAGGAACTGTTTTTATTTGACTTCCGAAGGGACCCGACCGTTTCCTTTCTTCCGGGAAAACAGACACTCGCCGTGTGATTGGTCGGCGCTGTAACTTTTATCAAATTAATGCATTAAGGTGTATAAGAAATAAACTGCGTGTATGTAATCAAAGTTCATCAGTTTATATCTGACCGGTATGGTATTATTACTGCCGTCGGTTCACAAAGTGTTGGCAGTTTTCTTTTACATCACAACTGGCTGCGGTATACCTTTGTTGGGCTTCACTTCGTGCTGCCACAAGTTGTGTTTATTTGAAAGTTTATTTGTATGTCAAAACAACGCCCGAAAGACTTTCTCTACTGTCAGAGAAAATAGTTGATCGCCATCTTGGAAATCCTAAAATTGCAAGATAAAGAACGATAAAGAAGTATAACGATAAAGAAGTATGCCAATATTATTATTCCCTCTAGTATCGGTAGAGAATTAATGCACTACTTCATCGCCAGATGGACCTACATGTATCTATATTTACTTTGGTGAATGTGCTGGCCGGATTACGTGCGAGTGGGTGTAAAACATTATGATATACGCTGTCATTACGTTACAAATAAAGCGATTTGGGAGACTGTTTCCCCTACACATTCGTACGTGTTGTAGTTTGGGCACAGAGTGGGGAGCGGTGATCTAGAGGTTAGAGCACCCGGTGACGGTGGTTCGATTCCACCTACCACTGTGTCGAAGCTTGGGTAATTTCATTCACCCCACTTTGCCTGTGTCTTTCGGAAGAGACAATAAAAGCCGGTGGTCCCTTCTATCTGGTGTCTATGACAGGGTAATAGATCCCACAAAGGGGTAAATGTGTAACCTGTCGTGGAAGCACAGAGTGTTGGTTGCTATCTATAACCTACTGATTCTAGATACCATATTAGCAAATCAAGTATTTGCACGTTGGAATGTTCTGGGCGCGTGCAATGGTATTTTCATATTAGGACATTTATAGAATTCTACATAGCGTAGACTTAGTAACTGCTTCTACGAAACGCTATTGGACGGCAAACCTCTTGGCACAAACACCAAGTGAATAACACATTATTGATCAGAATAATAAAATAGATTCATTTCACTAGAACCAATTCAACAGCGACGCAATGGCGAGAAAAAAAGGTTTATTTCAACGATCAGCTGACAATCATGTAGCAACGTTAAGAGTTTCCAACGCACGCATATTTCAACACGTACACTTTGTGTACATTTAAAATCAAACTGTATTGACACATGCATGTAATGGTATTGTAGATACATACAACCATTAAAAATCCTGGCCAATGAATGATTATGGTGAAAACATCCGTCAACTATGTCAATGCCAAAAATGCCTGGACCTTAATATACACATATAAACATAATATATACATTGCACATACATTACATAATTGCTATATACATTAATGACAATCACTTTTGTTGATATTTTCATTGTAGTGTTATCCGTTACCAAGGTCTATTCTTATGATCAGCACCTTTCTCCTGTTTAATTTTACGATCTATTACTAATAGCATAAGATATTTAATATTACACGACACCATAGCGGTTGCCATTATATTGGTCGATGCGACTAAAATTACGTAAACATCAGAAATAAGCAGAACACAGTGAGAGTAAATGACACATCGTAGATTCAGTGTTGCAAAATGTTCACTCTAATTCTCGTAGCTTAAATATTCGGCCGTCAGCCAGCAATGTAATTTTTACGCAAAATATCCACAGTAAGAGAGATGATGCGCGCAATTGTCATACATAAAAACATAAAAAATTACATAATCGTCGCGTCGTATTGATGCAGTTACTGCTGTTTTAATGGCTAGTTTCAGTATAAACGTCAGCTACACACACACACACACACACACACACACACACACACACACACACACACACACACACACACACACACACACACACACACACACACACACACACACACACACACACACACACACACACACACACACACACACACACACACACACACACACACACACACACACACACACACACACACACACACACACACACACACACACACACACACACACACACACACACACCAGAGGCGGTGGACCAGCACAGGCAACAGTCACCGATGTAGACACTAAATCTACACAGCCAGAAGTTTGTAGCATTGTCCCTAACTTTCAACGACGAACTCCAGAAAGCCACAACACCTCGTCGTTTGCCGTAGACGTGTTTTCGTTTTGCAATTGAGCAATTGTACATAACCGTAGCCATGTTAAAAACAGTTCCCCAAATGTTGTTTTGCTCTGATATGTTAATGACTACAATGTCAAGCTAGTGGTTAAATCGGCTGTGGTTCCCTCATCAGATGATATCGTAGGATCAACGGAGGTATCTGCTCCTGTCGTGCCCTCTTGGTTGTCAGTGGTTGGTGTATCTGCTATCGTTGTAGCTTCTGATGTTGTTGTAGTGTCTGCTGTTGTTGTAGTGTCTGCTGTTGTTGTAGTGTCTGCTGTTGTCGTAGTGTCTGCTGTTGCGGTGTCGTCAACAGGCGTTACTTCTGACGATGTTGTTGCTTCATTCGATCCTGTGCTACCCGTGACAGATTCTGTTGTTGTTGTTGTTGCCGCTGTGTCATCAGCAGTAGATCTTGTTGTTGCTGTTGTTGTCGTTGTCTCTCCGGTGTTACTGTCAACGGTCGTTTCTTCTGTTGATGTTGTCGGACCAGTTGACGCCGGGGTGGTGACTGTTGTCTCGGACGCTGCTGTAGTAGAGTCGCTGCTTGTGTCGTCGTTGGCTGGTGTCGTTGTACTCTCTGTGTTGTCAGGGGCTTGCGTTGTAGTTGTTGTTGTTGTCCCAGCAGTTGAGTCGCTGCTTGTGTCGTCGTTGGCTGGTGTCGTTGTACTCTCTGTGTTGTCAGGGGCTTGCGTTGTCGTTGTTGTTGTTGTTGTCCCAGCAGTTGAGTCACTGCTTGTGTCGTCGTTGGCTGGTGTCGTTGTACTCTCTGTGTTGCCAGGGGCTTGCGTTGTAGTTGTTGTTGTTGTTGTCCCAGCAGTTGAGTCGCTGCTTGTGTCGTCGTTGGCTGGTGCCGTTGTACTCTCTGAGTTGTCAAGGGCTTGCGTTGTCGTTGTTGTTGTTGTTGTTGTCCCTGCAGTTGAGTAACTGTTGGTGTCTCCATCAGTTTTAGAATTGAAGCCATCAACCTCCGACTGCTCCTTGATAAACTGTCGGCTTGTGAAGAATTCGACTTTGTTGTTCACGAGCTTATGCAACACGACACTACGTATGCCGTCCTTGTCTGATTTGCTTTTTTCTCTGCGAGCAACATTTTTCATCACTTTCGTCTTCAGTTGAATTGTGCAGTTCACGTGGTCCGCTCTGGAAGCATCATATGATCGATAAGAATATGGTAAGTTGGCTCTCTAAACTCAGTCACCTACTTCATTTGTACTGCATAATATACAACTGTGTTACATTCATTGCTATATAGATATGTATTCCTTGTACAATTGCAACTAAATAAACCGATTATTATTATTATTATCATTACTATTATTATTAGTATTATTATTATTGATATGACTGGACGCCAACACGATGTTTATATCAAGCCTATAAGCTATATTTTGTTGCAATTTAATAAATACTGCAGACGTTATGTATGTTCATGATATATATTCAATACTCGACATATCGATGTAGATTTATACGATAACACATTCTGATTAATTTCAAAGACATTTTGTTGAGACTGATTTCGTGTATTGTGTATTGTTGACGAACGAATAGTCGGTTCCATAAATTTCCTTAATGCTGTAGATTATCCAAAACAAACAGAAGCGCCAATCCAGTTAGGATAGATGAAGATAACTTAGAAGACGTTGTTACAGTTACACGTCTAGGAACAACGTTATCTAAAAACAGAGGAACATGGGATGACATCAATAGAAGGCTTTATTTGATAAGAGGTGCATTCGTAACAATAAAATAATTGTAGAAAGCTACCATGCATACCACCATAACAAAACTGGAAATCATCAAGAGCAATTTTATGGCAGTGTTATTATATGAAGCCGACATGTGGAGAATGACACGAACATAGGAGAATAAATGGAACACTTTTTAAAGGACATATCTACGACGGATGACAAAGATTCACTGGCCAACGAAAGTGTGAAATGAAGAGCTTGTATGTCACCGATATCAGAAATAATAACAATCAGGAGATGAAAATGGGCGACACACTTAGGAGAGATTGGAAAACAAGACAAAAGTAGCTTTAAATCGGGACCCGAATGTAAAGAGAAGAAGGAAAGTCAAGATCAACATGGAGAAGGACTGCTGTAGTGGGCAAGAACCAACTGTGACGGAGATGTTGGAGGATGACAGAAAGCGTAACTAAAGACCGTACAAACTGGCTGAGGTTACTAAGTGGCCTTATGAACCAACTAGGGTATGAATAAGATAAACAAAGTAAGTGAGCGAACCATGAATGTCTGAGACAACTACAGTAACGAATTTCACTCCAGTGGTTTACCATGTTGAACGCACCGCGTCTTAATTTCAAGAGTCGTGCCGTGCTGTCAGATAACCATACTCCACTGGTGCTTTTAGTCTGGCAGTATTCACTCACCAAATGAAAATCTATATATGAACACCTAGTCCTGTGCTTTCCAATAGAATTTGGACATGCTATGTTGGACATCATTTTGATACAAACAGTGTTTCACTCACCCAGTTCCTGTCAATTCGCAATGTTTGAAGGAGTCTCCGTATATAACTTTGATCTGCAAAGAGTAATGAAGTATTTTTGTATGCAAATGTATATATTTTAGAATTGTACAAAAATTTATTATTTATAGTACAGGAATGATGTAGTAAACAAACAAGTGGTAAATGTTGAACTATGTAGTTTGGCCAAACAAAATTACAAGATTTTTGAAAAACGTTTAAGCAGGATATCGTGCTTGAGACTTTCTCCAAATCAGTCACCATGCCAACCAAACGTTATTGGAGGTATCGTTCATATGACAACCCCATCAAAAAATGCAGCTTCAAAGTAAATAATATTATTTTAGTTGAAACTAACGCAGACTCTTACCGCATTGCAGTAGTTGTTCTCTGTGTCGTTTATGTTCATCCAAGTACGTAGCCGGAAAGTGACTGAAAGAAGAATATGGCTGAACGTTATATAAGCAATATGCATACAATGTGAGTTTTAGTCTCAGACAAAAGGATATTTGTTTTCACCACAAATAAAAAAAATTACATTTCCAGTGTGTTTTCGAAGAAGCATAAAACTCACTCGAACACACTTTCGTGCGGATGATAACATGTCCAATATTAGTTGGAGTAAAGTGACGCAAAACGAATATCGAATTCACAACACTTTTTAACTTTACATAAATGTCAAAGAAACACTAACAACAACGACGATAACAAAAACAACAACAATAAAACAAATGACGACAGCGACAACAACTGCAACTGCAATAATAACAACAACAACAACAGCTTTGATTTACAATGACATCGACGATAACAACAACAACGACGATAACTAAAACAACAACAATAAAAAAATTATGTCAACGACAACAACAGTAACTGCAATAACAACAGCAACAACAGCTTTGATTTACGATGTTGAAGCGGAGTGGAATAGATCAAACATAACTATGAGAACTCACGGAATTCGGGCTCTTTGCGGACCAACTTTATTGTGACGTCGTCTTCCATGGTAGTGAAGACACGTTGTAGTGTCGTAATGATCGATCCTTCACTTGGAACGAAGCCTCGTTTCTTAACCAGCGTCTCAAGTTTATCTAGATCGAAATCTAGTGTCGACGCCACCACCAGACTTCCGTTGCTGTAGACATTAGACATATAACAGATAACAACACCCATTAGACCATACATTGAGTTGAAATAGTAAGAAAGTTTATACTTGTTTGTGTCATGGCACTGCATTCTTTTCTTTTTAATTCCTAAATGCCAGCTATGTTGATATGTTTAACAATAAAGTTGACAAGGATGGGTCACACGTATATGATCGGCAGCGTGAATAACAAATATGTATTATTATTATAAACACTTGTGGAATTTCAACCTTGTCCACTTGTCATCTGGAGAGTTTTGCTTTGGGTGGCAATCTCATTAAATCTTGTTGAATCTTTGATTTATTCATAGATTTCCGTTGATTCACAGATGGAAACAAAACGGTCGTTACAATTGCTGTCTACTCTCTAATTGAAGCACAAGATGGTTGACCATCCTTATCAATGACATTACGCGATATTGCCTTACAGCGATATGATAACATGGTGAATAGTGTATCTCGCATTGTATTGTTTGCCTGAATGCTCGTTCAAGTCTCGTGTAGACAAGCACGAGTCAACACTGACCTGAATGCGTCGACGATGCAGTTCTTCACAGCTCCGTCGAACGATTGCTCTGTCTGTAACAACAACGGTAACTAGTTGTTAACTGGAATCGTCGTCAGCAAAGGTACAATTTATTTGTATATATCGAGGTTGTGGGTGTGAGGCAGGGACCCGTCTGTTACCTGTCTGTGAGGCCAATATCCCATATTCCACCATTTTTAGAGTCCACATCCGAACAATCCAACCTTAGTGAATGACGATATTGGTTGATTGAATACCTCAATCAATAACTAAGTGTTATTTGGTTTGGGACGAAAGGGACGTCTGCCTCACCGACTGAGGAACTGACTCATTTTGTTTGACTGTCTATGAATACTTGACTAGACGATTGGAGAGATGGTGCGGGGCAATAAACAAAAGGTGCATTTGTTTGTATTGAAGTCTAACACAGGTCATAAGGTGGCAGTGCCCAGACAGGAGTAGCTGCAGTAAGTATCATTCAGCTGCGATACCCATCCGTGGTGGCAACAGGTATCTCTCAGCTACTGTACCCACCTTGGAGCAAAACTCTTTTTGTTTGTCACTGTATTCTGTAGAGGTAACATCAGCCAACTTGTCGGTGAACTTCTGTTGGGCCATTCGCACCGTCGCTTCGTATGTACCTGTGCCAAACAACACGACATAAATACAAATATGTAATAAAAAATATTAATATAATAAAACATTATTTTCTTTTAATCAAAATAATAGCATTTACTCACTACTACGACGTTTCAGAAACCACCGATTTTCGTCATTTGGAACTAATTCTAAGACCGCTTAGTTCTTCATAACTTTGAGTGGGGATCAAATAGAAGTTGATAAAGATATTATATGGTTATGAAAATATTGAATTAAGGATTTGTCTCACTTAAGTAAGCTATACGAACTAGATGACATGAAGCACGAAATTCTTTAGAATTCAGAAAATATTCTACAAAATGTTTAGAGGATATTCTAAATAATTTTTTATAGAATATTATTTCGAACTTTTGCGGAGATTTCTTTTTTAGAATTCAGAAAATATTCTACAGAATTTGTAATATTCTATAATTTTCTATACAATAATTTACTACGCTATGTAGAATTGTGTAACATTATATAAAATCCAATAACACTCTATGCAGATATATAAGAATTTGAAATAGACGAAAACAACTTCTATAAAACATGAAGTGTTCTATAGTTTTATGTATACAATACTATATAATTTGTTAGATTTCCATAGAATTGTTATATGTATATTGCTGTCTCGGTAAGTGGATATATTGCACAATGGTTGGTAGGAATGATACACACTATATATGTGACATTTACCTGTGTAACTCTCTTCTGTGTCGTTGTTACGCACTGCAAGGAAAACAACAGCGGTTTACTAATTGACATTGAGACTTACTCATAACAACAAAAACAAACAAACAAACATGTAATTATCTGGAAAGTTGCCAAAAATAAAACACGGCTACCATAGTGTTGAGCATAGGCAAACAAATCCCTTTATTAAAGAATCATGCTTAGTGATATTAATTATGACTGTAATAATCACCATTTATATTAGGGAGGGAGGGAGGGAGGGAGGGAGAGAGGGAGGGAGGGAGGGAGGAAGGAAGGGAGGGAAATATGGAGGGAGGGAGCGGAGGGAGGGAGGGGTTTGTGATGTCATTGAGTGAGTAACATACGCCTACATACACAACTTAAAAGCGAAAAGAAACATTACATTAAAAATATGAGATAATACTATCACGAACGTATGATCTGGTTACAATTCCGGAAAACAATACAACCGAAAAGTAGACCACCGTACCTGCCAGATAAATAGCAACGATAGCCAGAGACACAGCGACGAGGACAAAGAAGATGACCAGGGTGATGCACAGCCGGAACCTCGATGACGTCTTCTTTTTGTCCTCGTTGCCGGCGAAGCTCGCCTCGCTGTCACCGTCCCACGGGCCTTTACCCCCGAAACCCCCAGTAGTGTAGACAGGGTACCTCGACGCGAAAACGCCGACGTAGGGAGACCGACGAGGGTAGAGCGGACCTTCCGCGACGGGGGTGCGGTGAGCCGGGTAGGCGACTCGGGGTAGCAGGAATTGCTAGAAAACAAGGGTTAAAGGACGTTTGTTACTCGTGTTGTGACAGATGACGTCATGGTGGCAAGTGACATTATGCAGGACGGTCCAACCGCAGTATATGATCCACATTCTGATTCGGGTGCACGCGGGTTTACCTGATAAAAATCGTCTTTGAACATGTACAGTATTGGTTTTTGTTTTGACTAACAAAAAGGACCGATATTTGGGGGTGCAGAAATATTTAAGGGGCCGTTCCCAAATGGCGACATTTACGTATTCGTGATAAGCGTACTGGGGGGGGGGCACTGCCCGCATAATAATAATATTTGTTCTAATGTCTGTCGCATGCGAAATACGACCACCGTTGCGTTACGCAGCGTCACATGGTAAACTGTTACGAAACTACTATTGTTATAAACCTCGTAACAGTCGCGGAAAAAAAACACAACTGCGTGGAAAAAGCCAATTATCACCAAGACAGCATGGAGTTGTTAAAAAAGCTTTAACATAATAATTTGAGATAATGTAAACGTATTATGATGGCTATTATCATATACCATATACATTCACTGTGTCATAACATTGTTAGCCTCTACATCGATATATTTTTTTATCTGGAAAATTTTAAAAATTTAACATACTAACTTGGCGATGGGGTCTGGGAATTAATACGCTTTGCACGAATATTTAAATGTCGATAACTGTGAACGGCCCCAAAGCGATATACTCTTCAAGCGTTGGTGAAAACCGAATGCATAATGGAAAAGTGCGAGTCGTCGCCGGTGACCGCGTCGGTTCGTCACGTATGACCGCGTCGGTTCATCACGTATGACCGCATCTCGTTCTAGTTCCATCAGACGACTGCCAGGGCTGCTTTGGATCTACTGGTGCCCTGTTCATTGGCATTTCGTTACGAATGACTGCTTTTGACGACACCCCAGGACTTATCAACGACGTGCCCCGCCCAAGTTATGAGTCCGCCGAAATGCCAAATGACGCTTCCAAACCGCGTAGTTTGGTTTCTTTGCGTTGTAAAATCCTTTACAAAATGTGTGCAATGATAACGACAACGAATGTCGAGTTAAAGTAACATGTAAATACACTGCCATATCACCATATCGCCATATCACCATATCACCATGTCACCATATCACCATCCATCTGTGGGTCAACTTATAGTGGAGGGCGAGCAATATATTAACTCAACTGAAGTCGTCGAATGATGTTAATGACGACGACGATGATGATGATGATATTGCTAATATTGCTAATAATGCTAATAATGTTAATAAAATTACAACAATAATAACAATAATAATAGGGCATAATAGCAATATTCAGCAGCAACAGAAGCAACAGAAGCAGCAGCAGCAGAAGCAGCAAAAGCAGAAGCAGCAGCAGCAGAAGCAGCAGCACTAGAAGCAGCAGCAACAGAAGCAGCAGAAGCAGCAAAATAAGCAGAAGCATGAGCATCAGAAACAGAAGCAGCAGCAGCAGAAGCAGCAGCAGCAGAAGCAGCAGAAGCAGCAGCAGAAGCGGCAGCAGCAGAAGCAGCAGCAACATAAGCAGCAGAAGCAGAAGCAGCAGCAATAGAAGCAGCAGCAGCAGAAGCAGCAAAATCAGCAGCAGCAGCAGCAGTAGAAGCAACAGCAGCGGCAGCAGCAGCAGCAGCAGCATTACCACCACCTCCACCGCCACCCAAACGTGTGGTGTTCTTTCCTACAAATACAGCGATAACATTAGTTAACACTGACCGTGTTTGTGGTGAGCCAACCGTTATGTCTTCCCGTGCGATTGTCCTGCCATTTCTGATCGTCGTAACCTGGGCGCCTCGCCATAGCAATGTCTGGAAACAAGCCCGCCTTGTATCAGTTCAGTGCTATAACATACAAATGCAGCTCGAAAGCAGGTGTGATTTCCATGGATTTACCCATGTAACATACGAATGCATATTTAAAGCGTATATATCTGAAGAAAGCGGAAGAGAGCGGATGCGCTCATGGTAGAGGGTAGAAGAAGAGGAGGAGGAGGAGGAGGAGGAGGAGGAAGACCGCGACTGAGATGGGAGGACTGCGTAAAGAGAGATTTGGCGGGAGTGGAGGGGAGTGGAGACGGGGTTGTGGGAGTGGAGACGGGTGGTGGGCACGGAAGTGAAACGGGATCAGTGACGGAGGAAGAAGGAAAACAAAAACCGACGACTGGTGTCGATGCCAGCCTCACCAGGACTTCGGGAACAAAGAAGAACGCGACAACATCATCGGTATGTATGTTGAACAAACGCTGGCACACGTGTTAATGCTGTCAATAGTTTCAATTCTAACCAGCAGGACTATTATTCTCACGCATCACTTCCTGCACAGCTGCTTTCTAACTCCGATTATGACACCAGTGATACACCAATTTGCATAGGGTAGGAAACGACATGGAGAGACTACAAAATACATCTATCACGCTGTCATTAGAAACAAGACCTTGGTGCAGCAGCAATTGCCCAGGTTTCGAAACAGCAGCAGGTGGACTCGAAACCCGATCCTATCGATCGGCAGTCTGATGCTCTGACCGCTGAGCCACCGCGCGGCACAATCTTAAGATAACTGGTCTAGCTTAGATTTGCTACATGTATGATTACTGTTTACATTGTCCTCTCATTCCAGAATTGGAAACAACGCGTCTGTCTGCACAACGTACTTTTATTTACAGATAAAAGTAACCGGAATGGATACATCTACTTCGTTGTTGCGTTTATGACACGTGAGGCATACTAAAGAAAAGTCTACCCCCACTCCGGGGTTATCCGGGGTTATTCGAATGAACAAAAAGTATGCCAATCATTCCTACAATGACTGGAGCGACTGTCATAGAGAATCGATGAATCGGCACCGTCGCCGCGAGCAGTTGTCGCTGTCCCCTACGGGTGACACATTTTCTGTCATGAAAACGGGGCATTGTTCAAGTCGCGGACTAGACTTTAAACATTGTGGAGATCAACGGGGTAAAAGTACCGGGGTCAATGACCTTTCATAAGTGTGGTGATGAATCATCTAAAAGTTGCATTTTGCCCGTGTCTTTCAGAAAATACATTGAGAGCCATTGGTTCCGTCTACCCGGTGTCTCTGCCAGGGGAAGTAACAATTTCCACAAATGGAAGTAGAAAACTTGTCGTAGACTCACATAGCGAATGGTCTACTCTACAAAACCACACCCGGACATTGCACTGGCTGCTGCCAGAAAACTTTTTAACTGGCATTGGCGCCACAGAAGACGACACATAAAAATATTGCTATTTGTAGTATACTTTTTGTCGTGACCACCGCGCCAGTCAGTCAAACTAGTGTGACTGCCGTGATTACATTGGGGACGAGGTGGTAAGGGTAAAGGTATGTTCGAATATAACGCGGTATCCAGTCCTTGGGACCGCTCAATGCCCTTTACACTTCACCCCTGGCAGACCTGTTCATTCCAACGCCGTCCCGACTTCTCCGGTACGAATGCCAATGAGGTTCGAACACGGGAGACTAGGATATATGAGTGAACACATTGGGGACTAGGATATATGAGTGAACACACTGGGGACTAGGATATATGAGTGAACACATTGGGTACTAGGATATATGAGTGAACACATTGGGGACTAGGATATATGAGTGAACACATTGGGACTAGGATATATGAGTGAACACATTGGGGACTAGGATGTATGTAGTGGACACATTGGCTACTAGGATATATGGGTGAACACATTGGGGACTAGGATGTATGGGTGAACACATTGGGGACTAGAATACCTAGGGTGAACCAATTGGGGACTGTGATGCCTGGAGTAAACACTTTGTGGACTAGGATGGCTGGTGTGATCCCAATGGAAGCGGGATGACTGTTAAGAACACTTTCGAAAGTGCGTAGATAATCTTCTATACAATATTCAATATATGTACCGCTGGGAATAATTACTAAAAATTGCACTTGCGAAAGGGTGGACACTTCTGTAATCTGCAGCAATTTGACGATACAGTTGTTTAATTTAAGTGTACACATAACTACCTAACCCATCTACCCCTTCACCCAACCACTACTTCAGCCAACTACCCCTTCAGCCAACCACTACTTCAGCCATCTACCCCTTCAGCCAACCACCACGTCAGCCAAATACCCCTTCAGCCAATTACCCCATCAACCAACTACACCTTCAGTCAACTACCCCTTCAGCCTACCACCACTTCAACCAACTAACCCGTTCAGCCAACTACCCCTTCAACCATCCATAATTGCGCCAACTACCCTTTAAAAAATTGCGGCAATAATGGAATAACCAATCAGTTAAATTTAACGTCTGATAACCGCTAACCGAGCTGATAAAATACATTATAATGTGAACACATTTTCACATGGCATTAAACTGTTTACACAACTAATATCCAATTATTTAAACCTGCATAACACTGCGTTCTGTTCGTCTTCTCTGTTTCGTGTCAAACAAAACGATATGCATCCCAAAGAGTATAACACAACTTGCATTTCCAATAATTAATATCCATCGACCATAACCTAATATCCAATAAGCATAGCCTAATGTCCAATAATCATAACCAAATGTCCAAAGTAGTTATTTTAACCGTTCGTTCGTAACTGTGCCATATGGTCGCAACAGGTGTGACGTAACGTGTAACGCCAATTAGGTCCCGGAAAAATTACATCTGTTTGAGTTCAGCCAAACAGTTTGCCACTGATGCAACATGACGTATTTAGCAATGGACACGTATGTCGCACGAACTGTTAATTTTTCTGCATTAACCAACTTATATATCTATGTTAAGCTAAATAATGTTTTTAACCGTGCATATATATATATATATATATATATATATATATATATATATATATATATATATATATATATATATATATATATATATATATGTCGTTAAAATGTTGACGTACGATGGCCACATTCCATATACATGTGACAAATTTAGAAGACGTTACTGAATGGTTCACACAAATAAAAAAGTTCATATATTCGGGAATGAGAATAAATTAAACCGAATATCGATTAGTTATTCGGAGCCACAGAGGCACGGTAGTGCCTCTGTCTGTACATATTAACAAGTTAACAGAACGTGCCGAAAACTGACTATAGCCAACTAGAACTGATGTCGTTAAAGGTATGTTAATGCATAGCGCGGGGTGTATGTAGCTAGGTACTCATTTATACAGTTCAGTGAACTGTGGGAACGTTCCACCGTCAATCCCCCAGCGACGTCTGTGTCACAACATTAAGGCCAACCATAAGCCATACAAATAACAGGTGGCGGTGTTGTAGTTCACAAAGCACCTACCTGTGCAAGTTGATTAAGTTCTGCTTTGATGATATCCTTAAGCTATTTTGCCGTTTACTTCGTCGCTCTTCGCACACCGACCAACGCCGAACAACCCTTGTCCTCTTGGTTAAGGTAAATCCGTACAAATGTATTCTTGTCGCTGGCAGGTGTAGCATTTATAGCGGATTCTGAATCCGATGCAGTGACACGCGGAACAGTGATTGGCTAGATGGTATCTTAGCCCGACATCTTTTACGGAGCAGTGATTGGCTAGATGGTATCTTAGCCCGCCATCTTTTGTGACGCATCGTTGTTGGCAATCGAGAATCTAGCGACGCCACCAACCATTGTTTTGGGCGCTGCCATATCTTGTCAAAGTGACTCAGTGTTATTACGCCTATTCAAGAGGAAATACAGCCTGAATGATAGCCCAGAGGGACCACGCCAAAAGTTTGATTCTTACCTAGAACCTTGGGAATGCTTTTGGAGTTCTCCGCCCTTTCACGTGTATTATGAACCCAAAGCTCTCAGCTGATTTTATATAAAAAAAAATGTATTATAACTTAAATAAGTATATTTCGGAGAGAGTTTCTACATGGATTTGTTGCTTATAAAATTAATGTGTTTTGAAATATATACTGAATCTGGGTGATTGCTGTTTTAGCAAAGAAGTAATGTTTCAACCAATTGTATTACTGAGTGCTATATCTTCTGTTGTATTACTGAGTGCTATATCTTCTGTTGTATTACTGAGTGCTATATCTTCTGTTGCACTGCTTTACTTTCAGTGTCAAGCATTTGATTTTGAGTGAGATTGTAATCATATTTGTTCATATTAGATGTATTTTCATGCGTTGCCAATCCATTTGGCCAATAATGGCTGTCATAGACGCGAACGGCTTCCACGGAAACCGTTCCCCGTTTGAGCTTTAAACCCGTCTAAGTTTAAGTTTTTTTTAAATGTTCAAGACTGACAAAAAAAAATTTCTGGCTAAAGGCCTGTCCCCCACCAACTTGATGGCAGCATTCAAACACTCTTAATTGTTTTTCATTTTGGCATTTAACTTATTTTGCAAATAAATGCCTCAAGTGAAGTTGCAACAAGTCGTATGAATTTTAGGTTTGTAGCTGGGAATTGGCACAGGATCTGAAAGACAAATACATATATTCTGTATAACAATATGTACACCAATCAATAAATAAAGCGAAACAAAAGTCATGGTTTTGGGCCTATGCACCTATGATAAGTAATAAAACCACCGCCAGGTGCAATCAGTGCCAGTGGTTTACTTGGAAGACTTTGTTGAACACACAGTATCACAGCTGGCTGAATACAGTTACTTCTTGGCAAAGAAAATCATTGAAATCAGCTGAATTGCGTATTTTAAGGAACTACCTTAGTAACATTTCCGGAAGTCTAACTGTGGTCTGACTTCTGCAGGATGTGTAGTCTGTCAGCTGAATCCACCAACTCGCTCAATTCGAACACCTGATATTTTGGAAGCGAACCGATCTCGACTCCCCTCCCAATCCCGGTCGTCTGCGCGGTCGGAAAGGTAAGTATGAATTCAGGAACCACTGTGAGTTGCCAACTTAACACGATCTATGCGGATCGCCGGTAGTATCTGAAAGATTACTATACGTATCATAACACTTGCGAATGGACAGAATGTTACGCTTCCTACACTGGCAGACCATTGCAGCTTGACATTTGGTCTAGTCGATGCCATAGGATTGATTAACAATCTCATGTTTGACTGATATAGTCTCGTCGTATTTGTTTACGTTGAAACGGAGAGTGTTCACTTAAAACTCACAGTTTCCGATTCACTAAACCCCTGGGAAACTAATCGAGATGGTTTATCAGTACACAACAGTATTTTTTTATGTACAATGATGTGGGATTAATTTTGCTTTGGCTTAACCATAATTTGAACGTCAAATAAATAGGGAATCCATTTACCGATTGAGCCTGTCTGATCGGTGATTCCCTATGGGATCGACATGGCACCGATTGAGTAAACACAAGAAGTGATGACGTAGCACGCGCAGCGAGATTGAGACCGCGATCGGGATCGGGGTCGAGATCGGGATCGGGATCGGGATCGAGTTCGGGATCGAGATCTGGATCGGGATCGGGATCGAGATCGGGATCGGGATCGGGAAGGGCGTCGATATAGCGGCGCTTGTAAAAACTATCTTTTGTGTAATTAACACATCTCTTTTCGTCAAATGTTTAACTAATCCTTCTCTACTCCACTTTCCTATTTTCTGATCCTGATTTCCTTCTGTCACCCCCAAAATCAACCCCACGAACAACGAAATCTCGTATAGTCACGCGTTGTTTCCGCTACGAGATCTAGTTACCTGGGTATCCCGCACGGTGACTATCACTTATATCAGAGCTAATGAATGCCGAGCTACGTCACTCGAGTTCGCGCCATTTTGTAAATTGATCGCCAGATCCACCACGCGGTTTGCATTAACTGCATCCGGTTAAATATTAAACATCGTACTGTACGGAATCACCCTATATTATAACCCTATATTATCACCTTCTTTGCAAAGATCGACCCAAAAACTCTATTAAAAAGTATACTTTGCGGATTTACACAGATGCGGCAACTCGCGGATGGCAGCTGAGCGTTGCTCTCGTGTCAGAGTGACGCGGATCGGCATTCACCAGCTCTGCTCATAATATTTATTACTAAGGCGGTAACGTAAAGGTATTGCAATGGCGTCACTACTGTTAAATTGAATAAGCAACCAGTGATTCTTTCATAAACGTCGTTCAGTAAAGTCCTAAAATAGTCCGGATCCGTCAATTAATTCACAACTGACTGGTAGAAACAATACAAATACAAGAAAAACCGAACGAAATTGCAGAATGCAAAATTCAATGAAGATTTATAGCGTGGTGAAATAAAATAATAGTAATCGAGGCCTATCACTGGCTAAATCCAGATAAATAACAGAAGTAACAATTCAAGTTAATTTCAATAAATAGTAGTTTAATAATAACATGGCAGTAAATAACAAACAAACAGGTGAAATAAAAACATAAGATGATACCAAATATCCTGGTTGTATATATATATATATACTTGGCGCGCTTATTACAATTAATGGTATCATCATTTTAACATCCATAACATTTATACTGTGCGTTGATCATAAATCGTATGGTGAGGAACGTGATATGATGCTGTATATGCATATGGTGATCATGAGATGCTAACAATCGAATGCGGTGTGACAGTTGAAAAACACATCGAAGGCGAAACCATTACAAAACACACCGATATGTTCTTTGGGCCGCCATGATATTGATTGCCCTGGAAATGTCCCGAAATTAAATGTGATAAACCTAATATATATTTACAGTGTTAACGAGGCTACATTCATCTTCAGTTGTGGCCACGGTTAAATGTTTGCTAGAAAATGAACGCACATACTGAGTTAGTGAATAAAAGTAGCGTCATCCGACACATAATATTCACAGAGTGATCAGAACGAGGCAGCTTTCCGGTGTAATTGCTGTAATAACATACACATCGGTCTCACACGCATCTGTCCTGCAGTGCGTGCAGAAATGTAAGATGATAGATGTTGATGTCATTCACAACACAGCTGTATATTACTAAGTAGGCGACGAAGTTTATTAACTTCCTTTGGTTAACGGGCACCAGTCGTTGTGGCATAGTTAATTGCCGATGTGGTTGGAGAATCATCTACAGAAGAATTTGTTATTCATTCCTATCTGTAGTAACAGTTGTTGGAACTTCAGCTGGAGGAGCAGTTGTTGTGTTTGCAGCTGAAAGGTTTGTTGTTGTGTCTCCAGCTCAAGCGGCTGTTGTAGTTGCTAGTTCTCGAGATCCCTGCGTAGCCGATGCATCAACGTAAGCCGCTGTTGTGGTCGTAGATTATTCTCCAGATCATTGTGTAGTTGTAGCCTCAACGGCCTTGCGTTGTTGTCGTAGCTGATTCTTCAGATCCTTGCGTAGTTGTAGCATCAACGGCATCGGTTGTTGTAGTAGCTGATTCTTCAGATCCTTGCGTAATTGTAGCCTCAACGGCATCGGTTGTTGTAGTAGCTGATTCTTCAGATCCTTGCGTAATTGTAGCATCAACGGCATCGGTTGTTGTCGAAGCTGATTCTTCAGATCCTTGCGTAGTTGTAGCCTCAACAGCATCGGTTGTTGTCGTAGCTGATTCTTCAGATCCTTGGGTAGTTGTAGCATCAACGGCATCGGTTGTTGTCGAAGCTGATTCTTCAGATCCTTGCGTAGTTGTAGCCTCAACAGCATCGGTTGTTGTCGTAGCTGATTCTTCAGATCCTTGGGTAGTTGTAGCATCAACGGCATCGGTTGTTGTCGAAGCTGATTCTTCAGATCCTTGCGTAGTTGTAGCCTCAACAGCATCGGTTGTGGTCGTAGCTGATTCTCCAGATCCTTGCGTAGCTGTAGCGTCTACAGAAGCTGATGTTGTGGTCGTTGCTGGTTCACCATTGTCTTGCGTAGTTGTAGCGTCAACTGAAGCCGCTGTTATTGTCGTAGTTGATTCTCCAGATCCTTGCGTAGCTGTAGCGTCAACGGAAGCCGCGGTTGTGGTCGTAGATGACTCTCCAGATCCTTGCGTAGTTGTAGCATCAACGGAAGCCACGGTTGTGGTTGTAGCTGATTCTCCAGATCCTTGGGTATTTGTAGCATCAACGGAAGCCACGGTTGTGGTCGTAGCTGATTCTCCAGATCCTTGCGTAGCTGTAGCGTCTACGGAAGCTGATGTTGTGGTCGTTGCTGGTTCACCATTGCCTTGCGTAGTTGTAGCGTCAACTGAAGCCGCTGTTATTTTCGTAGTTGATTCTCCAGATCCTTGCGTAGCTGTAGCGTCAACGGAAGCCGCGGTTGTGGTCGTAGCTGACTCTCCAGATCCTTGTGTAGTTGTAGCATCAACGGAAGCCACGGTTGTGGTTGTAGCTGATTCTCCAGATCCTTGGGTATTTGTAGCATCAACGGAAGCCACGGTTGTGGTCGTAGCTGATTCTCCAGATCCTTGCGTAGCTGTAGCGTCTACGGAAGCTGATGTTGTGGTCGTTGCTGGTTCACCATTGCCTTGCGTAATTGTAGCTTCAACTGAAGCCGCTGTTATTTTCGTAGTTGATTCTCCAGATCCTTGTGTAGTTGTAGCATCAACGGAAGCCACGGTTGTGGTTGTAGATAATTCTCCAGATCCTTGGGTAATTGTAGCATCAACGGAAGCCACGGTTGTGGTCGTAGCTGATTCTCCAGATCCTTGGGTAGTTGTAACATCAACGGAAGCCACGGTTGTGGTCGTAGCTGATTCTCCAGATCCTTGCGTAGCTGTAGCGTCTACGGAAGCTGATGTTGTGGTCGTTGCTGGTTCACCATTGCCTTGCGTAGTTGTAGCGTCAACTGAAGCCGCTGTTATTGTCGTAGTTGATTCTCCAGATCCTTGCGTAGCTGTAGCGTCAACGGAAGCCGCGGTTGTGGTCGTAGCTGATTCGCCAGATCCGTGGGTGGTTGTGACGTCAGCCGCTGTCAATGTTGTTGTTGCTGCTGCAGAATCGCCAGAATCTCCGGTAGATGTTTTCGCTATAGTTGTTGTTGTTTGCGGAACAGTCGTCGTTGTCGTTGTTGTAGTCGTCTTATCTATAAGACAACGGTCTTCATTAGTTCATGTTTTGGAGGGTATTGTCATTGATAACTATAAAACCATCACTGTTATTGTAAATATCATCATCACTGTTATTATCTGCACCATCGTCGAATCACAATTACTTTTAATGTTCATCTAATGACCATCCTTATTTCCATAGCAAACAACAATCACATCACCGGCGGAAGCAACAAGACAACAACCTCAACAATCACATCACCGGCGGAAGCAACAAGACAACAACCTCAACAATCACAAACATTTTCAGCAAATTTAGACTCACCAGCTTCATTTGTTTCAACCACTGTGGGTACTTCAACGTCACTGAAGATGCGTTCTTTGCTCTGTACGACGGATGACCTGATTGCTTTCTTCATCTTTTCTTTCAACGTCCCTGAACCTTTTTCTTTGTCTTCTGCAAATTTCTCCAGCTTCTTCTTGCGGAAGACGAGGGTCGATTTGACTTTAATGCTGCCATTTCTGCAATGAAAACATTTGAATTTTAGCAGTTAATGGGAACATGACCAACCAGAATAAACCATTATATTTGTATGCATTCCCCTTTCTATAAATAATCAGGGTGGCGATTTGTTTTATGAAAGGTTATTAACAGTTAACATTTCACAGTTGAACGGGACAAATGGTTATGTTTAGAAATATAAAACACTATTTGTCTCTCCGCACACGTGCGCGCACACACGCGCACGCACACACACGCACACAAGCACGCACACAAGCACGCACGCACACCCATTGTTGCACACACGCACAAACACCGCGCATTACTATAACAACACTCACGTGAATTTGTCAACTGTGCAAGATACGAGCAAGCCCGCGAACTCTTTGGCCATCTGCAACACAATAATGAGAACGAGAATGAGAACGAGAACGAGAACGAGAACGGGAACGGGATCGGAAACGACAACAATAAATATAACGATAGTGATATCAATAACAATAGCAATAATAATAATAATAATAACAACATAATAATAACAATAATAATAGCACTAACAATAATAATAATAACAATGTTAATAATAACCACACACACACACATATATATATATATATATATATATATATATATATATATATATATATATATATATATATATATATATATATATATATATATATATATATATATATATATATATATATATATATATATATATATATATATATATATATATATATCGCCAACATCCTCAGGACCGGTCGAATGCTGCATTGTATAAGGCGTAATTCGAGACACACGTATAATGGTAGCGATTCGCACTCAAAATAGCGATACTAACGTAATGTACGACAAACAGTTGTCGGATACTTTCGCATGACTGCCCATATCAACTCGCAACTTACATTCAGATTTTGTTTGGCTCACAATTACATTACATCATGGTTCATGTGAGCCGATATCATCGTTTCTTCGGTGTTATGGTATACTAACTACTACTATATTAAAAGGTCAGTATTGTGATATCTTACCGCATTGCAGTATTCGTCCTGCAGTGCCTTGAAAGCGTCAGACGATTTGTTTTCTAATTCCGAAGTGAACGTCTTGTCTTTTAGATGCGCGTCGAGTTTGTATGAAACTGCAAAACAAACGACAGAAACACACGTATTATAATAGGAACATATTGTTTTGAATATGTTTTACTTTTCCTAGTAATTATTTTGTACATTGATTTTTATTCTTGCTTATAATATTGTTCCTAAGCAAAATGTACTCTGTAATTTTAACAAGCGCATATTTTGAATATATTGTACTTTTATTCTATCGTATAATGACAATTGAAATACATTATTATTATTATTATTAATATTATTTATAGCGACCTTGATTTTTCCACTCTAATATATGAACGGATTATATGACGCATAGGCCTAGACATACAATTATGCAATAAAATATAATATTATTACTCACCAGTCGTTTTGTCGTCTGTCTTAACTGAAATAAAAAGACAATAGGTTACTTAATGGCTGCTTTACAATAATACGACCATTATTATGGTCGATGGCTGGGTCCGCATAATTCATGTAAATTATACGTGAAGTCGGAAATCAGATACCGTACGCTCATTGTAATCTAGACTTGTTGGGCTGAACACTATAATTACTATGTTTAACATTGCACTATGACTTGAATTGCAGTATATTTCAGCGAGATACGATCAGCAATAAAAGAGCACTTTGTGATAGAAATAATTGTAATATTGTAGATAACTAAAATATTTCACAAAACATTAGGATGGGTATGTAAGAATAGTTATGAGTCATATGAACGTTTAATCAAATAACAGCATGAAATATAAACTATCGTAAAACGAAATAACGTAAGTTGAATATAAAACAAATCAGTCAATTAAGATAAACAAAAACATAAGTAAGTTAGGATATAACGTCGCAGCGGTGAATTGTGCATTCGCAGCAGTAAACATGAGTGTCTTCAATGGGGACTGGTGGTTTTCGAGGTTACACTCCACGGCAAAGCGTTCAACATAAGAAAATTACAACAAAAACTACAACAGCTAATGACGGAATGTTTGACCACTCACCAGAGAGCCAGATGGCCACTGCGGTCAGTGCGATGCCCATCGTTACCAGGACGACGATCGCCAATACCATAAGTCGACGCTTCTGAGTGGACAGCCGGTCTGACTTCTGTGACATGGTAGAGCTGGTGACGTCACTTTCGCTGTCCTCTCTGCTGGTCGCGTCTTTGTTATACACGGGGTAACGAGACAGGACGTTGGATACGTATGGGATCCGCATCCCGTAGTAATATGGCATCTGATACTGCTGCTGGTAGGCGGGGTATCCAACCCGGGGCAGCACTCGACTCTGTAATGGAGAAATGTGAGGAATTCAATGTACATGTTTATATAGCGCAGTAATCAGTCACTGGGGTTTCTCAAAAGGGTTTACACTTCACCCCCTGGCAGACATGTTCATTCCAACGACTTCTCTTGAAGCATTCACCCATGCAACAATTACTGCGTGAAGACTGTCTGTTCACGTATCCACTCTCCGTAGACAGATATGTGAACTGTGGCAACGTGGGTTGAAAGAAATTGTCCAAGTTTTTGTTTGTCGTCGCCTCGTGTTTCACCTGTGAGACATTATTTCACAGGGACAAAAAGAGCTGCGCGTATAAAAATCATCAGCCGCAACCAAATCCGTGGTTGGTTGGTTCTATGCTGTTCCATTTATACGTCATCTGGTTTAATTATTATAATATACTATAATAATAATAAACTAATAATGATAATAATAATAATAATAAACTAATAATAATAATAATAATAAACTAATAATAATAATAATAATAATAAATTATTATTAATAATAATAATAATAATAAACTAATAATAATAATAATAATAATAATAAACTAATAATCATAAATGACTATTGTTGTAATTATACATTATTTTATTAAGCTGTTAAGCGTGTTAAGATACAGTTTATGCTCCAATTAATTAATTGTTGTACGCAATTTTAAAAAGGCGTCTTCAGCGCTGTCGATAGAGATGCAGTTGTGTTACACGATCTAACAGAAAGAGGGAGGTTTCAATAGCGCAGGTGCCACTTTAGAGAAAGCACCGTCTATGATTATCTTCAGGTTTTAAAGAGAGCAACAAAGTATGTTATTTTGACATTACTTCGACATTAACAATAACGTCCAACTATAGCATGTTGCCCAGTTGCTCTCGGTTAACGTTTACTAAAAACCTTAAGTGTGTTTCTTCATCTGACATGCGTTGTGTCCATCATAGCAATAACGTAATGTACCGTAATACGAGAACTGTTTGTAAATGACGCTCTGTGTGGAGATATGCAAGCAACAACGATATTACAGAGCATGTATTTTATAAATTAGCTGCAACTAGCACAAGGTGTCGAGTTTACCGGAAGAAGTTTTCATCAATCACTCATTGTGCAGCATAGGAGCGAGTCAAGCCCAACGGGACTACGACACTGTCTGTCGTCTAGTGTTACTGATGAATGGATGTCTTTGTGTTGTATGTCGAGTATGATGACAGAGCGAAACGACAGTGTCATTTCCCTACGCCGTCGGCATGTCGTTTGGACATGTGAATGGACAACGTTAGAGAGGGCATGTTTTCCTGTTGTAGTGATACGCATTGTCTGCATTAGTTAGTATAATTATGCTACAATTTAGTTGCACGTGAACTGACAGAGACGTATTAAAATTGTATACGGGGACGACTGTATCTTGTGTTGGTTTATTTTCCAGTTTGGAAAAACGCGTATTTAACACGTATAAATGTGTATGGGTGGATATATGCCATCACAAGGGACCGTTTGTATCTTAAATGTTATCTTTTAGTAAGTTTAATTGCAACTTTGTTCGGTTTGTGACTTCAGAGATACTTGTTACACTGGCATCGCCGAGTATACGGTTTCACAGCTACCAGAGAACATTACTGGGGTTAGTACAATGACGCCATTCACACGCATTTTGCTCCCTCGGTAGTTGTTGCAAACTGTTATTCACCCGCACATTGTACTGGGGTCATCCCACTGTGTTACCCGCATACCGGATGTCGGCCGACATTACAATCGGCCATTCACGGAGACAAGCATCGTCCAAGGTGTATGTCGGTGCTATGACCCGTAGGCCCTTTGTATGTCGGTGCTATGACCCGTAGGCCCTTTGTGGACCCGGAATGTAGCCCCATTCAGTTGTCACTAGCCCTTAGCATGTACACACGTGTCAACTAAAATGCTGTGAGCGATGAGTAATAGCTGCAGGGGGTAATCTACGCCACTGTGAGGGTGTGGTCAAATGTATGGGTAGTGGAACGTCGACGACATCAGTGAGATATTCACAAACAACTCGTGATGCTATGTTAATTGTTGATATTTGATTGTGGTACTAATTTATGATTCCATAACTATTTTCTTGTATTTAAAATTTCGATCAGTGTATATACACAGACTATTCTTTACATAGCAATACCAATTCTGATGTTCATGATTGTATCTGTGTTCTCCCCCCCCCCCCTCTCTCTCTCTCTCTCTCTTTCTCTCTTTCTCTCTCTCTCTCTCCTCCCCCTCTCTCTGTATGTCTCTCCCCTCTCTCCCTCTCTCCCCTCTCTCTCCCCTCTCTCTTTCTCTCTCTCTCTCTCTCTCTCTCTCTTCCCCCTCCCCTCTCTCTCTGTCTGTCTCTCCCTCTCTCTACGAGCTTCTACGAGCAACATTGTCTTCTTTGTCCCTCATAGCTGTCGACAACTGTTTAATTTGAGGACTGTAATAATGTAGTAATACTATTAGTGATATAACTTCTCTTTTGTAAGACTTATTGGCATTTGTTGTTTCTAATAGCATCCCACAGTTATAATTTTATTAGTGAACGATATTACGTTTCTAAATGTCAACTCAAACTATATTGCGAACATGATTTATTTTTACTATTTATTTTCCACACAAAACGGATATAGAAACAAACACACAGAGAACATTCACGCGTTGAACACAACTGGGTTTGTTGATGAGTGACGATTATTGACCAAATATTAAACACTGGCCACGCAGGTTAGCATAGTTAATCACACAGTGGACGGTTTTTCTCCGAACACTTACCTGTTCATTTCGTGGGAACGGGTTCATGCTGTGTTTGGGTTCCTCGGGACCGTCGTATTCGTAATGGAATGTTCTCGTTCCGGTATCATTTCCTCCTGTCATTGTCGCTTCTGCTGTTTTCTCCTCGGTCGAAATATGATACGTTTATCTTGGCGTGTGTTCGTGTACAACACTCCGCAGTCAATCACTTGGGTGCTCGTGTGTACAGAAGTCGTGTCCTCGTACCTTGGTCGCCGAACTACGATTGATAGCCTTCTCGTTTGACCCTTTATGTGCCTGTTTCACGACTGTCGAAATTCTTCTGAAGTTTCTGCCCGACGCCCGGCTATAAATCCCTCGCATCGTCACGCTTCGTGTAGTGGGCGTGACTTGGGAAACTCGTCAGTCACGAAGCGTTGAATCGGCAACGCGTCACAAATCGGTTGAGCGTGACGAATGACGCTAGCTAGCTGACACAAGCCTGTGTTGGTACAGTGTAACATTCTTTAGATACAGCTATTTTTTGCGTTCGTCACTAAGTTGTCATCTCAATTAAAGCAAATTACGTAAATACTGAGAGCAGGCCAACACATCAATGTCTTGTTGTTCTTTGGATGTTTCAATAATATTTTAAAAGGGCATTCAAATCCATATATGACTTAGAGTGTGTGACCATAACATACGTTAGTCCCGATAATGATATTGGTTTATATTACCAATATTAACTAGCATTCAACAAAAAACAAATGGTGGTTACAAAAGTAAATGAATTGAATATCTACACGTATCATTGAATATCGATAGTATATGTATTTATTGAAAGCGCAATATTATAATGTTGCAGAATTTCATTCATTTAAACGCTGCGTACTTCTTAACAGCCTCTCAATTTACAAGACACTGGGAATTTCCCCTGTGCTGTTTACGGCCGCAGTCCTCAGCGAAGTCCTGTTCAGCGGCGCGTGAACGCAGCGGCGTGTGGCGAACCAGGAGGCGTGTCTTTACTGCGGCTGTCAATCAACGGACTGCTTCTTGACTGGACGGCTCGCAGCGAGCTTGGAGCGGTGCTGGGTTAAAAATAGTAAGCTATATAAACAGACTTGCAACGCAGTACGAACGTCAGTAAACGCCGGTAAGGAGTAAATTAGAACAGGCAAGGGACCCTTTGCCTTTGGCGTAAATTTTAGCATTTCGGCTTTGAATGTAGTTTTCTTGAGGATTAACGTGGGTGTGGCGGTAACTGACACGTCGACGTTAGACTTTGGATTACGTTATTTCCAAATTGATGTAAGCCTCGACTTTTGAAATGGAATTGACATGTTGCGATTTGCTCACACATTACTCACAACAGCAGAATGACGCACGTAGGCTATTGTAGTGATCGGTTTCCGCGTTTTGAAACTTCGTCCTGATAGTCACGACTTCAGCTGCGCATATTCACAAACGTAACATAATGACATTTTTTTACACCCACACAATATCATCAACTTGGAGATTAGTAACACTATTCTAGTAGAGATTAGTAACACTTTTCTAGTAGAAATACCACGTGGTACAAATAATCCCAAATGAAATTAACACCTTTGCTACGAATTATCGTATTCTTTCTATTGTAACATTACCTTGAGCAGTTACTTTTCGTAGTGGCTTTTTAAATTCGTATCACACGATCTACCAAGCTTATAACTGAAACGTTAATAACACTCGATACTGTTTTCAAACTAGGTTCAAAACATTACCAAAGTGTTTTAGAGATTAAAATGATTTTAAAATGGAGAAATATTTGCTAGTTTTACCACCAAATCTATCTAGACCTCTGTGTAAAGTTCGTACTTGTAATCATCGGTTGCCGATTCAGCAAAGCAGATATAGTGGAATCGATAGGCAAGAGAGATACTGTACTCTGTGTGATTGTAATGATATTGGGGATGAGTTTCATTATTTGTTTAAATGTACTTTTTTCAAGAAGCTAGACTTAAGTTTATTTCTAGATATTATTTTGTGAGACCAAACACTTTAAAAATGGATCAGTTGTTTAATTTGACAAGCCATGCAAAGCTAATTAAATTATGTAAATTCGTACAGGAGATTTTAAATAGTTTTAAATTGTAAGTTGATCTTCCTGTGATACTTTTGTGTTTTGTATTTTGGTGAAACCGTTTACCAATGTAATTTATAAGTATTATTTAAGACTGGTTTACATTCACTTATAGCCATTTCACATTGTAACAGTAGGAAACATTGTGATTCTCGTGTAACCTAATAAGGTTTTTCAGAATAAAGTTGAATTGAATTAAATTGAATTTAATTTAATTGAGAGTTGGTGTTTTGCGTTTACTACTCCGACGAAAAGCAACGTTCATAATGCAAAGAACTCAATGCCTGTACCGATAAACACGCTGACGCCATCAGAGTGACAGGCCCGATGCGATCTGACTATCCAAGCCATTCAAAGTCAGCTTAGGCATGCGGAAAAACAACTGATTGGAATCTTACAAGAGCCGCTTTATTGTCATTCAGCACCTAGAATTTCAACAGTACTCAACTGTGTGTAGGTGAATGTGAGATCCGGCTTATATATTATTAGTATGTCAATAGTTTTTTTCTAAGAAGCATACACTATGTCCCGTGTCGTCTGTGTACAAAGTAGCGTTAGCTGGCCCGGTATATAGTACGACGAATTGCATTATGTACAGGGAAAACCGTAGCTATTTCTAGGTGTTATCCAAACAGTATATACTTACTTGATAAAAAAAAGTCTTCTACAATTCTGACTCATGAATACTGCGTGCTCATGCCGATATATACCTCGTTATATCCCCGTTTAGCCTAATTAGTTATATCCCCGTTTAGCCTAATTAGTTATATCACCGTTTAGCCTAATTAGTTATGTCCACGTTTAGCCTAATTAGTTATATCCCCTTTTAGCCTAATTAGTTATATCCCCGTTTAGCCTGATTAGTTATATCCCCGTTTAGCCTAATTTAGTCTTGCAACGTTTTAGCTTAAATCATTGATGCTCTTAGTCCAACCGAACATTATTTTATTATTTTATTATATAATAATATATATCATGTTGCTGTTATACTAACACTTCTTATGGTCCATGATTACATTTACGTGCCCTTCTTAAGTATCATTATTAATACCTTTAAACGAAACATTATGTTTAATTCTATCGATGGTACGACAAATCTTGCTAAGCCACAACGTTTTCTTTTTAATATATTTTCTATAATGCGCTGTTAACGGTATTGGATGTGGCGCTATGTAAAATAAAAAATATTACTATCGACGAGCAACAGCGGCCCAATGTGGTCGCTGCTGTTTGTAAAAAATTCGCTATTGTTGTTTTGTTTGTTGTGGTAAATCTCATAATCCTTTCATGCCGTTCAACAAAGGTCCGCGGGTAACAGTGTCATTCTTATTACCGACATAACTTCAATTTAGAACATAGTCAAATGCCTATTTAGATATGCTATTTCGAAGATGAACATTGCTTTTTTTACCAACACCGACGCATATCACTATAACGTATTCAACACGTTTTTAAAATGACATATAAGCCATAACGTATTCAACACGTTTCAAAAATGACATATGAGCCATTATGAAAACATGACATGCATACATACTTTACTTTGAAAACGGTTTTTACACCAGTTATAGTGGTTGTATTTGCACTTAGACTGCACATGTCGTCCTGGTGGTGCCAACAACATTCGTATAGTTCATATCTAGGTCAGATCAACAAGATGTGTTCGAGACCACGTAAACACAAATTCACATTCGTCAATATGGGATACTCGATTCGAATGTAGTCTGTTTACAAGTTGACATGAATGAGTGTTCGAGATATAACTAGAGGCAGCCGTGTGTATCTATTAAGGCGCAGCTGGGAGTGTTGATGTAAACATGGACCCTCACAAAATGGGTACTGTTGACAAAACTCAATTGTGTGAGGACGAGCGTTAGCTAAACGAATGGCACCACACGCACACACGCACGCACGCACGCACGCACGCACACGCACACACACACACACACACACCAGAGGCGGTAGACCTGCACAGGCAACAGTCACCTATGTAGACACTACATCTATACAGCCATAATGTGTAGCATCGTCCTATACTTTGAACGACGAACTCCAGAAAACATTACCACCACACTTTATGATACAGTAGAACGTCGTATGCCGTAGACATGTTTTCTTTTGCAATTGAGCAATTGTACATAACCGTAGCCTTGTGTAAAATAGTATTTCCCCAAATGTTGTTTTGCTCTGATATGTTAATAACTGCAATGATTAGTACACACGCACACGTACACGCAAAACGCACGTACACACACACGCACCCATAGTTGCGCGCATACACACACGCACGCACGCACACACGCACGCACGTACGCACGCACGAACGCACAAACAAACAAACAAACACACACGCACGCACGCACACACACACACACAAGCACGCACCTACGCACGCACGCACACACACACACACACACACACACGCACACGCATACGCACGCACACACACGCACGCACACCACACTGTTGAATTCTCACATAACATTTCCGAATTTTGAACAGGTCAAATTTGGCAAATGCTCAGGGGCCTCTACAGAATAATGTAATGGGCGCCTCCACAAAACACGGGACACGTCCTCCTTGAATTTGAGATAAGAAATATTTACTTGAATAACCTGTTGTGCCACTACGTGGTATCGTGACAGTTGTCAAACAAATGAGCGACTTAGCGAGACTAATTACATACTCGAAGGTAACCAACATTTAAAACATATTTTGCACCGATATTCGTCTGCTTCGATGTTCTTGTCGATGACATTGCTAGTCGCAAGGTACGCACGGTGCCTTGTCTAAATTGTGCGTATTCATTGCAATGTTCTGCAGGTAGATATTCTGAAATGAAATTGCTATATGACGCAGATTTGTGCTATAAATGGTTCAGTCGTGTCCTGTTGCAAGGTAGTTAGCGTCATGGATGCTTCTGGCGTGACTCATGAGAGATAGAGTCCACAGCGGGTTACACATTTACCCCTATGTGGGGTATTTCACTTCCTCTTGCATAGACACCAGGTAGAAGCGTCCATTCTCTTCCGAAAGACACAGGCAATGTGGGACGAACGAAATTGCGCAAGCTTCCAAAACAGCAACAGGTGGTTACGTGCCCCAGTCCTCAAGACAGCTACTCCCGGCCACCGCGTCTCATTTCAATGATAACAATCGATACGCCCCCTAAATGCCCCCATGACTGGTGAAAAATCGTGTTGTGTTGTGAAGGCCGTGTTGTAGTATAGAGACCGAATAATCTTCGCATTTGAAGGCAACATATAATGTTGTTCATCGGTTAATGTACTGCTCCGTCCCATTTTATACAATTTATGATAGTAATTTTTTTTGACCGGTTGATTGATAATTTTATTTTCACTCGGTAGCATACTTAATTTACACTATTTTCGATGGCCGAGCCATTCACGCATCATTTGCATATCAATCATACAACATATATTCATGTGTACATAGGATTAAAACTATAAACAAAATTAATCAAAATCACAACATACATAAAATAGAATAAAAACAGAGAATATTTAAAATGGTGGCGTAGCACTCAAATATTTGTGTAGTGACTTCTTGAAGCTTGCAACAGACTGGCTGCTTTGAATGTCCTGTGGTGAGCTATTCCATAACTTCAAACTGCAGTGTTTGGCGTGGCGTGTAGTGGTTTGCTCAAGGCGAGCGAATCATGCATTATCAGATCGACACCATTGTATCCGATGTGTTTAATGACGCGCACATACCACTTATCGTCCCATTCCTTTTCGATATTTTGACCACAAGATCCGCCTATCGCCTCGAGTGGTGTTTAGTTGATACACCCTTGATACTGGACTAGACTGGACCTGGTCTTGACCACGCCAGTGATAACGAGGTATCCGGATATAGCTCGCTATATAAGCAAAGACGTGAACTGGCATGGTTATTTCAAATTAGGCTAGTTGAATGCCCGCGTTCCGTCCACCTTAGAATTTTATAAGTTTACAGTACGGTGTAGATAATTTTATAGAAGTTTACAGAATCTTATACAATATTCTAAAAATATTATAGAAAAATATTTTATAGATTTTGTTAAGAATTCTACATAGTTGTGTCTGCGAAAATCCTAAGAAAAAAATACATCGATTTTTAAGGGTCCGTCCCCCCCAAAAAAAAAACTGGCCGATAAAAATCTGGCACTTTTACCAGGCATCCGCGGTCGGTTTGCCAGTGTACCGTTACTGAATAGGGCGATGCAATAATATTTCCAGATAAAATACGACGGAAATATTGAATATAATCTCAAAGATAGGTGCTTGCTTTGCCTTGTACAAATACATTATTACTAACTGAGTTGTCCGGCGTTCCACGGGAGAACAGTTAGCTACGGCAAGTGCTTGTGGCTATTTGTACTACCTAGTCATGTTTTGGTAGGACAATGCCATTGACATTGACAACTGCATGCCCCCAAATTAATTCCCAACTGCCGATGTCAAGAAGCGTTCGTACCGAACGAAGGAGCTTGTGCCGACGTTTGGCGTAGATCGCGTAACTCGGAACAATTGTAGAAATCACCCATTGCACTTCTACATAACTACGAACTCCAATTAAGCGTACTCTTGAACAGGGACTAGCAAATTTGCAGATGACACAAAAGTATTCAGAAAGGTTACTAATGATACAGATAAACATTGTTTATAGGATGATCTAGATAAATTAGTTAAATTGTCAGAAAAATGGCAAATGTTTTTAAATTTTGGGAAGTGTAAATTCATACACATAGGACATGGAAACATGGACGAAGAATATAAATTGGGGGTGCTGTACTAGGTAGAAACACACAAGAAAATGACTTAGGAATAACATTTAGTGCTGACATGAAAGTTTCAGAGCAATGTGGGATTGCTGCTTCAAAAGGAAATCAAGTTCTAGGGCTAATTAGGAGAACTATCACGTATAAGGAGAAACAGCTAATTGTACCCCTGTACAAAGCAATAGTTAGACCACATTTGGAATTTTGTATTCAAGCATGGAGGCCGTATCATAAAAAGGACATAGACAAGCTAGAAAGAATACAACGAAGAGCAATTAAAATGATTCCAGAATTGAGAGACCTTAGTTACGAAAGTCGCTTATTACAATGTGGTTTGACAACACTAGAGACCAGGAGACTAAGAGGACCCCAAATAGAAGTGTTTAAAATAGTGAACGGTTATGAAGATATTGATAGGAATATGTTCTTCAAACTTAAAAAGGCGGTAGAACCAGAGGACACAAAGCAGCATTAGTTAAGGAGCAGTGTAGGTTGGACATGAGAAAGTACTCTTTCTCACAGAGGGTGATAAATGAATGGATCAAACTGCCAAATGATTGTGTTAATGCTAGTAGTGTGAATATGTTTAAAAATAGAATTGACAGATATCTGATAATGGCGGGCTACACATATATGAGAAAATTGTTGGACTCTCGATAAGCCAATGGCTTCCTTGTCCACTTGCCATCCAGAACTTGTTGTTTGGGATGGCAATCTTGTTAAATCTTATTCTTGATTTTTTTCGGAAGGTAGCTATAGTTTCAGATGCTTTCAAAGCGGTGGGGAGTTCATTCCAGACCCTAGGCACAAAGCCAGAGAAAGCACGGCAACCTAAGTAATGTTTAGTCTTAGGAACAATAAGTTGTTGTGAAATGGATGATTTGCTGGAGAGCCAGGATGTAAGTGACATGTAAACTTGTGTATCATAAGCGTACAGGTGATGACAGAGATTATGATTAATAGTGTATAAGCTAAACAGGTGTTGTGGGCAAGATAGTGTGCCAGATATGTTAATGTTTTGGTGTCTATCTAAAATATAATATGATTTGAACCACCGACGAACTGTGTCACACATGCCACAATGTCTATGGAGGCGTTGTGACAGGATTGAATGATCAATAGTGTCAAAAGCAGCTGAGAGATCTAGTAAAGTGATTGCAGTGACTTTGCTATTGCCCAAGTTGTCAACTATGTCATTGTGTATCTTGAGAAGAGCGGTGTCGGTAGAGTGGAATCGTTTATATGCAAATTGTAGATCGTTTGAAAACTGACTAGAGAGGGTGCACATGCGGACATGCGCACACGCACGCACTAGAAGGTCCTTGTCACAATCGCTATATTTAAAATTACTACACTATGTTTAAAATCGCCACATATTAAAACAGTTGTCAGTTATTATTTCAATAAATATCACTCAGACAAATATAAAATATAATATATGACAAAACAGGTTAAGTCATCTTATATCTTCACCAAAATGCATACACTATATTGCGATACGTATAGCAAAACGACCTTCTCTATTGAGATATATCTCGATATAAAAAAGTTTGGCAAATTGGCAAACCTAGTTTAGAGTAAATGATTTAAGGATTTCATACAACACAAAGAATAAGTACACACGAGGGGAGCATTGTCGCCCGTCTGGCTGTACTGATACAATCGTGCCTGTCGTTTACTAACTCCGCCCACTTGGGCTCTGAAAAGAGCAGCCGAAATTAGCTCGCTATATAAACTGCGGCGGGACTGTACTGTAACAGTGGCGCTGCGGTCCGGGTCGGGGAAGGTCAGGCTTGTGTAATGTGGGGCTTGGGTCGTGGCATGTTAGGTGGTGACTGATCGGTCACCGTCACAGCCACCTGCCGGTGCTACCGAGGAGTGCTGCGTTCTGCCAGCAACAACGACCTGTATGTGCTGCCATCTAGCAGCCGATACGGCGACAGGATGTTCTCAGTCGCAGCCCGAGGACGTCGAACAGTCTTCCTCTCCACATACAGACAGTCGGCTTTACTATGTTTATATATGTGCGTCATGTTTTAACTAATTTACTATCATATATTTAACCCATGCATCTTATCATATTTTAAGCGGGTCTGAATGGACTTTGTCCAGATATACGGCGTTATGCAAGTGTACTTACTATTGTTATTATTGTCATTAGTAGTAATATTATTGTCATTATTATTATTATTAGCATTATTGTTATTATTATTATTATTGTCATTATTATTATTAGTATTATTATTGTCATTATTATTATTATTAGTATTATTGTTATTATTATTAGTAGTAGTATTATTGTCATTATTATTATTAGTATTATTATTATCATTATTAGTATTAGTATTATTATTGTCATTATTATTAGTAGTAGTATTATTGTTATTATTATTATTAGTAGTAGTAATAGTATTGTTGTTATTATTATTGTCATTATTATTAGTAGTATTATTATTATTGTCATTATTATTATCACAATTATAATGTACTTTCAAGATGTGTTAACTTTAGCAAAACGTCAATCATCCCAACAGAAATAGCTTTTAGTCATAATTTGTTGCCCCTAAGTTAATTTCGGGTAGTTTTGACTTGATCCATATTCACTATTGCTTACGTCTGGTTGCATGATATGGCATTATAATTAATTACTACTTGAATATTGTCATGAATTGGGAAAGCATTTCATATATAAGCATTACACTTCTGCTTTCTCCATTTTCACAAGAAATTGTGATTGAATTTGAAATTAAACACACAGTATTGTATGTATAATATACTATAATACTTAGTTGAAATAAATTGATTGAATTGATATGAATGAAAGCAAGTGGTTGCGTGGTTGTGTCCGTTTCTTTGTAGGAATTTGGAAAACATGTTCTCCAGCTCTGTCATTTTAGCCGTTTGGTCCTAGTGGCTCTGTTCCGTGCGTGGTTCCTGTGTGGTTAGTTATAGTTCAATTAGTCTGGCACTCATGCAATATCTATTCATCGTTGCCCGAATTTTCTCGCGCTATTGTTCCTATATCCTACTAACTGGTGTACTAAGTTTAAAACGTTCCCACGAGAAAACACTGCGTTAGTGTTGTTAGCCTAGGTTCAAACACTACAGTGTCCAGTTTCAAAACACTGCGGTTACGATCAACTCAAAGACAGACCTAGTTAAAATGCCAAGCACGATTTGTTCGAGAAGTTTGTAGCATAATGATGTCCATAGATAGTTTCCAATCACAGTATGCATAATACTATGATAGAATACTTAAACACAATCTGCATTTAGACGCAGCACTCGTATTGTACATTAATGTCAATTAACATAGTTTGGAGGGATTATGTGCTTCAAAGAACGCCTGGTGACAGTGCCTGAATAAAGGTGGTATAAATGATACGTAGAAACGTAGACGCGTAGACATTAACGCTTGTATTGGCAAGATATCGATCGGCTTGTAATAACCGCCTTGAAGAGTGCATACAATACGACGAATAAGCGTTCGCGAGGCGAGCATTGTCGCCCGTCTGGCTGTACTGATACAATCGTGCCTGTCGATTACTAACTCCGCCCACTTTGGCTCTGGAAAGGGCAGCCAAAAATAGCTCCCTATATAAACTGCGGTGGTAGTGGACCGTAACAGTGACGCTGCGGGCCGGGTCGGGGAGCGTCGTGCTTGTCTAACGCCGGTTATGTGTCGGCCGAACGTTCGGTCACCGTCACAGCCACCGACCGGTGTGAGTGCTGGGTTCAGCCTACTGTTACGTTTCCCATCAATGACCATGTTAACGTTTTGTACGATTATAAGAAAACGAGACCATCAACAATTCTGAAACTTCTTACCTGCCGTTGTCAACACCTCATTGACATGCTGGTCAAGTTTAGTAAAAATCACCTATTTCTAACTCTTTTAAAATGCCTGAACGTGCCATGCCCGTCAACGTTTACCAATTTCTGCATAAATTACTACGCACACGCGCCTTGTGGTGAAAAAATTACCAAAATCCTTCCGCCTATTGAAATCATCTAAAAATCCACACTGCCAATATGTTCTACCAGCAAACTTGCCGATGTGTCTGCTCAAATGCAGTTGTGTCAGATGATATGATTTTTTTTTTAATTACACATATCTAAAATTACTGTGTCCTATATTCGTGTGTAACACACCAGGAATCTAACTGAGGCATGATTCCTGCTGCGTTCTGCCAGCAAAAACGACCTGTATGTGCTGCCATCTAGCAGCCGATACGACGACAGGATGTTCTCAGTCGCAGCCCGCGGACGTCGAACAGTCTTCCTCTCCACATAAAGACAGTCTCATCCTTACACTTTTAAGAGACTGATGTAGTAAGTTAAAAATATTCCCCCGAGAAAACAGTACGGTAGTGTTTTAAACCTAGGTTCTAAACACTACAGTGCCAAGTTTCAAAACAGTTACGTCCAACTCAAAGTCGAGTACAGATAAAATGCCAACCACAGTATATTCGACGAGTTGATAGCATAATGATGTCCATTGCTATGCGATCACATTATGCATAATAAGATAGTAGAACATTTGAGAAAAATCTGCATAGTGTACATTAATGCCAGGGCCGGATTAACCATGGCACAAGTGGTACACTCGTGCCACATTAACCATGGTACAAGTCATACACTCGTGCCACATTAACCATGGTACAAGTGGTACCCTCGTTCCACATGAACCATGGTACATGTGGTACACTCGTATCACATTAACCATGGCACAAGTGGTACAATCGTGCCACATTAACCATGGTACAAGTGATGCACTCGTACCACATTAATCATGGTACAAGTGGTACACTCGTGCCACATTAACCACGGTACAAGTGATTCACTCATATCACATTAACCACGGTACAAGTGGTACACTCATGCCACACTAACCAAAGTACAAGTGATACACTCGTATCACCTTAACCATGGTACAAGTGGTACACTCGTGCCACACTAACCAAAGTACAAGTGATACACTCATATCACATTAACCATGGAACAAGTGTTACACTCGTACCACATTAACCATGGTACAAATGATACACTCGTGCCACATTAACCATGGAATAAGTGGTACACTCTTTTCAGGTCCACACAAAAGTGGTACACTCGTATCAGGTACGCTCGTATCAGGTCCACATAAAAGTGGTACACTCGTATCAGGTCCACACAGAAGCGATACTCTCGTATCAGGTCCACACAAAAGTGATACACTCGTATCAAGCCCACACAAAAATGGTACTCACGTATCAGGTCCACACAAAAGTGGTACACTGGTATAAGGTCCACACAAAAGTGGTACACTCGTATCAAGTCCACACAAAAGTGGTACACTCAAAGGAAAAAAGGAGCTCCCACAAAATTAATCATAATCCATCTGATTAGCCGCTTAGAGTCTGTCTTCGCGTCCCTTGATTCAGACAGACTGAAGTGAACCTCAGAAAATACGGACGTGTAGTTTGTGACAGGACTATTATTATCTTGTTTGTCGTCAGACGCTACATTGTTGGTATATATGTTTACATAACCTCGTCGACAACACTTTGTGAAAGTTTGTGACATAACTATTATTATCTTGTTTGTCGTCAGACGCTATATTGTTGGTATATATGTTTACATCCCCTCGTCAACAAAACTCTGTGAAAACCGACGCTCAAACGTAGTCGAATAAACGCAAAGGTATGGGGTTACCTACATAGGCAATGGTATGGGGTCACCTCCATAGTCAAAGGTATGGGGTTACCTCCACAGTCAAAGGTATGGAGTTTCCTCTATAGTCAAAGGTATGGGGTTACCTCTATAGACAAAGGTATGGGGTTACCTCTATAGTCAAATGTATGGAGTTACCTCTATAGTCACAGGTATGGAGTTACCTCTATAGTAAAAGGTATGGGGTTACCTCTATAGTCAAAGGTATGGGGTTACCTCCAGAGTCAAAGGTATGGGGTTACCTCCACAGTCAAAGGTATGGGGTTACCTCCATAAGCAAAAATATGGGGTTACCTCCATAGTCAAAGGTATGGGGTTACCTCTATAGTCAAATGTATGGGGTTACCTCCATAGCCAGAGGTATGGGGTTACCTCCATAGTCAAAAGTATGGGGTTACCTCCGTAGTCAAAAGTATGGGGTTACCTCCACGGTCAAAGGTATGGGGTTACCTCCACAGTCAAAGGTATGGGGTTACCTCCATAAGCAAACGTATGGGGTTACCTCCATAGTCAAAGGTATGGGGTTACCTCCATAGTCAAAGGTATGGAGTTGCCTCCATAGCCAGAGGTATGGGGTTACCCCCATAGTAAAAAGTATGGGGTTACCTCCACAGTCAAAGGTACGGGGTTACCTCCACAGTCATAGGTATGGGGTTACCTCCATAAGCAAACGTATGGGGTTACCTCCATAGTCAAGGGTATGGGGTTACCTCCATAGTCAAATGTATGGGGTTACCTCCATAGCCAGATGTATGGGGTTACCTCCATAGTCAAAAGTATGGGGTTACCTCCTTAGTCAAAAGTATGGGGTTACCTCCATAGCCAGAGGTATGGGGTTGCCTCCACAGTCAAAGGTATGGGGTTACCTCCATAGTCAAAAGTATGGGGTTACCTCCATAGTCAAAGGTATGGGGTTACCTCCATAGCCAGAGATATGGGGTTACCTCCATAGTAAAAAGTATGGGGTTACCTCCATAGTCAAAAGTATGGGGTTACCTCCACAGTCAATACTACTCGTCCCGTTATTTGTCTTTCGCGCACTCGGTCAGCCCCCCCCCACACACACACACAAAGTGTGTACCAGACCCCCCACGTTGTTAATCCGGCACTGACTGGTAATTATATTGGTGATACATAAATGTATGAAATTCCTAGCGTGCGTGAGTTCGTGCCCGTGTTCGTACGCGTGCGTCTGTGTGTGTGTGCGTGCGCGTATCCTGCGTTTTCGGGGTTATGACATTTGACAACCTTTATACGGCCCACACACTGGTAAAATTGTGATTTTACCAATATATTATGCATAGATTACTACTATCTGTAATTCGTCATCAGAAATTATGTACTAGTGCATTATCACAAAACAAACTGTAACCGCCTGCTATTAAAGACGATAGCGACAGCCAGTTAATTACTGGAATCATGTGTACCAGACATCTCCGTAAGACATTCCGCATTCCTTTCTTTAGAAATCATCCATTCTTGTGTTCTACAGTTCCTGTGGTTAGTCACATCGTCATATCTATGAAGTGCGTTGTCGCGCCGTAAGGAATACCAGACCACAGTAACTCTTGTGACGGCAATTCTACCGCAAATCACTGGGTCGTGGCGGCCGAAAATAGCTCCCTATATAAATGAAATCGGCGGCCTCCGTCAGCCAGTCGAAGCTGTATGCGTCGACACGGATCTGTGACGGCGCTACTCACACGCTCAACGGCTTTCAATGAGTTGTGCGTGCGGCGAAATCGCCGTATCGCTGAATCCGTTACGACATTCGCCTGTCGGAGATTTATTTGATTCGTCGCCAAAATCTACAAGGAGAGTATGTTTGGCCGTAGCACCAACTGGCACTCTCCGGGTGGAATCGCGTGGTTAAGCGAGAAGGTCGGCTATGTTTCATTAAGAGAAGACAATAGAGGGGATGTAAACATATATAAAGACTGAGTACGACTATTTTAAAAGAAGACCAGATGGTCTGGTACTTACCAGTGTAGAAGGATAACTACAAGGGAAGAACCGAAGAGGTATAAGAAACATGGGTTGGACGGACAACATGAAGCATTCGACAAGTGACTAGAGAGATTGCAAGGAGACGCCAACGACCAACGGCTACACAAGACGATCACTGGAATACATTGGAACCACGTGGCCGTTGGCTCGTGCGATGCGGATCGGGTCAAGACGTTGGATATCTGTGATATGTCTTTTTGGATAACGGCGAAGATTCGGTTAAGTCTTCACTAATTCCAAGATTTTGTTTTGTGACGATGGTAGCAGCGTGTTGTGCATAACTATATACATGGAATACTGTTTGCCGTTCGCGTATGTTGACAGCAACGGTATTGAATAGACAATTCAGAACGTGCAACGTTTTGGTAGTGTACATATTTGTATTAGAGTGGGAGGTTCCATGCTGAAAATCAATCTTGGGTGCGATACCATATATATATATATATATATATATATATATATATATGAGTATTAAAACTAATATTATGTTTACATACATATATATCAACGGCTTGGAAGATGATATAATAACCAAAGTACTGATTCCAAAACTTAGCTAGCAGGGGCATAACACACGAGAAGGTGGTTTAACAAAGCTGGAGACGACGAGTTTAAGACCAAATAGAAGTGTTTAAAATATTGATTTGGTATGAAGATACTGATAAAAGTACGGCCCCCAATAAAGGAAGTGAATGTAGAATAGCTAAGAGCAATAGGCAGCTTTTGCAAGACAATAGTGTAAAATATACAGTGTTCATTCTAATAGAGGACGACCACATGGAACAAATCATCCACTGATTGTGTCAGCAACAGCAGTACAGTACAGTACAGTACAGTACAGTACAGTACAGTACAGTACAGTACAGTACAGTACAGTACAGTACAGTACAGTTACACGTCAACCATAAATATCCTACATGGGTGGGATACGCGCAGATGGAAATGTTAGGCTGTCCAAAGTTCAATGACATAATTGTCCATTGCTACATCAAGCATCGTGAATTAGATCTTGTGAGATATCGTTAACTGTTAGATAACGTGAGTCATGCTTTATCAGATTGCTGGTATATAACCGTGAACTTTACTTGACGCGAGTGCACTATTTGACCACGAAGCAATCGTGACACGCTATCGGGGTCTTCCGGGAAAGTGAACGAGCCCACGCACTCGCGACACGCGGAACTGCCCCCGGTGACTTGACCCCTGAAGCAGTCTTTCAGGTACAAAGCTAAACGTATCGTAAAATCTTGGCATATAGGATAAACTATATCTACTCTGTCATCTCGACCGCCCACATGTGATTTGATGAACCCCGATTTTTCACATATTTTGTTCGTCCTATATCTAATTTGAATGTTTCGACCCGAATGTCATGTTTACATTGTATACAAAAAGCCAAGGTCGATATTCGTAAACAGATAACGGCAACGATATTTAACAACTGTGGCTTAATAAAAATCATTGGTGGTCAATATGTTAGAATACATATAGGTTATATTATGTAACATGCTTTTAAGAAAAAAGGACCAGACGTTGTGCCAAACATGGGACAATGTAGGTTAAGCACGCGCACAGGAACTTATTTTGTTAAGTCCTAATGTTAGTTAGTTAGTTAGTTAGTTAGTTAGTTAATTAGTTAATATGAGAGTCAATTTGATTTTTTTTAACCAAAACCATATGTTCTTTGTAATAATGAAGGGGGTGGGGTGGGGCATGGGGGGTGTAAGTGAATCCAGGCTCGAGTAAGGGAATCACACGGTGGCGCCATTTCGCGGAGCCTGGATAATCGAGGCTACCTTAGCTACGGAACGCAACAAACCGGTTCCACCATGCCACGATGAGACAGGTCATTAATTTACTTCGTGGTTCACGGCATGCGAATATAGTGTCAGTGACCTTGATGCAGGACCCCTTTTCAAGGATTGTTCTGCGCCCTGAACAAAGTAGTCGTGAACATGAAAATGGCACCTTTACGGACTACGACACTTGCGCAACGTACATGTTTAAATGTATAGTTGTTAGTTGGCAGTACGTGCGTGTACGAATACATAATCCGTTGTGTTTATATGAGGCATTGGGGAGCGTCTTTCGTGTTGATTATCCCCAAAACTAAATTGTAGGTTTTTTAAGAAAATGCTAGTGAAGGTCGGTAACAAAACCGCATTTCAAATACACAGGTAATTGTGAGCACAGCGTGGAATGTCCTCACGGACTGTTAGTGGGAACGTCAACAGTGTGGCGTATCCATGTTTGATATAGTTTTGAGAAATGCAAATGATCCAAGGAGCTCTTTCACCGTAGTAACGCAGGCGCCTGGGTGGGGCCCAGCAGCACGACAAACTCTCAATCGAGAAGACCGGAGCTCGAATCACCTTGCTGCCGTTTCAAAGATCGGGCAATTTCATCCCACGTCGTCTCGGTTCACTCAGCTGTACGCAAGCGTACCTGGCTGTAGACAGTGGTGAGCGAACATTTTTCGTGCACTAATTGCAGCGTGGCTGAATGCTTCCCGGGGAAGTCGAGTTGGTGTTGGAATGAACAAGGCTGCCAGGGGTGAAGTGTAAAGCGCAATGAATGGACGCTACACAAACACGTACCTTTGTCCTAAAACGAGCGCCTGGCAAGTTAACTCAATGATTTGTGCATCCTCGCCGCCAGGTGTTCTGACTACAGGTTAATCCGCCAGGGGTTCTGACTACATCAGTACACCCGGCAGATCAACCTGCTGAAACGTGGAACTTACGGTTATGAATTAACCAATAGCGGCCGTCCCTGGGATTTCGGGGGCTCGCATACGGCAATTTAACTTTAATTGGCTGCGGACCGATCTCTGTTTGACACTTTGAGCACGGGCCGCTAGCGCCAAGAAACACGTCACCAAGACAACAAGTGGGCCAAAGTACAAAATTAATGATCTCGCTAATGACGTGGGATAAACTGAAAAATCCATGTTTCAAAGGGTTTATCTGCCACAGGTCTTGCTGTACTATTAGTACTGGCTTGCGAGGGTGGATTTGTGTGCCTGGTGATTACTAAGTCGTTCGTTTACGAAATACGGTCGGCAGATAACCATGTCGTTCAACTGTACGATTGACTATACCTGAGAAGGAAGTGTGTGACTTTTCGATATTGCACTACATACGTAGGTAACTTCCTACCGGATGGCTAAGTCAGGAAAATAATAGATCGAACACATTGTGTAGCGTATAACCCGTTGTTGACTCACACAGCGATACACTATTTGTAATTGCGCAAAAGTGAATCATAGCACGACGGTTCAAAACGTGGTCACAAATTGAGCATTCGAGGGTCCATTCCGTGACAGCCCTGAATGCCGGGCACGCTAGATAACGTCAACTGAACGTGCACCGATAAAGTGTCTCAGATAAGCCTGAGGAACGGGCATTTGTAACGGCGGTAAACACACACAAATCTGCGCGGGCGCGAAAGCACGCACGCACGCACGCACGCACGCACACGCAAGGCCACGTTTACCCAACTACATGCAAGCTTGTATAACGAATTACATAATACGTTGCGTGTTCAGGTTAGTTATATTTTATTAGCAGTGTTCTATCTACAATATGCAGCGTATAACAGTATCACCTTAAAGCACAATAAATTTAATATATAATAATTAAATGGCATATGTATATATACATATATATATATATATATATATATATATATATATATATATATATATATATATATATATATATATATATATATATATATATATATATATATATATATATATATATATATATATATATATATATATATATATATATATATATATATATATATATATATATATATATATATATATATATATATATATATATATACATATATAAACACTGGGTGGTCACTATGGATCAGCACGCCGTGATCTTCCAGCGTGCATCATTTTTATGGCTTATTCATCCACTCAATCCACGGTTTGATTAAATGAAAGCCTGTGTATATACAATTATGGACATGTCGAATGACGTCATGTAGCGTATCTGCTAAGGCCGGTTTACACGAGCAATTAATTGCCCAATTGGTCGGCCGACACGATGTTGCACGGTATCGCGATGGAAGAGTCGCTCGTGTAAACGAACTCGCTATGCCGGTTGACAATGTGTAGCTAGGATTGTGTCCCTTGAATTGGGACTTGCCTCAATTTGTCCAGCTGGTGGTGATTATGAAGCAGTGGTCAAACAGTGGACAACAGCTACCGTCGTGACCTCTTACATATCGTGATCTATCTACACAACAACCACCATACTTGGCTAGTTTCCTGCATCCTTGCAATATCCCTAGGCAGCTCAGATAATCAATTTTACAACTTAGTTTGCCTACAGCAAAACTTAACTTGGGTAAACGTGCTTTCTCTGTCGCTGCGCCTAGGGTCTGGAATGAACTCCACATCAATTTTAATTTTTTTTGAAGAAGTCGCTCGTGTAAACCGACCTTTATACCGAGAGACTCTTAACGTCATATATAAACAAACTGTCCAATCCATTAAGCCATTACAACAACAGAGCTACACCAAGATACGTATTGATATATATATATATATATATATATATATATATATATATATATATATATATATATATATATATATATATATATATATATATATATATATATATATTATATTACGATCCGAACATTGAATCGCGCCAACAAATGTAGACTCGCAACAAACGTTTAACAATGTACGCCTAGCATTAGATGAGTTGTTCGACTAGATATGTGAAAGTTACCGCGCATATCATACAATATAACTTTGACAACAACAGTACATATTAATATGCAACGGCTTGAATTCATTCGTCAGATCTAAAATTCAATTGTCAGATCTAAAGTCAAAGCTAAAGCCTAAATTGCCGTGTTATAAACTGCGTGTTACTTGGAGACTACATTAGTCGTCAATGTTTTCTTGGTGGTGAGAGTTCCTCACTGGGTAAAGCGTGTTCTAATATGCAGCAGTCTATGTCAGATGTCGTCCCTTGTCGATATTCGGTGTCTGTGGAATCTTCTGTTGTTTAAGTTGGGGCTGCGGAAATTTCTGTAGTTTTAGTTGATGAAGAGGTCTGGACTGTTGTTGTTTAGACAGTGGCAACCTCTGCAGCCGCAGTTGATGCAGTGGACTGATCTGACGTTGAAGCTGTGGAAACCTCCATAACTGTAGTTGACGTAGTGGTTGGCTCTTGAGTTGTTCTGGCTGCAGCTGTAGCTGTAGTTGTTGTAGTAGTAGTCGTAGCAGGAGTAGTCTTTGGAATCACTATTGTTTCAGACTTGATGCCAATATCATTCGCATCCAACCCATTAGCCTTGAAGAATTCAGTTTTATTTACCGCCTTTTTGAGTTCATTCTCCAGGACGCTTCCAAGATTAGCCAAGTCGGCGGAGCCACCGTCCGCTTTCGCTTTCTGTTTCAACTTGGCAGTATCGAAAGACAGTTTGCTGTTTACGATCACGCTGCCCTCTCTGAAACAAACACAGTTTTTTGCATATTATCTTGAAAATCCGTGTAGACATGGTTATATCACAGGCTGTGTGTGTGTGTGTGTGTGTGTGTGTGTGTGTGTGTGTGTGTGTGTGTGTGTGTGTGTGTGTGTGTGTGTGTGTGTGTGTGTGTGTGTGTGTGTGTGTGTGTGTGTGTGTGTGTGTGTGTGTGTGTGTGTGTGTGTGTGTGTGTGTGTGTGTGTGTGTGTGTGTGTGTGTGTGTGTGTGTGTTCGAGTGCATATGCATATGCGTGGATGTGCGCGAGCGTGTGTGCTTTCTTGTCTTTTGCATGCGTGCATGTGTGTATGGCAGCTTGAGCGATTCAGTGTGTGTGTGTGTGTGTGTGTGTGTGTGTGTGCGTGTGCGTGTGCGTGTGCGTGTGCGTGTGCGTGTGCGTGTGCGTGTGCGTGTGCGTGTGCGTGTGCGCGCGCACCCATGCACACACAGCTCACCGTTACTATCACACACAATTGCTCGCGCATTCACACTCACTCGTGCACGCATGCACACACGCGGTGTTGGTTGTTGTCACAGCCGCGATATTATTGCTATTTTTTGTTGATTTTGCTGTTGTTGCTGCTGTACTTACTCGAAACCAGTAACGTCACATCCTGTCATCGTGTCGCTAAACGCCTCTTTCATCTGGATAAACACAACAATGATATAATTAATCCTTCAACATAACTATTAATAATAATATTATGCTAATTACGTTCTGCTATCCGCAAGTTAATGTTATAAGTTTGGTTGGACTTCCTGAATACTATGTTCCCTCGGGTTAGACTTATTTTGACGCATTAATTCGTGTGTAAATTGTTTTTTATTTAAGCTTTGTGAAATCATCGTACAAACCATTACTTTATTTTGATTGGGTCCGGTCAAAATCCGCTAAAAGATGCTCAGGTTGTCAGTTTTTATATAATACGACATAAGTCTATACACACCTTCGCAAGTTAGCGATGAAAGTAAATTCTTTCGATGATTTTAAGAAACGTTCGCTTTCTTTTATGAAACAGACTTCGTACATTTCTGAAGCTATTCACACACAACACATATGAACTTCAATACAACCGATTCCCGAATGGCAGATAACATGAGGAGGTTGTTTTAATTTAGTTGTACCTTTATTGTATGCAATTATTTTATATGTGTTTGGTATATAACACATTTGAACAACGGTTTAAAGTTATTGTTGGCAACTCACCGCTTTACAATAATCAGTGGCTGTGTTCTTGTAAAGCGTCGATGTCGCGTCTTTGAGATCATCCGTAAAGTTCATGCCCGCCAGGTGAAGTTTCAACGTACTCGGCTAAAACAGTATCACACATGTTAAATCAAAATAAAAGTTATTGTTTCGAGGCAATACACCCGAAAGAGTTAATAAAAACTAATAATTTGCAATCACCATCAAGAATATCACGTTAGTGGTTTTCTCATAATCTGTTCTCATTAATCACTGGTGGATATCGTGGAAACATAATTTGCATTCCAAATCTTCGCTTATGCAACTGAGGTCGATTGGGGCGGGTCTATTTTCTCACCAAGCAAACTGCGTGTTGTCGGTGTACACGATTTGTGGTCTGATGTGTATGATAAATGTGTAAATTATAGAACATTATGTCATCAGAAATCCCGTCTAAATAGGAGCGTTTATGATTCAAAAGAAAAAGTGAGATACGACCTATGCCGAACATTAGTAATTAAATCAGCCGCGATTTTTCACTCCAAAAACATACGTGCCTGATATAAACGAGTAAAATCCTACTAAAAATTTTATTAGTCGACATGTCTACTGAGACAAAGTTTATTTCCATGTTTATTCGAGTAAATCAAACATCTGTGCTAACATAACATCTCCTGGATGGATGAACATAAACATACTAAATCTGGGCAGTTATTGTCAAAAGCTTTTAAATATCGTTTTCTTTGTATAAAAACGCATGTTCCACAATGAGTAAATGTTTTCTACCGTATACATTGCACACGCCAACTCATACCTTTGTCTGGTATCACTTGGACAGTGGCTTTAACGTCCTTTAAGAAAGCATTATCGCTCTTCTCAATCTCATTCTGGATGTAAGCGTAGATGTTTTTTTTGTCCGTCTTCTTCACCAAATCCGTCAGGTCAGTCCAATCAAATGTCAGAGAAGAATAGACGTGTACGCTTCCTTGCCTGTTGAAAACACTTGATGATTATTCTAAACGTATTTTGTTATGTTAACGAATACCAGAAAGTATAATTCGAAATAAAAATAATGGTTAGCAGACAAGTTGATATCGTAGAGAAATGCCTGGCTCAAACAACTCAACAACGATTGCATTATCGGACAAAAAATAAATAATACACGTATTTACCAAATCAACGTATGACGCTTTGAAACGGAAACGAATATATTTAATAAAGTTGCGATACGTTGCATATCTATGCCAATATAATTGTATTTGGAAATGTATTACTTTATAGAATAATGATTTATTTATCATGCAATTATTTAAGTAGACTGTAATCGTTGTTTGTGTTTCAAAAACAGCTTTGTATCATCAATGTGGAATGGATAGCTTCAAAAGTTTAAATATGCACAACTGTTCGATTCTGGACAACTTATGAAAGTCAGTCAACTTAGTTTAAATAAAACCCTTACTTGAGAGTATCAACCTCACATTTGAGGAGAACACCGCCGAAAACGTTCTTCATCTGAAACAAGATATCCACAACTCACTGTGCTTGCGTACGTGCGTGCGTGCGTGTGAACACGTGTAAGCGTATATGTATGCGACAACTCACTGTGCGTGCGTGCGTGCGTGCGTGCGTGCGTGCGTGCGTGTATGTATGGGTGTATGCGTGTGTGCATGTATAAAGTTTATTGTATGTGTAAGACAAGATGTTCCTTGTCGATTGTAGAAACACATTTTATTACCAGGTTCTACATATATAGTTTCCTTCCAACGATTGCTATAGATAATCCTCTACACTTTCTGCAGTCCCTGTAACAGTGGAATAAGCGAATATACACTTACGGCTTCACAATATTTCTTATTCATATCCTTGAATTCCTTGTTTCCGGCATTGTTCATTCCATCCTTCCATGTCTCGTTGGGTAGGTGCACGTTTACCTCGTACACCACTACATACATATAACGAGGCATATCGTATTTCAATCATGGCTTTCTTATGCTAATTAATGTCATCCTGATTATTTATTTTGTTTGAACGTTATAATATCGATAACGCCTTTACACGTCAACAGGTATATAACTCAATTAACACAGTGGCTCTAAAATGTATATAACATAACATCTCCTGAATGGATGAACCTAAACATACTAAATTCGGGCAATTACTGTCGTATGCTTTTAAACATCCATTTCTTTGTATAAAAAAGCATATTCCACAATGATTAAACTGTTCTACCGTATACATTGTACACGCCAACTCTACCTGTATCTGGTATCACTTGGACAGTGGCTGTGGCGTCCTTTAAGAAAGCATTATCGCTCTCTTCAATCTTATTCTTGATGTAAGTTCGGGCTTTTTGTTCGTCTTCTTCACCAAATCCGTCAGGTCATTCCAATCAAATGTCAGAGAAGAATAGACGTTTACGCTTCCTTCCCTGTTGAAAACACTTGATTATTATTCTAAGCGTATTTTGTTATGTGAATATATACCTGAAAGTATAATTCTAAATAAAAATAATTGTTAGCAGACAAGTTGGTATCGTAGAAAAATGCCTGGTTCAAACTGTTCAACAACGACTGCATTATTGGACAATAAATAAATAATAAACGTATTTACCCAAACAACATCTGACGATTTGAAACGGAAACGCATACATTTAATAAAGTTGAGATACGTTGCATATCAATACCAATATAATTGTATTTAGAAATGTATTACTCTAAAGAATAATGAATAATTCATCATGAAATTATATAAGTAGACTGTAATCGTTCTTTTTGTTTCAAAAACAGATTTGTATCATCAATGTGGAATGGATAGCTTCAGAATTTGAAATATGCACAACTGTTCGATTCTGGACAATTTATGAAAGTCAGTCAACTTATTTTAAATAAACCCTTACTTGAGATTATCGACCACACATTTGAGGAGAACACCGCCGAACACTTTCTCCATCTGAAACAAGATATCCACAACTTACTGTACGTGCGTGTGTGCGTGTGAAGACGTGTAAGCGTGTATGTATGCGTGTGTGCGTGTGTCCGTGTATAAAGTTTATTGCATGTGTAAGACAAGATGTTCCTTGTCGATTGTAGAAACACATTTTATTACCAGGTTTTACATATATAGTTTCCTTCCAACGATTGCTATAGATAATCCTCCACACTTTCTGCAGTCCCTGTAACAGTGGAATAAGCGAATATACACTTACGGCATCACAATATTTATTCTTCATATCCTTGAATTCCTTGTTTCCGTCGTTCTTCATTCCATCCTTCCATGTCTCGTTGGGTAGGCGCACGTTTACCTTGTACACCACTACATACATATAATGAGGCATATCGTATTTCCTTCATGACTTTCTAATGCTAATTAATGTCATCCTGATTATTTATTCTGTTTGAATCTTGTAATATCAATACCGCCTTTACACGTCAACAGCTATATAACTCAATTATCATAGTGGTTCTAAAAATGTGTACATTTGTTTTCATTATATACATTTTATTTACCATAATTTGTTTCTGCAATTAAACAAACGTAACTCACTTGGATATGCGTCATCATCTTTCACTGAAACAAGAAACATATTTCGTGTGAGCGGAGCATTCCCAAATAGCACCGGTAAACACAAACATTTTCGGTTTCGTACTTTCGTTAGTGTGTCCATGCTACTAGTCAGTTATTCTGGGAATAATCGTCCCATCCTCGCCACAACGCGATGAGGATGACCAACATATGTTGTCAATCAACAGCTCTCGCGAAAATCACACCAGACACAGCTGTTTCCATTTGCGTGACTTAAAACTCCATCCTCGACTGATATAGCCTATCACAAATCCATCTCGTTGGTGTTTAAATGTGTACTGTGTGCATAGTTCATGTAACATCCAAGTGTCGATTTAATAAAAAAAATCAAATTTTTGTTCAAATCTTCGACAGAATTTAATTTAGTCGTTATATCTGGTAAGGTTGAAAATAGTGGATTTCCACAATGGTAAACGCTGTGGGGTCAAGGCCGATCAGGGGTGGGACTTCCGTCCTCTTGCTGATCACGTGACAAAGTTACGATGTTTCACCAAGTGTTTTCAGTGTTTCCATTTTCATTTCACTGAATGTTTGACCAAACATAGTTTGTCTGATGATTTCAAAAACTACATACACAAGTTGTACAAACGAGCTAGCATGTTGCAGTAGATACTATGTAGGTTTGACTTTTTGCAAGATGAATTTAAAATTTAAAACGAGGAAGGACATTTAACATATAGTACACTGATAGAATCAAGGCTTTATTAAGCTGTATAATTTATACAATTTTATAATTACAAACCATACAAGTGAGAAACAAACCGCTCCTATACGGAGTTTAATTCATGCATGTACTCTATATCCGGCAAACATGTGTTATTTAAATAGTTTGTTTACTTGAAATATAGTGAAATAATATATCATAACCAGGAGGGTTCTTAGGTGTGAGACATTTTCCAGGTCAGGTGCCGCAGGCCGCGCATTGGTAACCCATGGACGTTAGTGATTTGGAGATCACTGAAGACACTTTGTATTCCAAAAGTAAAAAAGGAAATGCCATTGGTTGGTGCTCAGGTGTTGACCACTCACTGATCGCGTTTCATACGTTATTCGGTAAAAGAACGATATTCTCTGTAAATTACAAGAGGTGACACGTACGCAAATAGATGCTGCGTCTGATTTTCGATAAGAAAAACGGAAACGTTTTTACATAATTTTCATTGCTAAAGTTCACGAGAACATACGTGAGATTTCATGCCTCTGCCTTGAGACCGTGACATTTAATGCAAAACCGTGAGTCTCACGACATATGCGTGAGAGTTGACAGTATCTGTTCGGGTTACATGCAGCGAAGTACTCACAATACAGCCAGAGTGCCACCTATCGCCAACGTCAAGAGTGCGAAGCCCACGATGACTGCGATGATCAGACGGCCCTTGTAGCTGCTGTAGCTGCTGTAGCTATTCCCACTTCTGATGGAGAACTAAAAATACGGATTGAAAATGTCTAGGTGGGTTTGTGTGTGCGAGGGGCCATCCCCCACCACCAAAAAGGCGGTGTTCGGCTCAGCGTTACGCAGTGCTACACGGGGATGGAGGTGTCTTCGTTATTGAACAAATTCTTGCTGGTCTAGCTGTTGATATCAGACAGATAGCATTGATTGTTATGCTGGCATATTTCATCTGAATCCCAACGGAAAATTAATGCGGATTTTATCATGTATCAGTGAAGTATGTAATGGCGCGCGAAAAGTCTGCAAACTTGGTGAAAAGTAGATGTATGCATAATAGGCGTGGGGGTCTTTCTCAAAACGAACGTCTAACGTTGTTCAGGCCAGCGCTACGAAGCGTGACAAGGGGTAGGGTTGGTCTAAAAAAAACCAATCTGTTGTGATATCCTTTACAGATAGCCCCCAGTTGTCGGATAGAAATAGGAGTGTGGCGATAGAGAGCCATAAAATGTGCGCGTATTTGTTTCTAGCAGACCCGACGTTGACAATACAATACTCTATCGACTGTCATGCAAAGGAATACAACGGCTGCGGAGAGTGCTGGGCTGGGCAACCCGCCTAGTGGCTACCGTCAAGAAATTCTGCCTCAAGGCACCATTAGTGAGACAGCGGCATTGGCAGCCGATACCAGTACACGTGGAATTCAGGTGCCGGTTTCGCGAAGCAATTGTTCGTACGAAGTTCTCGCTCGTATATCCGGTTTCACGAAGCATTCGTCGACTGTTCGTACGTAAGAAGTTCCGTAGCTTACCGCGCTAACATGCAAGTGGTCTGACCCTACCGTAGAATCTGCGTACGCATGTGTAGTCAGCCGTTTTCATTCGGTTTGCGTTTGATCAGTGCTCGAGCTCATCATTCGTCAAGAAAAAAAAATGCACTTCCGGCTTCCTACGAAGGTTTGTACGAAATAACTCCGCACGATGAAATGCACGTAGAATGTTCGTACGAAAGGTCATAGATAGAAAGTTCCTTCGTACACGTAGGAATGTTTCGTGAAACCGGCCCCGGGATATTGCTCCTCATACGCTGGTCACTCTATTGGTGTGCACCAAAATACATCGCTAATTGGGCCACTGGACGTTGCTCTCCATGCGCACATCAACACCGGAAACGGCGACTTCATTTTGAAATTATTTTTTCGATAAGACCGTCAGCTGGCTGTCAGGTCTGGTGAAGCAGAAGAAGTAGAATACACGGATGTTAGTAACTGCTGCACATCCACGCTGTCTTCCTTTTCTATACCAACGGATGAGGAAGTCAAGAACCGAAGACATGCGGATATGGTCCAGCTCCTTCGTGGTTGGTGAAACTATCAATCGCCGAACTACTACCAATCACATCACACATAATTGTAACATGGTCGTCCACTGTCCCAGATTAATACAAGATTGGCCATATCTCGCCACTTATTCAGAGTTGATGTAGAACTACAGGCGTGTGTCAACTTTAGCCTTCCTTTCAAAGATTATCGAGAAATTGGTTGCGCAGCAATTGACACATTACTTGTAAGACAACATATTACTTGTAAGACAACAAACTGAATGATGTGTTGCAATCACCTTACAAGAAGTACCGTTCGGTAGTACAGAGTGACACTATGTTAGCAGTGGACAAGGGATTAGTGATGGTGGTGTTCGGTAGTACAGAGTGACACTATGTTAGCAGTGGACAAGGGATTGGTGATGGTGGTGTTCGGTAGTACAGAGTGACACTATGTTAGCAGTGAACAAGGGATTGGTGATGGTGGTGTTCGGCGTATTCTTTTCGGCGATAGTGGCACTGCATTAGCATGGTTCGTGTCCTATACGTCTGAAAGATACCAATGCATTCGGACTGGAATCCACTTGTCAAGCAAGACGCGTCGTTCATGTATAGTGCCTTTGTTATTTACTATGTACATTACGCCTCTTGGTGACATTATCAGGAAACACGATCTTTACTTTCATCTGTACGCCGACGAAACGCAGCTCTACCGGGTACGTGTGATCAGGTATATGAGTTAGACAGACTCCAGTGTTGGTTGCGTGATATCGAAACCTGATGCTGAACTGTAGCTAAACCGAGGTGGTAATTTTTGGCACGAAGGAGAAATTGTCGGTGGCGAACAGCAGGTTACTGTTGACAGCTGCTTGGTGTCGCCAATGCCGGAACCTTGCAATTGTATACGACTCCACCAAGAGCATGGCAAACCACGTGCAAAACATGGCTTTGTTTACATGACATGGCTCCACAGTATATAGCTGATTTGTTGAATAGTCACTCCGTCACGCGGTCGCTGTGGTAATAGTCACTCCGTCACGCGGTCGCTGTGGTAATAGTCACTCCGTCACGCGGTCGCTGTGGTAATAGTCACTCCGTCACACGGTCGCTGTGGTAATAGTCACTCCGTCACGCGGTCGCTGTGGTAAACCGAGCAACAATTACTTGTGGTACCGAGGAGTAAACTCAAGCGTTACGGGGACTGCTCCTTTAACGTTGTTGTGTCCCTGCTTTGGAATGCGCTAGCAGTGACAGCGTCTTTCAGGAAAGCCATGAAAACATTCCTGTTCCGTCAGGAATATTGTTTGGACAATTGACATTTAAAAAATATGCTTAACATTTTATCATTTAAATTATATGTATGATATGTCTAAAGGTATTTTTTTAAATGCTTGTTAAGGAAACACTAATTAAAAACGAAGTTATGATTATTATCATTAAAGCTATTAGCCAATTCGGTCAATGCACTTTCGCGAACTGGACCTATGCTCGCGCTGTGTCAACATGACGGATCGATTGATTGATTGATTGGTTGATTGACTGATTGATTGATTGATTGATTGATTGATTGATTGATTGATAGTATAATATGTGTTGACCATATCGATTCACTACGTACTGATAATATGTATCGTGAATAGGTAACTGAAGGTAAGTTCTCACATACCGCGATAACCCGTCATCATGAAAGCTCTAAGCGCTTTACACCCCTGGCTGACCTGTTCATTTCAACACCAACACAACTTCTCTGGGAATCATTCAAACACGCTGTAGTTACTGCGCGAAGAATACTCATTCACATATCCACCCATGTCTGTAACAAGGCACTCATTTATGCAGCCGAGTGAACTGTGGAGCAACGTGGAGTAAACGAAATTGGCCCATCTTCGAAACGGCAGCAAGGCGACTCGAAATCCTCAAGTCCCGTCGATTGAGAGTCGATGTTCTACACACTGTGCAACTTTGACGAACAACAATGTACATCATACACTTGGACATATGAGACATATAAGTCTATACATACATATTCCCACAGCTTCAGAAAATATGATATACATAAATCTATAAATACACATGTCCGCAGTTTTAATTTCCTCTATCGGACGGCTGCTGGACTGTAAAGTGATAAATGACCATTTTTTCGTGCGAGTTGAATGTGTACTTTTACAAGACGAACCTTAGACGAACATCCCATGATCAATACTGTTAGCCAATCTGATATTATCAGAGACGGTATAAAGCATGACATCCCATGATCAATCCTGTTAGCCAATCTGATATTACCAGAAAAGGTACATAGCATGACATTCCATGATCAACCCTATAAGTCAATATGATATTATCAGAAACGATATACAGCATGACATCCCATGATCAATCCTGTTAATCAATCTGATATTATCAGAAAAGATATATAGCATGACATCCCATGATCAATCCTAGTAGTCAATCTGATATTACCAGACACGACTTTATTATTTAGACTTTATTATTATCATTATCACTACTATTAGTAGTGTTTTACCATTACTTACCACTGGCCTCTGAGTAGTATCCGCAGGAGGGTCCGCCCAGTTTCGCTGCTCATTCCTACTGGCCTATGGGTCTTCCCTGGACGGCTGCGGGCGTTCCCTCGGCTGTTCCGCCTGTCCTCTGTATCCTGGGTCGGCGGGATGTCGTACGTCGTTCCTTCTGGCATACGGTTCTTCCCTTCTAGGCGAGTCTTGTCGTCTGGGATGCGGATCTTCCTGCATGCGCGATTCTTGTCTCCTGGCGTGTGGATCTTCCGTTCTATTCATGTGTTGTCTCCTGGTAAATGGCTCCTCCCTCGCGGGTTGTGGGCGTTCCCTTGATGGTTCGTCCTTTGACGTGTATCAAGGTTCGCGGCCTCGGTGTACCGCTAACTGCGACTTCGCTCCCATTGCTTCTGCCGTTCCTGCGAGGTCGTTGGTTGGCCCGTGATTCAGACCTTCATAGACTGAGAGGTCTTTGGTTGGCCGTTGATTCAGACCTTGATAGACTGAGAGGTCGTTGGTTGGCCCTTGATTCAGACCTTGATAGACCGAGAGGTCGATGGTTGGCAAAGGATTCAGAGTTTGGTAGTCGAAATATGATCGCATGGCGTAGGCATCGTGAGGCGGGGGACTGCGATGGTTAGCACCCCGTCCATCGTTATACATGGTACGTTGTTGAGCCATAGGCCTTTCCCGTTGTCACCTGTTGGTGGTGTGGCTACCCCTTACTTGGACTGTTGCAATTCGATTGGATTTCTGTCCGTTGAACTACTGAAGTTGCGCCAACCATTCACTGTTCAGCAGTACAGGCCCGACGACGTTGCAGTGGGGTTCCGTTCGTAAATATTATTCAATCTCTACGTATGCGATGACCGCTTGCGATGTATGCAGAGACACCTATCGCGAATGCCTTGTTCGTTATTCTGTGGATATATGGTTCTTGCAGGTCACGTAGAAACGTAGAAACACGTAGAAACGTAGAAAATACGTTGCCAGCTGGTCGGTGTAATTTCCGTGTATGTCGTCCGACTGACTGTTCTGCTAACAAACTTCCTGATTGTACGTCTTGAAGGTAAGTTCATGCATGAATGACCATAGCCAATGCTGACGAACTTCCGTCAACGAACACACGCCATGCGTAAGCCAATCAGCACACTATCAGTTATATAGGTCAGCACCGAGTCATACAGTCACACAAATGCTTCGACACGAAACAGTGTTAAACAGATCGACAATGACATATGTTTCGCCACGCACGCACGCACGCACGCACGCACGCACCCACACACACACACACACACACATACACACACACACATAAATTTATATTATATATAAATGTATATAGATGTATATATATATATATATATATATATATATATATATATATATATATATATATATATATATATATATACACACACGCACACGCACATGCACACACACACGCACGCACGCACACACACACACACATAAATAGTCACATCGAACAAGAGACACGTCAGTAGTGACAACTATAACTTGACTAACTTGTATGAATACTGCGCAGAACGGACGAAAGATCACTTGCCGACGGCGTTGCTTAGAAAATCGTTTTTCTACATCACAATTAACCTTCTGTTTCCTACAGGTTACTTGTTAACCCATTTAGTGCCCAAGTGCAAGTGCATGTACAATCTTGATCTGACAGTGTGTTATTAAGTGGGCACACGCACGCACATACACACACACGCACACACAAACGCATGGACACGTACGGACGCACGCACACATCCACGCACACGCACGCACACGCACGCGCACGCACATATACGCACACGCATGTACACGCGCACACACTTTCACGCACACACACACTCGCATGCACACGCACGCATACGCACAAGCGCGCGCACCCACACGCACGCACAAACACACGCACGCGCGTGCACCCGCACGCACGCGCACGCACGCACGTACACACGGCACACACATGGACGCACGCATGCATGCGTACGCACGCACGCACGCACGCACACGGACACGCATGCACGCGCACAACTTAGGATCAGTACGTCATAGACGTTTTTTTCACTGCGCAAAGGAACAATCGGAAACCCGATTCAGCCTAGCGTTACTAGATTACTAGGGTGCCTTCTTGCCGCGGCAGGCCGACCCATCGAACAGCTATAGAATCATCGCAACACCGAGACATCGCGACGATTTGTTCACACATGTTTGAACAGCCGTTGTCGGCCACACGAACTTTACAATAGCGCCTTGCCATGGATGAGTTCACATCGAGGACACAACTGGCCGCCTATGCGTGCAGCTCAGAGGCTTAGCCCACGTCAACAGGAGGGTATGAAGTGCAGATTGAATGGATTGTGTAAATGTTAGCCGTGTAAAATGTGCAAAATATAATTTAAGCAAATCATACACGGATTGGCAAGTTGTATATTAATGCGGGCTTTCGATAAACTTTGGCTTATTTTCGTGCATGTCATATGGAGTTGGGTTACTTGTTCCAGCAACTTTGTCAAATATCAACCAACGTAGCAAAATATGATAGTCTGCAATACCATCAAAATTCCACACACATGTTAGACATAAATCCCTTGTACGGCGAGGTTGGTATATTCAGAATGATTTTTCGAAGCATCAAAGGTTTGTTAGTGAAGCGGCTCCGGTTGTGAAATGGTTAGTTAACACATATTACGCTTTGTTTGTGATATTGCATAACGGCTGCTTTGCATAATAGTGTTTCCAGCAACGCAGCAGATGCTGAATGAAAATTACCTTTGCCAAGTTTGCAAGAATAGCTGGGTGAGAATAGCTTGGTGAGAATAACTGGGTGAGAATAACTGGGTGAGAATAGCTTGGTGAGAATAACTGGGTGAGAATAACTGGGTGAGAATAACTGGGTGAAAATAACTGGGTGAGAATAATTGCGGGAGTGAAAAGATTAGACAAGCAAATAATGGAGGAGCTGAAGGAGGAAGTTGGTGTGACGGAGAGTCTCACAAGGGAGCTGGTGAGGAGCAGGTTGAAGTGGACTGGACACGTGGACATATTGGAAAGGGAACGGTCGAAGAAGAGTAAACGGCAGAAGGAGTAGAGGAAAATCGAGATTGAGTTGGGACTACTGCGTGAAGGGATATTTGGCGGGAGAGGGAGGGGAATGGAGAATGAGAGCGAGGGATAGGTGGGAGTGGAGACGGGCAGTGAAACGGGATCAGCGACGAAGAAGGGGAAACAGGAGGAAGAGGAAAGCAACTTCTCCGACAAACTCTAAAAAACCATGAAGGCTATGTTTGAGAGATGCAAATGGTTCGAAGAGCTTTTTCACCGTAGTAAAACGTTCGCCTAACATGGTGTGGCCCATTGGCACGTCAAACTCTCAATCAAAAAGATCGTTATTCGAACTATATTGCTGCAATATTTAAGTTTGGGCGATACATTTCACCCCACGTTACTTCGGTTCACTCTGTATAAAAGTTTGGACGATACATTTCACCCCACGTTGCTTCGGTTCACTCTGTATAAAAGTTTGGGCGATACATTTCTCCCCACGTTGCTTCGGTTCACTATGTATAAAAGTTTGGGCGATACATTTCACCCCACTTTGCTTCGGTTCACTCTGTATAAAAGTTTGGGCGATACATTTCACCCCACGTTGCTTCGATTCACTCAGCGTATCTGACTGTAGAGAGTGGTGAACGAATATTTTTCGAGCATCAACTGCAGCGACGCTAAATGCTTCCCTGAGAAGTCGGAATGGTGTTGGAATGAACAGTCTGCCAGGGGTGCAGTGAAAAGAGCTATGACTGGACGCAGCGCTATGATTATACAGACTTACTGTTCTAAAACGGGCGTCTGTCAAGTTAACTCAAGGATCTGTGCGTCCTCGCCACCAGGGGTTCTAACTATATCAGTACCTCTGGCAGATTAACATGCTGAAAGGTGAAACTTACTGTTAACCAAAAGCGGCCGTCAGTGGGATCTCAGGGGCTTGCGTACGGGAACTTGACTTTAATTGGCAGCGGACCGGTCGTGGGCACAGTCTTTGACGTAGTCTGCCACTTTGTGCACGGCTGCGTCTATCTCCACGAAACACGTCGACCAAGACAGGAAGTGGGCCGAAGTACAAATGACTCAACGTATGCCGTGGAACAAACCGAACGTAACGTCTTATCGGATGGCTAAGTCAGGAAAATAAACGACCGAACACTTGGTAAAGCGTATAACCCGTTGTTGACACGCATAACGATAATGTCTATATATGTAACTGGGCGAACACAGTATGAGGGTTCGAAACGCCGCGTAGAACGTTGTGAAAACCACGACACATGACACTTAATAAACTTAATAAACTAAACTTAATAAATTAATATTATGTGACATGAGTGCCTTTGAGCAGGAATATTCACAAGTTTGTTTGTAGAAGCTATTGGCTGTGAAACAGTGCATTTTTTAAAGAGTTTAACTGGCGGAGGGTTTTATGGGAATTTTTCTGCTATGAGCCACGTGGGCGCATGAATACATGGCTATTTTTGTCAAAATTGATAGGCATCGCACGTCGGGGCGATTTAAAAGAGCTGGAGGTAGGTGATTTTGATAAAATTTGGTCAGTATATCAATGAGATGATGGCAATTGCTGTGTACAATTTTCAGAATTTTTGATGGTCACGTTTTCTTATAATCAGACAAAACGTTAACATGGCCACCAATGTAATTCTCAACTGTGGTCTGACTCCAAATAGACGGAAGTCGGGGTCACAAACACGGTTATAAAATGTTGATATGCTTATGTTTTGGTCGTTGTTATTAGCATAATTGTGGATATTACACGTAATTTGATGAAATTATTAGTTTGTTATAACAAATTTCTTATATTTTTTGTAATTTTTGTAAAAATAAATGAATAAATAAATAAATAAATACGGTTGCTAACCTGTCCAATGTTGTGTGTATTTTGACTTAGACAATTGTCGGTGTCAGACTGGATAATATTATATTATTATATAAATATGTTAAATATGATATTTCATTGGTAATAAATACAATTTGTTTATTTTTCATATGCTAAAATGGTATTATAGGGCTTGTGATAAGCTGAAAGTCTACAATAAGCAATTTTTAATATCAACAATAACAGTTGCCTTTCCAAAATGTCTATTCACCACATACCAATACCAATTTCATGTTGTGTGCAGTACTTTGCAACCCTAACCGTAGCTAACCCCATCTCTAGCTAACCACATCCCTGGCTAACCCTATCTCTAGCTAACCCCATCCCTAGCTAACCATAACTCTGAAGTGGTTTACATAAGATATAATCATTCCCATAGGCACAAGTTGATAGGAAAAGTGAACAGTTCGCTTGGAAAAGGCAGACAGCAGTAGCAATCACAAACATCATGGTACAGATCGGATGCCAAAATGGAAAGTTGGCGAAAATTAAGGGGTATGACACAAGTATGTGACGGAACAGGTAGCCATTTTGGACTAGAGCGGTCATTGGTGATATTTGTGTTGTGGCCCAGTGCGTTAGCAACAATGTGTAAAACGTTTGGACAGAATAGTTGTATTTTGGTTGTGTCACACCCACTTGAAGCACTGCGTAGATCAGCATTTTCAATTCTGGCCGCGACTGGCATCTGGTCATGTGATACCTTTTTATGGTGGCGTATCGAAATCAAGCCGTTCGCCTTGTATCCTATCAACTAGAAGTATGAAAGCAGTCACATAAACAATAAAATTGGACAAACCTGAATCAATGGAATTTACCCTAAATCCTGTTAAATGTGAAACATTTCCAATTTTCTTACAAAGTTATGCCACGTTTGGTTTAAAATCAAGCAATTATATGAATATTAATTTTAAAATAAACTCATTAGTATATTCAAAGGGACAGTAAGCAGGCTTCATTGGTTCGCAGTGCTATGTAAATCTAGTGTACATGATCTATGATTTATCAAGTGTCAAAATCTACCTATAATTAAATTATGTGACTGGTTTTCAGCTAATAATACGGGCAAAGCATTGTTTAGACTTAGGCTGTCAAACAAATAATAAAGACTTGACAAGCAGAAGTGTTCCATAATGTGTCTACATATACACTGTGCCGCAACTTTATATAAAATTTGACACTTTCTCAAACAAAAAAATTCCCTATTTGGTGTAAGACCACAGTTGACCTTCCTGTTTTTGTTTCACACGAATGTAGGGCGTATGAAATTGTAAAATGGTAACTTAATAAATTAATATTATGTGACATGAGTGCCTTTGAGCAGGAATATTCACAGGTTTGTTTGTAGAAGCTATTGGCTGTGAAACAGTGCATGTTTTAAAGAGTTTAACTGGCGGATGGATTTATGGGAATTTTTCTGCTATGGGCCACGTGGGCGCATGAATACATGGCTATTTTTGTCAAAATTGATAGGCATCGCACGTCGGGGCGATTTAAAAGAGCTGGAGGTATGTGATTTTGATAAAATTTGGTCAGTGTATCAATGAGATACACTGACTCAGTGTATCTCATCGCAATTGCTGTGTACAATTATCAGAATGTTTGATGGTCACGTTTTCTTATAGTCAGACAAAACGTTAACATGGCCACCAATGCAATTCTCAACTGTGGTCTGACTCCTGATGCACGGGCACTTGTAAGCGCGGTAAACACACAAATCTGCGCGCACGCGAAATTACGCACACACACAAACACACACACACACGCACGCACACACACACTCACACGCGCGCGCACACACACACACACAATCCCACGTTTACCGAACTACATGCTTATATAACGAATTACATTTAACGCAGCGTGTTCAGGTTAATTATATTTTATTAGTAATATTCTATTTATGATAAGCAGCGTACAATTGTCTCACCTTAAAGCACAATAAACTGAATACATAATAATTAAAATGACATTATACTGCTGCAGTGCATAATATTACATAATATTATTGTACACACATGTAACCATTATTGATCGCGTATATATGTATTTCATCATGTATATATATATATATATATATATATATATATATATATATATATATATATATATATATATATTACCTCGTGTTAACTTCACGCTTTATAAATGGCAGTTGCCGTCAAGAAATTCAGTGTTGAACATTGAAAAAATTAAAATGTGATTCGCTAACAAAATGTGTTAGTACGTTTGGTACGGCAACATAGTAAAATAATGCCATATATACATATATATATATATATATATATATATATATATATATATATATATATATATATATATATATATATATATATATATATATATATATATATATATATATATATATATATATATATATATATATATATATACATATATATATATATATATATATATATATATATATATATATATATATATATATATATATATATATATATATATATATATATATATATATATATATATATATATATATATATATATATATATATATATATATATATATATATATATATATATATATATATGTATATATATATGTATATATATATATATATATATATATATATATATATATATATATATATATATATATATATATATATATATATATACATATATATATATATATATATATATATATATATATATATATATATATATATATATATATATATATATATATATATATATATATATATATATATATATATATATATATATATATATATATATATATATATATATATATATATAGACACTAGCTGGTCGTTATGGATCCGCATCCCTTGACCTTCCAGCGTACATCATTATCGATATCCACAAAACCCTTAACCTACTATCCATTAATAGATGTTCAAATTGACCGGATTTGATCCGACACGCTGAAGAAGATTGTTATCGTATATTATACATCCACTCAATCCACGGTTCGTACTGGTCTGCTATTTTGATGTGGTCATGGGTTCCCCATTAGTGGTAGTTGCAGTGTTCGGATCTGACGTTGTGGATGTGGGTTCCTCAGTAGTGGTAGTTGCAGTGTTCGGATCTTATGTTGTGGATGTGGATTCCCCATTAGTGGTAGTTGCAGTGTTCGGATCTGACGTTGTGGATGTGGGTTCCTCAGTAGTGGTAGTTGCAGTGTTCGGATCTGACGTTGTGGATGTGGGTTCCTCAGTAGTGGTAGTTGCAGTGTTCGGATCTAACGTTGTGGATGTGGGTTCCTCAGTAGTGGTAGTTGCAGTGTTCGGATCTGACGTTGTGGATGTGGGTTCCTCAGTAGTGGTAGTTGCAGTGTTCGGATCTGACGTTGTGGATGTGGGTTCCCCAGTAGTGGTAGTTGCAGTGTTCGGGTCTGACGTTGTGGATGTGGGTTCCCCAGTAGTGGTAGTTGCAGTGTTCGGATCTGACGTTGTGGGTGTGGGTTCCCCAGTAGTGGTAGTTGCAGTGTTCGGGTCTGACGTTGTGGATGTGGGTTCCCCAGTAGTGGTAGTTGCAGTGTTCGGGTCTGACGTTGTGGATGTGGGTTCCCCAGTAGTGGTAGTTGCAGTGTTCGGATCTGACGTTGTGGATGTGGGTTCCCCAGTAGTGGTAGTTGCAGTGTTCGGATCTGACGTTGTGGATGTGGATTCCTCAGTAGTGGTAGTTGCAGTGTTCGGATCTGACGTTGTGGATGTGGGTTCCCCAGTAGTGGTAGTTGCAGTGTTCGGATCTGACGTTGTGGATGTGGATTCCTCAGTAGTGGTAGTTGATGAAGAGGTCTGGCCTGTTGCTGTGGATGTGGGTTCCCCAGTGGTAACATCTGCATCCGCAGTTGATGCAGTGACCTGATCTGATGTTGAAGCTGTGGAAACCTCTGTGGTTGGCTCTGGGGTTGTTGTGGCTGCAGCTGTAGCTGTAGTTGTTGTTGTAGTCGTAGCAGGAGTAGTCTTTGGAATCACTATTGTTTCAGACTTGATGCCAATATCATTCGCATCCAACCCATTAGCCTTGAAGAATTCAGTTTTATTTGCCGCCTTTTTGAGTTCATTCTCCAGGACGCTTCCAAGATTAGCCAAGTCGGCGGAACCACCGTCCACTTTCGATTTCTGTTTCAACTTGGCAGTATCGAAAGACAGTTTGCTGTTTACAATCACGCTGCCGTTTCTGAAACAAAACACAGTTTTTTTGCATATTATGTTAAAAATCCATGCACACATGGTTATATCACCGTGGTTGCAGCGGCGGTCCTGGTGAAAAGCAAATGTGTATGTGCGTGCATACGTGCGTGTGTGCGTGCGCGAATACGTGCGTGTGTGCGCGTGGATATGTGTGCGTGTGTGTGCGTGCACGTGCACGTGTGCTTGTTCGTGGGAATGGGCGTACGCGTGCGATTGCCTGTGTGTGCGAGTTCATGTGCATGTGCTTGGACGTGCGCGAGCGAGTGTGTGCGATTTCGTTCCTCTTTGCGTGCGTGCATGTGTATGGCAGCGTGCGTGATCCAGTGTTTGTTTGCGTGTGTGTGTGTGTGTGTGTGTGTGTGTGTGTGTGTGTGTGTGTGTGTGTGTGTGTGTGTGTGTGTGTGTGTGTGTGTGTGTGTGTGTGTGTGTGTGTGTGTGTGTGTGTGTGTGTGTGTGTGTGTGTGTGTGTGTGCGTGCACCCACAGTTGCACGCGCATTCACACTCACTCGTGCACACACGCGGTGTTGGTTGTTGTCACAGCCGCGATAGTAATGCTGTTTGTTGATGTTGCTGTTGTTGCTGCTGTACTTACTCGTAACCAGTAACGTCACATCCTGTCATCGTGTCGCTAAACGCCTCTTTCATCTGGATAAACACAACAATGACATAATTAGTCCTTCAACATAACCATTAATAATAATATTATACTAATTACGTTCTGCAATCCACAATTTTATGTTATAATTTTGGTTGGACTTCCTGTATACCCGGCTTAAACTTATTTTGACGTGTCAATTCTGGTGTAAAAATAAATAAATTTAAGCTTCATGAAATCATCGTACAAACCATTACATTATTTTGATCGAGTCCTGTCAAAATCAGCTAAAAGATGGTCAGGTCGTCCGTTTTTATATAATATGACATAAGTCTCTACACACCTTCGCCAGTTACCAATTACATTACTCTTTCGATGATTTTAAGAAACGTTCGCTCTCTTTTATTAAACAGACTTCGTATATTTCTTAAGCTATTCACACAATACATCTGAACTTCAATGCATCCGATTCCCGAATGGCAGATAAGATGAGGAGTTTGTTTTAATTTAGTTGTACCATTATTGTATGCAATTATTTTATATGTGTTTGGTATATAGCACTTTTGGACACCGTTATAAAGTTATTCTTGGCAACTCACCGCGTTACAATAATCAGTGGTTGTGTTCTTGTAAAGCGTCGATGACGCGTCGTTGAGATCATCCGTAAAGTCCATGCCCTTCAGGTGAAGTTTCAACACGTACTCGGCTAAAACAGTATCACACATATAAAATCGAAACAATCAATTTATAATCATTCACAAACACCATCAAGAATATCACGCTAGTGGTTTTCTCATAATCTGTTCTCATTAATCACTGGTGGATATCGTGGAAACATAAAATCTTCGCTTATGCAACCGAGGTCGATTGGTGCGGGTCTATTTTCTCACCAAGCAAACTGCGTGTTGTCGGTGTACACGATTTGTGGTCTGGTGTGTATGATAAATATGTAAATTGTATAACATACGTCATCAGAAAACCAATCTAAGTGTGTGCGTTTATGATTCACAAAGTAGAAATGAGATACGACATATGCCGAACATTAGTAGTTAAATCAACCACGATGTTTCACTCCCCAAAACATATGTGCCTGATATACTCGAGTAAAATCCTACTAAAAAATTTATTAGTCGCCACGTCTACTGAGACAAACTTTATTTGTATGTTTATTCGAGTAAATCAAACATTTATGATAATATAAGATTTCCTGGATGGATGAACCTAAACACACAAAATTCGGGCAGTTATTATCGTATGCTTTTAAACATCGTTTTCTTTGTATAAAAAAGCATGTTCCACAATGAGTAAACGTTTTCTACCGTATACATTGTACACGCCAGCTCATACCTTTGTCTGGTATCACTTGGACAGTGACTGTCGCGTCCTTGAACAAACCATCGCTCTTCTCAATCTCACTCTTGATGTAAGCGTAGATGTTGTCAAGTTCGGGCTTTTTGTCCGTCTTCTTCACCAAATCCGTCAAGTCATTCCAATCAAATGTCAGAGAAGAATAGACTTTTACGCTCCCATGCCTGTTGAAAACACTTGATTATTATTCTATGCGTATTTTATTATGTGAACGTATACCAGAAAGTATAATTCGAAATAAAAATAATTGTTAGCAGACAAGTTGGTGTCGTAGAAAAATGCCTGGCTCAAACTGTTCAACAACTATTGCATTATTGGACAATAAATAAATAATAAACGTATTTACCTAATCAACGTATGACGCTTATTCATCATGCAATTATTTAAGTAGACTGTAATCGTTGTTTGTGTTTCAAAAACAGTTTTATATCATCAATGTGGAATGGATAGCTTCAGAAGTTTAAATATGCACAACTGTTCGATTCTAGACAACTTATGAAAGTCAGTCAACTTAGTTTAAATAAAACCCTTACTTGAGAGTATCAACCTCACATTTGAGGAGAACACCGCCGAAAACGTTCTTCATCTGAAACAAGATATCCACAACTCATTGCGCGTGCGTGCGTGCGTGCGTGCGTGCGTGCATGTGTGTGAACGCGTGTAAACGTGTATCTATGTTTGCATGCGTGTATGGGTGTACGCGTGTGTGAGTGTGTGCGTGCATGCGTATATGCATGTATGCGTCTATCCGTGTATACGTGTATGCGTGTATGCGTGCATGCATGTGGGCATGTACAAACTTCATCTTATGTGTCTATTTGTAAAACAAGGTGTTCCTTGTTGATTGTATAAATGCACATTATTACCAAGTTCTACATATATAGTTTCCTTCCAACGATTGCTATAGATAATCCTCTACACTTTCTTCCGTCCCTATAAAAGTGGAATAAGTGAATATACACTTACGGCTTCACAATATTTCTTATTCATATCCTTGAATTCCTTGTTTTCGGCGCTCTTCATTCCAACCTTCCAGGTCTCTTTGGGTAGGTGCACATTTACCTCGTACACCACTACAGACATATACCGAGGCATATAGTATTTCATTCATGACTTTCTTATGCTAATTAAATGTCATCCTGGTGATCCTTTACGCCTCAACAGCTGTATAACTCAATTAACATAGTTGTTCTAAAATATATGCATTTGTTTTCATTATATACAATTTATTTACCATAATTTGTTTCTGCAATTAATGTAAACAAACGTAACTCACTTGGATATGCGTCATCGTCTTTCACTGAAACAAGAAACATAATTCGTATCAGTGGAGCATTCCCAAATAGCACCGGTAAACACAAACATTTTCGGTTTCGTACTTTCGTTAGTGTGTCCATGCTATGAGTCAGTTAATCCGGGAATAATCGTCCCATTCTCGCCACAAAATTACATCAGACACAGCTGTTTCCATCTATGTGAATTAAAACTCCATCCTCAAATGATTTAGCTTCTCGCAAATCCGGTTTGTTGGTGTCCAAATATGTAGTGTGTGAATCGTTTATGTAATATGATATATGCATAGCCTGGAGTATTCTTAGGAGTGAAGTATTTTCCAGGCCGGGGCAGCAGGCAGCGAAGTCCCCAGTCCGTGGATTTCAGTGAGTTTATGAGCATTTGGAAATTTCTGAAGACACTTTGTATTCCAAAAGCAAAAAAGTTTACAACAGGAATTATCATTGGTTGATGCTCAGGCGCTGACCAATCACTGACCACGTTTCATACGTTAGTCGGTAAAAGGGGGATATTTCCTGTAAACGAAATGAGGCCGTCGTTTGCGGCAAGTAAAAACAGATTGTGTCTGATTTTCGAGAAAAAAACGGAAATGTTTTTACATATTTTCATTGCTAAATATTTTGGAAACATGCGTGATATTTCATATCTTTGCCGTGAGACCGTTAATGTAAAACCGCGGGTCTCACGACTTATGCGTGAGAGTTTACAGTATCTGTTCGGGTTACATGCAACGAAGTACTCACAAAAAAGCCAGAGTGCGACGCCACCTAGCGCCAATGCCAAGAGTGTGACGCCCACGATGACTGCGATGATCAGACGGAACTTGTTCTCGCTTAACCAGCGACCACTGCGGCTACTGTAGCTACTCCCGCTTCGGTAAGACGCCCTGCAGGAGAGGTCAGAACACTATATTACATCCGGGTTCATGTCATTCGAGTACGGTGCAAGTAGCTTTTAGGCGGATCCTCATTCGAGGATCCTTTGACCCTGAAATAATGGTGTCCAAACAGGGTAAAAGATACATGTTTGTACTATGACATTTCTGCTCTGTCCTTGTCTACATTTCAAGTTGCTGGTCTGCAGTACATACACGTGTCAGTAACGGAATGATCCCCGGTGTACGTGTCAGTAACGGAAGGATCCCCGGTGTACGGCTCAGTAACGGAAGGATCCCCGGTGTACGAAGACAGCATCCTGTCGGATTGGGCGACAAATGAAGTAGAACACCTTCCATGTTGATTTTTTTGAAAACGTTACTGCAGTAAATAATGTGTACTGTTTCTTATTAAAACCGAATCATCAGTTTGCGTGGAATTGCCTGACTGACGTTTAGCATTGGTTTCAGTGGGAAGACAATAGTGGTCTTACACCAGAACACAACCCCTGTTGTGTTCTGGTGTCACTACCACTTCAGCGGTACGCTCTACTTTGCAAAATGTTGATTGTACGTGAGGTATAATATGATAGCATTTTTTTATTAATCCATGTAATACTTCCATTTATTAGCACTTTCGTGTTATAACCAAAGTTGTTTTCGTTGCTAAGTTGCGTTTCATTACCTGAAAAAGTAAAAAAAAAACAATTCGGAGTAGACATTCATGAAACATGAAGCAACTGTACTATGCATATTACACAAACCACCAAATGACATGGAAATGAAGATGGCCACAAAAGTCACGTGATTTCGAACAATACGCATATCACATTAGAATTTATATATTTTAAATATTTTTATAAGATAACTTCCTTTGTAGTTGCTACATCAAGTGATTGTTTCGCGGAAATGCCGTCGTAAATTACTTCAGATATCATGGTCCCTATAGCATGATGATAAAACATTAATAATATTAATCATGCCTGCATCAATGATGCATTAGACCAATTAAAAGGAGATGCGTCAATGTTGGATGAATTCAATATCATCTGCAAAATTAATGATGTAACACTTCAGCATACAGCCACCAGGGGAAGCTGAACACAAACGTGTCTTTATGTTTATTTGATTCGTGTCCATTTTGATGAGGACACGTGTAGAGAATGGGTGAGGAAAGATTGACAGTCGAGAGTGAGAAAGAACGGCAGCAGATCGCGATGGTTGGAGACGACTCGTCGAGAGGACGGAACAGACTAAGTGATGTGACCTCCACCCTGGGAGAGGACTCGTCGTGAGGACGGGACAGACTAAGTGATGTGACCTCCACCCTGGGAGAGGACTCGTCGAGAGGACGGTACAGACTAAGTGACGTGACCTCCACCCTGGGAGAGGACTCGTCGAGAGGACGGTACAGACTAAGTGACGTGACCTCCACCCTGGGAGAGGACTCGTCGAGAGGACGGTACAGACTAAGTGACGTGACCTCCACCCTGGGAGAGGACTCGTCGAGAGGACGGGACAGACTAAGTGACGTGACCTCCACCCTGGGAGAGGACTCGTCGAGAGGACGGTACAGACTAAGTGACGTGACCTCCACCCTGGGAGAGGACTCGTCGAGAGGACGGGACAGACTAAGTGACGTGACCTCCACCGTGGGAGAGGACTCGTCGAGAGGACGGGACAGACTAAGTGACGTGACCTCCACCCTGGGAGAGGACTCGTCGAGAGGACGGGACAGACTAAGTGACGTGACCTCCACCGTGGGAGAGGACTCGTCGAGACGACGGAACAGACTAAGTGACGTGACCTCCACCCTGGGAGAGGACTCGTCGAGAGGACGGGACAGACTAAGTGACGTGACCTCCACCCTGGGAGACGACTCGTCGAGAGGACGGGACAGACTAAGTGATGTGACCTCCACCCTGGGAGACGACTCGTCGTGAGGACGGGACAGACTAAGTGATGTGACCTCCACCCTGGGAGACGACTCGTCGTGAGGAGGGAACAGACTAAGTGATGTGACCTCCACCCTGGGAGAGGACTCATCGAGAGGACGGGACAGACTAAGTGATGTGACCTCCACCCTGGGAGACGACTCGTCGTGAAGAGGGAATAGACTAAGTGATGTGACCTCCACCCTGGGAGAGGACTCGTCGAGAGGACGGACAAACTAAGTGATGTGACCTCCACCGTGGGAGAGGACTAGTCGAGAGGACGGGATAGACTAAGTGATGTGACCTCCATCCTGGGAGAGGATTCGTCGAAAGGACGGGACAGACTAAGCTGTGCTCCCCACCACGCAAAAGCCCCGGGGTAAGAATAAGAAGAAGAAAAAAGAAAAGTGTCCCTACCCGCTGGAACCGGAGTAACGCCGATCTGACACGAGGCTCCGCCTGGCGTCCTGTCGGTTAACGTAGGGGCTTCGCTGGGCTTGGAGAGGCTGATCGTAGCCCCATCGGTAGGCGGGAAAGCCCGCTCTAGCAATCATGTGACTCTGTTGGAGTAATAACAATACATGTATTCAGTCGCAATAATACAATCAATCATCTTTTTATTATATACTGTGAATATGTATGTTTATATAATATGCTACTCCTCATAGACGCTTTGTATTTCGGGCGCAATCCTTTCAGGGGTTCTTCTACGGTCGGATCGTCTCTGTTTTATTTGTCTCGAAATCCCCCCGCTGTTACCCTTTTACGAACATTGGAATCACCCTCTTTGGTTGTTATGTACAACTGTCCGCAACGCCACGCGAACAATTACGTACACTTGTCGATGACGTCATGCGTCTTTCCTTCGAATGTCCTAAGTTACGTAATACAAGGGAGAGGCTTCACTGGACGTTACAACGACTGCCAGTATTGCGTCACAAATTCGAGAGTTGGAAAGAAGCCATCAAGATATTGACTGGCAGCACTAAGTACTAAGGCATAGATGAATATTGATGTGATAATGTTGTGTGTCCTGAAATATGGGAAATACGAACTACCGAGTTACCCCGTCCGGAGGAAGGGCATTTTTGCTAGTTCGTTTAATTAATTATTATAATTAAATGCAATTCAGTTGTTCTATAGGAATCTCTATGTTAAAAACACTTCGTTTAAATTTCTTCGTTTTAATTCATTTTAATGTATGCAATTAGAAATATACTGACTTAGCGACGCTGAAACTTATATACAACTTGTATAATTATACGTAAAATTGCCTTTTGCCTGGAACAAAAATTAAAACGTATACAGTAAAATGTAAAATATGTAGTCAAATTGATAATAATAATAATAAAATAACATATTTATATAGCGTCATAATTACTCTATGGCGCTTTACAATACAATAATAATACAGCTAAACGTATATACTCAGTTAAATAATTAAAATAATAAATTAATTAAGAACAATACAACTAAAATCAAAGATCCAATTAAACAGTTAAAACTACAAGTACCACTTAAATTTAAAGGCATTTCAACTAAAACGTATACATGGAATTAAATAATTGAAATGATGATAAATTAAATAAATAAATTGACGTAGTGATCTGCAAGAATAACTCTAAAATGCAACACCTAATTAATAATACAAAACAATATTTAACATATTAGCATGAAAACATGTGGTGTGCAGAGAGTATTATACCCATTCTTAATCAGAGGTAACCCGACACTATGTTTTTAAACTCACGTAAGCGGTACACTTCAGTATGACAGGTTTAAGAAGCATACCACTGTAAAGGGATAACGACAGAATTATTGCTGCAAGAATGAACAGCAGGTGAAGATTTTTAATAATTAGTATGCTAATTATTACTGGTGACGGATGGAAATGGATGTTATGGTGTGGATGTAAGGATGATAATAAACGTGCAGGTGAAAGGATATCGGAAAGAACTCATGAAACTAAAAGTTATGTTATGCAATATATGGGGAATTATGAAGAACATTCATGAGTAAAACGGACTGAAAGTGTCTAGATAGGCTTGTGGGTGTAAGGGGCTAGCACCCCCAGTGAAGTGTGTCATGGCGCGCAAAAATTCTGCAAACTTGGTTAAAATAGATATATGCATAACAGGTGTGATTGGTCTTTCTCAAAACGAACTGTTTAGGAGAGGTGTACAGGCCAGCGCCGAAAACGTGAACAAAGAGTGGGGTATTCTCAAAAACGTCAAAACTAGCGTGTCGTTCTTTATGAACAGCCCCCAGTTGCTGTATATAAATAGGAATGTGGCGATACAGGGCCATAGATTGTGCATACATTTGTTACTAGCAGACCCGGTGTTGACAATGTATTAACTTATCGACTGTCATGCAAAGAACTACAACGGATGCGTCACCGATGCACGGTATAATTCGCATTTCTTTTCCGTTGGAATTCAGTTGAAATATGCTCCAAAACCAGCATAGCAATCAATTATATCAGTTTAATATTAACGAACTAGCAAGATGAGCAAGAATTTTTTATAGAGTGAAATGCGAGATGTAATTGGAAAAAACACTTGCATTGCATAAGGTAAACGATATGTTTGGAGTGGAATTCAACAACCGATTAGAAATCTGAATGCGGCAAATATGTGTCTAGATAAATGTTACATTGTACTATAAGGAGGCATAACATGTACAATGAATAAAGGTAAACAAAGGTAAGTTCTGTTATAGCGCGGTAACCAGTCATTGTGATCGCTCTAAGTGTTTACACGTCACCCCTGGCAGATCTGTTTATTCAAAAACCAACTCGACTTCTCTGGGTAGCGTTAAGCCATGCCGCAAAGAGTGCACAAAAACTGTTCGTTCACCTATCCACTGTTTACAGCCAGGTACTCAATTATGCGGCTGAGTGAACCGAGACATCGTGGGGCGAACGAAATTGCCCCACCTTCGAAACTGAGAGTCCGACGTTCGATAGTGTGCCACTGAGCCTCACGGTGTGCACCTGGCTTTGGCGGGCAACAATGTCTATCAGACACTTGGGCATATGAGGCATATGTCTAAAAATACACATTTCCCCAGCTTCAACTTCCTCTATCGGACGGTTGTTGAACTGCATAGTGATAAATGTTTATTCTACCGTGCGAGTTGAATTTGTACTTTTACAAGACGAACCAACCTTACTACAACATACCATGATCAATCCTGTTAGCCAAGCTGATGTTACCAGAAACGGTAAATAGTATAACATCCCATGATTAATCCTGTTAGCCAAGCTGATATTACCATAAACTATATATAGTATAACATCCCATGATCAATCCTGTTAGTCAAGCTGATATCACTGGAAACGGAACAAACAATTTCTACAACGGCTCCTCGTTACTGGCTGAAGCAGTAACGTTTGTATTATCATTGACATATAGTTGAATATTCGTTGTCACAATCGATAAAACGGGTGTTTGTTGCCAAGATATGCGTAATCATGTGCATGTCGCATAGTAATATCTAAGTTGTTTGTTTATGATTAATATGTTTGCTTGTTAACAAAGCAACATATGAGATTTAATCGTAGAACCATTACAAGTATCGTTATCTGATGGATTCTCGAATTCAGCGAAATATTTGGCGATGTCAAACTGACGTGGACTTTTGTCTATGCTGTTCCCTGGGGTATTAATTACGCATTTAAGCCACGATCGTATCAATGCATGGCGTCGGTGCCTTAGCACACGGAAGCCTTTCAAACAGAATCAACTATCTACATACATATGAAGTACCAGTTAAATGACTACATATTGAGAACTGATACCATCGCGTCTGACTGTGTGGCTAGTGTTTGGCGCATTCACGCTACGCGAGTCAGAGGAACTTCCGGTTCTTGAGCGCAAGCGGTGTGAGACGACAGTATGCAGTCTGTCTTCTGCGCCACGGTGTCACGCTCCATTGAACTTGTGCTCTGTACCTAGTGGCTGGCATTGTGTGTGTGTGTGTGTGTGTGTGTGCGTGCGTGCGTGCGTGCGTGCGTGCGTGCGCACTTGTATATGTGCGGGGGTTTTGTGTGTGTATGTGTGTGTGTGTGTGTGTGTGTGTGTGTGTGCGTGCGTGCGTGCGTGCGTGCGTGCGTGCGTGCGTGCGTGCGTGCGTGCGTGGTGCGCACTTGTGTATGTGCGGGGGTTTTGTGTGTGTATGTGTGTGTGTGTGCGTGTGTGTGTGTGCGTGTGCGTGTGCGTGTGCGTGTGCGTGTGCGTGTACGCTGTTGGTGGAACATCACTCGGGCATTGCATGGTTGAAGACCAAGAAAACATCAAACCTACCTAGTATCCACTGTAACTTGCTAACTCGTTTGTACAACTTGTGTGTGTAGCTTTGGTGAACTCATCAGAAAAACTATTAAATTACTTAATATTTGGTAAGCAAAATAGAAATGCTGAAGACTCACGAATTTACCCTTTGGTGAATTTTTTTACCTTGTCATGTGATCGGCGAGAGGATGGAAGGCACGTCCATGATAGGCATTGACCCACACAGTGTTTACCATTTTGAATATCCGCTATTTTAAACCATACAAGATCTAACGACTAAAGTCAATTCTTTGGATGATTTGAACAAAAGTATGCATATTTTTCATTAAAGCGACTGCGGATATTCCATAAATATTCATAGACTACATATCTGGACATCAACGAACCGGATTTGCGACAGTCTAAATTAGTCGAGGATGAAGTTTTAAGTATTGTGGTACGTTGTGAACGAAAACCTTAGCTGAAACTGTCCAAATGTCTTACGCAGCGTCTTGAGCCTTCCTGCTGTAAATAGTGTTGCGCAATTAAAATATAAACCACCGTTCTCTAAGTCAGCAACAGGTTATGTTCTTAGGGCCTAACAAAGTGTAGGATATTTTATTTTCCTTGGTGAGCCATCCGGTAAGAAGTAAGTCAAGTAACCTACGTCAGCTAGTGCCTTATAGAAAAGTCGCACACTTCCTTTATAGGTATATTCAATTTTTTAATAGAACGACTTGGTTAGCTGCCAGTCGTAATTATCAAACGCATGACTTATTAGTCACCAAGGACAGAAATCCACTTAGGCAATTTGTCAGGCGCCCGTTTTTCTACAAAGGAAAGTTTTTATATAGCGCTGTAATCGGTCCTTCGGGTGTTCACAATGCTTTACACTTCACCACTGCCAGACCTATTCCTTTACACTTCACCCCTAACAGACTTGTTCCTTTACACTTCACCCCTGGCAGACCTATTCCTTTACATTTCACCCCTGGCAGACCTATTCCTTTACACTTCACCCCTGGCAGACCTATTCCTTTACACTTCACCCCTGGCAGACCTATTCCTTTACACTTCACCCCTGGCAGACCTATTCCTTTACACTTCACCCCTGGCAGACCTATTCCTTTACACTTCACCACTGGCAGACTTGTTCCTTTGCATTTCACCCCGGCAAACATGTTCCTTTACACTTCACCACTGCAGACCTGTGTCTTTACACCACCCCGGCAGACCAGTTCCTTTACACTTCACCCAAGCAGACATATTCCTTTACACTTCACCCCGGCAGACCTGATCCTTTACACTTCACCACTGCAGACCTGTTCCTTTACACTTCACCCCGGCAGACCAGTTCCTTTACACTTCACCCAAGCAGACATATTCCTTCACACTTCACCCAAGCAGACATAATTATTCCTTTATACTTCACCCCGGCAGACATGTTCCGTTACACTTCACCCCGGCAGACCTATTCCTTTACACTTCACCCCTGGCAGACCTATTCCTTTACACTTCACCCCTGGCAGACCTATTCCTTTACACTTCACCCCTGGCAGACCTATTCCTTTACACTTCACCACTGGCAGACTTGTTCCTTTGCATTTCACCCCGGCAAACATGTTCCTTTACACTTCACCACTGCAGACCTGTGTCTTTACACTTCACCCCGGCAGACCAGTTCCTTTACACTTCACCCAAGCAGACATATTCCTTTACACTTCACCCCGGCAGACCTGTTCCTTTACACTTCACCCCGGCAGACCAGTTCCTTTACACTTCACCCAAGCAGACATATTCCTTTACACTTCACCCCGGCAGACCAGTTCCTTCACACTTCACCCAAGCAGACATAATTATTCCTTTATACTTCACCCCGGCAGACATGTTCCGTTACACTTCACCCCGGCAGACCTGTTCCGTTACACTTCACCCCGGCAGACCTGTTCCGTTACACTTCACCCCGGCAGACCTGTTCTTTTACACTTCACCCCGGCAGACCAGTTCCTTTACACTTCACCCAAGCGGACATATTCCTTTACACTTCACCCCGGCAGACCTGTTCCTTTACACTTCACCCCGGCAGACCTGTTCCTTTAACTTCACCCAAGCAGACATATTCCTTTACACTTCACCCCGGCATACCTGTTCCTTTACACTTCACCCCGGCAGACCTGTTCCTTTACACTTCACCCCGGCAGACCAGTTCCTTTACACTTCACCCCGGCAGACCAGTTCCTTTACACTTCACCCAGACAGACCAGTTCATTCCGACACCAACTCGACTTCCCTGGGAAGAACTCGAACGACGACGCAACCAGTGGGCAAAAACTATTCATTCACCACTGACTACAACAAGGTACGTGTTTAAACAGCGGAGAGAACTGAGGCAAAGCGGAGTGAACTAAATTGCCCATTTGGAACCGGCAGCAAGCGGATTCGAGACCCTGCTTCTGTGTCTCACACTGCGCCCGCTTTACTACAGTGAAGCCCACTGGACCAGGTGTGTCTCTCTCAAAAAAAGGTAAAATACTTTGTTGATATAAACGTCGGTTAAGTGATGTCTGAGAGATGAACATTCCACTATACACTGAAGTTAATGTCAATGTGAAATAGCTCTGTCCTCCCACGTTTAACTATTACGAAACATATTTCTTCTTATTTTTAACAGCAGTAACGGATAAAACAATCGAGTGTTCTCATCAAATGGAGCTAGCACGAACGCTGAACCTATTCAACGATTCAATTAGCTCCACTGGTTTGTCTTAAGGGTGGGCGTTGGGTCATGGTCCTTATGGTTTATATTTTTTATTTGTTTCGCATCTAACCTGTTGTGCCACCACACGGTAGCATGGTAAACTAACGGGTGACTAAGCTTGCCCCCCTGGCCTACCCTTTTGCGTGATTCTAGATACTCCACTAATTAGCTCTGTTGTGTTTAGCCAAATTCCCCAGGCAAATAGTTGGTCCAGAAACCCTGTCGATCTTAGTGATAACGTGCAACAAGGAAGCTTAATTTTGTGACGTGTTTTTTCCACATTACTCATTATGACAGTGCAAGAAATGGCGAGGTGATAGGGCGCGCTAACATTCACATATATCATTGCTCGATCATGGTAAATGTATTCTACAGTAAGTCGGGTCAGATCGTTGTTCACGGATATGTGATAGATTTGTGAAATATGATATATTTTGATATATTTCACAGACAAAATAATTGCCTTGAAAACCTGTTGACGTTCAATAAGATACACGCAAAGAATGCTCAACACACTATAGTCTTTCCAGTCGAATATGGGACTCACGACAGAGGAGGCAGTTCGCGCGGCCCAAGAACCGAACAATGTGGGAAAGGATATTGTGTTTGGTCGCAACTGCTCGGCCAAACTTAAAATGTAAACTCGTACATATCGTGCGTACTCTGTCTACACAGCAACCAGCCTACATGGCTAGTCTCCTGCATCTTTCAAACATCCCTAAGGGTAGCTACACCCGGTCTCCTCGTTTCTCTCACTCAGTACCACTTCCTAAATCAGTACATTGATTCCCTGTCCGATATCGCATTATTTTTAAGATCTGTACAATTACCTATCAAACACTTTCATCCAAGTAACCAGCATATTTACATTCACTGCTCACTCCTGCAAGACAGCCCATACAACTTTGACCATCTAATTCTAATCTGCTTTTTGTTCCCAGCGTTATGACAAATGTCGGAACTAGAGCTTTTTCAGTTGCTGCACCGACTCTGTGGAATTCAATCCCTGTTAGTGCTATGTATGTAGGAAATACATCATTTCGCCGTAAATTAAAACCCATCTGTTTAAACTTCACTTATCCTCCCCGGCGTACCAATCCAACCGTTTACAACTGGAACCGCTCATCGATTAGGAACTGCTCAACACGTTTTCTTTTGGTGCGCTGCCAAGCTTGGGGTTCCCGAGGATTTTATAAGTAGTTTATATATTGTTATTATTATTATTATTGTTTTGTCGTCGTCGTTGTTGTTGTTGTTGTTGTTGTTGTTGTTGTTATGATTACTTACCCCTGGCCACTGGGTAGAATCCTTCGGAGAGTCCGCCCATTTTCGCTGCTCGTTCCTCCTGGCGTACGGATCTTCCCTGTACGGCTCTGGGTCATTCCTTCTGGCATACGGATCATCCTTTCTAGGTGAGCCTGATCTTCTAGGATCTTCCTGCCTGCGCGAATCTTGTCTCCTGGCATATGGATCTTCCCTTCTGTCCGTGTCTTGTCTCCTGGCATATGGATCCTCCCTCGCGGGCTGTGGGCGTTCCCTTGGTGGTTCTGTGTTCGGCCTGTATCCAGGTTCGCGGTCTCGGTTTGCCGCTAATTTCGTCATAGCTCGCATAGTCGCTGCCATGTCTGCGAGGTCGTTGGCTGGTCCACGATTCGGAACTGGATTGCCTGAAAATGGTCGCGTGGCATAGTTATCACGAGGCGGGGGGTTGCGATGATTCCCACCCCATCCGTCGGCATACATGGTGCGTCGTTGAGCCATTGGCCTTTCCCGTTGTCTCCTCTTGGTGGTGTGGATGTCCCTTGCTTGGACTGTCGCAACACGATTGGGTTTATCTGCGTTGAACTGCTGAAGCTTGCAGCGGGATTCCGTTCGCAAATATTATTCAGTCTCTACGTAAGCGACGACCGTCTGCGATGTTTGTCCGTGTCTGCCGTCCGACTGACTGTTCTGCAACACTTACAAGCTTCCTGATTGTGCGTTGTGTACGTCAATTCACGCGTGAATGACCACAGCCAACCCTGACGAACTTCCTTCAACGGACCAATGTCGCGGCTACGCCATTCAGTACACGATAAAATCTACTGCTCTGCACCACATAATCATACTGTGTTCATACATGCATGCTGTGAAATGTTTCGACACTAAGTAGTACTAAGCAAATCAACAGTTACACCTGTTTAGCCATATATATTAATAGACAAATCCTACACGAAACAGGCCAGTAGTGGCAACTATGAAACAAATCAAGGTCTGGTATGAATATTGCGCAGAACTGATGAAAGATATGATAGTGTCGCTTACAAATTCGTTTTTTCTAGACTACAGTTAACCCTTTGCTTGTTACAGTTTACTTTGTTAACCCATTTCGTTTCCATGTGCGAGTAGCGATCTTGCTCTAGCCAAGCGTTGTTGTATGGTTTCGTCTGTAGCTCAGTGTGAACTGTGCTTCTCGTTTGGCGCATTGTGTGATCCTTTAGAACAGATCTAAGTCTTTGGGCCTTCTGATCGTTCGTTCTTCAACATAATGGCTATTCCGTGGGAAGTGCTAATCCACATTGCAAATACTGTGCGAAATGTATTCGTTTGTGTAATATCATTTCTGATAGTCATCAGGTGGATCTTATTTACATAGCAGAAGGTATGTTGACATTGGAGATTGAACGAATATTTCCGAGACTTCAAAGGCAGTCGGCAGATTTGCCAGTCTGGTCCCTTTAATTGAGAATTGACGCTATCCGTGTGTGTGATGAACATCTTCTGTGTGGATTCTGTAAACAACACTACTAAAACGCATGTTCTTTGTATAGCGCCTACTAAATTAACCATTAAGAACTCAAAACATTACACAGTGATGACTTGCATTGATAAAATGGACCTGGTTAAGTCTTTAAATCAAACTAAATAGTTGTTTAATGTGTTATGAAATAACTTTTGCGCAGTAAATGTAACGTGGCTGAATGTAACGGGATGAAGTGATCTGCCAGGAGTTGAACGGTGAAGCGTATTCAGCGGTTCTGATGATTATATATATACCGCCTGCATATAATACATTTAAACAACACTGTTATCTAAATAGCATTCAACAGCATATATCGCCCATTGCAAAATCTCCGTTGAAACCTCATTACTACTCAATTAGTCCTATTTGTGTTGACTGCAGTGTGTCATTACAGTACACCAGACACAGAACACACCTATGTGCATTTCATTACTATGTATTCACTCATTAATAAATAGACGCACATATGAAATAGGTTAAATATCCACGGAACTAATTTAATGGTAGGTCTACACAAAGCCGCTTTATGCATATTTGTTCAGTAGTGTGAAGCATACATCTAGCTCAAATTGGGACGCTATGACCTCATCATATGGCTCTCGTAAAAGGGGGTAAAACAACAACTGTCTCGGATTATTATAGGTTACTAGACCGCCTTCTTGCTGCGGTCGGTATACCCAACGAACAGCCATAGAATCAACATAACACGGAGACATTGCTGTGACACAGTCGGCCGCCTACGCGTGCAGCTCAGTGGCCTAGTTCACGTCATTAGCAAGACTAAAGGGGTAAGACCACAATTGACCTTCCTGTTTATTGTTTCACGAATGTAGGGCGTATTAAATTGCGATATGTGAATTTAAAGAATTCATATGATGTGACATAAGTGCAGTTGAGCAGGCATATTCACAGGTTTGTTTGTAGAAGCTATTGGCTGTGAAATGGTGCATTTTTTAGAGTTTAAAGGGCGGAGGGATTTATGGGAATTTTTCTGCTATGGGCTACGTGGGCGCATGAATACAAGGCTATTTTTGTCAAAATTGATGGGCATCGCACGTCGGGGCGTTTTAAAAGAGCTGGAGGTATGTGATTTTGATAAAACTTGGTCAGCATGTCAAAGAGATGATGGCAGTTGCTGTGAAAAAGTTTCAGAATTTTTAGTGGTCACGTTTTCTTATAATCTAACAAAACGTTAACATGGCCACCAATGCAATTTTCAACCGTGGTCTGACTCCTAAAGGGACGGGTTTGAATGGAACTAGGAAACGGTGATCGGTCAGAAGAGGAATGGTTAGTTGGATGGGTTCACGTGATACTATGTTCTTGCAAGTAAAATATATAGAAGAACTGGAGGGCATGAAGTGCAGATTGAATGGAAAAAACACTCGTTCCTATAAACGAAGATTGGTGACTTGAATTAATTATCTGCTGATTGTGTCAATGTTAGCCGTGTGAAAATGTGCAAAATATCATTGAAGCGTATCCTACATGAATTGGCCAGTTGTATATTAAAATATCGACTTTCGATAAACATTGGCCTCTTTTTGAGCATGTCAGATGGAGTTGGGGTACTTGTTACAGCAACTTTTTAAAATGTACCGTAACATTTACAGTATGATGACTTGCAGCACGGGTGCCAACTAAGTACCGTAATTATAACGGTAGACGATTTAAGGTGTACAGTATGTTTTACAGAATTATACATTACATTTAACGGTAGACGATTTATGGAATTTACCGTAATTGTTACGGAATTGTCCTGTGGAATACACTGTGAAATGCTTACGGTCTGACGTATGTTATACGGAATTATGTTGCAAAATATACGGTGGGATGTTTTTACGGTATTATATTGTGGAATATACAGAATGTTAAGTACAATTACGGTAAAATAACTGGCTGAACGGGTGCCAACTAAATACCGTAAATCATGCAGCAGACGTAAAACGTTTGGCCTGGATAACATTGTGTCTGGATAACATTGTGCCTGGATAACATTGTGTCTGAATGATATTGTGCCTGGATGACGTTGTGCCTGGATGACATTATGTCTGGATAACATTTTGCCTGAATGACATTTTGCCTGAATAACATTGTGTCTGGATGACATTGTGCCTGAATAACATTGTGCCTGGATAACATTGCATCTGGACTGTATTACACACATATAGCACAACTATGAAAATTAAAGCATTTATATTTATACCCTGCTGAGGCTTAATGGCAGTACGTTTGCTGCATAAAGACACAAATAGGTAATGTTGGTAAAGGTAATTTATTAATGGTACCAATAGAAAATAAAATACACGTACATAAATGAAAGATCGCTTAACAGCTAACACAAACAAACTAATTCAGAACACAATTGTTCCACCAAATAAACATAAATTAACATGAGCATAAGCACTTATAGTGTTGTCACAGTGATCAAACTAATGCCTAGCTATTGTGTTTGCATTTCAGCCATTTGCCATGTATAGATATACACAAAAACTGTCTAAAGCAATTTTATGGGGACAAACCACAACACAACTAGATGGGGACCGACCACAACACAACTAGATGGGGACCGACCACAACACAACTAGATGGGGCCCGGCCACAACACAACTAGATGGGGACCGACCACAACACAACTAGATGGGGACCGACCACAACACAACTAGATGGGGACCGACAGCAACACAACTAGATGGGGACCGACCACAACACAACTAGATTGGGACCGACCACAACACAACTAGATGGGGACCGACGACAGCACAACTAGATGGGAACCGACCACAACACAACTAGATGGGGCCGACCACAACACAACTAGATGGGGACCGACGACAGCACAACTAGATGGGGACCAACCACAACACAACTAGATGGGAACCGACCACAACACAACTAGATGGGGACCGACCACAACACAACTAGATGGGGACCGACCACAACACAACTAGATGAGGACCGACCACAGCACAACTAGATGGGGACCGACCACAACACAACTAGATGGGGACGGACCACAACACAACTAGATGGGGACCGACCACAGCACAACTAGATGAGGACCGACAGCACCACAACTAGATGGGGACCGACCACAACACAACTAGATTGGGACCGACCACAACACAACTAGATGGGGACCGACGACAGCACAACTAGATGGGGACCGACCACAACACAACTAGATGGGGCCGACCACAACACAACTAGATGGGGACCGACGACAGCACAACTAGATGGGGACCAACCACAACACAACTAGATGGGAACCGACCACAACACAACCAGATGGGGACCGACCAGAACACAACTAGATGGGGACCGACCACAACACAACTAGATGGGGACCGACCACAACACAACTAGATGGGGACCGACCACAACACAACTAGATGAGGACCGACCACAGCACAACTAGATGGGGACCGACCACAACACAACTAGATGGGGACGGACCACAACACAACTAGATGGGGACCGACCACAGCACAACTAGATGAGGACCGACCACAGCACAACTAGATGGGGACCGACCACAACGCAACTAGATGGGGACCGACCACAACACAACTAGATGGGGACCGACCACAGCACAACTAGATGAGGACCGACCACAACACAACTAGATGGGGACCGACCACAACACAGCTAGATGGGGACCGACCACAACACAATTAGATGGGGATCGACCACAACACAACTAGATGGGTGCCACACAAGAATGTTGCGAACCACTTTCAACATACATTAGCAGTAACATTTGACTAACGCAGAGCTCTACAGTGGAATGCGATAAAGCACTGAAAAGAAACGTGAAAGGAGACACACATTTGCTGGTGGGCACAAACGAGCTAGCATGTTGCAGTGGACACTAGAGGTTTGGTTTTTCGCAAAATTTATTTGAAATGAGACTAGCAAAAAAATCGAATTGATTTAATGTTTGTCGACTGTCTACGGGAAGAGGTGAGATCCCGGAAGGATGAGAATGGGACTGAACGATGGGAATGTCTGGAGACAGATGTTACGATCCAACAGAGCTCAACCCCAGTGGGTGACATGAGTGAGAGTGAGTGAGGTGTCAAATCTGGTTAAACATGTTAGAATTTAAATATTGGCGCCCAGGCGATAGTTGTTTTGCTCTCCTCTTTCTTTGCTGGCCTCCACGGGGGCCTCCACATGGGCCTCCACACGGGCCTCCACACGGGCCTCCACACGGGCCTCCACACTGAAGTCTCTGGCTGAGCAAGCCTCTACACTGGCTTCTGCGCTGGCCTCAAACTGAAGTCTCTGGTCGAGCTGGCCTCTGCACTGGCTTCCACACTGGCTTCACACTGAAGTCTCTGGTCGAGCTGGCCTCTGCACTGGCTTCCACACTGGCCTCAAACTGAAGTCTCTGGTCGAGCTGGCCTCTACACTGGCTTCCACACTGGCCTCACACCGAAGTCTCTGGTCGTGTTGGCCTCTACACAGGCCTCCACACTGGCCTCACACCGAAGTCTCTGGTCGAGTTGGCCTCTGCACTGGCTTCCACACTGGCCTCACACCGAAGTCTCTGGTCGAGCTGGCCTCTACACTGGCCTCCACACTGGCCTCACACCGAAGTCTCTGGTCGAGCTGGCCCCTACACTGGCTTCCACACTGGCCTCACACCGAAGTCTCTGGTCGAGTTGGCCTCTACACTGGTTTCCACACTGGCCTCACACCGAAGTCTCTGGTCGAGTTGGCCTCTACATTGGCCTCCACACTGGTCTCACACCGAAGTCTCTGGTCAAGCTGGCCTCTACACTGGCTTCCACACTGGCCTCACACCGAAGTCTCTGGTCGAGCTGGCCTCTACACTGGCCTCCACATTGGCCTCACACCGAAGTCTCTGGTCGAGTTGGCCTCTACAATGGCCTCCACATTGGCCTCACACTGAAGTCTCTGGTCGAGCTGGCCTCTACATTGGCTTCCACACTGGCCTCACACTGTAGTCTCTGGTCGAGCTGGCCTCTACCGTGGCTTCCACACTGGCCTCACACTGAAGTCTCTGGTCGAGTTGGCTTCTACCCTGGCTTCCACACTGGCCTCACCCTGTAGTCTCTGGTCGAGCTGGCCTCTACCCTGGCTTCCACACTGGCCTCACACTGTAGTCTCTGGTCGAGCTGGCCTCTACACTGGCTTCCACCCTGGCCTCACACTGAAGTCTCTGGTCGAGTTGGCTTCTACCCTGGCTTCCACACTGGCCTCACACTGTAGTCTCTGGTCGAACTGGCCTCTACACTGGCTTCCATACTGGCCTCACACTGAAGTATCTGGTCGAGTTGGCTTCTACAATGGCCTCCACGCTGGCCTCACACTGTAGTCTCTGGTCGAGCTGGCCTCTACCGTGGCTTCCACGCTGGCCTCACAATGTAGTCTCTGGTCGAGCTGGCCTCTACACTGGCTTCCACACTGGCCTCACACTGTAGTCTCTGGTCGAGCTGGTCTCTACACTGGCTTCCACACTGGCCTCACACTGAAGTCTCTGGTCGAGTTGGCTTCTACCCTGGCTTCCACACTGGCCTCACACTGTAGTCTCTGGTCGAGCTGGCCTCTACCCTGGCTTCCACACTGGCCTCACACTGTAGTCTCTGGTCGAGCTGGCCTCTACACTGGCTTCCACACTGGCTTCACACTGAAGTCTCTGGTCGAGCTGGCCTCTACACTGGCTTCCACACTGGCCTCACACTGAAGTCTCTGGTCGAGTTGGCTTCTACCCTGGCTTCCACACTGGCCTCACAATGTAGTCTCTGGTCGAGCTGACCTCTACCCTGGCTTCCACACTGGCCTCACAATGTAGTCTCTGGTCGAGCTGGCCTCTACCCTGGCTTCCACACTGGCCTCACAATGTAGTCTCTGGTCGAGCTGACCTCTACCCTGGCTTCCACACTGGCCTCACAATGTAGTCTCTGGTCGAGCTGGCCTCTACACTGGCTTCCACACTGGCCTCACACTATAGTCTCTGGTCGAGCTGACCTCTACACTGACTTCCACACTGGTCTCACAATGTAGTCTCTGGTCGAGCTGACCTTTACCCTGACTTCCACACTGGCCTCACAATGTAGTCTCTGGTCGTGTTGGCCTCTACCCTGACTTCCACACTGGCCTCACAATGTAGTCTCTGGTCGAGCTGACCTCTACCCTGGCTTCCACACTGGCCTCACACTGTAGTCTCTGGTCGAGCTGACCTCTACCCTGGCTTCCACACTGGCCTCACAATGTAGTCTCTGGTCGAGCTGACCTCTACCCTGACTTCCACACTGGCCTCACAATGTAGTCTCTGGTCGAGCTGACCTCTACCCTGGCTTCCACACTGGCCTCACACTGTAGTCTCTGGTCGAGCTGGCCTCTACCCTGGCTTCCACACTGGCCTCACAATGTAGTCTCTGGTCGAGCTGACCTCTACCCTGGCTTCCACACTGGCCTCACAATGTAGTCTCTGGTCGAGCTGACCTCTACCCTGGCTTCCACACTGGTCTCACACTGTAGTCTCTGGTCGAGCTGACCTCTACCCTGACTTCCACACTGGTCTCACACTATAGTCTCTGGTCGAGCTGACCTCTACCCTGGCTTCCACACTGGTCTCACACTATAGTCTCTGGTCGAGCTGGTCTCTACCCTGACTTCCACACTGGCCTCACACTGTAGTCTCTGGTCGAGCTGGCCTCTACCCTGACTTCCACACTGGCCTCACACTGTAGTCTCTGGTCGAGCTGGCCTCTACACTGGCTTCCACACTGGCCTCACAATGTAGTCTCTGGTCGAGCTGGCCTCTACACTGGCTTCCACACTGGCCTCACACTGTAGTCTCTGGTCGAGCTGGTCTCTACCCTGACTTCCACACTGGCCTCACACTGTAGTCTCTGGTCGAGCTGGTCTCTACCCTGACTTCAACACTGGCCTCACACTGTAGTCTCTGGTCGAGCTGGCCTCTACCCTGACTTCCACACTGGTCTCACACTATAGTCTCTGGTCGAGCTGACCTCTACACTGACTTCCACACTGGCCTCACACTATAGTCTCTGGTCGAGCTGGTCTCTACCCTGACTTCCACACTGGTCTCACACTATAGTCTCTGGTCGAGCTGACCTCTACACTGACTTCCACACTGGTCTCACACTATAGTCTCTGGTCGAGCTGACCTCTACCCTGACTTCCACACTGGTCTCACTCTATAGTCTCTGGTCGAGCTGACCTCTACACTGACTTCCACACTGGTCTCACACTATAGTCTCTGGTCGAGCTGACCTCTACACTGACTTCCACACTGGCCTCACACTGTAGTCTCTGGTCGAGCTGGCCTCTACCATGACTTCCACACTGGTCTCACACTATAGTCTCTGGTCGAGCTGACCTCTACACTGACTTCCACACTGGCCTCACAATGTAGTCTCTGGTCGAGCTGACCTCTACCCTGACTTCCACACTGGTCTCACACTATAGTCTCTGGTCGAGCTGACCTCTACACTGACTTCCACACTGGTCTCACACTATAGTCTCTGGTCGAGCTGACCTCTACACTGACTTCCACACTGGTCTCACACTATAGTCTCTGGTCGAGCTGACCTCTACACTGACTTCCACACTGGCCTCACAATGTAGTCTCTGGTCGAGCTGACCTCTACCCTGACTTCCACACTGGTCTCACACTATAGTCTCTGGTCGAGCTGACCTCTACCCTGACTTCCACACTGGCCTCACAATGTAGTCTCTGGTCGAGCTGGCCTCTACCCTGACTTCCACACTGGTCTCACACTATAGTCTCTGGTCTAGCTGACCTCTACCCTGACTTCCACACTGGCCTCACAATGTAGTCTCTGGTCGAGCTGACCTCTACACTGACTTCCACACTGGTCTCACACTATAGTCTCTGGTCGAGCTGACCTCAACACTGACTTCCACACTGGTCTCACACTATAGTCTCTGGTCGAGCTGACCTCTACACTGACTTCCACACTGGCCTCACAATGTAGTCTCTGGTCGAGCTGACCTCTACCCTGACTTCCACAATGGTCTCACACTATAGTCTCTGGTCGAGCTGACCTCTACCCTGACTTCCACACTGGCCTCACAATGTAGTCTCTGGTCGAGCTGGCCTCTACCCTGACTTCCACACTGGTCTCACACTATAGTCTCTGGTCGAGCTGACCTCTACACTGACTTCCACACTGGCCTCCCAATGTAGTCTCTGGTCGAGCTGACCTCTACCCTGACTTCCACAATGGTCTCACACTATAGTCTCTGGTCTAGCTGACCTCTACACTGACTTCCACACTGGCCTCACAATGTAGTCTCTGGTCGAGCTGGCCTCTACACTGACTTCCACACTGGTCTCACACTATAGTCTCTGGTCGAGCTGACCTCTACACTGACTTCCACACTGGCCTCACAATGTAGTCTCTGGTCGAGCTGGCCTCTACACTGACTTCCACACTGGCCTCACAATGTAGTCTCTGGTCGAGCTGACCTCTACACTGACTTCCACACTGGTCTCACAATGTAGTCTCTGGTCGAGCTGACCTCTACCTTGACTTCCACACTGGTCTCACACTATAGTCTCTGGTCGAGCTGACCTCTACACTGACTTCCACACTGGTCTCACAATGTAGTCTCTGGTCGAGCTGACCTCTACACTGACTTCCACACTGGCCTCACAATGTAGTCTCTGGTCGAGCTGACCTCTACCCTGGCTTCCACACTGGCCTCACAATGTAGTCTCTGGTCGAGCTGACCTCTACCCTGACTTCCACACTGGGCTCACCACTGTAGTCTCTGGTCGAGCTGACCTCTACCCTGGCTTCCACACTGGTCTCACAATGTAGTCTCTGGTCGAGCTGACCTCTACCCTGACTTCCACACTGGTCTCACACTATAGTCTCTGGTCGAGCTGACCTCTACCCTGACTTCCACACTGGTCTCACACTATAGTCTCTGGTCGAGCTGACCTCTACCTGCTTCCACACTGGTCTCACACTATAGTCTCTGGTCGAGCTGACCTCTACCCTGGCTTCCACACTGGCTCACATGTAGTCTCTGGTCGAGCTGACCTCTACCCTGGCTTCCACAATGTAGTCTCTGGTCTCTCTACACATGGCCTAGTCTCTGGGCCTCACAATGAGTCTCTGGTCGAGCTGACCTCTACCCTGGCTTCCACACTGGCCTCACACTGTAGTCTCTGGTCGACTGACCTCTACCTGACTTCCACACTGGCCTGTCCACACTGGCTCACATGGTCTCACACTATAGTCTCTGGTCGAGCTCCCTGACTTCCACTGGCTTCCACACTGGCCTCACAATGTAGTCTCTGGTCGAGCTGACCTCTACCCTGACTTCCACACTGGCCTCACAATGTAGTCTCTGGTCGAGCTGACCTCTACCCTGGCTTCCACACTGGCCTCACACTGTAGTCTCTGGTCGAGCTGACCTCTACCCTGGCTTCCACACTGGCCTCACAATGTAGTCTCTGGTCGAGCTGACCTCTACCCTGACTTCCACACTGGCCTCACAATGTAGTCTCTGGTCGAGCTGACCTCTACCCTGGCTTCCACACTGGCCTCACACTGTAGTCTCTGGTCGAGCTGACCTCTACCCTGGCTTCCACACTGGCCTCACAATGTAGTCTCTGGTCGAGCTGACCTCTACCCTGGCTTCCACACTGGCCTCACAATGTAGTCTCTGGTCGAGCTGACCTCTACCCTGGCTTCCACACTGGTCTCACACTGTAGTCTCTGGTCGAGCTGACCTCTACCCTGACTTCCACACTGGTCTCACACTATAGTCTCTGGTCGAGCTGACCTCTACACTGACTTCCACACTGGCCTCACACTGTAGTCTCTGGTCGAGCTGGCCTCTACCATGACTTCCACACTGGTCTCACACTATAATCTCTGGTCGAGCTGACCTCTACACTGACTTCCACACTGGCCTCACAATGTAGTCTCTGGTCGAGCTGACCTCTACCCTGACTTCCACACTGGTCTCACACTATAGTCTCTGGTCGAGCTGACCTCTACACTGACTTCCACACTGGTCTCACACTATAGTCTCTGGTCGAGCTGACCTCAACACTGACTTCCACACTGGTCTCACACTATAGTCTCTGGTCGAGCTGACCTCTACACTGACTTCCACACTGGCCTCACAATGTAGTCTCTGGTCGAGCTGACCTCTACCCTGACTTCCACACTGGTCTCACACTATAGTCTCTGGTCGAGCTGACCTCTACCCTGACTTCCACACTGGCCTCACAATGTAGTCTCTGGTCGAGCTGGCCTCTACCCTGACTTCCACACTGGTCTCACACTATAGTCTCTGGTCTAGCTGACCTCTACCCTGACTTCCACACTGGTCTCACAATGTAGTCTCTGGTCGAGCTGACCTCTACACTGACTTCCACACTGGCCTCACAATGTAGTCTCTGGTCGAGCTGACCTCTACCCTGGCTTCCACACTGGCCTCACAATGTAGTCTCTGGTCGAGCTGACCTCTACCCTGACTTCCACACTGGCCTCACACTGTAGTCTCTGGTCGAGCTGACCTCTACCCTGGCTTCCACACTGGTCTCACCATATAGTCTCTGGTCGAGCTGACCTCTACCCTGGCTTCCACACTGGTCTCACACTATAGTCTCTGGTCGAGCTGACCTCTACCCTGACTTCCACACTGGTCTCACACTATAGTCTCTGGTCGAGCTGACCTCTACCCTGACTTCCACACTGGTCTCACACTATAGTCTCTGGTCGAGCTGACCTCTACCCTGGCTTCCACACTGGTCTCACACTATAGTCTCTGGTCGAGCTGACCTCTACCCTGGCTTCCACACTGGTCTCACACTGTAGTCTCTGGTCGAGCTGACCTCTACCCTGACTTCCACACTGGTCTCACAATGTAGTCTCTGGTCGAGCTGACCTCTACACTGACTTCCACACTGTTCTCACAATGTAGTCTCTGGTCGAGCTGACCTCTACCCTGGCTTCCACACTGGTCTCACACTGTAGTCTCTGGTCGAGCTGACCTCTACCCTGGCTTCCACACTGGCCTCACAATGTAGTCTCTGGTCGAGCTGACCTCTACCCTGGCTTCCACACTGGCCTCACAATGTAGTCTCTGGTCGAGCTGACCTCTACACTGACTTCCACACTGGCCTCACAATGTAGTCTCTGGTCGAGCTGACCTCTACCCTGACTTCCACACTGGCCTCACACTATAGTCTCTGGTCGAGCTGACCTCTACCCTGGCTTCCACACTGGCCTCACAATGTAGTCTCTGGTCGAGCTGACCTCTACCCTGGCTTCCACACTGGCCTCACACTGTAGTCTCTGGTCGAGCTGACCTCTACCCTGACTTCCACACTGGCCTCACAATGTAGTCTCTGGTCGAGCTGACCTCTACCCTGGCTTCCACACTGGTCTCACACTATAGTCTCTGGTCGAGCTGACCTCTACACTGACTTCCACACTGGTCTCACAATGTAGTCTCTGGTCGAGCTGACCTTTACCCTGACTTCCACACTGGCCTCACAATGTAGTCTCTGGTCGTGTTGGCCTCTACCCTGACTTCCACACTGGCCTCACAATGTAGTCTCTGGTCGAGCTGACCTCTACCCTGGCTTCCACACTGGCCTCACACTGTAGTCTCTGGTCGAGCTGACCTCTACCCTGGCTTCCACACTGGCCTCACAATGTAGTCTCTGGTCGAGCTGACCTCTACCCTGACTTCCACACTGGCCTCACAATGTAGTCTCTGGTCGAGCTGACCTCTACCCTGGCTTCCACACTGGCCTCACACTGTAGTCTCTGGTCGAGCTGACCTCTACCCTGGCTTCCACACTGGCCTCACAATGTAGTCTCTGGTCGAGCTGACCTCTACCCTGACTTCCACACTGGCCTCACAATGTAGTCTCTGGTCGAGCTGACCTCTACCCTGGCTTCCACACTGGTCTCACACTGTAGTCTCTGGTCGAGCTGACCTCTACCCTGACTTCCACACTGGTCTCACACTATAGTCTCTGGTCGAGCTGACCTCTACACTGACTTCCACACTGGCCTCACACTGTAGTCTCTGGTCGAGCTGGCCTCTACCATGACTTCCACACTGGTCTCACACTATAATCTCTGGTCGAGCTGACCTCTACACTGACTTCCACACTGGCCTCACAATGTAGTCTCTGGTCGAGCTGACCTCTACCCTGACTTCCACACTGGTCTCACACTATAGTCTCTGGTCGAGCTGACCTCTACACTGACTTCCACACTGGTCTCACACTATAGTCTCTGGTCGAGCTGACCTCAACACTGACTTCCACACTGGTCTCACGCTATAGTCTCTGGTCGAGCTGACCTCTACACTGACTTCCACACTGGCCTCACAATGTAGTCTCTGGTCGAGCTGACCTCTACCCTGACTTCTTCAATGGTCTCACACTATAGTCTCTGGTCGAGCTGACCTCTACCCTGACTTCCACACTGGCCTCACAATGTAGTCTCTGGTCGAGCTGGCCTCTACCCTGACTTCCACACTGGTCTCACACTATAGTCTCTGGTCTAGCTGACCTCTACCCTGACTTCCACACTGGCCTCACAATGTAGTCTCTGGTCGAGCTGACCTCTACACTGACTTCCACACTGGTCTCACACTATAGTCTCTGGTCGAGCTGACCTCAACACTGACTTCCACACTGGTCTCACACTATAGTCTCTGGTCGAGCTGACCTCTACACTGACTTCCACACTGGCCTCACAATGTAGTCTCTGGTCGAGCTGACCTCTACCCTGACTTCCACAATGGTCTCACACTATAGTCTCTGGTCGAGCTGACCTCTACCCTGACTTCCACACTGGCCTCACAATGTAGTCTCTGGTCGAGCTGGCCTCTACCCTGACTTCCACACTGGTCTCACACTATAGTCTCTGGTCGAGCTGACCTCTACACTGACTTCCACACTGGCCTCCCAATGTAGTCTCTGGTCGAGCTGACCTCTACCCTGACTTCCACAATGGTCTCACACTATAGTCTCTGGTCTAGCTGACCTCTACACTGACTTCCACACTGGCCTCACAATGTAGTCTCTGGTCGAGCTGGCCTCTACACTGACTTCCACACTGGTCTCACACTATAGTCTCTGGTCGAGCTGACCTCTACACTGACTTCCACACTGGCCTCACAATGTAGTCTCTGGTCGAGCTGGCCTCTACACTGACTTCCACACTGGCCTCACAATGTAGTCTCTGGTCGAGCTGACCTCTACACTGACTTCCACACTGGTCTCACAATGTAGTCTCTGGTCGAGCTGACCTCTACCTTGACTTCCACACTGGTCTCACACTATAGTCTCTGGTCGAGCTGACCTCTACACTGACTTCCACACTGGTCTCACAATGTAGTCTCTGGTCGAGCTGACCTCTACACTGACTTCCACACTGGCCTCACAATGTAGTCTCTGGTCGAGCTGACCTCTACACTGACTTCCACACTGGCCTCACAATGTAGTCTCTGGTCGAGCTGACCTCTACCCTGACTTCCACACTGGTCTCACACTATAGTCTCTGGTCGAGCTGACCTCTACACTGACTTCCACACTGGTCTCACAATGTAGTCTCTGGTCGAGCTGACCTCTACACTGACTTCCACACTGGCCTCACAATGTAGTCTCTGGTCGAGCTGACCTCTACCCTGACTTCCACACTGGTCTCACACTATAGTCTCTGGTCGAGCTGGTCTCTACCCTGACTTCCACACTGGTCTCACACTATAGTCTCTGGTCGAGCTGACCTCTACACTGACTTCCACACTGGCCTCACAATGTAGTCTCTGGTCGAGCTGACCTCTACCCTGACTTCCACACTGGTCTCACACTATAGTCTCTGGTCGAGCTGACCTCTACACTGACTTCCACACTGGCCTCACAATGTAGTCTCTGGTCGAGCTGACCTCTACCCTGACTTCCACACTGGCCTCACACTGTAGTCTCTGGTCGAGCTGACCTCTACCCTGGCTTCCACACTGGTCTCACCATATAGTCTCTGGTCGAGCTGACCTCTACCCTGGCTTCCACACTGGTCTCACACTATAGTCTCTGGTCGAGCTGACCTCTACCCTGACTTCCACACTGGTCTCACACTATAGTCTCTGGTCGAGCTGACCTCTACCCTGACTTCCACACTGGTCTCACACTATAGTCTCTGGTCGAGCTGACCTCTACCCTGGCTTCCACACTGGTCTCACACTATAGTCTCTGGTCGAGCTGACCTCTACCCTGGCTTCCACACTGGTCTCACACTGTAGTCTCTGGTCGAGCTGACCTCTACCCTGACTTCCACACTGGTCTCACAATGTAGTCTCTGGTCGTGTTGGCCTCTACCCTGGCTTCCACACTGGCCTCACAATGTAGTCTCTGGTCGAGCTGACCTCTACCCTGGCTTCCACACTGGTCTCACACTGTAGTCTCTGGTCGAGCTGACCTCTACCCTGGCTTCCACACTGGCCTCACAATGTAGTCTCTGGTCGAGCTGACCTCTACCCTGGCTTCCACACTGGCCTCACAATGTAGTCTCTGGTCGAGCTGACCTCTACCCTGGCTTCCACACTGGCCTCTCACTGTAGTCTCTGGTCGAGCTGACCTCTACCCTGACTTCCACACTGGTCTCACAATGTAGTCTCTGGTCGAGCTGACCTTTACACTGACTTCCACACTGGTCTCACAATGTAGTCTCTGGTCGAGCTGACCTCTACCCTGGCTTCCACACTGGTCTCACACTGTAGTCTCTGGTCGAGCTGACCTCTACCCTGGCTTCCACACTGGCCTCACAATGTAGTCTCTGGTCGAGCTGACCTCTACCCTGGCTTCCACACTGGCCTCACAATGTAGTCTCTGGTCGAGCTGACCTCTACACTGACTTCCACACTGGCCTCACAATGTAGTCTCTGGTCGAGCTGACCTCTACCCTGACTTCCACACTGGCCTCACACTATAGTCTCTGGTCGAGCTGACCTCTACCCTGGCTTCCACACTGGCCTCACAATGTAGTCTCTGGTCGAGCTGACCTCTACCCTGGCTTCCACACTGGCCTCACACTGTAGTCTCTGGTCGAGCTGACCTCTACCCTGACTTCCACACTGGCCTCACAATGTAGTCTCTGGTCGAGCTGACCTCTACCCTGGCTTCCACACTGGTCTCACACTATAGTCTCTGGTCGAGCTGACCTCTACACTGACTTCCACACTGGTCTCACAATGTAGTCTCTGGTCGAGCTGACCTTTACCCTGACTTCCACACTGGCCTCACAATGTAGTCTCTGGTCGTGTTGGCCTCTACCCTGACTTCCACACTGGCCTCACAATGTAGTCTCTGGTCGAGCTGACCTCTACCCTGGCTTCCACACTGGCCTCACACTGTAGTCTCTGGTCGAGCTGACCTCTACCCTGGCTTCCACACTGGCTTCACAATGTAGTCTGTGGTCGAGCTGACCTCTACCCTGACTTCCACACTGGCCTCACAATGTAGTCTCTGGTCGAGCTGACCTCTACCCTGGCTTCCACACTGGCCTCACACTGTAGTCTCTGGTCGAGCTGACCTCTACCCTGGCTTCCACACTGGCCTCACAATGTAGTCTCTGGTCGAGCTGACCTCTACCCTGGCTTCCACACTGGCCTCACAATGTAGTCTCTGGTCGAGCTGACCTCTACCCTGGCTTCCACACTGGTCTCACACTGTAGTCTCTGGTCGAGCTGACCTCTACCCTGACTTCCACACTGGTCTCACACTATAGTCTCTGGTCGAGCTGACCTCTACCCTGGCTTCCACACTGGTCTCACACTATAGTCTCTGGTCGAGCTGACCTCTACCCTGGCTTCCACACTGGTCTCACACTATAGTCTCTGGTCGAGCTGACCTCTACCTTGGCTTCCACACTGGTCTCACACTATAGTCTCTGGTCGAGCTGACCTCTACCCTGGCTTCCACACTGGCCTCACAATGTAGTCTCTGGTCGTGTTGGCCTCTACCCTGGCTTCCACACTGGCCTCACAATGTAGTCTCTGGTCGAGCTGACCTCTACACTGGCTTCCACACTGGCCTCACACTGAAGTCTCTGGTCGAGTTGGCTTCTACCCTGGCTTCCACACTGGCCTCACACTGTAGTCTCTGGTCGAGCTGGCCTCTACACTGGCTTCCACACTGGCCTCACACTGAAGTCTCTGGTCGAGTTGGCTTCTACACTGGCTTCCACACTGGCCTCACACTGTAGTCTCTGGTCGAGCTGGCCTCTACACTGGCTTCCATACTGGCCTCACACTGTAGTCTCTGGTCGAGTTGGCCTCTACACTGGCTTCCACACTGGCCTCACACTGAAGTCTCTGGTCGAGTTGGCTTCTACACTGGCTTCCACACTGGCCTCACAATGTAGTCTCTCGTCGAGCTGGTCTCCACACGGGCCTCCACACTGGCCGTCGATTGTTGTATTCTTTCTCTTTCCGTCGTTTTTCCTCTTTCACTGCCGTCTCCATAACCCGTCTCCACCCCCCCTCCATCCTTCGCTATCGTTCTCCGTCCCATCCCACTCCCATCACTCTTCACACAGTCATTCCCTCCGAGTCGAGTTCTTATATATTTTTTCAGACTTACTCCCACCCATGCCTGCCGAACATCTCCTTCCACCATAAATGTGTCTATTTTTCAACTATCTATACAAAAAGTCATGGTAAAGTGATTCGGTGGTCACGACCTACGGATGTCTGGATAACGCTGAAGTAATCCAGACACTGCGTTTGTACTTATCAGATATACGACAGGAAACGGATAGCTACAGGTGCGGAACTCTCTGTAGCCCGAGGAACTAAATATCACAGATTATCCGTAGTCATGTCCTTAAGCAAGCTTTTTTTTCCAAAGACGCGACTGTATAACGACCTGTGCCAGAAGCAATCGCAGGAATGTTCACGACAACATCAGTATGAATGTTTGTAGCGGAGAATCTGGCGCCAGGACGTCGTCTACTGCGAGTGTTTGTGTCAGAAAAAACATGCTTAACATTTAGAGATCGAGGCGACGGTTAGACATGAACCGCGAAAGAACGAGTGTCCATTGTTCAGCAGTAAGCGAATCCTTCACTTCTTTCTTCTGTCTTGAGGTGCACTGCTTCCCTGTGCACGTCCTTTGACAGCTTCGTGCAATCGTCAACGTTGTCGTTTCACGTCAAACGTCAACTGGCGCGTGGCTCCTGAACGCTCTAAATGTTATTGTTTTGTAGCGTGTCAAACAAGCATACTGCAACATTTCGTGCATTTTGCGAACCCGGGGTCAATGGGTTTCCTGACCAAACCTTTATGTCTCAATAGCATGGCTAATGTGTTTTATATACGGTAATAATGTGTTCAAAGATTCGAATATCAGTGGAATAATTCATCAAAACCCCACCACTCAATACGGTCGCTAGCTATTGGTCGTATTAGGAGCTCCTTTGTCGTATTAGGAGCTCATTTGTCGTATTAGGAGCTCCTTTATCGTATTAGGAGCTCACAGCCCACTCAGTGCTAGAGATAAATGCCTTGTCCGGCCAGGTTGGTAATATTATTGGCATACTGATTGTTTTAAGTATTACTTGGTTGTTAGTGAACGGATCCAGGCCTCTCGTAGAGTTAGCAAACACAATTAATTAAAGGTCCCTTCTCAGTTCGATTTTTTGCTCGTCTCATTTCAAATTAATTTTGCGAAAATTAAAACCTACCTAGTATCAACTGCAACATGCTAGCTCGTTTGCGCAACTTTTTAACAGACAACCTATTAAATTATTTAATGCTTGGTCCAGCATTTATCGAAATGAAAATGGAAATGTTTAAAACTCACGAATTTGGCGCTTGGTGAAATTTCACACAACTTCGTCGTTTGAGTCGACGAAAGGATGGAAGACACGCCCATGATCAGCCTTGAACACATAAAGTTTTCGCAGTAAGGGATATCAACTATTTTGAGCCTTACCAGATCTAACGACTAAGGTCAATTCTTTCGATGAGATCAACAAAATATGCACTTTTTTATTAAACCTGTTGCGGATATTACCTAAACTATTCACAAACTATTACCTAAACTATTCACACACTACATATTGGGACATCAACGAACCGGATTCGAGATAGGCTAAATCAGTTGAGGGTGGAGTTCTAACAGTTTGGCGTTAGTGAAACGGCTAAGGTTGTCCAAGGGTTAGCATATTACACATATTACACTTTGTTTGTGATAATAGCTGCGATGCAAACTCGCGTCTCCAGCAACGTAACAGATGCTGAGTAAATATTTCATTCGCCAAGTTTGCGGGAATAACTGGATGCGAAGAGTTTGCGGCAGTGAAAAGACTAGACAAGCGAAGAATGGAGAAGCTAAATGAGGAAGTTGGTGTGAAAGAAAGTCTTACGAGGACGCTGATGAGGACGCTGATGAGGAGCCGGTTAAAGTGGGTTCGACATGTGGAATGAATGGAAGGGAAACGGTTGACGAAGACAGTGAGTGCGCTTAGCGTGGAGGGAAGAGGGAGAAGAGGAAGATCGAGACTGAGATGGGGAGAGATTTGGCGGGATTGGGAGGGGAGTGGAGAATGAGAGCGAGGGATGGGGGAGTGGAGAAGGTTGGTGGAGACGGCGTTGAAACGGGGTCAGTGACGAAGGAGAAGGGAAAACACGACGAATGGTATCGATGCCAGTCTCACCCCGGACTTCAGGGATATAGAGGAGAACAACAACAAATTGTTCTCCAGTGCTGTTGTCATCGAGCAAATAAACGTCGCCATCCGTTAGATACTAGTGGCCTCTCCACCCCTGTCACGTGGTTCATAAACATACACAGAAATCAGGTCGACGTGGCATATTTTACGCAATCCACATCAGGTGCTGTTATCAGTATAGATTATCGTATTCACTGTATGGAAAACACATTTTTTTTGGGGGGAGGGCGCGGTAGCGTAGCGGTTAAAACATCGGACTCTCAATCGAGATAATTCGGGTTCGAGTCCTCTTGCTGCCGTTTCGAAGCTAAAGTAATTTAGTTCACCCCACGTTGCTCTAGTGCAATAAGCTGTATACATGAGTACCTGGCTATAGACAGTGGTGGATATGTGAACGAATAGTCTTCGCGCAGTAATAGCAGCGCAGCTGAATGCTTCCCAGAGACGTCGAAATTACATTGGAATGAACATGTCTGCCAGGGGTGAAGTGTGAAGCTCTTTGACCAGTCTCAATGACTGGATACCGCGCTATATAAGAACATACATTTACCTTTATGCTTCATTTAGAAACAATTTAATGTCAGAATGAATGAGCAATTGACTGGTAGCCCAGATCTATGATTCGGGCAACTATGATATGTCGACAGGCAGAACATGACACGTACGGGACTGGGTATGAAGTGAATACTTGATGAAACAAAACTGTACGTCTCAGTGCAAGCAACTGCAGCTTCAGCCACTGTTTCTTTCTAAGACAGATTTAAAACGTCTCCGAATTCCTAAACCCAATGGTAATGCTCATACTATTATTAATACTAGTCTTTGCAAAAGGCGCCGTTATACATAAACTCAGTGAGGTTAAGTAGAACGTAATCTCCCATGCTTGACAAATTGTTCCATTCCGACGTCAAACTGTCCGTTTCTATGCACGACTTCTAATGCAATGTTTGAAGTAGCACTTATTGCCTGCAGCAGACGGGTCGTCCGTTCAGCTCTGCGCAGTCAGCCTGCACGCATTCACCGGTCTAACGTGTTCGTCTGTTTCAATTACAGCTTACGTTCGAGGCCGTCTGACAATAACATCCTAGTCTGCCACTTGAGATATCGAGTGTCAAGGGTTAGCTTGCGCTGCGCAGTTGGGCCTTAGATAACCACCGAAGCGTGCAGAGACGGCACGCTGATGTCACGCTGATGCAAATCTGAAGGCAACTGTTGCAATCTGCTCGAGTTACCGTTACACAAAAGCGTGTTTACGTCAATACGATATCACCTATGGCAACCAAACATCTCTGACGATGCCTCTAGGAAGTGACGTCACATGAAGCAGCTGGCTCCGGTGGCGCTGGTTCTACACGGGAGGGACGAAGGGAGGAATGGAGGGCGGGAGGGAGGGGGAGGGAGGGGGAATTGAAGGGAAGGGGAGGGGAAGGGAGGGAGAATGCGGGAGGAGAGAGGGAAGGGAAGGGAAGAGAAGGGAAGGGGATGGGGAGTTAGGCGAGGGGAGGGGAGCGGAGGGGAAGGGAGCGGAGGCAAGGAGAGCATAGGGGAGGGATGGAGGGGAGGGGAGGGGGAGGGGTGGGGAGGGAGAGGAGGGGAGCTGATCGGAGGGGAGAGGAGGAGAAGGGAGGTGCCATGTTGCGGTCAAACGATAGCCGGAGTGAACGTCTCGTACGAGATCGATCACTTCGAGTGGTGATGTCGGGCGACTGTGGCTCCATCGTCTGACCGATCATGTCAGCAATGAACAGGATCCAAAATTATTCGATTTTTGTAACATTCCCGGGACGACCAAGCGTTGCAAGTCTCCGAATACAGACCAAAGGCAGGTGCCAGAAAATGGCTACACATTGTGTGGACAAGAAGAAGATCCGTAACATCGTATCTTCATCCGGGTACTAGGAGCAGGCATTTAGTGTGTTCAAATTTCGATGATTAGTTGCGTTATCGTTTGATCCAGGAAACCCAGCAAACACTGACGATCGAACCAGTCGCTTTTCAAGGATAGTTGGACATCGGATATTTTAACATTCAGAGTCAACAATGATGGAAATTTCGTACATGACCGAGAAGTAACGATGGCATCATGTCATGACCGTGTGAGCAATGAGGAAATACCGAACGCTACGTCAACGTACAGTTTATGTAAAAATAATGTTCTTATTATAAATCCCTCCCTCCCCCCTCCCTCCCTTCCCCCTCCCTCCCCCCTCTCTCCCTCCCTCCCCCCTCCCTCCCTCCCTCCCTCCTCTGGCGTGCATCCTCAACTATAGGCTCCAGATGACGATGGGTCATGCCGCATAGACTCAGGCAGCGTGGCAAATGGTTGCCGTATACAACTTACCCGTACGAAGGGTTGTTTGCATGTTGGATGTCCCGAAATGGACGCTCTGTATTTCTGTGTTATATTTGCAAGTGTAATTCTCATTGAGTTCGATGTGTAAGAGCATTTGGGTTGGTTTTAGCTGCTCCCTCAATTTCCTAATTTACAAATATTGGTGCTGTATGTTGAACACATGTTTCCCTAATTCTCGGAGAGGGTGTCTTCGACTTTCTCGGTCAATTCTTCAAGCGTACCTTCAACCCTAACCTTCACTGTTACTTTCCGTTTCTCCATTTCTCCTGTATTCTTCTTTTCGCAATCCATCATCTGCCATTCATACCACCATGTCTCTTTTATTGGGTGGATCCACAGCAGGGAGTTTATCACTTTATGGTTTGCGCTCGTTCACAAAGTCACTGCACCGCTTCAGTGTTGCACAATACCTTTTGTGAGATACTCCAATGGTGGATTTTAGCTTCGAGACATAACGATATTTCTTAAGAAAACCGTTGGAAAACATGTTTGCCATGGTCTGACGTTGTCTGTCACTACGCAGAGCTCCACATTTGGCCCTCAAATCTCCTAGAAAACTGTTATGAAATGTTAACTGTTTCCTGATTTTCTCATTATCTGTTCCACGAATCAGCCTTTTTGCTTTTGACCTGAGGTATTAATCTTTTTTTCTAATGAACTAACTGTTTTACTCATGCGTTCATTTCTCTTCTTAATGCACTCTTTTTAATGCACGGTGTTAAGCTTGTATTTTCACTTGAAGCCTTTCTATCGTACGACAAGCTTTTGCTCTGTCGCGTCTCACTTTCGGTCTTCCTCTTTTCGTCTTGAGCTCAGAACTCTCCGGTGGCTTTTCCCTATTGACCAAGGGATCATCATTGTCCGGACTTCCTGATGGTGTCAGTGACTTCCTGGTTTGGGTCAGTGTATTCGGAGCTTCCTTCACACTTTTGCGATGGTTTCTCTGCTGTTTTTTCCAAGCCCGTTTCTGCCTCCTGTGTTGCCGCGAAATCATATCTTTTACAAGCTTCTTGCTGCCAGATTCTTTTCGTCTTAGATAACATTTACGCTCAGACTGGAGATAACGTTGGTGTGCGTCAGGATCAGTCTTTAAACGGTCACGCAACTGTTGTGACCGAATCTTGTTGGATTTCGGTGTCACGTTGAAGTCAAAGTATAGTTTCTCCCGTCGCTATGAAGACAGCCCAGATTCACCGTCGCTTATACTGGAATTCAGGCAGGACACATCACTTGCGACCTGAAAGTAAATTATGTATTCTAAATATCAAATATTGTCTTATTAATTTTAATTCTCATTCCGCAAATATATACTCCCTATTCATAGATGGATGCAGGACTTTCTTAAGCTGGGCAGGACGACACTAGGTCCCGTTGGGAAACAAGACCCCATCACCGACCGTTTCTTTAACTTTCACACAGCGCCGACCCTTAGACGTCTAAATCCTTATGCAATGTAACTGGTTTAACTTGTACACTGGTGTTCCACTGCCCCCTCGGGTACCCAACTCTCTATCAACAAACCACTCGTCATGTATCGACCACTGACCCCAGGCATCGGCATTCAGCAAAGAAAAGCGCACATTTAGTACGAAAGTCTTTGCCTTCTGAAATGTTTTATTATTTATTTAATTTAACTTTCGAATATAGCTCTGTTTCATTTTTATTATTTGTTTCATTTCTCATGTAGCTTTTCGGTGTTTTTATTATCAACTTAATTTCTTTAATTTAATAAATTTTACATATAGCTTACCATTGTCGATGTTTCACTGTTTCAATTGTTCATTTATTTCATTTCTTTATGAACTTGAAGTAATGGTTTTTGAGATAAACACACTCACTATTTGAGAGATATCCTATAAAACGCACATCGGATGCAAATATATTATGTCAGTACCGTAACATTATGTCAGTACCGTTACAGTATGTCAGTACCGTAACAGTACGTCAGTACTGACGTTACGGGACTGACGCGATTTTACAAACAGCGCCCTCTTTATCAATAATGCGTAGTCTTTGAGGCGGCATCCTCCAGCAGATGTCTAGAGGACATCGAAAACAACATATCATAATCGTCATTCATCTCATACTACCGCAGCATCGACCATCCGCACCATACGCTACTGACATTGAATTAATATACACTTACCTAATTTGCCATATTTTTGGTAATTTTGGAGAAACAACTAAAACTATGGAATGAATTCGCCCTCGTGTTTTGGTTCGTCTTTGGTGGTAAGTGATCACGTGACAAGCGTCTTGTAATTCGCTGCAATATCCATAGATGGGGCTCTGATTAGTCCGTTGCGGTACTGACACAAATATTGGCGACAGGGCAGAAACGTGAAATAAAAACATGTAAAAATGTAACTTCAAGAAAAAAGTTAATGAGTAGATGAACATTGTAGTAAATTAATCTAAAAAGACGTATCCTATCGAATATTGAACGTGAAATGTGTAAAAAAAATTATGCCTTCAAGTTACGGTACTGACTTGGCGACATGCCGATATTAAGGCACCCCCGCTTCTGTAAAGGTCTAAATTAATCCAAACGATAAAGACATTCAATAGTTGTCCCTTTGTATTTTTTAATTCTTATGTATAGATTAGTTTGGATATCTAAGACATAGATATTTTGCAAACAATAGTTTTCTATTGAACTCTTTCTATTGAACCATTGGTGACGTCAATTTGTCCCTTTACCGGTGATTGGCCCAGTCAGCTTACTTGGTTGCAGTGTATTGTGATATATTTCAGCTGAATTCAGTTACACGTTTATGTCACTTTGTATTAACTAAAACCTAGTTCTCATTGGTACATAATTCAACGCATAGGTCAAAACGAATATTAATTTCTTCATACTTCAACGCGTCACTAAACCCGCGTTAATGACGCTATTGGCTAGGCTGGTCAATCGCCCCCGTAGTGCATAAAATACAACTAAAAATATATAGGGGAAGGACAGGTAAAGTGGGTCCCCTCGGCCAAAGTGGGCCCCACTGTCATAGCGATCCTGATATGCACTGCAGTCAAATGAACGGTAGTGTTGCTTACAGACCCGCCAGGGGACACTATTCAAGGTCGTAGTTGTATGTTTGGCGCGAATTGAAAACGGTGAGTTGCAAATTTGTGTTTTATGCAGTTTTCTTAAAATAATTGACGTGTGTTACAAACTCCAAATTTTCGTAAATGGTCAAGGTATAACACCATAAATGTGGTATGTATAACAATAGTCTATATTTAGTTGAATTAGCAATTTCATTTTGACGTGAATACACACAATGAAACCAAAATGGTGTCCGACCAATACTCTTTGGAAGAGGCCAAAGTCGGCCCCATGGGACCACTGTGGCCGCAGATGCTGAGCATATCATGGATAATGTGGTTACACCGTAACCACATTACACCGTAACCACATTATAGCGGAAAAGTCATGCGGCTCGAGCATGTTGTTAAGCAGTTTGGGGTTCCCCGCTCCACCCTGCAACCAAGATACAGGAGAGTGGGAGATGTTGCGGTTGCAGCAAAAAAGGGTCTGGGCAGATTCCGACCTGTTTTATTTTTCACCAACGATTGAGCTAGAACTCGTTGCGCATATCAAACGAATGAAGAGCATGCTTTTTGGTTTCACCCTGTCGCAACTGAAGAGAGTCGCATAGGATTACACAGAAGCAAACGGCATTCAGCATAACTTCAACCGCAGGACTGACGAAGCTGGAAAGGACTGGTGTCGTGACTTTATGACTCGCCACAGTGACGAGATTTCTTTGAGAACACCCGAACCTACATCGGCAGCTCTCGCAAGAGCAATCAACCAGGAGCCGTCAGCGCGTCCTTTGATTTACTGGAAACTGTACAAGGCGCGAAGAGGTTTATCCCAGATCGTGTCTACAACGTAGACGAGACAAGAATAACTACCGTACCCAATCGACCATCTTAGATAATCGCCAGTCGGGGAAAGGAACTGGTTGGTTCACTGTCGTCTGCTGAGAGGGTAAAAATGGTAAAAAAAATGTATGAGTGCTGCTGGATAGTTTATACCACCATTGCTCGTCTTCCCGAGGAAGAGGATGAAAGACGAGCTGATGGACCGCCCACTCCCCGCGTCAGTCCCAATAGCGCACGAGACAGGAGGGATGCAATATTACATCTTTGTGATGTGGTTCGAACACTTCTTGAAGCATGCAAACCCACCCGAAGCAAGATTTTTCTGTGACAGTCATCTGCCTACCACCGCACTGTAGCCATCGCATTCAGCCACTCGATGTCAGCTTCATGAAGCCACCGATGACACTTTACACCCAGGCGGTAGAATATTGGCTACGGTCAGACCCAGGTGGAGTTGTGTCAACCTTCCAAATAGCAGAATTGTTCGGAATAGGGTACGTCCGTGCTGCTACAATGAGAACAGCAGTGAACGGCTTCTGGAAGACCGGCATATGGCCGATTGATCGCAACGTCTTCGGTGAGCATGATTTTGTTGCTGCTCAACCGACTGACCTCGTACGGCAACCAAACACAGATGCGCCACCACCCGACCGAGACATCGATGCGCCACCTCCTGACCGAGACACCAATGCGCCATCACGTGACCGAGACACCAATGCGCCACCTCCCGACCGAGACACCAATGCGCCATCACGTGACTGAGACACTTATGCGCCACCTCCTGACCGAGACACCAATGCGCCATCACATGATCGAGACACCAGTGCGCCACCTCCTGACCGTGACACCGATGCGCCACCACGTGAGCGAGACACCGATGCGCCACCACGTGATCAAGACACTGTCATGTCTTCGTCGCCACCGACACACCGGCAGGCGCCGCACATTGCAATATCGGTTGTTTCGCCTGTACCCAAAATCAACCAGGCTACAGTGCGGAGAGCAACAAAGAGAGGGAAGATCTGCATCATTACGGGCAGCCCATACAAGACCGCACTCGAGGCCAAAGGGAAACTGGTAACCTGTCCACAACCAAGCTCTAGCAGTTCAAAGAAGGGAGGGCTCCCTAAAGCTAATAATAAAAAGGGTGACTTTTTAAAACACATCTCACTTGTAATATTTATTAAGATAGTGTAGCAATATTATGCATACATGTAGTCAAGGTATTTAACTGGGTAGTGTAATACAAACTAACCTTTTTTGAACAAAAATGTCAACTGTAGGTCAATCGGCGCTAAAGAGGCCCACTTTACCCGCCTTTCCCTATAAATGTACAAACATGTTGTGCATTAAAAGTACCTGTAGAAATACTAACACATAAAAAACATATAAATACGCACATGTCCTGCTGTAAAAGTACATAAAAGATCAAATAAAACATATAAATATGCACACATGTTAAAAATGTACAATTTACTAATCCAATAATTAGTCATTGCATTTCTGTGAAAATAAATCACAACCACCGGATTAAGCGACAGGTTTTCAAGCCGGTGGAACTCCGTTACTAGTAGGCCCTACAGTTGGGCGTGTTTGGGCGTGCTCGCTTGGCCGTCAGCAGCGCTATGAATACCGTGACCCGATTACGTCATTCGTTACGCTGCGTCTCTGAGCCACTGATCTATATATATATATATATATATATATATATATATATATATATATATATATATATATATATATATATATATATATATATATATATATATATATATATATATATATATATATATATATATATATATATATATATATATTGCGGCAATTATTTGTATACTTACGAGGATATGCCTTTTTTGACGAAAATCTTAAGGAACATTTTTACAATGGATCTATGTTATAGATGAGTCAACATTATTTCATCGATTGAATGCAAGCAAATTGTTAGCATTTTTTGGTGATGTACTTACTATTACAGAACAACGAAGAGACGTTTTATTTCCTAAAAGATGCCACTGCACAAAAAGCTGCGCATGGCAAGACATCTATTCCTGTACTGTAGATCCAAGTACAAGAAAAACAAGTTTTTTTCACATGATCTAATATATCTAGCTATCAGAATAACGAAAGTATTATCAAAACGTTGTTTATTTTGTTTTGAATAAACTGCTATCATTATATATCAAATTATTGTACTACATTCTGAGAGTGAACTTATGCCATTGTCTTCCTTACATTACACTATTGTTGTTGTAAAGTTGATTTAGCTCTCTATCTCCCTATCTCTCTCGTCTCCCTCCCCATCACACACGCGCACACACGCACGCACGCACGCACGCACGCACGCACGCACACTCACCCTCCCTCCCTCCCTTCTCCCTCAGGGAATATTCAGAACATGTACTGTTATGCATTATATTTTCAGAATGGCTACTTACACAGACAGCACAAGTATGAGTACTAATAGGCTCACGTTGTTACTAGTTGTTACTAGTTAACAGTTTCCTGCATCGTATGCAACAGCAAGTGTGCTGGAAATACAAACATTGCTGTGTTGCTGTACCTTACAAAAATTGCTGCACTGCTGTAAAATACAAACATTGCTGTGTTGCTATCAGGGCTGGGTCCAATTACACAAAATTATATCAATTACAGTTACATTTAATTTTTTATTTCAATTACAATTACAGTCATAATTTTCCAAATCAAGTACAATTACACTGTTTCAATTTCAATTACAATTACATTATGCAGAACCAAATATATTCAGCATGTGTTAATTATGTATTTTTGCACGTTTTGCTGAATTTAAATATTTTGCACACAATTGATAAACTAATATAACGGTAATGTTTGTACATTTTGTTGAACTTTGACTTTGAAATATACTAAATAAAAAGATAGCAGTTTAAAACATATTTTCGTTATATCAAAATACAATGCAGTATCCGGACATAATCCTACAATACATGTTCCTTACAGACAAAATCACAAAATATGAAAAGTGAACAAAATCCCACAGGACAAAATAAAAAAATTAGACAAAATCCCACACGCCATAATACAATATTTATATGAAGTTCTTCTCTAAGCATCCTTTCTAGTTTTGCAGACATTTAGCTGTGTGCATTTCTTACATTTTTCTTCCGAAAATACTAATAATAGGGTATGATGTGTTAACTTCGAGGTTGTAGCTCCTGTTCTGAGCTAACATTCTTAATTGGTCTGCCCTTTGCTTTGTGCGAGTTGGGAATGGGGAGAGAGGCCATATAAATGGTCTTTGCCACCTGACCTGTCTCCAATCCACCACAACACAAGGGGTGTAATTGGCTAGCTAACTCTGCAATGTTTCACAGAGCTGATATTTTCTGAAGCAATATCAGGCAACAGGTCTTTCCATGTTGTTTGAATACCAGCTTAGCCTTTGTCTGACAATGCCTGTGCATTGTTTATTGCTGCCTGGTTGTTACCAACTTATTGAAAAGGCTAATTGCTAAGGCTACCCACCACTAGCACCACTGACCAGTACCCACCAGACTGTGAATACTGTAACTTAAATATAAATATATAAGCAGGTGTTATTATTAGTCTTGATTTTCAACTCATGTGAGACTTAAATTATATTTTTATTGACAATTCGTTCAGGTAGTTTGTGATATGAAACGTACTGTAATTGAAATAAATTTTCAATTATACAAAATATAACAATTACAATTACAGCAAAATTTTGAAACCATAATCAATTACAATTACACACTTTTGCTGTAATCAATTACAATTACATAACTGGACCCAGCCCTGGTTGCTATACCTGCTGGACCTTACAAACATTGCTGCACTGTTGTGGAATTACAAACATTGCGGTGTTGCTGTATCTGCTGGACCTTACAAACATTGCTGCACTGCTGTTGAATTACAAACATTGCTGTACCTGCTGGACCTTACAAACATTGCTGCACTGCTGTGGAATTACAAACATTGCTGTGTTGCTGTACCTGCTGGACCTTACAAACATTGCTGCACTGCTGTGGAATTACAAACATTGCTGTGTTGCTGTACCTACTGGACCTTACAAACATTGCTGCACTGCTGTTGAATTACAAACATTGTGTGTTGCTGTACCTGCTGGACCTTACAAACATTGCTGCACTGCTGTTGAATTACAAACATTGCTGTGTTGCTGTACCTACTGGACCTTACAAACATTGCTGCACTGCTGTTGAATTACAAACATTGCTGTGTTGCTGTACCTGCTGGACCTTACAAACATTGCTGCACTGCTGTTGAATTACAAACATTGCTGTGTTGCTGTACCTGCTGGACCTTACAAACATTGCTACACTGCTGTTGAATTACAAACATTGCTGTACCTGCTGGACCTTACAAACATTACTGCACTGCTGTGGAATTACAAACATTGCTGTGTTGCTGTACCTGCTGGACCTTACAAACATTACTGCACTGCTGTGGAATTACAAACATTGCTGTGTTACTGTACCTGCTGGACCTTACAAACATTGCTGCACTGCTGTGGAATTACAAACATTGCTGTGTTGCTGTACCTGCTGGACCTTACAAACATTGCTGCACTGCTGTTGAATTACAAACATTGCTGTGTTGCTGTACCTGCTGGACCTTACAAACATTGCTACACTGCTGTTGAATTACAAACATTGCTGTACCTGCTGGACCTTACAAACATTACTGCACTGCTGTGGAATTACAAACATTGCTGTGTTGCTGTACCTGCTGGACCTTACAAACATTACTGCACTGCTGTGGAATTACAAACATTGCTGTGTTACTGTACCTGCTGGACCTTACAAACATTGCTGCACTGCTGTGGAATTACAAACATTGCTGTGTTGCTGTACCTGCTGGACCTTACAAACATTGCTGCACTGCTGTTGAATTACAAACATTGCTGTGTTGCTGTACCTGCTGGACCTTACAAACATTGCTGCACTGCTGTTGAATTACAAACATTGCTGTGTTGCTGTACCAGCTGGACTTTACAAACATTGCTGCACTGCTGTTGAATTACAAACAATGCTGTGTTGCTGTACCAGCTGGACCTTACAAACATTGCTGCACTGCTGTGGAATTACAAATATTGCTGTGTTGCTGTACCAGCTGGACCTTACAAACATTGCTACACTGCTGTGGAATTACAAACATTGCTGTGTTGCTGTACCTGCTGGACCTTACAAACATTGCTACACTGCTGTTGAATTACAAACATTGCTGTACCTGCTGGACCTTACAAACATTACTGCACTGCTGTGGAATTACAAACATTGCTGTGTTGCTGTACCTGCTGGACCTTACAAACATTACTGCACTGCTGTGGAATTACAAACATTGCTGTGTTACTGTACCTGCTGGACCTTACAAACATTGCTGCACTGCTGTGGAATTACAAACATTGCTGTGTTACTGTACCTGCTGGACCTTACAAACATTGCTGCACTGCTGTGGAATTACAAACATTGCTGTGTTGCTGTACCTGCTGGACCGTACAAACATTACTGCACTGTGGTGGAATTACAAACATTGTTGTACCTGCAATAATTCTATGTATCTGCAGGACCTTACGAACATTGTTACACTGTGCTTGCATGGATTTATGAAAATTTATACAATATACCTGCATGAACACCAGTATGGACTTCTGAACATTATCTTCCATGAAATTATGACTGTTGCTGCAAGGCTGGAATGTTATAATAAATTGTCTTGATAATTGTGCCGTGACATTATGTTCCATCCGTTAATTCCCCATCTATTTACCTGTTATGACATACTAGTTACAATAACTTTCCATAATACAAGGTCAATACAAGGTCACACCGTATTCTAGTCGATGTATTGACAATTTTCACCCCCCAAAAGTTTAACTGCTCCGGTATATAAATTACAGCTAAATTATTTCATTAATCTTGGTATATAGGTCAAATGTTAAATGTATGTCAACTAATTAGGTTATGTCAAAATAAATAAACACTAGGCCACATAGTATTCAAGTTAACAATTTGCCCATTTCCATACACTAAAAGTTAAATATGCCTATTACCAAATTACTTACAGCTAAACTGCCATTAATCCACATATATGTATATAAGTCAAATGTGTCTCTGTCTGTCCCTGTATCGCTCTCTTTCATACTCTCTATCTTTCTGACTTCTGCCGTTAATCCACGTATATAAGTCAAACGTGTCTCTGTCTGTCCCTGTCTCGCTCACTCTTTCATACTCTCCCTATCTTTCTCACTTGGCATGTATATTATATATTAGGTTTTTGGACATGTCTTCTCTTGGTAAAAGCTGTGCAACGACATCAACGTGGAAACCTGATGCACAGTTTCTTCTAACACTTAATTACATGCTAATGTCACATCACAAATTTTGGATCAGAAATTTGAAGACTGATTATGTGATTTTAGACATATATTTAATAAATAGTCATAAGGAGAGATGACAGTCAATTTATGTTTTTGTTTCATATAAGCAGCTTTAGAAATCATGAATGGCACAAATGGTATCAACATAATGCTGTAATAGAGATATATGCTTAATGCATTCTGTACATGTATTACCCACGATCCCCAAATTACATCACTGGTTGTTGTACCCCATGGGTAAATAATTTTTTATTAGATGTGACATCAGCATTCAACCCACGATGAACCATACATGGGACAGCTCAGTGCATGTAAGAAAACTGGGTGGTATAAATGAAAACAAACTAGAACAAGAATCTTAAAATTTTAACTAAAATTTATTTAAATAAAAGTACATGTATCATGTATATTACTGTCTTGTCAAGTCGATATATCACTGAGTAGTGGTCAGACACTTGCATCACTAGCAAGGAAATGGTAACCACACCGTCACTCCCCAGCATCAAAAGTGTGCAAATCAACAAATTCTCCTAAGTAATAACATTAGTGTACTAAAGCCCCTACACAGCTAAGATAATTGTGTACCATAAGCTAAAGATAATATTATGATTCCAAACTGGCACACTAGGTGTCAGTACAGCTAACCAATTAAATCAACACATGCTATCTTAGTTATGTATTGGCAAGAGACCCATATGGTAGCACCCTCACTGATGTTTAAGCAGTACTAATTTAGATAACCTCTTTCTAAACTTTCACCGTGCAACACATCTGTGTGTTGCTTCCCAAGATGACACACCTTGATCTTTGAATAACACTGGGAATAACATTTGATTAGAGAAAACATATGGTTACTGAGACAGGTTGAATCAAACATATGATTATTCAATGATTCAAATACATAGACCTCTGCACACACCTGCAAGACTGCTGTTGAAATTGCACTAGGTTGCCCTGGATCCTGGGGAAGATTGCACAATTTTATCAGTCCTATTGATAAAACCATCCTCAAAATGTGCTGAACAAATGTTGCTAAATTTGGTTGGCTTGAAACCTTCACGCCACAAATTAACCAACCATCTGCGGTGTTGTTCAGGTGCTGTGGTCACATCGGGAAACCTGAAATGACATAGAGGAGGAATACAATATGAAATCGAAACGAACTGGTGACTGAAAATTACGGATGAATGGTGATTTGTGTTGTAGGAGGGCGACCCTATTGATACACATAGTCATAGTAGGTCACAGTTACGTAAGGCGTGTGGCCAAACACATAGAAATATTAATACTTAAATTATATAAATAATTCAGCATCATGCTATCCAGCATTTATACTTATTAATTCATTATAGTATAACATACAATTATCAATCATCACATAGTAGACTTGGCTCAGACCTCAGTCCTCAGCCTGAGTTGAGCGATAAAATACGCTATTGCCAGGGCAAAATAAATAAGTGTGTGAATAATTAAATTACCACAAAATATCCTTGCAATATAATTGGCCAAATGTATATTAATGTGTACAGTCAGACTGATGGCATCACATACATTGATTCTTAAACGTAATAGAAGCGTAGCCTAGGCCCTATGGCAGGCCGTAGCGTAGGCGTAGCCAAAAATATAAACACTGTCACTGCCCATCACAAAATGCAACATTTTAACAAGATTTGCCATCCAAGCCAAAGGCAAAGGCCCAGATGGCAAATGGACAAGGAAGCCATTGGCTTATCGAGAGTCCAACAATGTTCACCTACTTATAACCCGCCCTCCTGAGATATGTGTCAACCTTGTTTTTAAGCATATTCACACTGCTAAAATATAACGTACGAAAAGTCAGAAAATACTTTACGCATGGAATAAGATCCCGTGCCATGGTCCTTACGTAGTTTTGCAGATCATCGATTTGAACACCCGAATGCACAACAGCATGTAATTTTCCTGTCATTCTGTTCACACGCACGCACGCACGCACGCACGCACACACACTCGTGGTAATTGGCACAATGCAATTATATACCTTGTGTCTAGCAGTTGTATTGACCACTGTTGTAAATAGCACGTCCACGAATGAGTTATTATTATCGTCAAACATCAACGTTTGAATTTGAACAACAGTTGGATTATTCAAAAACACATTATTCAGGTTACGTGTTCTTGGCCATCCGCTGATGCCATGTTGACCCGTGTGACACTGAGGCCTGTTGCTGGTGATGTTGCTGCGCCACTAAGTGGCCCATACCTGGCTGCAGATTTGTTCCTGCGCGCCTCAGCTTACTTCGGTGTACTACAGGAGTTCTTCATATCGCGCATTCATCTCGGTCACAAAGCGCTGGAACTGCCGATAGTTTAGACAGCGAGAGCGAACACAGTTTAGTCTTCACGGCGACCCTTATTACGTTCTGCATTTTCATCGACTTGCCACTCGGGCTTTCCCGTTGGATGATGGGGTGTGCCCTGAAGAGCTTTGATTGGCACCTCCTTAGTCTTGAACCTTTTCCATCAACGTACAACTCCGTTCGCCATTTCGCTGGCAGGCGACGAACGTTAGTTAAAACAACACATTATCACTCAAACACAAATAAGGTAGTAGGGTAACACGGTCCCGGGAGATAAGACGGCCCCCACCACGTACTAAAAAAATATAACTCTGAACGTTCCAAATCTGGTGCAAAATTAAGCTAATTCTATCTGATACCCGCCCGAAAATTCAGCAACACGAGACAGACGCAATTAAATCAGTGTGTTTTTAAACTTTTATATGCACTGATCTAATATTTTGCCAATAGTAAAATGTTGAAACTCCCCATACAACGGTGTGAATCATGAATCATGGACGTAATTGGTGACATGATAATATTATTAATCAGTTGACAGATCAAACAATACAAAATGTGGAATAGTATGTTGTGCTTTGTATACATCTTATTAATACACACGTCTCTGGGACAAGAAGAGCTTTACGACACTACCAGGAAACTGTCAGGCAAGTACTGCCACCCAGAGCGACCAGTGAAGGACAAAGAGGGAAATGCTATCATAGGAAATGAACAACAGCTGGACAGATGGGCCGAGCATTTCGAGGAACTCCTGAACAGACCCGCCCCCCCAAACCCGCCTGTCATCCACCCAGCAGAAGATGACCTACCTATTAACTGCGACAGACCTGCCAGAGAAGAAATCAAGAAAGCTATACAACAGCTGAAGAAAAATAAGGCATCAGGGCCAGATGATATTCCGGCAGAAGCACTCAAGGCAGTTGTGGACACTTCCGTGGAACTACTTTACCCTCTATTTGGGAAGATATGGGAAGAGGAAGAAGTGCCAGCAGACTGGAGAGAAGGCTACCTCATCAAGATCCCCAAGAAAGGAGACCTCAGAAATTGTGCTAACTACAGAGGGATCACACTCCTGTCAGTGCCAGGGAAAGTCTTCAACAGGATCATCTTGGAAAGGATGAAAGATATGGTCGACCCAATGCTTAGAGACCAGCAAGCCGGATTCCGCCAGAACAGATCATTTTTAGACCAGATCGCAACATTGCGCATCATAGTAGAACAATCCTTAGAATGGAACTCTTCCCTCTACGTGAACTTCGTTGACTATGAAAAGGCATTTGACAGTGTTGACAGGAAGACCCTCTGGAAACTGCTACGACACTATGGGGTACCCACTAAACTGGTCAACCTAATCAAGAACAGCTATGACGGAACAGGCTGTAGGGTAATCCATGGAGGACAGTTCACCTGTCGCTTCGAGGTAAAGACTGGAGTAAGACATGGCTGCTTGCTGTCCCCATTCCTCTTCCTCCTGGCCATTGACTGGATTATGAAGATGACCACAGTACAGAGGACAAGTGGGATCCAGTGGACACTATGGACGCAACTTGAAGACCTGGACTTCGCCGATGACTTGGCACTGCTGTCTCACAGCCATCAACAGATGCAGGACAAGACGACAGAACTGGCAGCTGTCTCCTTACAAGTGGGCCTGAACATCCACAAAGGAAAGACCAAGGTCCTCAGGATGAATGCAGCCAGCACTGACCCAGTCACACTGGAGGGGAATGCACTGGAGGAGGTAGAGACCTTCACATACCTCGGCAGTGTCATCAACAAGCGGGGCGGCACAGACGCAGATGTCAGAGCAAGGATAGGCAAGGCAAGAGTGGCATTCCTGCAACTGAAGAACATCTGGAGTTCCAGGGTACTGTCAGCACAAAGATCCGGTTGTTCAACTCCAACGTGAAGATGGTCTCGTTGTATGGAGCAGAGACATGGAGGATAACCAACACCACCATCAACAAAGTGCATACCTTTGTCAACAACTGCCTGAGAAGAATCCTCCAGATCCACTGGCCAGACACCATCAGCAACAGTGAATTGTGGGAAAAGACACAACAACGACCTGTCGAAGAGGAAATCAGAAGAAGAAGATGGGCCTGGATTGGCCACTCGCTCCGAAAACCAGTAACAAGCACCACCAGGCAAGCGCTGACATGGAATCCTCAAGGCAAACGGAGAAGAGGACGACCAAGAAACACGTGGCGACGGGACATCCAGGCAGACACCAGGAAGATGGGCTACACCTGGAACCAGTTAGAGAGGATGGCCCAGGACAGGGGACTCTGGCGATCTGTTGTCGACGGCCTATGCCCCAAGAGGGGCGATGGGCATAAGTAAGTAAGTAAGTCTCTGGGACAAGACAGTCCCCATGCATATGGGGCAAGACGGTCCCTATGTCTTATCCCACACGCAAATCGTCACACTTTGTCAAATGTATTACACATGACCAATTATGTTTAATACATTGAATATAATACGAGCATTGTATAATTTACGTTTTGCTAGCCCGTAGGCTGTAATTATGATTGAATATCACTAAACCAATATTAGATTATGTATGGATTGCAAGGTATGTATTATATGTTAACTCCCATTTAAATTTAAAAACCATAATGGCCTGATATATTACTATCATACCATTTGTATATAATATACATTTTAATTTCAGGCAATAATTCGTTCATACAGTCGAGCCATGTTATAACGCGGTAGTTGGCGTCCACGACTTCGGACCGCGCTGTACCTACCTACTAAACAACAGCTGCCCGCTGCCCGCTGCCCGCTGCACCAGGCCCAAGAACGCTGTCGAAGCCCCGTGTGCTTGCAGCACTGTCTTATACGCAAATATGCAGTTTATGGAACTTATTAAACGAGTATACTAGCATCAACGTGTATTATTTTGAAATGTCACACACTCTTGACTCTTGAACTGAATAAAACACATGTACGTAAATCGTTATGGATTAGCTCTACTACGATGATGATGTACTGGACCAATAGGCATACGAATCGAAAATAATAACGTGGACCTGAGCAGCCGAAAACGTATAAATTATGATTTGACAAACGTAGTATGTAAGCTGATAAAAAACAGAAACGACAATAGGTAGAATTAATAATTGTTTCACTTCGTCTTTCATCTGATCTCGACCGAAGCATAAATTTATTACGCACCACTTAACATCGATTCATCACTTCGTGTGCGGATGACAAATTCGTATTTTCGCGCATCGGTAGAGCCTTGGGTTAGGAATTTGACATGTTGGTTTCGCGTCGCGAAAACGATTAAATTTACGATGTAATGGAAGCATGTCATTTCATATAAGTGTTATGTTGGCATTGCATTTAAAACTGTTTATCTGATTCTTACGCGAGGCGTATTTGTGAATCTCGATTGCAATTTACAAACAAGCGAAGCGAAGCGAAGCGAAGCGAAGCGAAGCGAGCGACAGCGATTGATGTCGGCGACAGCGCAAAACAAACAACACGTTGATACTCATTCACTGACATTGTTTTCTCCTAATGTTTCTTGAGAATTGTCAAAGTAATTCTAAGTAGGTTTAAGCAGGCCCAAATTCGGGGTCCACGACCGACCGCGTTATATCCGAATCCGCGTAATAACGAGGCGCGACTGTGTATAAGTAAAAACCACAGGGAGGGGGTTATAGACCGTGTTACCCCAGGTAGAGGACCGTCTTGCCCCAAGGATGGCTTTTTGGGATATTTACTATTTTTGAAATGCAACTTAGTTAGGTTGTTTATTTACTGAAAATAGTTTTCCAATGGGTAACGCACAGATCTGTCCACAATGTGAATACATTAAATACAAGCTAAAGTTGTTTAATGGTGTGTACCTGCATACTTTCATGTCTGCATACGCAAACGAGAATTCATTAAATATTAAAGGAAGTAAAAATACATATTTGGTATATTATTATGTTCATAACGTGGACATGTTATTTTGTATACCAATGTGGCAGGGGCGGGCGCATTTTGCACAATATCGTTGTGAGTCCGCGGGCCGCATGAAATAGCTACGCGGGCCGCAGTTGGCCCGCGGGCCGCAGGTTTCCGACACCTGGTTTAAAATGATCTATCCAATATGGCGGTTTTGGACTTCCGCAGGCGTCACCGGGAGCCATACAAATGAATACGGCGTGCGCCTTCCAGACTTGTTGCGGCAGAAAAATATTTCGCCCCGACACGCAGAACAATTCGACAACTAGCCTCGATTATCCAGGCTCCGCGATGTGGCGCCACTGTTTGTCGCACACATCATTAGCCTCGATTATTCGACAACAGGTAAGTTTTAGCAACTGGGTCAGCACACATTAATTGCCCAGTAAATTTGTGTTGCGAGTCGAGCGTTTGCTTTGTTGGTACAATGAAATTTTCGAATCGGTTCAATAACTGTTGGTTTATGCCGGCCAAATCAACACGCGACGCGGATTTTGTTGAGTTGCGGACCATCGGCATCGTGCCATTGCACGACTGGTCCATTACACGCCAAATAAACACTCGCTACATTTTATTTTTATTTAGTACTGTATGTATGGTAGGCCTATCTACGACATATAAAACTGTTGATTATTAAGATGACAATGCCACGAGATGGCCTCCAGAATACACAACGAATTCAGTGCAGCTTTACGTATTAGCTGTCTTGGCTTAGCGATAGTGTTCGCTTTACGTTTGGAGGGTCCCGGTTTCAAACCGCGGTATGTTTGATGTACGTATTTTTCTCGTTTAATATTATTATTTTATCAATTATATGTAGTGCAATATTCAACAACTCAACTCTGGTTATGACGTTAAACAGCAACTAGGTCTAGGATATGCAGCTAGAAACTATTTTATCAACAAATTTAAATAGTTTTTGCAATTGATACCTTTTTAAGAAAAATAATATATGTCAGCGTTTATCAACCGGGGGTCCTCGGCCCTCTGGGGGACCGCAGAGAGCTGCCTGGGGCCCGCGAGATGGCGGGGGGAATTATAGTTTAATCATGGGCCAACATAGATATAACAGATGCTGAATAAGGACTGACAGGATATGTAATGTTTAGGAAAGATCGAATAGGAAGAAGGGGCGGGGGAGTTATTTTACATGTTAAAGAATCTATTCAGGCTTATGAAATAAAACTAGAAAGGGAAGCAGATTGCGATGAAGTTGTTTGGTGCAAAATTGTTTCAGGAAATTCAAAATTAACTGTTGGATTAGTTTACCGAAGTCCAAACATAAACGAAGAGGACAACACAAAAATAAAAAACGCTATAAAGGAAGTTAGTAAAGGGGAATGTATCATAATGGGAGATTTTAACCATGGACACATACAATGGAATTCTCTAGAGAGTACAGGGATTGAAGACCAACAATTTCTATTTTTAATCCAGGATAGCTTTCTTACTCAGCACGTACTAGAACCAACCAGGGGAGAAAATGTATTAGATATAGTTTTGTCATCACAAAAAGAATTAGTGGACAATGTAAAAATAATTGAAACATTGGGTAATAGTGACCATAATCAAATACATTTTGACGTCAATGTAAAATCAGAAAGTAAAAATAAGAAAATGTACAAGAGAAACTTCCACAAAGGTAACTACAAAGATATGAGAAAACATTTAGCAAAGGTAGATTGGAATAACATGCTGATGAATAAGAACTCAATTGAATGTTGGATTATTCTAAAATATGAAATTGAGAGTATCATCGATAAATTTGTTCCCTTCCCAAAACAAGGAAAACGGTGTAGAAAGAAACACTTGTCAAAAGAGGCTATTAGAAAAATAATGCTAAAACAAACTATGTGGAGGGTTTATAGGCGTACCAGAAAGGAAGAAGACTATGCAAAATACAAAGAGGCGCTTAATGCAGCTACAACTGAAATCAGACAATCTAAAAGAAGCTATGAGCAAAAACTAGCATGTAACATAAAAAATGGCAGCAAGAGTTTTTATGCATATGTCAGGAGTAAACAAAACGTACAAGACAAGGTTGGACCTCTAGAAGACAGTGCTGGAAATATAACAGGGGTTTTTAATGGCGGAAGACCTAAATGGTTACTTCAGTTCAGTGTTTACCAAAGAAGATATTAGTTCATTACCAGTTGCTGATGCAAAATTTCAGGGGGCTAAATCTGACTATTTAGGTCCGTTAGTTGTAACTCCAGAATTGGTAGCTAAGAAAATAAAGGCAGTGAAGGATAACAAATCACCGGGAGTGGATGGGATTCCTCCAAAATTACTAATGGAATCAGTATACCACTTACAAGAGTATTCAACTTGTCATTAAAAGAGGGAGTTGTTCCGTTTGAATGGAAAGAAGCAAACATCATACCATTATTTAAAAAGGGTTCGAGAAATAAGTAGGGTAAACGAAATTGCCTCAGCTTCGAAAACAAACCATGCCCAGTGTGGGTCTTGAACTCACAACCCTTGAACTTAGAGTCCAACACCTTAACCACTAGCCCACGGATGCCCCCCTCTCAAGGATCAGTATTAGGACCTATATTATTCTTAATTTATATCAATGACTTGGACGACAGTATAACAAGTAATGTACTGAAATTTACAGATGACACAAAACTGTTTAGAAAAGTTAATACTGATGGTGATAAACAGCATTTACAAAACAATCTAGACTGATTAATGAAATGGTCTGAGAAATGGCAGATGTTGTTAAATTTTTGGAAATGTAAATGCCTACATACAGGACATGGGAACTTGAATGTAAACTATAAAATGGGAGATACTGTTCTGGGTACTTCTGTGAAAGAAAAGGACTTAGGAGTTACAATAAGCGCTGATATGAAAGTTTCAGAGCAGTGTGGTATTGCAGCTTCAAAGGGTAATCAATTTCTTGGATTGATTAGAAGAAACATAACATACAAGGGAAAAAAGTTAATTACACCTCTTTATAAAGCAATGGTTAGACCTCATTTAGAATACTATATACAAGCATGGAGACCATATCGTAAGAAGGATATAGATACGCTTGAACGCATACAAAGGAGAGCAACTAAAATGATTCCAGAACTAAGAGACCTTAGTTATGAAGAACGCCTGAAAGAATGTGGTTTAACAACTCTAGAGACAAGGAGGTTAAGAGGAGATCAGATTTAAGTTTTTAAGATATTGAATGGGTATGAAAATATTGATAGAAATATGTTTTTCTCACTCAAGAAGGATAGCAGAACTAGAGGACATGAGGTAAAATTAGTAAAGGATCAATGTAGATTGGACATCAAGAAGCACTCGTTCTCACAGAGGACAATAAATGAATGGAACAAATTGTCTACAGATTGTGTAACTGCTAGCAGCGTGAATATGTTTAAAAATAAGGTAGACACATATCTCATGAGGGCGGGTTATAAGTAGATGAACATTGTTGGACTCTCGATAAGCCAATGGCTTCCTTGTCCACTTGCCATCTGGGCCTTTGGCTTGGATGGCAAATATTGTTAAAATCTTGTTAAATTACCTGGTAAAGTAAAACAAATTTTAAGTTTCTGACCTAACTATGAAAATGACCACTAATAGCCGCCAAACTTTTCCTCGTGTATCTACTATACGTATATACACATCACGTTAACAAAACCATGCAGTTACTGCCGTATAACGATCGAAAAAAATAAAACTAAACGCAAAGCTCAACGATTAGGCCTACCATACGCAATCGTTTCGCAAGTTTCACAGTGAATCCACTAGGTGCTACTATAAGCAGCGCCTCCGTGTGGATTCATTGTGGAGCTTTGCGGCTAACTATTTGGTGTTGTGCATTGTCAAACGTACATACAGCGGATTGAACCCGGGACCTTCCAAGCGTAAAGCGAACACTCTACCGCTAAACCACGATAGCTTATGCAAAGCTACACTGAATTCGCTATGTATTCTGCAAGCCATCTTGTGGCATTGTCGTCTTAACTGTAAATTTTGTTTTTAAGCATATTAAATTTGGTAACATTGACAAGATTCTTTTCCATTCATTTATTGTCCACTTTGAGAATGACTTTGTGAGTGATTCAGGAAAATATATGAAATATAAATTACTCTTGTATGATAACTTTTAGCCACTTTTATCTTGGTAGTACATTATATTATGGTTTTTGCGGCATTATGTCGCTGCACATCCTACACCGCCAACACTATTTTCAGTGTAACCGACGGTCATTGCAGAACTTGACGGTTCTTTCAGTTAGAACTTGACGGTTCTCACAGAACTCGACAGGTTTTGACATTTCACCACCCTTGTCTGCTACGGCACCTCATAACATGACCCTTTTACCTGATATACATACATACATACATATATATGTATATGTATATATATATATATATATATATATATATATATATATATATATATATATATATATATATATATATATACCTTTAATAACCCAGATTACTTACTTACTTATTCCTCTCCACTCAAGGTAGAGCATAGGGCTGAAACGACTCTTTTCCAGCACACTCTGTTGTTTCTTGCCCTCTTTATTTCTTTCCAGGTGGTTCCATGTTACTTTACTCCCTCGTCTATTGATCTCTTCGAAGTAGTTTTGGGTCTGCCTGTTTTTCTTTTTCCTTGTGGATTCCAGTCTAAGACCTGTCTCGTGACATTGTTGGTTTGTTTTCGGAGGGTGTGTCCTATCCGTGCCCATTTTCTTCTTGCAGTTTCACCTGGTGCTGTGTTGGTCTGACCTCCTCGTCCAGACTTCTTTGTTTGTGGTTTTATCTTGCCATTTGGTTTTCAGGATGTTTCTAAGACATTTATTAATGAATGTTTGTAGCATTCAGGTTGTTGTCTTGGTTACTCTCCGTGTCTCAGAGCCATATAGCAGCACACTTTTCATGTTGGTGTTGAAGATTCTGGTCTTGTTTCGTGTTGAGAAAGATGGTGTGTTTCACACTGTCTTTAAAATGCTGAATGCATGCTTCGTATTTCCAATCCTGTTTTTGACATCTTCATCTGTTCCTCCTTTGTCTGCCACTACACTTCCCAGATAGGTGAATTTGTCGTTCTCCTCTATATCTTTTCCCTTCAGCTGTACCTTAGCTTGTTGTGTACTGTTCAACTTTAGTAGTTTTGTTTTCTGATGGTTTATTTTCAAGCCTGTCTTTCTGCTTCCTGCGTCAATTTGCTGGACTTCTTTTGCATTTGTTTGTGTGAATGTGATAGATGTCATTCGCAACATCCAGATCATCCAACTGTTTAGTGAATGTCCACTGGATGCCATTTTCGCCCTGTTTAACAGTCTCTCGCGTGCGTGCAAGCGAGCGTGCGTGTGTGTGTGTGTGCGTGTTGTATGGGGCTAACATTTTATAAAAGTGCCCTAGAGTCCATGGTGGTTGTTTGTACAACAAAAAATATTCGAAATTCCCCGGGGTAAGGATATTTTGTATGTGGACGTTTGACATAGACTACATAACTCAGAACAATAGTTACGTACAATTGTTAGCAATGCGCTGAGTGTTTCTACCACTGTTGCATGATCTACATTAAACATCCACCGAACGCTTCATGAAACCGGCAGTACATGATCTTTGGGGTGTGAAGTTGTTGTTGTCATTGCTGTTGTCATACAAAAACTTGACTGGGTAATTCAAAGAGTCAACTCATGCATATATATATATATATATATATATATATATACATACATACATACATACATACATACATACATACATACATACATACATACATACATCATGGCTGGCCGGCCGTACACAGTAGTTCTTTATTTCATTGTTCAATTCATTGGAGTGAGGCTGGTTGCAGCCCCTTGGACATAGGGTCAGTTGGGTTGTACGGCCGCAACAAATAAATCCTTGTGTGTGTGCGTGCGTGCGTGCGTGCGTGCGTGTGTGCGTGCGTGACACTGTGTGTGTGTGACACTGTGTGTGTGACACTGTGTGTGCGTGCGTGCGTATGCAGTGATTGTCACGGTGTTGCATGTTTTGCTTTGCAGTACAGCCGACAATGACGCTGTTGAGTTATGCCTGCAGGATCTTCCGGTCTTTCCCATTAAGAGGCAAGACGGCTTGGTCAACACTGGCATTTTTCTTTGTTCTCATCACATTCATTATATACCAACATCAGTACGGAGGTGTGTAAAGATGTTATTACGTTCAGCGTTCTGTTGACAACTTAAAATCGCATATACCTCTTACGCCAGATCACACGTACGTTCAATTTCATGCACGCGCGTACTCACACATGTCCCTGTAAATAAAGCAGATCACGTCCATAGAAGATCCTAGAAAAATTCTATGAATAAGACATAGGCTAGATTATAGGTAGAACATCGCATATACATATTCGACATTCCAGATAGAATCCGCACCACGCTGGCTGTAATGTGACAAATGGGACGTGAGTTGCATAATTGAGACGGATTTGCATACGATGTTGCACCTATGATAATGTTATGATAAAATGTTACTGTGAATGCAACGTGTTGAATAAGATTGTGTGTTTGCTAATATCTGTTTCCATCCAACTGAAAAAGACACACTTGAGAACATAAAACGGAAGACATTGGCAACCAATAAATCATCGCACATAGAGCCACGGATACCTACAAAAACACTGCCCTCAATGCCCGCTGTTGACAACAGTAAACTAGAAGGGTACCGTAAGTACAACTACGACAAACGCGTATATAGTAGCAACGACATAACATTTCGTTCGTTGTGAAACTGGTAATATTTGATTCACAATCACAAATTAATCTTCGTAAATAACCGTGTCGTTTCAGTAACGTCAATCTGTGGATTAATCATAAAAAAATGTGTGTTATTATAGGACTGATCACACGCCCACATACCGCCTGGTTTCCATGTTTATGTTGTAACGCCGTGTGATTAATGACATTTTCGCCAACTAAGTTTATGGCCCACATGTAATTAATGACATATCCTGTATTGTTTTATTAACCGTTGATTTGTACTGTTCGCGCCACCTAGTGAGTGTCCACTTAATCTTAATCCATAATGGAAAACTGCCTGTACAAAACATATCGCACAGTTCCGTACATACTGCACAGTCCCGAACATATTGCGCAGTCCCGGTGCCCCCATGGACAGGTTTCTCTGTATTTATATTTGACTATAAAATAAATGACGATAGCTCTGAAGCTAAACAGTTATTACATCTCCGACAAAAATATACAGCAAATTGTCATAAATTTGTTTTTGTAAGAATGCTGAGTAATACGCTGTCTCTAGGTCGAGTCAAAGATGAGTGTGTGGAATACAACAAGGCAGGTCGAATGAACAGAACCGTGCTGCATGACGTCCTCGGTAAAGAAACACTTGTCAACGATGATGATATCACTCTCGTCACGCAAATGACGTCATCACGTTCTGACAAGTTGTATCATATCACTATCCAATGGTCAGGTAAGTAGTTCCGTCTAATGATTAAGCCACACTCCCCAACAGCGGCGCCAATCACCATGTTATCACTGCCACAACTTGATTGTATATTCAAAATGGACGGCTGGTGGGGTAGTATAAACGATTGATTGGCTGAACAAAGCCATTGTTGTTTATGACTTGCTACCTCATTGCAACTGTGCACTTGAGTAAAGTAACATTGTTCAGCCAATTGACTTGCTACCTCATTGCAACTGTGCACTTGAGTAAAGTAACATTATTCAGCCAATTGACTTGCTACCTCATTGCAACTGTGCACTTGAGTAAAGTAACATTGTTTCAACAACAAAAAAACGAATGCTATTGTATTTCTAGGCAAATGTTCAATACAAATACTATCCACAATGTTATGCAATTTAAATTGGGGGATTTCTTGACAAAAATCAGGAATTTACCAAATTAAATAAAGATGCAAAAAAATTGCACATCCAATAAATTTTAGTTGTGGCAGGGGGCGATATGATCAATTTCACACATGTTCAGATGTTGTTATTAAACACCACTTTGAAAGCCAAATGGTTGTAACTTATTAAAGTGATTTGAACGCGGATATTTTTTTAATGATTTACACATAATCAAAAGCGACAGTGTTACACACTTCACAACATTTATTTATTTCAATTATGTTACTGCTGGTTAGCTGTGTAGTAAACTGTAGAGTACAGCATTACGTCGGCACCAGTCTTTGCTCTGCCATTCGTTTGCCCCTCTAAATATCATGTGACCATCACGTCAAAAACCTAGACGGACAAACTGTAACAACTGTCGTTGATTGGATAATACACACATATGGACTTTTAGCGTGAGCATCTTCTTGAAACATGTATTCGTTGTTAAATAATCGTAAGTGTTTAGCTAAAAACAACTTATCTAACAATTAAAAAAATTCTGCTTCGATGAAATAACTGTTGGAAATTTACAATGTGGATATCTTGTGCAAACATGTCTTCAGAGTTTTGCGAAAACAGCAAACTGTATAAAGCATAGCCATTGGGCTTGCAACCAGCATCTGGCCTCTGTGACTGTCCAATGTAAATAGTGCATGAAGGTTTACATTCCTTTTCATATGTTCCCCCAGTCTCTATTAAGTGTCAGGATGATACAGATGTGTGTTTGTGTTTATGATAATATAACAATGGCAATTGCAGTAGCAACAACAATAATAAAAAATATAGTATGCACCAGAGGCATTATTTCGAATAGGCTCTATTGGATTGTATACCAGAAATTGCATCTTACACCAGTTTCATATGACATACACTAGGCATGTGTCCCGTTATCCAGTATTAATAATTAACATCGATATTAATTTTTGTGTCTTCTAGGTCCTATTTCCGTGACGGTTTACATGGAAAAGTCTATCAACTTAGCATCGTTCATGAAAGAGATGCAGGCTCTGCTGGCGCCACGCAAGAACATTGCTCTACATATTGTCAGAGCGGAGGGGGTATGTGCAAGTAATGGAAGAGCCTGGTTCTACAGTTGACATTTGGCTGTGCAGTTAGAACGCCGAACTTTCAATCGAGAGAACCCGGTTCCGAATCCTCTTTTTGCCATTTCGAAACTATGGCAATTTCGTTCACCCTACGTTAGGGGCCATCCATGAAGCACGTCACGCTCGGAGGGGGGAGGTGGGGTGTTCATGTACGGGGCGTTACATAGGGTGGGGGTGAGTCTTGGTGGAAACATTTTATTTGCTCTTCTATATGTCGATATCAGACTGATTGCTAAGCCATTTTGGGGGTATATTTGATTTCAACTGAATTCGAACGGAAAAGGAATGCAGACTTTACCATGCATTGGTGAAGTCTGTAATGGCGCGCGAAAAGTCTGCTAACTTGGTGAAAGTAGATGTATACATAATAAGTGGAAGGGGGCTTTCTCAGAAGGTCTGTCCAGATGATAGTTACAAGCAGCACACACACACAGCTGTCACGTGATGTGTCATGGAGCAAACTCCATAGAACGTGAGATGATGTTTTGGAGTTATATATAGATGAAAAATATGGGACTCTTGATAAGCCAATGGCTTACTTGTCTACGCTTGCCATCTGGTCCTTTGCCTTAGATGGCAATCTTTTTAATCTTGTTAAAATCTCAGTTTTGTCTTGATTTAGCTTCAGCATGCGAAGCGTCATTCACCGCCTGACTTCCCCAGTGCAGTGAGTCGCCTCGCTGTTTATACTGCTGGATTGTAGGACACATATAGCTGAATATCATCTGAATATTTGTGGTACCAGTGTTTTCTGAATATGCGCTGCATCGGTTTTGTGTATAGAGTAAAAAATAGCTGGCACAAGGACCGAGCCTTGTGTTACACCATACTGCAGATGAACTAAATACAAAAATAAGCCCCCCCCAGGAAAAAAGTCCACCCCCCGTGGAAGAAACCCTCCCAAAAAAGCCCCCCATAAGAAAATAAAGCAAAGAATAAAAACAAAATTACCCTTAAATTGGGACAGTCACATAAAAACAAAAGTATAAATATATGACATAAAACATCGCTAATAATATTACTGATATAAATCTATTTGTTTATACAAGTGATTGTTTATAACAAATGATTAAAGGACTTTAACAATTTTAAGCTGGTTGGTGTCAAATTAGAGTCTATGTATTTCCTTTTGATATAGCGAAAGAGTATTAAATGTTTTCATTTGTGCCCAACAATGCAACTCATCCTTTCACTCCCGTTCAGATAACTGCCATCAGGCCATTTTCTCACCTGCAACATATTTGGAGTTTGTGCCGACGAACTGCAACTGTCTTTAGAGAGAGAGAGAGGAGAGAGAGAAAGAGGGAGAGGGAGGGAGAGAGAGAGGGAGAGAGAGGGAGAGAGGGAGAGAGAGGGAGAGAGGGAGAGAGAGGGAGAGAGAGAGACTGGTCTGTAGTTTTTGGCAGGTCTTTGTCGAGAGTGTAACTTTTTGGGAGTGGTTTAATAACTGCGGTCTTCGGCATGTTCGGAAATAGTCCTTGCTCGAAGCTGTTATTTACTATGGCCACAAGATGGGGAATATGGATATGCAGCGTTTTCTTCAGGAGGTCGTTGGGGCAGGAATCCATACTGCATGTCTTTGACGGGCACATTATCATGATGTTCCTCAATTCCTCGTCAGTGGTAGGTAGCAGTCGATTGAGTTTGTATGGCACTGCTTAGCTGTCTTCATCAATGACATAAACAGATTATTCTTCCTCACTGATCAGCTTCTCGTGGATCTGCAATCTGATTCCTTGTGTCGTGTCATGTCATTGTCAACGTTTTGTTGTAGAAAATTTTCCCGGTGAACTTTCTGAGGAACGTGGCGTTGGAGAACGCTGAAACCAAATACGTCTTCCTTAGCGACATCGACTTCGAACCGATGCCTGGACTCGATACTCATCTGAAACATTATATTTCTAAAGGATATTTACAAGGCAAGACGGTAAGTTCACAAACGGAGAACTGTACACGTAATGCTAAGTCCACACCGGGTCGACTGACCAACCGTCGGCAGTTGGAGGAAATTGGAGATAGTCGGGTGTTCCCCTCTTCCCGCCCCACATAGTCGGGGATATACCCACCGGGGGGGGTTACACACCAACCAGACCGACCCGTTGATGCACTGTTCTGACCCTGGCGTGAAAAGCGCGAACTGTGCACCCCAAACTGAACACATGTACAGGTGACCACGTGGTGCCCACTCATTGGCACCCTGAACCCCAACTCCTAGTTGGTCGGGACCATTCGTTCTACACCAACCCATCCCAACTATTGTTGGGCCAAATCCCCGACCCCAGATTCGTTTTGAATGAGAAGTCAGCAGTGAGGACTTTTGGTTTGGGAACTCTTTACACACCTAGCAGACATACCATTTTTGGTTCGGCTCCAGATGATTGGTTGGCCCGATTTGGTCCAGTCGGGCTGGTGTGTACTTAGTTTAACATTGATGCACACACGGAACTCTATTCAATTCTGTGGTATGTAGGATCACACGAGCGATTAGTCGTCCGATTGGTCGGGCGACACCAATTGGATGCATCATTTCTTGTTGCAAGAAACGATACATCCAATTGGTTAAGTGACAATGTATCGCTCGACCAATCTGACAACTTTCCGCCATTGTAAGTTGTTGTTATATGCACATGTTTGCTTGTAGCTTCTTCCATCAAAGCAAGAGTAAGAGACTTTCTTCTGTAGGCTCTTGTCGTCCCGGCGTTTGAGGCGCTCAGCGCAAACATCACGTTCCCGAAAAACAAGACTGACGTACTGAAACTGTGGAAGAAGGAGAAAACCATCATACCGTTCCAGTAAGTGCCACTACTGTACCCTGTACACTGCTGGTGTTGCTGCTTGAGGTGTTGCTGTCGTTACTGGACTATGTTTTTGCTGCTGCCGCCACCGCCGCTGCCGCTGCTGCTGTAATATTTCCACGCACACGCCCATGTGCACAAATACACACATACACACACACACACACACACACACACACACACACACACACACACACACACACACACACACACACACACACACACACACACACACACACACACATTCATCTAACTATTCCTTCTTCATAACAATGTGATTATATCCGTTTCAGAGCACCTCAAAGTGTATGCTACATGTTACCTAGACTTATGTTATATGTTACCTAGACTTATGTTATAATGTTACCTAGACTTATGTTATAATGTTACCTAGACTTATGTTATAATGTTACCTAGACGTATGTTATATGTTACCTAGACTTATGTTATATGTTACCTAGACTTATGTTATATGTTACCTAGACTTATGTTATAATGTTACCTAGACTTATGTTATAATGTTACCTAGACTTATGTTATATGTTACCTAGCTGGTACATATTTTTCACTTCTGACCTATGACAGCAATTACTCTAACCACTGTTTGATTACGTATCCAGCTTTACAATAGACAAGGGCAGAGAAGTTACAAACGCCGGACACAAAGCGACCTCCTATCCTCAATGGGTGAAAGCGGTGAAACCATATTACGTGAGTGACCACGTGGGCATATACCACTTTATACAAGGTAGTCTCGGTCAATGTGTTGGTCTGTAACACTAAGGGACCGTGAGTGACCACGTGGGCATATACCACTTTATACAATGTAGTCTCGGTCAATGTGTTGGTCTGTAACACTAAGGGACCGTGAGTGACCACGTGGGCATATACCACTTTATACAATGTAGTCTCGGCCAGTGTGTTGGTCTGTAACACTAAGGGACCGTGAGTGACCACGTGGGCATATACCACTTTATACAATGTAGTCTCGGCCAGTGTGTTGGTCTGTAACACTAAGGGACCGTGAGTGACCACGTGGGCATATACCACTTTATACAATGTAGTCTCGGTCAATGTGTTGGTCTGTAACACTAAGGGACCGTGAGTGACCACGTGGGCATATACCACTTTATACAATGTAGTCTCGGTCAATGTGTTGGTCTGTAACACTAAGGGACCGTGAGTGACCACGTGGGCATATACCACTTTATACAATGTAGTCTCGGCCAGTGTGTTGGTCTGTAACACTAAGAGACCGTGAGTGACCACGTGGGCATATACCACTTTATACAAGGTAGTCTCGGCCAGTGTGTTGGTCTGCGACACTAAGGGACCGTGAGTGACCACGTGGGCATATACCACTTTATACAAGGTAGTCTCGGCCAGCGTGTTGGTCTGCGACACTAAGGGACCGTGAGTGACCACGTGGGCATATACCACTTTATACAAGGTAGTCTCGGCCAGTGTGTTGGTCTGCGACACTAAGGGACCGTGAGTGACCACGTGGGCATATACCACTTTATACAAGGTAGTCTCGGCCAGTGTGTTGGTCTGCGACACTAAGGGACCGTGAGTGACCACGTGGGCATATACCACTTTATACAAGGTAGTCTCGGCCAGTGTGTTGGTCTGCGACACTAAGGGACCGTGAGTGACCACGTGGGCATATACCACTTTATACAATATAGTCTCGGCCAGTGTGTTGGTCTGCGACACTTAGGAGCCGTTCACAATTGTCGACATTTAGTATTAATATTTTAAATGTCGGTCGTATGCAACATCTGACTACTGTCGTGCAGCGCCGTGCTGTGAACTGCTACCGAACTACTATCGTTTTCAACTGCGTCACCTTTCATGGCGCGGCACTGTAATACAGTTCTACATCTTGCAAAACGATTATCAATATGACACCAGGAGTTGGTGAAAAACAAACAAACAAACAAAAAAGCTTTTACATAATTATTGGAGATAAATATTTGTTGACACATTCTATTGGAGATAAATATTTGTTGACATATTCTATTGGAGATAAATATTTGTTAACATATTCTATTGGAGATAAATATTTGTTGACATATTCTACTGGAGATAAATATTTGTTGACATATTCTATTGATTATTATTCTATGTAATTTTTACATGCACAGTGTTGTTACATTGTTCCGTCGGATATGAAAATGAATATGCTTTGTACGAATTAGTAAATGTCGACAACTGTGAACGACCCCTTAGAACGCATTTAGTGAAGTAGTTCATTGGTAAACTATTTGTGCCAAAGGTTTTGTGAACATTTCTTCTAGTCACAACTAGTCTGATTTACTTACTCAATGATTCGGCTATCGGTAGCTTTCATCAGGAACTGAATTCTGGCGAGCAGACGAAGAACCAGTAGTCTCATAATTCAGTTCCTGGTGAAGGCTACCGACGCCAGCCTAAACGTTGAGTAACCAAATATCAGTAGTTGTGATTAGAAGGTGAACTTTACTTCATTGCAGACACAGCTGATTACTGTTCACAAAACCATTTGTCGTTCACACAGGCCAACTGGGAAGAACTCTACGAACCATATGTGGTCGTGGAGAAGGCTCTAACGCCCAAATACTGGCCATACTTTTCTAGCCGCTACTACGACAAGGCCTCACAACTGGCAGAATTGTTCGCCATGGGGTGAGTATTTTGTTTATCGCTGCTACGACAAGGCCTCGCAGATGACAGGACTATTCGCTATGGGGTGAGTATTTTGTTTATCACTACTACAACAGGGGTGAGATTTAGCAAGTCATGGAAGGTAGCCAGTCGGACTACCAACCTTGCAAAGTGAAGTAGCCCGACAGCTTCATACGTAGCCCACTTGTTAATCAATACTTTGATGATAGAAAGTAAATACTTTGAATATACAATGTATGAACGACATCAATGACAAATAAAAACTAACAGTTTTGAAACATTTATTTTCAAGGCAGGATCAGTACAATGTGATACACAATACTGAATAAAATACAGTATACAATTGTACACATGTGACAGGTTGTTTTGCTTTCATAATATGGTACACCAACAGTCTACGCAAAAAGTCTCCAAACGCCACAGGACATCAGGTCCTATAAACTGAACATTTTTGCTGTTTTTGTACAGGACCTGATCTCACTCTAGCTTAGAGAAACTTTAACCAGTTTCCCGATTAATTCACCAGAAGCGCTCCGCGCACCACGATTAGATATATATGTTTTATGTATGTTTGTATTTGGTTATGTTCATGTTTTCCTCCTAGATGACTTGTACCTCGGGCGCCAAACTTTCAGGGATTAATCTACGACCCCACGAAAGAAACGTAACGCCTTTATTTTTTCGAAATACCCCATATATCAAGGGTTCTTTGTGGTTTTGATGGTAAATCAAAGCTGGGTAAAACTTTATCTTCCAACAATCGCAGAAACCACTTGCGTGCGGCGAATACTTCGGTACGTAAACTGTTTGAGAGTACGTAGCGCCATATTGACGGTTTATATTAATTATAGTAGAAATCCCGCACCCACCTAATACACAATAAAAAGACAGTAGAAAGCAGATACTCTACTATTCTACAACCAACACAAGAATCCACACCATGGGTCTAAATTCATGCAGACATGAACGTTTTGAACACGCAACGAGTATTTGCATCATGTGCGTGACGCAGTTGTTTCTGGTAATACGTTCGAGCGTATTGATGGCATATTGTCCTGAGGCATTTGGTAAACATTGCTATAACGACTGTTAAGTATAAACTACCACGTTATACCGTCCTGATGACTGGCATAATTGCTAGTATATATAAAAGTGGCACCACGCGGCACCAAGATTATTAACATGACCGGTTATTATTTCAGTGTAGAATGACCGTTCAGTTACATGTTGAGCGTCGATGTGGTTGATTAAAAATATAATGAATGCTCCATATTGATATCGCTTCAGCTATGGTTTGGAAACATTTCTTGCAATGTGAAACGTGTTACAAAAACACTATTTATGGTTAACATAAATGCAATATAGCCAGGACAACACTTCCGAGACGTTTATTAACATTCTGTTTATTTTTGCTGGGTCTAAAATAATGTAGCTCCGTAAATATTTCGAGTAGCCATGCGGGCTACTGTTGTCAAAAATTGAAGTCGCCCAAACCCATTTTTGCGACCACTAAATCTCACCCCTGTACAACAAGGCCTCGCAGATGACAGAACTATTCGCAGTGGTGTGGGTATTTTGTTTATCGCTACTACAACAAGGTCTCGCATATGACAGAACTATTTGCAGTGGTATGGGTATTTTGTTTATCGCTACTACAACAAGGCCTCGCAGATGACAGAACTATTCACAATGGTGTGGATATTTTGTTTATCGCTACTACAACAAGGCCTCGCAGATGACAGAACTATTCACAATGGTGTGGATATTTTGTTTATCGCTACTACAACAAGGCCTCGCAGATGACAGAACTATTCGCAATGGTGTGGATATTTTTTTATCGCTACTACAACAAGGCCTCGCAGATGACAGAACTATTCGCAATGGTGTGGATATTTTGTTTATCGCTACAACAAGGCCTCGCAGCTAGCTGGCTGGGTTTTTAATATTGTTATCGTGACAGTCACTTACGAACTACTAAGTTATTCCATCTGGAGGATGGGTATTTTTTTAACGTATAACGATACATCAGTCATCACATCAGTCATCACATCAGGAGTAACATGTAATCCTGGCATTATGATTAGACCTACGTTTGTTTCAGATTCAGCTTTGTTGTTCTTCCGGATGTTTATATTGTACACACGCCACACAAACTGTCACCTAGGACAAACGTAGACTACAGGTAAGAGACGTCACCTCATGCAATATATTGCCAGGATTCCTTCCTTCACGTTCCTTGAGAACTTCTCTAACTGACCCCCTCAAAGAAAAACATGTTTTAAACCTTATGTGAACAGTATACCTTTTTCAAGTTGGGTGGAATGAAATATACGCCATCTAATATTGCTCCATGACAGATTAATTCACTAATGCATTGGATTTATAGATTAATGAAACCTCTCAGATTCAACCCTTTTGACATGTACAAATATATACCCTTAAAAACCCTCTTAGTGTGATTTCATACCCTAAATCCATTGAGTGCTTTAACGTGTGGCAGACTCAAAAACATACCAACAAAACATAGAATTTGTCACAAGGATGTTATGATGACAATGAATTGAATACCCCCCCCCACTCGAGGACGTTACCTCTTCCTGCGAATCGTGGAACAGGCTTAGAAAACATTCATTACGCGCCGGGTCTTTCACCATTGCCAACTCGATCACAATCACGGGTACCTTCACAGACTTGACTCTCTTAAACTAGAGAGTCTTGAACTCTGCCATATTTATAATGGCATGGTTGTGGTATATAAAATCTTGCATGGAAACGTCGATGTAACTGAAAATAACCTCATAACCCTGGATTAAATAGCACTATTTCGACTAGAGATCACGGCTTTACGCTTAAAAAAGCACCTTTTAGACTTGATATAGCCAAAAAATAAATTTTTAATCGAGTTGTGTCCACATAAAAAATTATTATCTAACCTCATTGTAAACTCAACATCTAAGATACGTTTCAAGAAAGCTTTGCAAACTGTAGACTGTGACTCTTGATAGGCATTTTATTTTATATCAAAACTTATCGCAATTATTTTTGGTACATGAAAAACGTTCTATCTTGCAATGTGTTCATACCATGTTACATGCTATGTGTACAGGCAGGTGTTGGCCCCATGGAACACAATTTCTTAACATTGTTGATCCTAAATAATCAATCAATGAGAGAGTGCCTCACCCTGCCAACCTCGTAGGTGGAGATATTTCACAATTGTGCTGCTTAATGCCATTTTGTATTAAGGGAGAAAAAACAGGTTTAAAGTTATATCAGCATAATATTATTTTGCAATATACAATACCTCATAACAAAAATGCTAAAACGAAGACTTATGTTCATCGTATCAATTCAGGTGTAATCGCTATAATAAGTAGAGACCTGTTCACCAACCTATAATTAAATCTCGATTTTACAAAACTTGACTAACATTTATTTCGGGGGTTTGGCATTATATTACAATTATATTATTCATATGTACTTTCATGCCAAGTAAACATGCGTGTCTGAAACATACGTCTACTCCCAAACCTAAGTGCTAGCCATCTGCATCCAACCCGTATGCTACACACGTGATTGTTTGGTTGCAGGTGTGCACAGAGAGAGAACATCCGCTTCAAGATCTACCTGATAGATAAATATAAGTGGAAAGTTCCAGTACATATTAATGCTCCATAAAGTCAGCAGTTCGATCATCTCCTAAGGCCCTTCACACAAACAATGAGTTGCCCAATTGCTTGGGCGACACCTTGTCGCATGACAAAGCGCAGCAAAATTGCGTCCGCTTTCACACAAGTAAGAGAGTAGACACTGTAAGTACAACCTATTGATTGGCACCAGTCACCACGTGAGATCTGAAGGACACGGTGGGTCACCTACACTCGATCGCGGCGGTCGATGATTGTCCAGTTGCTTACATTGCATGTTAAATGTATACTCTCATTTGTTATTATTTAATCTTGAGCGATATTGAATTTACCTGTACATTTATGTTTTAAACTTATGAAGATAGGATGTATATGTTATAAGATCTATGGGGAATAAAATCTTATTTTTATTATTATTTTCATTATTCAAATTGTTGCCCAATAAACGCCTGATTTGGACCCAGCCGCAATTCCGGCGACTCAATTGCAGTCACAAATTCGCCTTGCTAATCAGTTTCACGAGGGTGTTCACACGAGCGATTAGTTGTCCGTTTGGTTGGGTGACTGACCGCTCGTGTGAATGGGCCTTTACTAAGTAGGATCGATGTTAGCTTGGAATGACCACCAAGCCATTCATCCTTGTTAAAGTAAAACTGAGTCGGTATTAATATCCACCCCCGCTTTCTATTTGGCTAGGACATATTTCATCTCATAGCAATGTGCTACAATGTGTTAGATTCACAAGTCTATATAAAAGTGCAGTTACCTTTGATTTGTAGTATTGTGTACATACATACATATATATTGTGTACATACATACAAAATACTTGCATGTATACCTGGCATTCTTCGCGTGAACAAGTTTCATACATACAATTGCAACAGCAATATCTTAATGCTGTTTTCAATGTATAAGTCAGGGGCGGATCTAGGCTTGCTGGCAGGGGGATCTCAGACCCCCTGGATCCGCTGCTGCATATGTTATTGTATTGTACACATTCATTTCACTTTTCAGTGGGGATTCACCCCACACCTTTGATATGTATATACTTTTGTTATTAGTAACCTTCTTTGCATGGTCAACTTTTAGACATGTAACAGCAGTTTTTCAATGCTGGTTTCAATTCGTAATTTTTCTGTTACTGTATTGTATACATCCAAATGAATTTTCAGATTACCGTTTTTAATAATAATAAAATGTGTACAGTTTTCGACCTTCGTAAAGATTGTCACGTGTTCTGTAATTTGCATCAAGCAAGATGAGGCTCCGGCTACATACACTGGCGAGACACATTAATTGGTTCCAGTGTTCAATGTATCACAAGATAATACAGTCTGAACATGAGGCTGTCTTGCATCCATATCCTCCAATACCTATTTTACCAAGTTTGAAATGACTAAGGAAAGATTAGTTTTTCAAGCAAACATAAACCTCAGTTATACACTTTATGACGTTTTTACTAACTAGTGCATTCATTAGTGATAATATTTAACTTAGAACAGCTATTACGCACAATTGTATTGTATGTATTGCTTTCTGGCGTTCATCGTTCACAACTACCAACATAGGCAGATGTGCTGAAATTTTGTTAGACAAAGTAAAATAAAACATTACATTACCTACCCATCTTATCTACAAAGACATTTCAAAAATTAGGATGTAATAATTTCAATATAATTGTATATCATATGTTTAAAAATCAAAGAAATTGATATTAAAGATATTCTTGATTTTAAGCTAGTATTTAGAACAAAAGAGATTTGGCTAAAAAAAGAGATTTGGTTTCAGAAGGGATTTTAACTACACCGCCTATCCCGTTATACGGTGTATGCCGTTTCAGGGGGCATCTGGGAATTAAATGACGCAGAATCGTGTTTTCTACAATTGTTCCAATTTACTTCAAACGTCCACTGCTGTCTTGTGTGTGTAGCGTCCTCGCACATAATACCAAACTGATCAGTGGACGGTTTACGCAACTTGGAGCAAACGTAGAAAACATGCATAACGTTGCGAATATTATACATAGTCACTATGAATTACATTTTGCGATACCCCGCCCGGACGATGGGTACATTGGCTAATACTAGTAATAATCATTTCCTTAATCAAATGAAAGAGAAATGTCAGTGGTGCTTTTTACAACTTGGTGAATTTCAAACAAACTGGCTAAAGGAATCTCCCCTTTGCACCACCCCAATCTCACCCAAGACATAATTTTGTGAATTCCAAAAATTTATTCACTTCTCATTATAAAAGTATCCATGTAATTTGATTAGGAACACAACGTGGCAGGGTGGGTGACATATAATAGGTACTGTGAAATAAATGTGGACGGTGCCTTGTAGGTTGTATGAGGCATTGCTGGGGAATGTGTTCTACGTTTTGACCGCATGCATATGCAACATACACTGTAGACCTAACGAATTCCACGAAGATATGGATTCACTACTTATCGACATTAAACGCCTGATCGTCGACGTAGACGATTTTATACTTACTTAGGTTTACTTAGGTTCTTCCTGACCGTAGGCCGTGGCCTCGGTGGTCAGATCTTCAACTTTCCCTTGGAATACTCTACTACTTCCTGGCAAGGCAGCTTTGTAGTTGTAGAGAAACTCCTCAGTACTCCAATGTATATCTAGATGGTTTTTAAGTAAGTTGACACTTGGGGCAGTGACAACTGCTTCCGGTAGATCATTCCATAATCTGGTAACTCTGAGAAGCTTTCTTTTCTAACATTTGTACAAGCACGTTCTATAAAAAATTTTTAAATATGACCCCTTGTTCCTTCCCTGGTATCACTGTCTTTGTGCAGCTTGACAATGTTAGATACATCACTGTCATATTTCCCTTGGAGCAGTTTATACACCTCAATCGTATCACCACGAGTTCGTCTATATGCAAGTGTGGCAAGTCTCAATCTCTCAAGTCTTTCCTCGTAAGGAATATTCTTCATACCAGGAAGCTGCTTTGTTGCGCGTCTCTGCACATTTTCGATGGCATCTTTGTATTTCTCGTCATAAGGGGACCATATTGATATTGCATAATCTAGATGACTCCTAACTAAAGCTTTATATAATGGCACAAAATTATGTTGATTTATGGTTGTAGAGGTCCTTCTAATAACTGCCATGATACTGTTTGCTTTGTTTAATTTTTTTTATTTATTTTATTTTTATCATCACCCTCTGTGAGAGAATGAATGCTGTGAGATTTAACAAGATTGCCATCCCAAACAACAAGTTCCTGATGGCAAGTGGACAAGGAAGCCATTGGCTTATTGAGAGTCCACAAATTTTCTCATCTATGTTTAGCCCGCCCTTATCAAATATCTGTCAATTCTATTTTTAAACATATTCACACTACTAGCATTAACACAATCATTTGGCAGTTTGTTCCATTCATTTCTCACCCTCTGTGAGAAAGAGTACTTTCTCATGTCCAACCTACACTGTTCCTTAACTAATGCTGCTTTGTGTCCTCTGGTTCTACTGCCTTCTTTAAGTTTGAAGAACATATTCCTATCAACATCCTCATAACCGTTCACTATTTTAAACACTTCTATTTGGTCTCCTCTTAGTCTCCTGGTCTCTAGTCTGGTCTCTCAATTCTGGAATCATTTTAGTTGCTCTTCGTTTTATTCTTTCTAGCTTGTCTATGTCCTTCTTCCTCCATGATTGTATACAATATTCCAAATGTGGTCTAACTATTGCTTTGTACAGGGGTACAATTAGCTGTTTCTCCTCATAAGTGATAGTTCTCCTAATTAGCCCTAGAATTTAATTTCCTTTTGAAGCAGAAATCCCACATTGCTCTGAAACTTACTGAAATGTTACACCTAAGTCCTTTTCTTGTGTGGTTCTACCTAGTACAGCATCCCCCATTTTATATTCTTCATCCATGTTTCCATGTCCTATGTGATGTCATTTGTAACCTTTCTGAATACCTTTGTGTCATCTGCAGATTTCAGTACTTTGCTAGATATGTCATCTTCCAAATCATATATATATATATATAAATATATACATTAAAAACAGTATAGGGCCTAATACTGATCCCTGTGGTACCCCACTCAGAACAGATTTCCAGTTCGAAATCTCACCATCTACTATTACTCTCTGTCTTCTGTGTGTAAGCCACTTTTCTATCCAGTTGATTACATCATTACCTATACCATGGGCTTTTAGTTTAAGTAACAATCTTTGATGTGGCACTGTATCGAAAGCTTTCTGAAAATCTAAATAGACAACATCCACTGGTGACCCGTCATCTACCCACTTTCTAATTTCTTCCAAAAAACATAAGAGATTGGTTAGACATGACCTATGTTACACCAAATTGCTTCCTCACAATCTGCTTCACCTTTCAGTGTTATTTCATATGCTTGGATAGATTCTTTAATGTATAAAATTACTCCACTTCCCCTGGACTAGTAATCGTTTTGAAATTATAGTCACATACTTGCCAATAAGTTTGGACATGTTGCTTGTGTCTAAAATCAACCTAGACAAGATAGTCCATTCATTCCTCGCGCTCCAATTTGACAGTTCTCTTGGTTGAGTGTTTGCGTTGAGGCTGAGGTACATGTCCAAAGATTGTTGGTACTGCTTCAGGCTTTAATGTTCTCCGTCGCCAAACTTTTGAAGCATCTTGACCCATTAGTTGATGAAAATATATCAACTTCAAAAGATGACTCTTCAAAATGGGCCAAACAAAGTCTAGCATATCACGTGGGCTTTCAACCAGCCCACCCGTTGATAGGAATATGTTCTTCAAACTTAAAGAAGGCAGTAGAACCAGAGGACACAAAGCATCATTAGTTAAGGAGCAGTGTAGGCTGGACATGAGAAAGTACTCTTTCTCACAGAGGGTGATGATAAAAAATAAAAAAAATAAACAAAGCAAACAGTATCATGGCAGTTATTAGAAGGTCGTTTACAACCATAAATCAACATAATTTTGTGCCATTATATAAAGCTTTAGTTAGGAGTTATCTAGATTATGCAATATCAATACGGTCCCCTTATGAAGAGAAATACAAAGATGCCATCAAAAATGTGCAGAGACGCGCAACAAAGCAGCTTCCTGGTATGAAGAATACTAGAAAATAATATATATGAGAAGTATTTGTCACACAGGGTTAAATGATCTTGTATCAATGCTTTTGCCTATAACAAACAGTGCCAAAGGAAAGTCAGGATTTACGTGAAAAATTGGTATGCTGCTTTAAATAGAATGTTTACGGTAATGCTGCAATTGCACTATTGTGAAAAGTGCACACACAAGAGATTGTTCTGTCCATTGATGCTATGAGGAAACTGAAGTGACCTTCAACATAACAGTGCTTCCATTGGTTCTGATGAACTTTTCCTTTAGTTAAAAGTTTTATGCAAGTTCCTCTCACTGTAAAAATGTTGATGTGATGTAGTTATCATATTATAATAAAGCATCTTAACAACATTTTCTCAAAATTATACCTCGTTCATATTTCTATTAAAAAATTGAGATGTCTTAATGGAATCCATTTGAATTGTTCCAATTTTTTTATTTGTACCACTGTTGTGGTCTCCTTCTGAGAAACATACACTGATATTGATGCTGCTTTCTCTGTTATGAATGCATGGACAAGAGACTGAGCGCTGGGAGATACAACCCAAAAGGTCGCCTGTGTTATTGAAGTAACTGCTGCACACAGTGTACAACCAATGATAACACAACTTTTTACATCTTTTTACAGTATATCATATCAATCGTCACGTACAAGCAGACAATTAATTGACAGCCTAATGCAAGAATCTTTTGCTAATGAAATAATGTTAATGAGGCATTGGCCATAAAGTTTACAGTATTCCTGCTGTGGCAACAATTGACAGGTCAACATTCAGACTGTTCCCGACACAGCACTCAGAACCGTTGTAAGGCACTATGTAGACATCACAAATAGTTATTTGCTTTGTGAAAACTAAAGCAACCACCCATAAAAAACCTGTTTTCCACAAATGTCGCATTTGACTCTCTAGAATACGTGTGTTCACATGCACATTTAAAGTACTTGTGTTTCTAAACGGTTTTCCACAGGTGTTACATCTGAAGGTTTTTCCACAGTGCGAGTGCGTAAATGCTTCTTTAGTGACCCACTCTGGGCAAACTGTGCCCCACAGGTGTCACAGTAGTGGGGTTTCTCCTCAGTGTGGATACGGACATGTCTTTTCAAAGAATCTATTCTTGAGAAGTGTGCACCACAAGTGTCACATTTGTAGGGTTTCTCCCCAGTATGAATGCGAACATGTTTCTTTAAAATGCCACTCTCTCTAAACTGTGCCCCACAGGTGTCACATTTGTAGGGTTTCTCCCCAGTATGAATATGGAAATGTTTCTTCAAATCACTGTTCACCGAGAAGCGTGCACCACAGGTGTGACAGTAGTAGGGTTTCTCCCCTGTATGAATACGAACGTGTTTCCTTAAAGAACCACTGTCTATAAACTGTGCCCCACAGTTGTCGCATGTGTAGGGTTTCTCCCTGGTATGGATACGGCCATGTATCTTTAAATTACCACTTCTTGCAAAGTGTGCGCCACAGGTGTCACATTTGTAGGGTTTCTCCCCAGTGTGGATACGGATATGTGACTTCAAAGTACCACTTCTTGAGAATTGTGTGCCACAGGTGTGACATTTGTAGGGTTTCTCCCCAGTATGGATACGGATATGTGACTTCAAATTACCACTTCTTGAGAATTGTGTGCCACAGGTGTCACATTTGTAGGGTTTTTCCCCAGTATGAATACGGAAATGTTTCTTCAAATGACCACTCAGCGAGAAGTGTGCACCGCATGTGTCACATTTATAGGGTTTCTCCCCAGTGTGGATACGGATATGTCTTTTCAAAGAACACAGTATTGAGAAGTGCGCACCACAGGTGTCACATTTGTAGGGTTTCTCCCCAGTGTGGATACGCATATGTCTTTTCAAATAATGCATTCTTGACAATTGTGCCCCACATGTGTCACATTTGTGGGGTTTCTCCCCAGTGTGGATACGCATATGTGTTTTCATAGAATCCATTCTTGAGAAGTGTGCACCACAGGTGTCACATTTACAATGTTTCTCCCCTGTATCAATATGAACACATTTCCTTGAAGCACCACTGTCTGTAAACTGTGCCCCACAGGTGTCGCACGTGTAGGCTTTCTCCGTAGCATGGATATGGATAAGCCTTCAAACAACCACTTGTTGCGAATTGTGCACCACAGTTATCACATTTGTGTGGTTTCTCCTGGATATAGATATGGATATGTGTCTTCAAATGACCACTTCTTGAGAATTGTGTGTCACAGGTGTCACATTTGTGTGTCACAAGTGTCACATTTGTAGGATGCGGACATGTGTCTTTTACCACGTGTTGAGAACAGGTATGAAGCGGGGTTTCTCCCCAGTATGGATGCCTCACATCACCACTTGCAGAGAACTGTGCATCACAGCAATCACATTTATAGGGTTTCTCCCTAAAATGGATACAGAAATGTGTCCTCAAATTTGATGAGAATTGTGCACCACAAGTGTCACATTTACAGAGTTTCTTGATGGTGTCGATACAGACATGTGTCTTTAAATTGCCTCTGTGGGTAAAGGTATCACAAGGGTTTTTCACCAGTGTGACTGCACATTTGTGGGTGTAAAGTATATTGTGTGAAGATTGTTTTCCACATGTATCAATATGAACAGGTTTCTCACGAGTCTCAGACTGCAAATGAGCCTTAAATGATTACTCTACGAAAACTTTGCTCCACAATTGTCACACCTGAATGGTTTCAACATGGCAATGAGTTTGTCTCTTTAAATGTAGATATTGTCCCACGGATTACACAGTCACATGTTTTCTCTCGTTCCTGAAGGCAAAGATGTGGACATTCAGTGACTTGGCTCAAAATCCTACACCGTGTTGATGTCGACCTCAACATATGTTGTTATCAATGAGCATGCGTCTTTGCAGCTTTGACATTTTATTGCTGAATTTCTGACATAAACAGCTGTTGGCAAGCGTCAGTCATCTGAAACAACATAACATAATTAGAAGTAAGCAACGTTAGTGACGCTATTATACATGGATCAAGTCCTTTGGATGGGATTTAAAAGTAAACACGATGATATGATATTATACACGTAATTGCTGGAATTCATACATTCATATATAGTGGATCTCATGTTCTGGCAGTCGGTGTGATGTCATTGTTGGATTCTCTCTTCTCGGCGAATTCACGAAGGCGCGCGAGAGTCAAATAAGCGAAACTAGTAAAAGTAAATTAAAATCAAAGTATGGAACATCCTGGTGACCTGGGCTGGAGGTGCAATTGGTTAAGGCTCAGGACGCCTCCAAATTCAAAGAACGGATCGTGCCCAATGGCAATGCTCACAGAATAGATACCAACCACTGATGCGATACCCATTTGGGGTTTGTCAATTAACAGAAACGGGCCACCACTTAGAATTATATATTATCGCTCACATCCTGACGACTGAACGGACTCCCTACAGCTACACAATCATGCATTTAATACTCCAAAAAGACAAAACATAATTCATAACAATGCATATTGATGCAATACAATAATGGTAGTGGAAAATCAGCTTACGGATTTTCGCGACGTAGAATGATAATATGCTGTCATCTGGATTAGTTATCAACTTGGGGTTATACAGGTGCTTCCACCTTGCGGTTATCACAGTGGTCACATTTCACTGCAACGTACGAACTGTCAAGTCAAGGCATTACGCTCAGCTTTGGAAGGTTTCAAATTATCTGTACAACATCCCTTCGAACGATTTACTGAAAATGGAAACTTCAATTACACGAGGAAGGAAATATCATCTCAACATGGATTCCTTAAAGCGAGGTCATGCTTAACAAATATGTTATGCTTTTTGGAAGAAATCACTAAGTGGATAGACGTGGGATCGCCAGTAGATATTATCTACTTAGATTTTCAGCGAGCTTTTGACAAAGTGCCACATCGAAGATTACTACTTAAATTAAAAGCCCATGGTATCGGGGATAGCATAACTGACTGGATAGAACAATGGCTGACTGACAGAAGACAACGAGTTGCAGTAGATGGAGAAGTTTCAAATTGGAAATCGGTTTTGAGTGGGGTACCTCAAGGATCAGTATTAGGACCTATATTATTCTTAATTTATATCAATGACTTGGACGACAGTATAACAAGTAACGTACTGAAATTTGCGGATGACACAAAACTGTTTAGAAAGGTTAATGCTGATGGTGATAAACAACATTTACAAAACGATCTAGACAGATTAGTGAAATGGTTTGAGAAATGGCAGATGCTGTTCAATTTTGGGAAATGTAAATGCCTACATACAGGACATGGGAACTTGAATGTAAACTATAAAATGGGAGATACTGTTCTGGGTACTACCGTAAAAGAAAAGGACTTAGGAGTTACAATAAGCGCTGATGTGAAAGTTTCAGAGCAGTGTGGTATTGCAGCTTCAAAGGGTAATCAAATTCTTGGATTGATTAGAAGAAACATAACATACAAGGGGAAAAAGTTAATTATACCTCTTTATAAAGCAATAGTTAGACCTCATTTAGAATACTGTATACAAGCATGGAGACCATATCGTAAGAAGGATATAGATACGCTTGAACGCATACAAAGGAGAGCAACGGAAATGATTCCAGAACTTAGAGACCTTAGTTATGAAGAACGCCTGAAAGAATGTGGTTTAACAACTCTAGAGACAAGGGGGTTAAGAGGAGATCAGATTGAAGTTTTTAAGATATTGAATGGGTATGAAAATATTGATAGAAATATGTTTTTCTCACTCAAGAAGGATAGCAGAACTAGAGGACATGAGGTAAAATTAGTAAAGGATCAATGTAGATTGGACATCAGGAAGCACTCGTTCTCACAGAGGACAATAAATGAATGGAACAAATTGTCTACAGATTGTGTAACTGCTAGCAGCGTGACTATGTTTAAAAACAAGGTTGACACGTATCTCAGGAGGGCGGGTTATAAGTAGATTTAACAAGATTTGCCATCCATGCCAAAGGCCCAGATGGCAAGTGGACAAGGAAGCCATTGGCTTATCGAGAGTCCAACAATGTTCACCTAGTCATTGATATGAATTAAGAATACTATAGGTCCTAATACTGATCCTTGAGGTATCCCACTCAAAACCGATTACCAATTTGAAACTTCTCCATCTACTACAACTCGTTGTCTTCTGTCAGTCAGCCATTGTTCTATCCAGTCAGTTATGCTATCCCCGATACCATGGGCTTTTAATTTAAGTAGTAATCTTCGATGTGGCACTTTGTCAAAAGCTTTCTGAAAATCTAAGTAGATAATATCTACTGGCGATCCCACGTCTATACACTTAGTGATTTCTTCCAAAAAACATAACATATTTGTTAAGCATGACCTCGCTTTAAGGAATCCATGTTGAGATGAATTTAATAATTTATGCTTAACGAGGAAGTCCACCATATGGTCTTTAATTAACCTTTCTAATAATTTACAAATCACTGACGTTAAACTCACTGGTCTGTAATTCTCTAACTTATTTCTCGAACCCTTTTTAAATAATGGTATGATGTTTGCTTCTTTCCATTCAAACGGAACAACTCCCTCTTTTAATGACAAGTTGAATACTCTTGCAAGTGGTATACTGGTTTGATCTACTGTTTCCATTAGTAATTTTGGAGGAATCCCATCCACTCCAGGTGATTTGTTATCCTTCATTGCCTTTATTTTCTTAGCTACCAATTCTGGAGTTACAACTAACGGTCCTAAATAGTCAGATTTAGCCCCCTGAAATTTAGCATCAGCAACTGGTAATGAACTAATATCTTCTTTGGTAAACACTGAACTGAAGTAACCATTTAGGTCTTCCGCCATTAAAAACCCCTGTGATATTATATTTCCAGCACTGTCTTCTAGAGGTCCGACCTTGTCTTGTACGTTTTGTTTACTCCTGACATATGCATACAAACTCTTGCTGTCATTTTTTATGTTACATGCCAGTTTTTGCTCATAGCTTCTTTTAGATTGTCTGATTTCAGTTGTAGCTGCATTAAGTGCCTCTTTGTATTTTGCATAGTCTTCTTCCTTTCTGGTACGCCTATAAACCCTCCACATAGTTTGTTTTAGCATTATTTTTGTAATTGCCTCTTTTGACAAGTGTTTCTTTCTACACCGTTTTCCTTGCTTTTGGAAGGGAACAAATTTATCGATGATACTCTCAATTTCATATTTTAGAATAGTCCAACATTCAATTGCGGTCTTATTCATCAGCATGTTATTCCAATCTAGCTTTGCTAAGTATTTTCTCATATCTTTGTAGTTACCTTTGTGGAAGTTTCTCTTGTACGTTTTCTTATTTTTACTTTCTGATTTTACATTGATGTCAAAATGTATTTGATTATGGTCACTATTACCCAATGGTTCAAATATTTTTTACATTGTCCACTAATTCTTTTTGCGATGACAAAACTATATCTAATACATTTTCTCCCCTGGTTGGTTCTAGTACGTGCTGAATAAGAAAGCTATCCTGGATTAAACATAGAAATTGTTGATCCTCAATCCCTGTGCTCTCTAGAGAATTCCATTGTATGTGTCCATGGTTAAAATCTCCCATTATGATACATTCCCCTTTACTAACTTCCTTTATAGCGTTTTTATTTTTGTGTTGTCCTCTTCGTTTATGTTTGGACTTCGGTAAACTAATCCAATAGTTAATTTTGAATTTCCTGAAACAATTTTGCACCAAACAGCTTCATCGCAATCTGCTTCCCTTTCTAGTTTTATTTCATACGCCTGAATAGATTCTTTAACATATAAAATAACTCCCCCGCCCCTTCTTCCTATTCGATCTTTCCTAAACATTACGTATCCTGTCAGTCCTAATTCAGCATCTGTTATATATATATATATATATGTTGGCCCATGATTCAGTTATACCAATTATGTGAGGGTCAATGTCTTCTACCATAATGTTTAATTCGTTTTTCTTATTTACTATGCTCCTTGCATTTAAACATACGCATCTATAACCTTTTTCAGAGATGTTTTTCGGATGATTTGATATTGGTTTATCTGTACTAGTGGCCTCTTGTTCTGCTCGAGACACCTCTAGGTAACCCCCCTGCACTTCTAGTTTAAAGAATGTTTACTTCCAAAAATATTTGTCATTGTACCCAAGTCGCTATCTACTGCTGCTGAAAGTGTGTCCGCGAATACTGCCGCCCCCTTTCCACTTACATATCAGCCCTCCCAATAAAACTTCCCCATAAATCCACAAATCCAACTTCCTCTTCCCTTCACAGCCTATGGACTAACATGTTAATTGCCATCCCCCGACAATTTCGATATTTGTGACCCCTCCTGCCCATTACAGGTAAAATCCCTGACAGTATTACCTGCTCAACCCGCGTCTGTTTTAGTGTTCTGACCAACTGCCTATATTTCCTAACTATGGCAGTTGTACCCTCCCTCTGTACGTTATTTGTCCCTACGTGTACTAAAACAGATCCACCCTTACCCGAGCCTACGATGTTTTTTACCCTCTCAGTTATCGCCTCTATTTTGGCTCCAGGCAAGCAGACCACCACATCATCTCCCTTGTTTAAGACTATGTCGGTCTTCCTAACTATCGAATCCCCCACAAAAACCCTCGCTCTCTTCCTCACCCCCTCTATCACTGCTGCAGAATAACTCTTCCTTTCGATCCCCTCCATCACATTCTGTCCTGACCCCTTCCCTCCTGTCTCCCCCACTTCCCACTCCTTTGCTCTTGTCTCTCCCACTCCCCTCTCCTTGACTCCGGTTGTTTTCCCTTCCGTCTCCCCCACTCCCTTCTCCTTCCCTCCTGTCTCCCCTACTCCCCTCTCCTTCACTCCGGTTGTTTTCCCTCCCGTCTCCCCCACTCCCTTCTCCTTCCCTCCTGTCTCCGCTACTCACCTCTCCTTCACTCCGGTTGTCTTCCCTCCCGTTCCTTTCTTTCCCGCCTCCTTACGTCCTGTCTCCCTATGACCTGTCACCTTCCCTCCTCTCAGCTTCCTCCCAGGCTGAGGTGAGCTCTCCCTAGCATCTCTTGTGTCTTTCCCCACTTTATCGTCTACTGTTCCCCCACCGGAACTACTGGCACAACTCCCCTGTTCCCTTCCCAACATTGCCACAACGAGCAGCCTCAGCTCTTCCAGCTCCACCTCTAGTTCCTTCATCTTCGCGCATCCCCTACACTCAAAACTAAAACTATCTGCCTGGACCTCAGCCCAGGACTTCTCGCACCCAGACTTGACGAAGTCCACCCAGTTACTGCAACTGCCACAAATTAAGTGCCTTGTGGCCTTTAACTGCCGTTTGCACGGCGCCATCATACAATTTAGTTTTAATTAGTTTGCTACGTTAGCCTTGAATAAGGCTGTTTTTGTGATCAAAAGAACACTTTAGGTTAATGTGACGGAACGCTTATACTTAAACAGTTAATCGCTAGATGGCGACACTATCTTATCATTTACCATTGAAGTCGCCACATTAATGATATGCATGCCGGCACGGCTTGACCAATGAGAATGCTTGGTGTGTAGTAAAATGTGCTCCTAATAAAGTCGATTTGTTTTTAGTCAACGCGTTTGTATAATGAGAATATGTACAACAAACCGCGACATGGTGTCAAAAGCTGGTACGAAATGGTGTCTGTAAACAACTATAGCATCGACTGAGCGCATCGAGGATTACCGCAACGGAGTACATAGGCTGAAAAAAATGAGACTTGAGTCGACTACATCGAGCTCGTGAAACAACTTGGACTGTTCAAGCGGGAAGAAGTGAACGCGCTGACGTCATCTGACAGCTCAGGGCGGTAACGTATTGTGCTAGCGGCGATTCAAGCTAGGTACTGTGAACTTTCATAACGCTAAGAGGCAAGCAAGAAGCTAAATCAGCAGTCATGTCGGAGGTAGACAGGCCCGACAGTGACAGTACATCCGGGGAAAGGGTGGCGGTACCTCCACCACCAGCAAATTTGCCCCCACCGAAGCCGTTGACAATGGGCGATAATTTAGCTACTAGCTGGAAGCAATGGCGAAAGATATGGCTACGCTATGAAATTGCAACAGGCATTAATAAGAAGGATGGCTTAGTGAGAGTTGCAACACTTGTGTCAGTCATAGGCGAAGATGCAGCCAAAGTATATGACACTTTTACTTGGCTAGCTGGTGAAAACGAACAATGCATTGATCAGGTGTTGTAAAAATGTGACAGCTACTGTGAACCTCGTACACAGATCATATACGAGCGTTTTCGTTTCAACAATCGCGTACAAGAAGCGGGCGAAAGCATTTCTGCGTGTCACCGAGCTTCGTACGATCGCCAAGAACTGCGCGCACGATGGGATAACACCTGATGAAATTCTCTGCGAAAGGCTTGTGTTAGGCTTGCGTGACGACAAGATGCGTGAACGCCTGTTACGTGTAAATGACCTAACCGTCGAGAAAGTCATATACATATGTAAAGCGTCAGAGCAGACAAGTGCACAATTACAAGCTATGCAAAGTGGCACTCATGACGTCGTGAGTTTTGTGAGAAAACGTCAGACGCGTCATGCAGCCAGTACACCCGCTAATCGCACATACAAAAAGACGAGTACGCCGAAGAGAACTACAACAGTAGAACAAGACTGCAAGTACTGTAGGCGTCAGCACGGGCAACGCGAATGCCCTGCCTATGGGCAAACCTGTAGAAAGTGTGGAAAGAAGAACCACTTTCAGACGAAATGTAGAGCGGCGCAGTTGTCGAATGTGCACATGAACGAAGAAGTGTTCTTCGTCGGTCTCATCGGAGACAGATCATCAAAGGCAGTGATTACTGTGGACGTTCGCCGTCCAAGACCACAGAGCCGAGTGCAGTTTCAAATGGACACTGGCGCCGAGTGCAATGTGCTATCAAAGAAGACATATTGTACAGTAACGGGAGACAGCCAGATGAAGCGTGTGCAGTACTGTTCCCACAAGTTCATAAAGACCTACACAGGTGAGCGCTATCAAATATTAGGCTCTGTCACACTTCCGGTATGGCGACACGGCAAGCGGAGTAATTTGGCATTCAACATTACTGAAAATTACTTCACTCCGCTTCTGTCTTTGAAGACGTGCACTGCGTTAGGGTTTGTGACAATAAACGACAGTGACAGCAGTGTGAACGATGTGAGCAAAACACTAGTGCTAACACCGACTCCAGCCGAGTCTGATTATAGCGAAAGGCCACGTCCGGCTCCTCGCTCGTCGCTACGTAAAACTGTGCGTGCGGCTGTGAAGGCACAGTCGGATCTCCTCACGAAATACAAGGACGTATTTGAAGGCCTAGGTGACCTTCCGGGCGAGTATCACATAGTGACTGATGAAGCAGTGAAGCCAGTGATACACCCACCTCGACGAGTTCCAGTGTCGTTGAGAGAACAAATCAAAGCGAAACTGGATGAAATGGTGCAGCGTGACATCACTCCAGTCACAGAACTAACCCCATGGGTGTCTAGTATGTTGGTTGTCGTGAAGCATGACACATTGCGGATATGTATCGATCCCAGAGATTTGAATCGGGCCATCTGTCGCGAGCATTAATAAAATTGCCTACGATTGAAGAGGTCGCAACACGGCTCACAAACGCTAAGAAGTTCACCGTGTTGGACGCAAAAGATGGTTTCTGGCAGAAAAGACTTGACACGGAATCAAGCTACAAGACGACATTCAACACACCATTTGGACGCTTTCGATGGAATCGAATGCCGTTTGGGATTAGTTCATCCCCAGAAGTCTGGCAACGTACCATGCACGAATTCGTCGAGGATCTAGATGGCGTCGAAGTCATCGCCGACGACTTCCTTGTTGCTGGATTCGGGAAGACAGAAGATGAAGTACTCCGGAGTCTCGAGGCGAACGAGAGAGCGTTCTTCGAGAAGTGTCGGAGGGGGAACCTCAAGTTGAATCGGAGAAAAGTGAAGCGATGCCAATCGAGTGTGCGTTTCATGGGCCATCTTCTCACATCAGATGGACTGAAAGCCGACCCCAAGAAGATCCAGGCGATAATCGAGATGTCCGAGCCAGGTGACATCATAGCTCTCAAGCGATTCCTGGGCATGGTTAGCTACCTGTCGAAGTACATGCCACGACTCTCAGACATGACGGAGCCGTTACGGAGACTAGACGACAAAGAAGTAGAGTTCCGGTGGACGAATTCGCACACAACAGCAATGGAGGCGATAAAGAAGGCAGTCACTGCAGCGCCAGTGCTTCGCTTCTTTGATGTGAGAAAGCCAGTCACTATCCAATGCGACGCAAGTGAAACTGGTCTGGGTGCAGTGTTACTTCAGGAGGGCCAGCCGATCTGCTACGCTTCAAGGGCTCTAATCGACACAGAGACACGATACGCACAGATCGAGAAGGAACTCTTAGCGATCGTGTGGTCATGTGACAAGTTCGACCAATACATATACGGACGAGACATGGTCACTGTCGAGTCGGACCATGAGCCATTGAAGGCAGTCTTCAAGAAAGACATTCATAAATAACCGAAGAGATTGCAACGCATGTGTCTCGTACTGCAAAAATACAACCCTGATGTGCAGTACAAGAAAGGGTCGCTGATGTACATATCAGATACTCTCATCCGGGCTTACCGAGATACGACAGAAGGCGTGCAGCATGAACACTGTGAGATTCGTGCGCTAGAATCGATCAGTCACGAGCACATCTCAGTGACTAAGAAGAAACGAGACGAGTTCAGAGACAAAGTTGCCATAGACGACGAAACACAAGTGCTAATCAAGATCATACGACAAGGCTGGCCAGCGAGGGCACGTTGTCCGACAGCAGCCTTGCCATACTACGACGAACGTAGTAGTCTGATAGAAGCAGATGGACTTGTGTACCGAGGTGAGCAGCTAGTAGTACCACGATCATTGCGTAAAGACATGCTAATGCAAATACACAGCAGCCACATTGGAATCGGAGGTTGCGTGCGACGAGCTCGTGAAGTGCTATACTGGCCAGGTATGAGCGCAGAGGTCAGAGACTACGTATCAAGATGTAGCACATGTCAAACATTCATGCCAACGCAATGTCGTGAACCTCTACAACCCCATGAACTTCCATCTCGTCCGTGGGAGAAGGTTGGAGGAGACTTGTTTGAGCTTGCTGGGCAGACTTTCCTAATCATGGTCGACTACTGGTCCAATTACTTTGAGATTGCTGAACTGCACAAGAAGACGTCATTGTCAGTAATAGCCCAATTCAAAGTACAGTTTGCTCGCCATGGAATCGCATCCGTACTCATGACGGATAATGGCCCCGAATTTGCAAGCCGTGAGTTCGAAGAGTTTGCGAAAACATGGAAATTCGAACATATCACATCGAGCCCGCGATTCCCCCAGTCTAACGGAAAGGCAGAAAATGCAGTGAAGACATGCAAGGCTCTGCTGATGAAAGCACGTAAGGATCGACAGGATCCACTACTTGCGCTGTTGGCGTGGCGCAACACTCCGAGCGAAGGCTTCAACATATCGCCAGTAGCGCCTCTACTCATCGGAGAGACTATCCGAATGAGACTGCCAGGCAAAAGAAACTGGTCGATGGGGCGATGCCTACGCATTCTGAGCAACCGGTCATACGAAGTAGAAGTGAACGGGTCACGGTATCGTCGAAACCGTCGTCAGCTGCGCTCGACGGCAGAACTGTTGAACGTACCAACGAACACTGATGACATTGATGAACCTCATCGCGAGATCAACGTGCCCGATCAATTGCCGCAGCGAACGGATCACACCGAGACACCGACTCCGCCCGTACCACGACGGTCTATCAGGAATAGACAGCCGACGAAATGGCAAAATGATTACGAACTGTAGTATAGATTGTCACTCGTGTTTATTGATTTGTTTAGACTACAGCAGTAGTGACTCTTTAATTTAGCAAGTACAGACGTACTTTTGTTGAAGAAGGAGATGTGACAGAACGCTTATACTTAAACAGTTAATCGCTAGATGGCGAAACTATCTTATCATTTACCATTGAAGTCGCCACATTAATGATATGCATGCCGGCGCGGCTTGACCAATGAGAATGCTTGGTGTGTAGTAAAATGTGCTCCTAATAAAGTCGATTTGTTTTTAGTCAACGCGTTTGTATAATGAGAATATATACAACAAACCGCGACAGTTAATATACTTGTTAACTGTGTCTTCTATTAACCTCGCATGAGAAAAAAAATCCTGCCACCTAGCGAATACGGAGAACACTGTGTAACAAAACAACGAAGTCAGTGTGTACTAATTTACGCTAAAATCCTGCTGTTAATTCCTTTTTACCGAAAACGTTTACTACCACTTTGTCAGATATTACCTTATGTATGTAATTTAAGTAAATAAATCACTATATTATATATATATATATATTAGCCAATGTAAACGATAGCTCGATGCACGGGTTGAATGACCTGTAAACAAACTCCCTTTTATCACTCGTTGAGTTTGAATCCGGGGAAAAAATACTACCTCTGTTAACATAAACGGTTTCTTAATATATGTCTACAAGAAGTTGGTGAACAATATATGTATAATACTAATACTTATTCTAACCAATATTCAATGTTACTGACTATTCACTATGTTATCTCAATTTTCGAATTGTAAACACCCCTATTAACGCTCGCTGAATTCCCTGACAGAATCCGAAGCTAACTTACTCTAAAATACTCCCTCTGACTAATAATTAACAAAACATGTTTCCTAATATATGTCTACAATACGTTTGTGTATAATATATATGCAATAGTAATACTTATTCTATTTGATATTCCGCGTATTTCTGTAAATGATCTACACCAAATTCAAGTCGCTGCACCAAGTCCAAGTAGCCGGAAGTAGGTGAACATTGTTGGACTCTCGATAAGCCAATGGCTTCCTTGTCCACTTGCCATCTGGGCCTTTGGCTTGGATGGCAAATCTTGTTAAATCTTGTCAAATGTCTACACAAGATGCAACTCAAGCCATGTCCAGATGTATTTGGCTGAACTAAAAGGAACGTATACCTCTTTGGACGTGAAGCTGTAGAAAGCTGCAGACCAATCAGTAAGAGCGGCTGTAATTTAAGCTGCCTCACTCTGCTCAAAGAGGTGTATTTGTTGGAGTACGGGACTTCAATGTACATCAGAGAAAACGAGAAGTTCAAAAACCTAAAAATGTATCATGACAAAACTAAACAAGAAAGGGAGGAATCAAAAAAGCTCTATGAAGAAGCAAAGAGGCAGGAAGCTGCAGACAAGTCGGGGGAATACCTGATCCAGAGTCAGGGGTCCACCATGGGAGAGAAAAATAAGAAATATAAGGAAAAGCCAGTAAAGACTACACATCCACCTAGAGTGACGGATGGTAAAACAAATGTTAATAAAAATAAACTTAATTACATATAGGCAACATGTGTTTTTATACCAATGCTGACCAACTAAGGAGTAAGCAAACTGAATTTGAACAAAGAATTAAAGAACTGAAACCCCACATAATAGCAATTAATGAGGTAAAACTAAAAAAACCCAAATGCACTGTAACCATTTTCCTTAGAAGGCAATACATTGTTCTCCAAAAATATAGAAAATAATGAAGGTAGGGGCATTATAATATATGTCTTAAATTCCATATACGCAGAAAATATGAACTTGGTCTCAACCTTCAAGGAATGCTTATTTATAGAAATTAAACTTAAAAATAAAACCAAACTTCTCTTTGGACGCATATATAGGAGCGTTGGGGGGTCAGAAGAAAATAGCTCAGAACTTATAAATATGATTAGATCCACATCAGGACTAAAATATTCACACATTGTAATTACAGGAGAATTCAATCTCCCAGATATTAACTGGAAACATTGGATGACCAAATCAATTAACTCCAGCAGCTGACTGACACTTGCCAACAGCTGTTTATGTCAGAAATTCAGCAATGAAATGTCAAAGCTGCAAAGACTCATGCTCATTGATAACAACATATGTTGAGGTCGACACCAACACGGTGTAGGATTTTGAGCCAAGTCACTGAATGTCCACATCTTTGCCTTCAGGAACGAGAGAAAACATGTGACTGTGTAATCCGTGGGACAATATCTACATTTAAAGAGACAAACTCATTGCCATGTGGAAACCATTCAGGTGTGACAATTGTGGAGCAAAGTGTTCGTAGAGTAATCATTTAAGGCTCATTTGCAGGCTGAGACTCGTGAGAAACCTGTTCATGTTGATACATGTGGAAAACAATCTTCACACAATATACTTTACACCCACAAATGTGCAGTCACACTGGTGAAAAACCCTTGTGATACCTTTACCCACAGAGGCAATTTAAAGACACATGTCTGTATCGACACCATCGAGAAACTCTGTAAATGTGACACTTGTGGTGCACAATTCTCATCAAATTTGAGGACACATTTCTGTATCCATTTTAGGGAGAAACCCTATAAGTGTGATTGCTGTGGTGCACAATTCCCAGCAAGTGGTGATGTGAGGCATCCATACTGGGGAGAAACCCCACTTCATACCTGTGATGCAGTTCTCAACACGTGGTAAAAGACATATGTCCGCATCCTACAAATGTGACACTTGTGACGCACAAATGTGACACCTGTGACGCACAATTCTCAAGAAGTGGTAATTTGAAGACACATATCCGTATCTATATCCAGGAGAAACCATACAAATGTGATAACTGTGGTGCACAATTCGCAACAACTGGTTGTTTGAAGGCTTATCCATATCCATGCTACGGAGAAAGCCTACCCGTGCGACACCTGTGTCGCACAGTTTACAGACAGTGGTGCTTCAAGGAAACGTGTTCATATTGATACAGGGGAGAAACATTGTAAATGTGACACCTGTGGTGCACACTACTCAAGAATGGATTCTTTGAAAACACATATGCGTATCCACACTGGGGAGAAACCCCACAAATGTGACACATGTGGGGCACAATTCTCAAGAATGTATTCTTTGAAAAGACATATGTATCCACACTGGGGAGAAACCCTACAAATGTCACACCTGTGGCACACAATTCTCAAGAAGTGGTAATTTGAAGTCACATATCCATATCCATACTGGGGAGAAACCCTACAAATGTGACACCTGTGGCGCACACTTTGCAAGAAGTGGTTATTTAAAGACACATGGACGTATCCATACCAACGAGAAACCCTACCCATGCGACAACTGTGGGGCACAGTTTATAAACAGTGGTGCTTTAAGGAAACACATTCGTAATCATACAGGGGAGAAACCCTACTATTGTGACACCTGTGGCACACACTTCTTAAGAAGGGATTCTTTGAAAACACATACCCGTATCCACACTGGGGAGAAACCCTACAAATGTGACACCTGTGGTGCACACTTCTCAAGAACGTATTCTTTGAAAGCACATATCCGTATCCATACTGGGGAGAAACCCTACAAATGTGACACCTGTGGAGCACAGTTTACAGAGAATGCAGCTTTAAGGAAACACGTTCGTCTTCATACAGGGGAGAAACCCCACTACTGTGACACCTGTGGTGCACAGTTTACAGACAATGGCATTTTAAAGAAACATGTTCGCATTCATGCTGGGGAGAAACCCTAAACATTTTATTCTTGTGGGGCACATTTTACGGAAGGTGGAGCTTTAAAGAAACACGTTTGTCTTCATACAATGGAGAAACCCCACTAGTGTGACACCCCACTACTGTGACACCTGTGGGGTACAGTTTGCCCAGAGTGGTTCACTAATGAAGCATTTACGCACTCACACTGTGGAAAAACCTTCAGATGTAACACCATTTAGAAACACAAGTACTTTAAATATGCATGTGAACACATGTATTGTACAGAGTCAATGCGACATTTGTGGAAAACAGCTTTTTTACGGGTGGTTGCTTTAGTTTTCACAAGACAAATAACTATTTGTGATGTCTACATAGTGCCTTACAACGTTTATGGGTGATGTGTCAATCAACAGTCTGAATGTTGACCTGTCAATTGTTGCCACAGCAGGAATAGTGTCTACTTTATGACTGACGCCTCATTGTCATTATTTCCTTACCAAAAGATTCTTGCACTAGGCTGTCAAGTAACTGTCTGCTTGTACGTGACGATTGATATGATATACTGTAGAAAGATGTAAAAAGTTGTGTTATCATTGGTTGTACACTGTGTGCAGCAGTTACTTCAATAACACAGGCGACCTTTTGGGTTGTATCTCCCAGCGCTCAGTCTCTTGTCCATGCATTCATAACAGAGAAAGCAACATCAATATCAATGTATGTTTCTCAGAAGGAGACCACAACAGTGGTACAGATAAAAAATTGGAGCAATTAAAATGGATTCCATTAAAATATCTCAACTTTATTAATAGAAATAGAAATATGAGCGTGATATAATTTTGAGTAAATGTTATTAAGATACTTAAGATAAGATATTATAATATGATAACTACATCACATCAACATTTTTACAGTGAGAGGAACTAGCATAAAAATTTTAAGAAAAAGTTAACCAGAACCAATGGAAGCACTGTTATGTTGAAGGTCACAGCAGTTTCCTCATAGCATCAATGGACAGAACAATCTCTTGTGTGTGCACTTTTCCACAATGATGCAATTCCAGCATTACCGTAAACATTCTATTTAAAGCAGCATAACAATTTTTCACGTAAATCCTGACTTTCCTTGGCACTGTTTGTTATAGGCAAAAGCATTGATACAAGATCATTTAACCCTGTGTGACAAATACTTCTCATATATATTTTTTCTAGTGTGTGTGTGTATATATATATATATATATATATATATATATATATATATATATATATGTATATATATATATATATATATATATATATATATATATATATATATATATATATATATATATATATATATATATATATATATATGTGTGTGTGTGTGTGTGTGTGTAACTGGGTGGTTAGTCAACACAAGTAGGATCAGAGAGTAAACTTATTTGCATATAAATAAGTTTTGTTTCAAGTAAATAATTTTTTCATGTCATCAAATCAAAGTATATTTTAATATACCACTTGAATACAGATATCTATCTATGTAGTTAATTTCAGGTGTTGCTTGTTATCACACATGTAGTTGTTTACTTCCCATGTTAATCTTATGAAATGGTGTTTGTAGTACCACTATTTTGCAAGTATGTATATCAATCCGCTTGTTGTGGCCACTACTCGTTAGCAACGATCGAATGTCATCGACCACACTCTCACCACTGCGTCGATCAATATTGAAACTCGGTATAACAAAGTAAATTAGATTCTACAATTGTGGATTGAAAATATACACAGATGACGTTATCCTGCAATTTTTCGTCAACCTGCTTATTTAGTTTGGCGTTTCATGGCCGTGCATACGTTTCCAACCAGCCAACAAAGATGTCAATGTGTGACAGTATAAATATCATAATCATTTGATTTGGTAATATATATCGCTGTTAACAAAGTTCAGTTTGTAAAAAAGTTTAAGTTTGTCTTTTTGGAACGTATGCAAATCTATACATTTGACATATAACCGAAAATAATACTCAGCATCATATAATTAGGGGTCATCCATAAAGTATGTCACGCTTGGGGTGGGGATCTATGGGTAAGTGTGACGAAGCGTTACGTGGGAGTGGGGGGTCTCTGGGCCAACGTTACATGGGAGTGGGGGGTCTCTGGGCCAGCGTTACGTAGGAGTGGGGGGTATCTGGGCCAGCGTTAAGTGGGAGTGGGGGTCTTTGGGCCAGCGTTACGTGGCAGTGGGGGGTCTCTGGGCCAACGTTACGTAACGATATTTATAATGTTGGATCTTCTAGCTGTCAATATCTGATAGATAGCTCTAATTGTTAAGCCATTTTGTTGGTATAATTCAAAAGCGTTTCACCGACAAACCAGTTATGTACTATAGGAATATTAAAACCCCAGGTATATTTCAACAGTATTCCAATGGAAAAATACCTCTGCTGGTATAGCAATATTAAGAATCCCAGTCCTAATATATTTCTTCCACTGAAAAGTTTAATTTTCCCTTCTTGCTTTTAATGTTGGCATCCGTCTTGACCATTAACCACACCATGGAGTGGGGGGCGGGGGGTTCTCAAAACGAACGTAATTATTTGGAAATGTACATGCCAGCGTTACGAAGCGTTATAATGGATGGGGGAGTCTAAAAAAAATTATAAAAAAGCGTGAAGCACTACATGGACGGCCTCTCACATTAGCATAAGTAACCTCCAGTACGTTACGCAACGAATATTTCCTTTATATATATTTTCCTTTAGTTAAAATAAACGTTGTAAGGCACTATGTCGACATCACAAATATTTATTTGTCTTGTGAAAACTAAAGCAACCACCCGTAAAAAAAGCTGTTTTCCACAAATGTCGCATTGACTCTGTACAATACATGTGTTCACATGCATATTTAAAGTATTGTGTTTCTAAATGGTGTTACATCTGAAGGTTTTTCCACAGTGTGAGTGCGTAAATGCTTCATTAGTGAACCACTCTGGGCAAACTGTACCCCACAGGTGTCACAGTAGTGGGGTTTCTCCATTGTATGAAGACAAACGTGTTTCTTTAAAGCTCCACCTTCCGTAAAATGTGCCCCACAAGAATAAAATGTTTAGGTTTCTCCCCAGTATGAATGCGAACATGTTTCTTTAAAATGCCACTGTTTGTAAACTGTGCCCCACAGGTGTCACAGTAGTGGGGTTTCTCCCCTGTATGAAGACGAACGTGTTTCCTTAAAGCTGCATTCTCTGTAAACTGTGCTCCACAGGTGTCACATTTGTAGGGTTTCTCCCCAGTATGGATACGGATATGTGCTTTCAAAGAATACGTTCTTGAGAAGTGTGCACCACAGGTGTCACATTTGTAGGGTTTCTCCCCAGTGTGGATACGGGTATGTGTTTTCAAAGAATCCCTTCTTAAGAAGTGTGTGTCACGGGTGTCAACGTATATGGAGGCGTTGTAAAATGATTGGATGATTAATCGTGTCGAAAACAACACTTTGGGGGTTTTACCGTGATACCTGCCTTTCGAAGTCGACTGAACACCTCGCGGGGTGCGTTCAGGATGTCTGGCCATGTTTGGTTGTGAACTACGACATCGTCTATGTAATTGTCTCCTCCGTTAATCCCCAGCAAAAGCTTACGCAACATCCTGCCGTACGACGTTGACCAAGCCAAAGGGCTTACGCTGGATGCTTGTCACCTGAACTGAATCTGTATCATCTCGATGAAAATAACGATAGTCATAACGATCATCACCACAGTGGAAGAGGTCGGGGTTCCCATCGGCGTTGATGTATTCCAGAATGTCAGTACGTTACTTGTTATATCATCACCACCGTGGAAGAGATCGGGGTTCCCGTCGGCGTTGATGTATTCCGGAATGTCAGTACGTTACTTGTTATATCATCACCACCGTGGAAGAGATCGGGGTTCCCGTCGGCGTTGATGTATTCCAGAATGTCAGTACGTTACTTGTTATATCATCACCACCGTGGAAGAGATCGGGGTTCCCGTCGGCGTTGATGTATTCCGGAATGTCAGTACGTTACTTGTTATATCATCACCACCGTGGAAGAGATCGGGGTTCCCGTCGGCGTTGATGTATTCCAGAATGTCAGTACGTTACTTGTTATATTATCACCACCGTGGAAGAGGTCGGGGTTCCCGTCGGCGTTGATGTATTCCAGAATGTCAGTACGTTACTTGTTATATTATCACCACCGTGGAAGAGATCGGGGTTCCCGTCGGCGTTGATGTATTCCAGAATGTCAGTACGTTACTTGTTATATTATTACCACCGTGGAAGAGGTCGGGGTTCCCGTCGGCGCTGATGTATTCCAGAATGTCAGTACGTTACTTGTTATATTATCACCACCGTGGAAGAGGTCGGGGTTCCCGTCGGCGTTGATGTATTCCAGAATGTCAGTACGTTACTTGTTATATTATCACCACCGTGGAAGAGATCGGGGTTCCCGTCGGCGTTGATCTATTCCAGAATGTCAGTACGTTACTTGTTATATTATCATCACCGTGGAAGAGGTCGATGTTCCCGTCGGCGTTGATGTATTCCAGAATGTCAGTACGTTGTTTATTATATTATCGTCCAAGTCATTGATATATATTAAGAATAATAAAGGTCCACTTTCTTAGTTACCATATCTGGAGCTACACTTACCTGCTCTAAATATTCCGATTTAGCCTCCTGGTAATGAACTAATATCCTCTCTGATAAACACTGAACCGAGTAGCCATTTAGATCTTCCGCCATTAAAAAACTTTGTAAAAATTTATTTCCAGCACTGTCTCCAAGTGGTACAACCTTGTCTCGTACGTTTTTTTACTTCTGGCACATGCATAAAAACTCTTGCTGTAATTTTTTATGTTACATGCTAATTTTTGCTTCTAGTAGATTGTCTAATTTCATTCGTAGCTGCATTAAGTGCCTCTTTGTAATTTGTGTAGTCTTCATCCGTTCTGGTACGCCTATAAACCATCCACATAGTTTGCTTGTACACAATTTGTCTAATAGGTTCATTTGACAAGTGTTTCTTTCTAGACCGTTTTCCTTGTTTTTTTTTCAAGGGAACAAATTGATACATGATACTCCCAATTTAATATTTTTTAAATGTTCCAACATTCAACTGTGGTCTCATTCCTCACGATGTTATTCCAATCTAAAGTATTTTCTCATATCTTTATATTTACCTTTGTGGAAGTTTCTCCTGTATGTTTTTTAGTTTTACTTTCTGATTTTCATAATCAAAATGTATTTGATCATGCTCACTGTTACCCAGTTGTTCGTGTATTCTGATATTATCCACTAATTCATTTTGTGAAGACAAAACTGTATATAATACATTATCTCCTCTTGTTGGTTCTAACACGCGCTGAGTAAGAAACCTCTCTTGAATTGAAAGTAAAAACTGTTGGTCCCCACTTCCTGTACTCTCTATAGTTTTCCATTGGATGTGTCCGTGGTTAAAATCTCCTATTATGATACGTTCCCCTTTACCCATTTCCTTCATAGCATTTTGTTATCCCGAGCTCACCCCAGCCTCCTCCCAGGCTGAAGTGAGCTCTCCCTAGCATCTCTCTCATCCCCTTCACCCATTTTCTTATCCACTATCTCCCCACCGGAACCACTGGCACAACCCACCTCTTCCCATCCCACCAGTGCCACAACAAGCTGCCTCAGCTGTTCCATCTGCACCTCTAGTCCCTTCATCTTCGCACATCCCCTACACTCAAAACTAAAACTATCCACCTGATCCTCAGCCGAGGACTTCTCACACCCGGATTTGGCGAAGTCCACTCAGTTGATACAACTTCCGCATACTAAATGCCTGGTGGCCTTTACCTGCCGTTTGCACGGCGCCATCACATATTTTAGATTTAGTTAGATTGTTATGTTAGCTTTGAATAAGGCATGAGGTTGGGGGTGAATGATACAAGTACAGAGATAGCAATTGAACACGAGGTTGGAGGTGAAACTATACAAGCAGAGAGATGGCAATTGAACACGAGGTTGGAGGTGAAACTATACAAGCAGAGAGATGGCAATTGAACATGAGGTTGCAGGAGAATGATATAAGTAGAGCTATAGCAATTGACTATGAGGTTGGATGTGGATGAGATCCAGCACGGGGATGGTTGTGTGTACCTAGGCGGAATGGTTGCCGATGATGGGTGTTCGGAGGTAGAGATGCGTCGTTGGATACAAGTCGGAGCGACTGCGTAGAGTAAGAGGGTGTAATGTCGAACAAAATATATGTTTAAAAAAACGAAAAGGAAAGTGTGACGCAGATCGTGAGACATAAAGTATAAGTTTGCGAGTTTGCTTAAAGGCGGAGGAGGATGACAAGTTGAGAAAGAACAACAACCAAGACAATTGAACTAGCCAGTCTCTTGGGAGAATGGAGGTATCACATCTATAAGTTACCTTAGGAAGCTAACAACAACCAAGACAGTTGAACTAGCCAGTCTCTTGGGAGAATGGAGGTGTCACATCTATAAGTTACCTTAGGAAGCTAACAACAACCAAGACAGTTGAACTAGCCAGTCTCTTTGGAGAATGGAGGTGTCACATCTATAAGTTACCTTAGGAAGCTAACAACAACCAAGACAGTTGAACTAGCCAGTCTCTTTGGAGAATGGAGGTGTCACATCTATAAGTTACCTTAGGAAGCTAACAACAACCAAGACAGTTGAACTAGCCAGTCTCTTTGGAGAATGGAGGTGTCACATCTATAAGTTACCTTAGGAAGCTAACAACAACCAAGACAGTTGAACTAGCCAGTCTCTTTGGAGAATGGAGGTGTCACATCTATAAGTTACCTTAGGAAGCTAACAACAACCAAGACAGTTGAACTAGCCAGTCTCTTTGGAGAATGGAGGTATCACATCTATAAGTTACCTTAGGAAGCTAACAACAACCAAGACAGTTGAACTAGCCAGTCTCTTTGGAGAATGGAGGTGTCACATCTATAAGTTACCTTAGGAAGCTAACAACAACCAAGACAGTTGAACTAGCCAGTCTCTTTGGAGAATGGAGGTGTCACATCTATAAGTTACCTTAGGAAGCTAACAACAACCAAGACAGTTGAACTAGCCAGTCTCTTGGGAGAATGGAGGTGTCACATCTATAAGTTACCTTAGGAAGCTAACAACAACCAAGACAATTGAACTAGCCAGTCTCTTTGGAGAATGGAGGTGTCACATCTATAAGTTACCTTAGGAAGCTAACAACAACCAAGACAGTTGAACTAGCCAGTCTCTTTGGAGAATGGAGGTGTCACATCTATAAGTTACCTTAGAAAACAAACAACGATGGTTCTGGACGGGAGGATACGGATGAGAATGGAAGTAGGTTAAATAAACAGAACCCATTAAAAGGAATGTCTGAGTAGAAATTAATTCAAGTTTACGAGTCATCAACAACCGGCTAAGTCTACTGTTAGGTTGATTAACGGAAAACACACCCACGCGTACGCGCACGTACACACACCCACATATACGCACGTACGCACTCACGCACAGTCGCACGCACCCACGCACATAAGCACAGGAACACATACGCGTACTTCAGCCATGCATATTTTAAAAAAACAGCCGATCAGTTTGGTCTCATCCAGGTTGTCTCCTGCGGCAATGATCGTTGTCGCTGTTAGTAACTGGAACGAGGAAAGGCGGGCACCAGTGTATCGCTGGTGGCAACAGTGACCCCGAAGGCGTGGAAGTAAAGGGAACAGAGTGTCTGTTTGAGTGGTTCTACAATGTCCAACAGGTCCAGTGTCCCGGACTATGGTGACGTCACTGGAGCACGGCACAAGGTACCTGGTGGTTGATTGTCATCGCACACCTTAAATGACACAAAAACAACACAAAGCCCGCCCACAACGTTCTATTATCTATCATCGTCACCCATGAGTGACTTTGTCGCAATAGTAGCACATGTCGTTGATTAAACGTTGCCTTTAAAAAAGCCGACTACCAACAGTGATCATACTTACTGTTAACAATGTCAATACTTTAATAAAATAAACATTTTACATATGTATTTGTGTGTATGCGTGCGTGCGTGCATGCGTGCGTACGTGCGGCGTGCGTGCGTGTTTATTCGCAGGCACGCATGTGTTCGTGTATGGTTCCATGTACTATTTTCATTCAAACAGGCACGCCCGTATTCTTCCATCATAAATGCTTTACAAAACGTTTGCCTCAGCAGAGATTTATTGCTAGCAATGACAAGAATGAAAAGAAAAATGTCGAAATATTTTCTGCCTGCGATACTGAAAACAAGCAACTTTGAAAAGCCAACGACAACCAAGATGTAGCTTCACTCAAATAATTAAACTACAGTGACATACTATTTAATAGTATACAACCCGATTTAACATGAGTGTCACCCAAATTGCTCCAGACGACGGTTGGTAGACAAGGAAGCCATTGATTTATCGATATTCCAACAAGTTATCATCTATGCATAGCCCATCTTCTTCAGATATATAATACATAATGTATGTTTTCGTATAGCACATATAATATATGACAATGAGAACAAATGTGCTCGATCTGTCAGTTTATACAAAATGTGCCGAATTAGATACATATTGCGATCACGAAGGTCCTTTTCATAGCACGTGACGCCAAAACTGCAGCATATAAAAACTACCGTAGCCGATCTGGGCGCAGTCGAATCATAAAAAAAACCAAAACTGGTAGACAGGTTTTCCATAGAAGGAAAAACACGCGAAAGAAGCCACAAGGATTCGGAAGAGAGAGGCCGCGATCAACCGAGATGAGGAGAACTTCGAACTTCTACACACGATGACGTCATCCTACCATGACGTCATCCTACCATGACGTCATTCTTATTCGTACTGAGGAAGCCATCCTGATAATATAGGCGAAATAATACAGGTAAATAAACCTTTGGAAATATAAAGAAGAAGAAAAATTAATTGCATTATCATCAATATAATATTATAAGCTCAGTTTCAGATTCCGCAGCAACCAGGGGCTGCAGACAATCATACGTGTTCGTTTGCGATCTTGCGGATTTATGTTCGACGTTTACGTCATAATCGTTCTCCACGTCACAATGAATGCCTTGACTCAAATGCAGGCCTCTGCCTCCACGACCTCCAGTGGCAGCGGCTTTTCTCGGTTCTTTGAATATTCGCCGGGTTCGTAGCTTCTGGCGAGGAAGTAGGCCTTTGTCTTCACCACTGACGCATTGGCGGCGTACACGTTGTCGTAGAGCAGTCCGGCCAGGCTCCCACCGAGCAACGGGCCGCACCAGTAGACCTGAAATACACGGCTTCATAAATATCGTGCACGCACGCACGCACGCACGCACGCACGCACGCACGTACGCACACGTTTAGTTTATGCCGGCGGTTTTGTGTAATTATTTCGATTATGTGAGCGCCTTACACTACGTATGGTCAACGGATGACGAGAACGTCGTTTGGCTTGTTATCAACACGTGTTTTACATGTACTTACTTTACTTAATCGTCTTCGTGCGGGATCACACATAAGGCCGACACCAAAGAACGCCCATGTTGCCTGCCCGTTGCAAGCTTCGTCACCTGGCCCCAACTCCACCCGAGAGCCTTCATCTTTTACATTTACATATAATTAAAGAATACCATCGGATTCATACCCAGTGGTGTTCCCAGATTCCCTGCACGACTGCCGGGCCGAACGTTCCGGCTGGGTTCATACTGGACCCCGTGTATTTGATCTGCAACATACGAGGTTAAAGCTAAACAGTGATATTTACTTACGATTCAAAGTTCAACTTTCGTTATCTGCGTAACTAAGCTAAAGCAAAAGGCACGACATTTGATTATAATATATAATATAATATTCATATATTATATGAATGTGCATTGTACATATGCTACGCTGTCAATTGTAATGCACTGTCTTGTGGAACAACGAGCAGTCAGACGTGTCAAACCGATTACGGTCACAATGATTCACCATGAATCATAAACAAATTTTTTTAACACGTTTATACTCAGCTGAGCAAATTATTTCGTCGTTCGAGATTAAGTGCATGGCGACGCAATCAGTAATTTATAATGCGATTTCTATTATGAAGATTTTTAAGCTTATGTGAGTGGGTCTATTGATATCATGAATTAAGCATGTGAACACGATGACACATCGATAAAGAAGTCGTTCGCGATGGCTATGTTCATTTGTTGCTCTGCTCACTGTAGAAAGATGTGGTCGCATGAATGAGGCGCACGTGAACTCGCCGCAAAAAAATAATTTCCCCTCCCTCACATTCTGCATTTAGTAAATAATTTCCCCTCCCTCACATTCTGCATTTAGTAAATAATTTCCCCTCCCTCACATTCTGCATTTAGTAAATAATTTCCCCCCCCTCACATTCTGCATTTAATAAATAATTTCCCTTTCCTCATATTCTGCATTTAGTAAATAATTTCCTCTCCCTCATATTCTGCATTTAGTAAATAATTTCCCCTCCCTCACATTCTGCATTTAGTAATTAATTTCCCCTCCCTCACCTCCCTCACATTCTGCATTTAATAAATAATTAGCAAACGATTGTAAAGGTAATACATACAGCGACTAGTTGACACATTGTGACAGAGAGACCAATGGCCAGTGGTCCAGATCCTTTCAGATCAGTCCTCTTCTTGTCGCACGTCGCGAACACAGTGAGGACGAGCACGAACGTTATCATGGTCTCCATGACGAGTCCGGAACCGGGAGAGACGTCCGGGTTGAGCGTGGAAGGTGAGAGAGTCCCGTGCAGCTTCACCGGCATCACCGCCTTTAACACGGCGGCCCCGGTCAAGGCGCCGACGCACTGCGCGAACATGTACAAGATGGCGCGAGCGAGGCTGATCCGGCGGGTGAGGAGCATGGGTAGTGTGACGGCGGGGTTGATGTGGGCGCCGCTCACGTCGGCCAAACACCAGACGATCGTGGCGACGGACAGACCGACCGTCAGCGACAGTTGCACGACGGTTGGCGGCGCGTCCTGCCAGCCTGTCCCGGACGCGCAGCAGAAGAAGACGAGCACGGAGGTGCCCAGTGCCTCGGCGGTCACCGCGCGCCAGAAGAGCAGACTCTGCAACTCATCCGTCCACGTCGACATCCTACAGCCGCAGCGACACTTCGAATCGATGTGGTTCGTTATACACGCGTCCTGCGAACAGCGATGACTTATATGGCTACGGCCAAGCTGACCCTGCGGTTAAGTCGAGTCAACGGCCATGAGTATAGGAATGAATCATACTGGTGTGTGTTGCTACTTTAAAAATACCTCTAACGATAAGATGAATGAAGAGCGGTACTCAATAGAGACGACACTGCATCGCTGGGTGCACACAAACCAATCATTGCATCTAAGGCCGTAGACTTTCCTACTGTTTGAATGCTGTTGGCGGGCATTGAACCGAAGAATGTTACGGGAGGTATTTGTACAGTGCTAACGTTGCACAGTAGACTTAGTCATGCAGTGAGGTCACAGTGCCCCATACAATACGATTGACACGGTTTTACGAAAAAAGTACAAGCGTTGATAACATCGTCCCTACAACGTTCATACATTGCGCAACTCCTCATTTTTTCTGTCATCATAAAATATGCATCGATTTTTAATAGACCATGTTCTAAATAATGTGCGCAGTGGCGTGTTGGGGGGAGGGGGGCATTGGGCCACGCCCCCTTGGCTTAAATGTTTTGATTTTTTTCCGTATTTTTCCGTTGCGCCGTTGAATAGTAGCATTGGTGACGCTTGCTCCCTTTTGGCCTCCCTCATAGACCTCCCCCTTTGCCCTTCCCCTGTGGCCTCCCCCTTTGGCCTCCCCTTTGGCCTCTCCCTTTGGCCTCACCTTTGACCTCCCCCTTTGACCCCCCCTTAACCTCCCCTTTGACCTCCCCCTTTGACCTCCCCCTTTGCGGGATTTTCACCAGATTAAAAACTTCTTCTTCTGTTACATGCTTTAGAAACAACTTCTCTTCAAACTTATCGGATAAGAATCTTCTAAAGACATCACAGCTCATACACTCCATATAGTGACTTTCCTGAAGGGCCGATCTGCCTCACGAATCCCGTCTTCAAGTCAGAATATATGGTGTCCAAAAAAATTATATTTCCTGCTAAATGTGTCTTATCCAAAGTACTTATTTATAATGCAGTACATTTCACTAATCACCATAAGTATTCTAGTTACGGTTGTTCTTAGTGAATTCGTAAAGCATACATCTTAACTGTCCACCGGTGATATTTCTCTTTCCTTTTGATTAATTCTTCGCATGTCATAAAATGTTTCAGTGTACACTGCTACTATGCACAGGACTTAACATTCACCCGAACATTTAGAGGCCCTGAACTTTCAAAATTAGGGGCCAACAATGACATATAGGGGCAATAGGTTTCATCCATTAACTACTAAGGTGCTTATATCGCGCGTAGCCCCAGCCTATGTCATGGCGATAAGGGGAAAAACAAGAGAAAGTCCAAGTTTGCAGAATTAGCTGGTTGAGAAGAATTGCGGGAGTGAAATGTGCAGTCAAGTAAAGACAGGAGGAGCTGAGGGAGGAGGTTGGTGGGAAAGAGTAGAAGAATGGAGGAGCTGAGCGAGGAGGTTGGTGGGAAAGAGTAGAAGAATGGAGGAGCTGAGCGAGGAGGTTGGTGGGAAAGAGTAGAAGAATGGAGGAGCTGAGGGAGGAGGTTGGTGGGAAAGAGTATAAGAATGGAGGAGCTGAGGGAGGAGGTTGGTTTAAAAGAGTTTCAGAAGGAAGCTGGTGAAGAATTAGTCAAAGTGGGCTGAACTCATGGACAGAATGGAACAGAGAAGACTCCGGATTGACAGTCAACTTTAACAGTGGCGTCTTGGGGAAGGGCTTTGCGATATTATGTTTTTTGTGAACAATCTGTTGCGTCACTACATGGTCCCCCCCCCGCCAAACTACGCACCCTTCCGAAATTATAAATACGCCACTGAACATTAAGTGTCACTCGCTACATCGGCATATATGACATGCTGAACAATATATGCCACCCCCCCCCCACGAACTGGCTTATTTCACGCACTTTGTTTACGTCCCATTATTTAATATATTAAACAAATGACGTGTAGTCGTGATAGTTTATTTAATATCACTGCTATTCAGTCTTAGCGACACTTCACGTGTGTAGTATCTGGCTATTTTATTAATTTATTTATTTATCTCACGGTTAGACAGAATATTACCGAGAACCACAGAAAGGTTGAAAGGGATAAAAGGACAAACGAAAATTCGGATTTAGATTGGTACCTGTTGCGTTAGCTGGTAGAAATCCGTGCACTTTCACAATATGCACATGACACTGATCCTACACGTTTGCCCGTACTTAATGGTGTTCTACAAGATTGCTGTATTCAGGTCTTAGTCGCCGCAACAACTCTGAAAATCACTCCCCGTTAGTGCTAAGTCTGTAGAAAATATAACAACATTTTGTCGTAAATTAAAATCCACCTGTTTAAACTTGCCTATCCTCCATAGCCCCCTCACCCTACTCTCCTGTCTAACTGTGTTATATTATTATACGTCTAAGCTACTGAATAAACACTGCCGTATAACATAATAGGGTAGTATAGTTCATACGCTCAAAGTCCCAATTTAAACTCAGTGTAATCTCCACTGCAGAGGACAGCGTTACGCTTATTCGATCCAACCGGGGTACCCGGGGGTGCGTGACGACCCCTTCACCCCTTCACTACGGGCCTGGCTATGTCCACGTGGGCCCTGGCGTGGTAACCCTATCTGAAGTGTATTCAACAGGATACTGCTTAGTCGACCATGTCCAAAACGAACTCTGAATCGCAGGAAATCAGATAGCGTCTACCACAGCGTGCAGGTTATAAGGTGGACCGGCTCACAAATTTCGAGCCGCCACGTCACCGTTTCACGTAGTGTATACACGAATGCCCAGAGTTTGGGTGGAACTAGGAGCTACGGACGGAGCTCGTCGAAGCAGTCTGGATAGGGGAGACCAGGGCTAGTTATATACAGAGGCAAGTTGTTACAGATGCGTTTTACGAAAACAAAGCGCACATATGGAGTCACCATTGACAGTAGTTGATTGGAAATCCACCGGCAGACACACTGTCCCAAACATCGGGAGTTAAGAAGACAAAATTAACGAGATGTGGACAAAAATGCTTTTTTTAACCACCTAAAACTGCTCTGGATATGCTCACATAATATCATCTCACGCAACCACTGTTAATGTTTCGTGAATGAAACTTGAAACATGTCTTCTATGAAATCTATAAAGCAAAGTGTATGTCTGTTGTCCCCTCATAACGACCGCGTATGTGGGCCCATCAAACGGACATGGGTTGGTCGGATTTTCGAAATTCCCCGGGGGTGGGGGGTCAACATTTCAATGAGAAATTGCAACGCTGAAATTAGTGGAAGTGATGGTTTTTTTTATGTCATCCTAAAGATGGCAATGACGCCATCACATTTGTCACTGGATGTATCCAGCAATTTTGAAGTTATTGCAGTTTTCTGTTCCCCGTGTTATGCGAAGCGAGTGAAGCGTGCCACAAAAAACATGGCGTGATTCTACATGGCGTGAAACTACACCACTTCTCAGAAGTCGGTATTTCGCTGCGAAGCACACGCCGCCTACACCACTTCCCAAAAGTATTGACAACGTATGCGATAGTATTTCTGGTCCTTGGGTCAGAGTGGTCGAAGAAACTTGCTGGGTTGATGTCTACAAGGCCTTTGTTGATTTTGTAGAGCACCCCCGAGCTGATCTGTCGTCTTCGATGTTCCAGACTTGTCCATTTCAGATTTTTGAACATAGATGTTACACTGGCTGGTGATATGTCCGTGTACTTGTTCGCGTGTGGCAATGGAAACGCCACAACCCAGACAGGCCAGGCTGGATGCTGACATGGAAAGTCATTCCAACAACGCTCGGACGGCTCGTACCGATGGTTCAGCCAGCGAGTTGTTACAACTGTAACAACGCTCGGACGGCTCGTACCGATGGTTTAGCCAGCGAGTTGTTACAACTGTAACAACGCTCGGACGGCTCGTACCGATGGTTCAGCCAGAGAGTTGTTACAACTGTAACAACGCTCGGACGGCTCGTATCGATGGTTCATCCAGCGAGTTGTTACAACTGTAACAACGCTCGGACGGCTCGTACCGATGGTTCAGCCAGCGAGTTGTTACAACTGTAATAACGCTCGGACGGCTCGTATCGATGGTTCAGCCAGCGGGTTGTTACAACTGTAACAACGCTCGGACGGCTCGTACCAATGGTTCAGCCAGCGGGTTGTTACAACTGTAACAACGCTCGGACGGCTCGTACCGATGGTTCAGCCAGCGAGTTGTGCTCTGACACTGACTCAAAGAACAACTTTTATTTAACCACGACGTGTGAACGCTTTATTTCACTTGTGACGCCTAGTGTCCTGATTTATAACCAGTACTGTAAATGCTAGCGGGGTCAAACAAAATAAAAAAATCAGAAAGGCGGGTTACACATAGATGACAATTTGTTTTTACTCTCGATTAACCAGTGGCTTCCTTGTCCACATGTCATCAAAGTGTTTTGTCTTGCATGACAATTTTGTTCAATCTTGTAATTTTTATGGCACAGCCCTTTTTGAGCAATTGATAAATATTGCATGGTTCATTGAAATGTGGATGTTCGTGCGCGTGTGCGTGAGTGCGTGTGTGTGCGCGTGTGCGTGAGTGCGCGTGTGTATCATTCAATCAAGTAGAAGTTGCATGACATATATATCGCCATTCACTGTTTCATACTCCATTCAATTATTAACATTGCATTCCCAATTTTTGTTATGCAAGAGTCCCCTTTGGTAACTAAAATTAAAAACTTAATATACGACGCTGTGAACACCTCTGTTGTTATGCACACTGTGTATAAGATGTATAGGTGTATATTATAATCCAAATAATGTAATAACAGAAACATGTCACGACTTACACTTGCTTTGCGATCCACGAGTTCTTTGTTGTAACAACATGCCCCGTATGATGTAAAAACTTGCCCCGCTTACGGTGCTAGTTGTTACAGTCGACCGCGCCTGGGAAACTTCACATATCTACCTAACTACAATATGGAATCTCAATGGCATGGTATATTTTATTAACACGAATAATAAATTTAATGTATACGTTGACAGAAATAATGCATCTAACATACTTTTCACAAAAAGTTACAAATTGAACATTGTAACAAACAGCCCCGGTCTCCCCTATTTCAGATGTTACGTAGGTTAAATGTAGCTCGATATCATGGCATTGACGTTGCGTAGAGCTTCTTGCGTGATATTTTTAAGGTATACATTGAACAACACTGGCGACAAAAGGCATCCCTGGCGTACTCCGACCAATGTTCGAAACGATTGTGAAATTTCTTCTTCGTATAGCACTGCGCTCTTTGGTGTTCCATATAGCGATTCGAGTAGTGTCATTAGTCCTTCGTCGTTGTTATAGCATCGTATTACTCGCCAGAGTCCTTTGTGCCACACAAGACGAAACGCCTTTTTGAAGTCGATGAAATTGTGTTATAGGTCTTGATGGTGATCAACGTGTTTCTCAATTAACAGTCTGATGTCGAAGATTTGCTTGGTTGTGATTCTTTTCGGTCGGAAGTCTTGTTCTTCTGGTAGCAGTTCTTCTGCTTTGCCTTTAAGTCGGCTAAGTATGATTCTTTGCATTATTTTAATGGGATGGTTGATCAGACTTATAGTTCTGTAGTTCTTACAGCAGCGTAAGTTCATTTCTTTGGTATCCTTATCATGAGCGGTTTCATCCACTCTTCTGGCCAAGTCTTGGTTTCCCAAATTTTATGGCATATGATCATGGATGCGTTTATTATTGTCACCCCCCCATGTTTGATAAGTTCAGCTGGTACATTGTCGACGCCGGAGGATTTTTGTGTCTTCAGCATTCGGATTATCTCTTTCTACTTCTGTTCGGAGAACGGGCGTGTGAGCATTTACAGTTTGAGGCGGTGTTCCGAGGATGTTGTCTTCTGTCTTCAGTTCGTACTTTTAGAGTTCTTTGCAGTACTCGGTCCATCTCCCAAGTACTGCCTAAGGGGGTGCTGTTTTTGTCCTCTATGTTTGACGATCGACTTGACCTTTTTTTGGCGAGGGCTTTCAAGATGGAATAAGCTGTTGTTTCCTTTCATCCTAGTCTCTATTTCAATGCACCGTTCGTTTATCCAGTCGATAGTTTCTTTTCTCATTCTTCTTCTGATGTCTTTATTTAGTTCTCGGTACTGCCTGTGCGCTTCTTCGTTTGTGGTTCTTTTCTTATTCAGCTCTCGTTTCTGGTCGCAAAGCTTCAATACATCGTCAGGTACCTATGGCTTTCGCTTGATCTTCAATTTGCGTAGGACTTCCTTAGCGGTGTCGTGCATTGCTGTGCCGATCGAGTTGACAAGGTTGTTGATATCCGGCTCCAAGAAGTTAAGCGCTGCAAATCGTCCTCCAACTGTATTGTCGCTTAAAAATGCATTGCAATGTTTGGATCTTGCGGTTTCTCTATGTCAGATCTTATCCGAAGGTTCTTGTTTTTCCGATTCTTCTGCAACCTCAGATTTATTGTCATCGTTACAAGATCGTGGTCACTTCCTACATCAGCGCCGGGAAATGTTCTTGTTTTCGGCTGTTTGATGCTAGACTTGAATCGCTGAAGTGTCAAGATGTAGTCGATCTGGCTGTGTATTTTCCCGTCAGGAGAATGCTACGTTGTTCTCCTGGATCTCTCGTGCAGGTACAGTGTGTTTGCTATGGTAAGGTCTTTAATGCATGCAAGCTCTATGAGTTGTAGCCCCCTGTCATTTGTGCATGCACATCCGAATTTACCGACTGTGCCTGCCCAGTCTTCATACGCATCTTCAAATATCTTTGCATTCCAATCGCCGATGATTATGGTTATATCCTTCTTCCTTGTTCTCGCGATTGTTTCTTCGAGTGTCTCATAGAACATTTCAGTTTCTTCGTCGGTGTGCGATGTTGTTGCGACGTAAACTTGTACAACAGTGATGTTAACCGGTTTAGCTGCGATTCTTATTGATATTATTCCGCTGTTTACTGGCGCACAGCCGATAACGCAATCTGTGATTTCGTTTCTTACTATAAAGGCTACACCATGTTGGTGTTTTTCACTTTCCCCACTGTACCATATCTTGTGGCCTTCTTCTGTTGATGTTTCTCTTACGCCTGTCCATCTTGTTTCTGCTACGCCAACAATGTCCCACTTGTGTCGCGATAATGCATGCGTGAGTTCTTTACCTTTTCCAGTGGCGTAGAAGGTTCAAATGTTCCTTGTTCCGATGGTAGTGTCATTTCCCGCAATTTTCAGTTGCTTTCTTCCTGTTGCTGACTTTTCGCTCCCATCCACGGGTTCAGTGGGTAGCGCGGTCGTTGTTATCCCGGGCCTCGACTGTTCCGGTGTGTTTTCTGCGTTCCTCACTTGCGCATTTCAGTGGCTTTGTAGACTAGGTGGCACCCATCTCCTTTCCTAGTCCGCCAGAGCCCGGTCAGCCTGAGTCCTTGCGGAAACAGTTACCCAGCCTGCACCACGGGGAGGTGGGGTTGACTTGTGCCTGTACGGGTCATCAGCAGGATATTACTTTTCGCTCTTCGCCCCTTCAAAAAAAGGGCTAGCTGATTCCAGTAATACTGGATACATTACTGGGTGCACATACACCTTGCAGACTGGGTAAATAATGAACCCATCTGCAGCGGGACTGGGGGTTGGGACGCAGGCAGCAACAGATTAATCCGCTGGCCGGCCTGAGATACTGGAAGCCGATAGCCTACTGTTCGAGGGCGACGACAGGCTGTTGTCCTCCCCGGGCTATTAGGCGGTATGGAATTCCCCGCCTTCCACAATTCGGGGACGGCCAAAGAAAACGCGGGGTAAATAGGCTCGTGGCTGACATGCCACCGTCAGCGGCACTCTACGACACGTGGTCGAAATGCACGAAGAAACGAAATGTACGAAGAAACGAAAGCACGAAGAAACGAAAGCACGAAGAAACGAAAGCACGAAGAAGCGAAAGCACGAAGAAACGTTGGACGAACATGACTACGCTACATAGACTGCACAAAGCGACACCTCAAGTATCGATAAGAAACAATGGTAAGACACGACGCACGACCGAAGTACGTGGCGTGCGACCGTCAGACAAGGAGCCGTCGAAGCCGAATCTATGAGAGCAGCTGACGCCCGGGGGGGGGGTACTCCCTATACTGAGGTATACATGTATGTGCCGCGCAAATGCCCCTGTTTTTGGACATTTTTCTCTCTTTGTCTGAAGAAAAAATTTAAATTTTCTCTCTTTGTGCCCCAATTAAACCTGATAATTCTCTCTTTCACCGAAGAGGAAATTTCCCAATGAAAACGTTCCGCCCGGGCTTACCTTACACTTATAGATATTAGATAAATTGTTCAATAATTCTCTCTTGGTGACCCTAAATTTCTTGATTTCTCTTTCTCCATCTGCTCCATGGGGCTCTGGTGGAACACCCTCACCATTTTGGTATGGCAGTACCCCCCCCCGGGAGCTGACGCCGAGATGAGACGGCAACGCCGCCACGAGCGTTCGAGCACTGGGTGACCAAGTAGGACCGATGCTGACGTTCGCGCGTCGACACTGTGGACTAGCGTTGGACACATATCTAAGAAACCAAGACGAACGAGCTTGTAATCGACGACACGCGACTCGTCTAAGAAACCAAGGCGAACGAGCTTGTTATCGACGACACGCGACTCGTCTAAGAAACCAAGACGAACGAGCTTGTGATCGACGACACGCGACTCGTCTAAGAAACCAAGACGAACGAGCTTGTGATCGACGACACGCGACTCGTCTAAGAAACCAAGACGAACGAGCTTGTGATCGACGACACGCGACTCGTCTAAGAAACCAAGACGAACGAGCTTGTGATCGACGACACGCGACTCGTCTAAGAAACCAAGACGAACGAGCCGACACATGCCGTACTGGAAAACGAGAAGACTGCCGGAGAATGAACTCGTAACTGGTCCACCTACTTACATAGGATGCCTTCAACGGGGGCCATGTTGGCGCCAAGTATGTCCACCACTAGGCTTTCTTCTTCTTTCACTCTTTTGTCGAGCGGGGAGGAAGCGTAGGCTGGCGCTCTGTATCTCCGCCCACTTCTTATTCAGTTCAGCCGCGCTTCGCCGATCGTTGCCAAACGAATTCACCTGCCTAGAAATTCCATCCCAAATCTGCTTCTTTCGAAGACATGTGACAGTAATGCTCAAGTTGTGAAAAATCGTGTCATGCCGCTAATATTGTTCATCACTAAAACTTATTTTTCTGTCCTAGTTTAACGGTGTCGACTGTGTTACATGCTATCGCCCTGTCGGTAACTGGAATATGGAAAGGGGGCGACTCGTTGATGATGATACGTCTAACCACGGAGCAGGTTTACTCGCGTTCTTAGTTAAGAGATAAGCCAGGCACGCTACGCGAAACCCGAGTTGCCTAGTTTTACACGACTAGGCCTGCTTAGCTGTGTACACAATGGGTACATTCGTAGCGCTAAGTAACTGCGCAGTCTACGTAGGCGATATGAAACCGGTTCAGCTTGGCAACTTGTCTCTTTGTATGCAGCTCTTTGGCATGTGTATCCAGGAAACCTTTTCCACATAGTTTGAATCTAACAGATAGTGCGATTATTTAGCATAAAAACATGCCAGGTTCATAAACACATACAATGGTCCGGTGTCTATCTGAGTAGGGGGCGCCAACTCCCCCTTTAGCTGCAACGTTACATTCTTTTAGAAATCTGCCTCCGTTCTATTTAGCCATGTACTGCTGGCATTAGTTCAGACACTGCACCCGGCGGTGCTGTCATCTGGCGAGTGGTACGCTAACTATGAATTTCCAAGGGAAAAGAGAGTTCCGCGTAGGGAGAGGGATGGGGCGGTGTTGAGACGTGTGGAGAGGGAGGACCGTGTTGGGTGAGGTACGGGAGGGGGGTGGATTGTAAACATTGATATATTTGTTGCACACGAGGCCATTCTGAGCATATATAATTTCTTTGGTCCCAATTGATTTAATATTTTGTCGCACGCAAAACACGTTTAAAAGACGAAAAACGCTAAAAACAACGAAATTTGAATGGGGGAGGACGTTTTTCGCTTTTCGTAAGCACTTTCCCGAGAGCAGATGATGAAATCGATAGGTCAAGAATAAATAAAAAATATCGTCCACAATTCCACCACACTCTGTGTTCTGTCGTGTTAATTTGGTGAGTTAATTACCAGTCTACAGCTGTATATTAATTGCTATATAAATGTCATTCTACAGTAGTGTGCATATTTGAGTCCGACAATTACACGATAAGGTGTATGTGTGTGGATGTGTGTGTGCGTGCGTGCGTGCGTGCGTGCGTGCGTGCGTGCGTGTGCTTCACGCTTCCTGTAGCCACTAAGGGAAGAAATGTGAAAAAAAATTAAATATGAAATCATGGTGGAAGAAATATCGATGTACACGTTCAGCACATGATTGTGCATCTAAATGTCCAAGCCGAACTTCATTACAAAATGTAGATGGATAACTCAACTAATTCCTCTAATATATCGTCTGCTGTTCATCTACTAACCTCAGGACAAAGCTTTGCTGCAATACAACTAAAGCTATACATTGAATTAAATAGGTAAGATAAATACAATTAAATTAATTAAGGCCAATGCAACTAACTTGTGTCTCGTCTCGTCTGGGGTTAGACCACCATTGATTTTAAATTGGTCACCATTATAGCGTTTCCAGGGCTCAGTGGAAATTTTTTTCAACGATTTTTCTTAAACATCCACAGCACATTAAACGTTAATTAGCCGACCACGTGTGAGAAACATGTGAAAAGCTTTCAGTACCGGTAGCGCATTACTCATTCACTTAAATGTGATGCTTTTATCAGAAAAAACACAATCCTTCTGGCTTGTGGGCGTATACCTTCCCCCAAGTGGCGTATCTAGGATCTCGCCAAGGGGTGGGGGCAAGTTTAGTCACCCGCTAGTGTTCCATGCTACCCTGTATTGTCATCATCATCATCAATCCCTTAACCCGGAGTGTCGTTGGGGCACCACCGATGACCTCGAAACCAACTGTCTCCACCTGTCTGTCGTCTGCCGTCCTTTGTGTCTCTGAGAAGTCCAGGCCTGTCCATTCTATGATGTTGTCCTCCCACCTCTTCCTCTGTCTTCCTCGTCTTCTTGCTCCCCTAACGGTGCATTGCAGGATCGTCTTTGTCAGGCCGGATGTTCTTGAGACGTGCCCATACAATTCAGCTTCCGTCTCTTTACCTTGGTCAGGAGATCTTCGTAGGGCCCGATGGCTTGTTGGAGTCTGTGTGGACATCTTCGTTGGTCCATGTATTGGCGCAACTGAAAAAATACGCCAAAGGGGATTCACATGGGCCAGTGCCCACTATAAATACGCCCTAGTAAGTTCTCCATTGTTTGCGGACGCATTTTATGAGGCCAATGTTCAGGACACAATCTGGCACATCTATAACAATGTTACAAAGACTCCATTTGGGTCAAGTCCTGCTTTCACGTTATGACAGTGTTGCTAAGTTAGTAAACAGTTCAGCTGAGATGTCCCTCATTTAGACTAAGGACACAGCTCAAAAGATGCTATGTTTAACACAAAATTAAACCAATCATGTAAATTAATCTCAGACCCCGTCGACCCCCCTTTGAAGTCTATTCCACTGTGGAGGCCAATAAAAGTGCATGGTCCTACAGGGCTACTAAGTCTCGCGTAGTTTAATAGCTTATATCTCACGCTCTCACACAGCTATATCTTACTTATGTCGTCCACTTAACGTGACGCCATGATCCTTCCAGTGTTCCTGCTGTATCTAAATCTCACGAATATTGGCCGTTTCAGTGAATAATTAATTCAAACAAGTTTATTTCCATGCACATGTTGATATACATATATTATTTCCATGCACGCGCTGTTAGAGCAGAGCGTCTAGGGGATCCCCAGAATTATTCTTATCATCGTCGGTGACCGTGGTGCATAAGCCAACGTTACACAGCGTGACAGGGGGATGGGGTTCTCAAAAAAGTATTAAAAAAAACAGCATGACGTACTTTATTTTAGATAAGAAATAACCAATGTTTTATTTTTTTTAAAAATACACCAATGTTCCACGCTAAACTTAGTCGGATTTTCACCTAGTAATAACAACGGAGTAAAAACATCACATATTTTATTCCAAGCAACATCGGCGAAGTTTATCATACAACAGGCGTACGACTGTAGAAACACAAGTGCGTACAGAACTGTAAAAACACCAGTGTGTACAACGGTGCATACAGTAAGTACAAAAACAGTGCATACAGCAGTGTAAACAACCGTGCGTACAACATACATACAACATAAGCATACAACTGTGCATGCAACAGAAGAATATAACATAAGCCTACTATAGTGCATACAACTGTGCATACAACAGCAGCATACACCCGGCGAAGTAAGCCTCTGTACACCCGTACACAACTTTGGTGCATGTGTAGATGGGAGGAACACGTAAGATAATCATCTAGTCGTTCATTGGTTTTATAATTACGCCACGTTCTACGTGTCTAACTGTAATAAACACCACGAGCGTTGTTCGGAGTTGAACTTTAAAATATTTTATCAGCGAGACTTTTTAAACTTTTGAATATTGAGACGAGGACAGTAACCGGACTCCTCGTCAAGTTTTTGCCGTTGTTTCAACTGGAGCAAATCAACATTTGCTTTATTTGTCCCTTCAGTGTACAAATCACTGATTCAACAAACTGAAAATTAACCCTTTCAATGTTTGCCACATGATAAGTAGCAAACTTCCTGAACGATGCACCATTAGGCATCCATACTAAAACCTGCTTATCGCATAACCTGCACTGTGGAAAAGTACGTGTTACACAAGAGCCTGTCACGGATGACAATTCATTACGGGTGTGCAGGATAACAACATCTCTACAATTATAGACAGCTGAACAATATTAGCAGGTGTCTGCTTTACAAGGGTTTTCTTGACCACACAAAAGGGTTCTTATTCAAACAACAAACGAACATTCACTTTTTAAAGAAGGTGAAACTTGGGTCACGGACCAACTGTCCGTGACTGAAAACAAATAACTTTACATCACATTGGACATCGGCAGTACTGGACAGTGTACATTCTGCGAAATAAAATGGTTTGAACTGAAATGTTACACACATGATACTTGGTATTTAAGCTGTTCATCCGCAGTGATAAAACAACCAGTGCCAAAAACAACTTAATGTAGGTCAGCCAGATTGTATAATACATAAAACGAACTTGATAAAAATATTGCTTACCATCTTTAAAACTTAAACGACTATATTTCAAGCCGAAAACAAAACATTGTTCACAAACAATCAAAACAACAGAGATATCTCAATGATCTGCTCAATCAACACAACAGAGATGCCTCAATGATCTGCTTAATCAAAACAACAGATATCGCAATGATCTGCTCAATCAAAACAACATAGATATCTCAATGATCTGCTCAATCAAAACAACATATCTCTCAATGATCTGCTCAATCAAAACAACAGATATCTCAATGATCTGCTCAATCAAAACAACAGAGATATCTCAATGATCTGCTCAATCAAAACAACAGCGATATCTCAATGATCTGCTCAATCAAAACAACAAAGATATCTCAATGATCTGCTCAATCATAACAACAAAGATATCTCAATGATCTGCTCAATCAAAACAACAGATGCCTCAATGATCTGCTCAATCAAAACAACAGATGCGTCAATGATCTGCTCAGTGCTCGCGTCTGTCCGGCTGAAGATAAATAGTCGGACGCACGTGTCAGTAGTGTCACCTCCTCCTCTAGGTGGCACTACTCAGCGATGGTTACAGTCCTCTGACGATTCGCCATCAATTCTGAAACGACAACCCACAACAGTAGCGAGTAATTATGACACATAAGTGCAAACAAATGACAATGCATTATTTCAAACGGGCAGTGCGTTGTTTCATATGGACATTGCTTTGTTTTATACTGGCAGTGCGTTGTTTCATACGCACAGTGCGTTGTTTCATACGGACAGTGTGTTGTTTCATACTGGCAGTGTGTTGTTTCATACAGACAGTCCATTGTTTCATACTGGCAGTGCGTTGTTTCATACGGACAATGCATTGTTTCATACGGACAGTGCGTTGTTTCATACTGGCAGTGCGTTGTTTCATACGGACAGTGCATTGTTTCATATGGACAGTGCATTGTTTCATACAGACAGTGCATTGTTTCATACTGGCAGTGCGTTGTTTCATACGGACAGTGCTTTGTTTCATACGGACAGTGCACTGTTTCGTACGGACAATGCATTGTTTCATACGGACAGTGCGTTGTTTCATACTGGCAGTGCATTGTTTCATACGGACAGTGCATTGTTTCATACGGACAATGCATTGTTTCATACGGACAGTGCGTTGTTTCATACTGGCAGTGCGTTGTTTCATACGGACAGTGCATTGTTTCATACAGACAGTGCATTGTTTCATACTGGCAGTGCATTGTTTCATACGGACAGTGGTTTGTTTCATATGGACAGTGCATTGTTTCATACTGGCAGTGCGTTGCTTCATACGGACAGTGCTTTGTTTCATACGGACAGTGCATTGTTTCATACTGGCAGTGCGTTGCTTCATACGGACAGTGCTTTGTTTCATACGGACAGTGCATTGTTTCATACGGACAGTGCTTTGTTTCATACGGACAGTGCATTGTTTCATACGGACAATGCATTGTTTCATATGGGCAACACTGTTTTACCACAGGTAAGATGGTTACCAATTGTGCTTTATGTTGAACGACAGTTGCTGGGCTATACTGTATACTGCATAGCCTAACAACTGTAGAAATTGTGAAAGAAACAGGCTGTTAAAATGCTGTGGTACAATTCTTTGATTTTCAAATCATGAAGTAACTTTACGTAATATTGACAAAAAACAAACAAATAATCTCACCATGCTATAAAAAATTCCAGTATCATTACCGTGAACCAGGATAACCAAATGTAGCCATGTCTGTTAACTTCGTTCCACTAAAATAAATATTCTGATGGTTACTTTTCATTATTATTCACATTTTTGTCAATGTGCATGAAAACATAAAATAATAATGTTCAAGATGGTTAGCAACTATATTTTGTGAAATGTGACTGGAATATTTTTTTCAATTCAAAATTGTATAAAACACCGGAAAGACACTCTTCCATCCTGTGTATTTATTATCATTTAATTATAATAATTATCATACAAAAAATACAATTTAAATCAAAAAAAAATTCAAACTGAAATAGTAAAATTACTATGCCAAAATGGCGATGGCATGTGGCTGCCTCATTGTTGTATTTGGTTCTGTTTGAAACTTAAACCCAAGAGGGTCATAAATAGCTGGACGGTTGGTCGCTATGCCCGGAGAAGTTTTAAAACTAATTATGATTATAGTTAGTCTACAGATGAAGTTCTATTCTTAGTCTAAATTTAATATTATACATTAAAATTGAAAAAATCTCGTACTGGCAGAACAGGTTTTTCATATGGGCATTTTTCCTGTATGAAAGGCTTAAAAAAACCCTGACTATAGTGATGAATAGATAGTTGAATGTATTGTTACAAGCCCAATAATGAGAAGACTCACGTCTGATCTTGAGCGCAAGGACTATGACCAGCACCGCAAGTACAACTGTGAGCAGCAGACACACAATGATGAAGGTCACTCTCACGTTCTCATTGTCTGCAACAAACAGATGTCATCGAGGTCTTTCATTCTTTACTTGTTGCTCTAGGGATCCGCCGACCCAATATTTAGGTTTTTGGAGAGAAACTTTTTCCCTCTCCCAGGTATTTTCTCAAATACGATTGCATTTGTCATCTTCACGATTGTATTCTCAAATGAATGTCGATTAGGCATTTTTAAGAGAATTTATTAACTGCTATATTTAAAAATAAATAAACCACACGATCAGATAATATTACTAATTATTAACATTTTAAAGCACTAATTCAGGGCGGTGGGTATAACAAATAGTACGCTTTTTATGAATAAGCATGGGGGGAAGGGTAGTGAAGCTTCCAGTGTCAGTCAGTGGCGATGGCACTGACTAGCCCACTGCAGGTGTATCGTAGAGTCAACCTCCCCTCCCAGCATCCCCCCCCGGATACCACTCCCATGTGGTTGTGGGCTAACACGGGGAAGGAAAACATCCGACAAAAACCTACTGCAGTGGGCCAACAATCCGCCCAGTTCAAACTTTTTTTACAGAAACAATTAACCTAATGGGCCCTGGGGCCCAGAGAACTGGTGAGGTGAGGTATGAATTGGTAAGTGTTGACAATTGTGAATGGCCCGTAATGGACACCTACATGGCTTCTTCTTCTTCTCTGGGTGTAGCAGTGGCCTGTCGTTATCTGCAATACGATGCAAAAACAACCATTTATTTCACACATAAAGCACACAAAACTATACATGTTTACTTTCCTGCAATTGCCAGGAAACTCCTGGACTGAAAATCCATCGAATATCCTGCTCAGGAGAACAAATCTGTTTGGTGTCAGAGATTAACCTACACAGTGGAAGGTCTAAGTCAGCCCCTGGACCACAATTACTCACTGGTTCAGCTACAACAAACATACTGTTTGGTGTCAGAGATTAACCTACACAGTGGAAGGTCTAAGTCAGCCCCTGGACCACAATTACTCACTGGTTCAGCTACAACAAACATACTGTTTGGTGTCAGAGAGTAACCTACACAGTGGAAGGTCTAAGTCAGCTCCTGGACCACAATTACTCACTGGTTTAGCTACAACAAACACAGACTGTTTGGTGTCAGAGATTAACCTACACAGTGAAGGTCCTGACACAGTTCAGCTACAACAAACATCGAAACCACATGGAAGGTCTAAGTCAGCCCCTGGACCACAATTACTCACTGGTTCAGCTACAACAAACATACTGTTTGGTGTCAGAGAGTAACCTACACAGTGGAAGGTCTAAGTCAGCTCCTGGACCACAATTACTCACTGGTTTAGCTACAACAAACACAGACTGTTTGATGTCACTGCCACAGACCAACTGGTAGTGTAAAAGTATAAATATAATAATTCAAATAATTAACTTCTATGGCACCTATATCCTCAGCTGAGAGGTGCAACAAAACAGATTCATTAATCATAATCATGAACAGATAATATATATATATGACTTGTATACTATATATATATATATATATATATATATATATATATATATATATATATATATATATATATATATATATACATATATATATATATATATAGAATACAAGTCATATATATATATATATATATATATATATATATATATATATATATATATACTGACTCGATTTAAAGCAAATTAGCAACTACATTACATCGTAAAATTTGCCGAGCTTATTATGGTATGGAGTGACTCACACCATACCACAGTCAGATCCCCATCACTGACATGTACATTTCTACCACAAAAAAAATTTTGTTTTGATGAAATGCAAGGAAGGAATATTCTGAAAATACAGGAGAATATAGATAGGCATTATGGGCACCCTCCTGACATTACAATGACAAAGACATACTAAATTATATAATAGGAATTTATAGAGCACCTGAATCCACGTCAAACAAAATGCTCTCAGGCGCTTTACATAAAATGTCATCTATTATTTATATATTTAATAAAAAATAAACAGTATAATATAGAACAGCTTATTAAAACTTACAACACTTGATAGCAGCAATAAACACTGACCAATTATTTTCACAAATTGTATCAGTGTAACTAGACACACCAAATGTGGCAGGACCAATAAACATAGACCAATGTAATTTATTGGTGTCTACTTCTCCCCTTGGTCCCTCTGGGGGGGGGGGGGCACATCACTAAGTCTGGTCTGCCCTATCAGCGAATCATCTCTGTACATCGGGATCTTCTGCCATTCTTTAACACCTTCACTGGTCCTTTCAAGATGTCTTAACACGGTCCCTCCATCTTAATGTTGGCCTTCCTCTTCTCCTTCTACCACCCTCTTCTGTCTTCCCTGCTCTCTTAGTTTTCCTATTCTCCTTCTACCACCCTCTTCTGTCTTCCCTGCTCTCTTAGTTTTCCTATTCTCCTTCTACCACCCTCTTCTGTCTTCCCTGCTCTCTTAGTTTTCCTATTCTCCTTCTACCACCCTCTTCTGTCTTCCCTGCTCTCTTAGTTTTCCTATTCTCCTTCTACCACCCTCTTCTGTCTTCCCTGCTCTCTTAGTTTTCCTATTCTCCTTCTACCACCCTCTTCTGTCTTCCCTGCTCTCTTAGTTTTCCTATTCTCCTTCTACCACCCTCTTCTGTCTTCCCTGCTCTCTTAGTTTTCCTATTCTCCTACTACCACCCTCTTCTGCCTTCCCTGCTCTCTTAGTTTTCCTATTCTCCTTCTACCACCCTCTTCTGTCTTCCCTGCTCTCTTAGTTTTCCTATTCTCCTACTACCAACCTCTTCTGTCTTCCCTGCTCTCTTAGTTTTCCTATTCTCCTACTACCACCCTCTTCTGTCTTCCCTGCTCTCTTAGTTTTCCTATTCTCCTACTACCACCCTCTTCTGTCTTCCCTGCTCTCTTAGTTTTCCTATTCTCCTACTACCACCCTCTTCTGCCTTCCCTGCTCTCTTAGTTTTCCTATTCTCCTTCTACCACCCTCTTCTGCCTTCCGTGCTCTCTTAGTTTTCCTATTCTCCTTCTACCACCCTCTTCTGTCTTCCCTGCTCTCTTAGTTTTCCTATTCTCCTACTACCACCCTCTTCTGCCTTCCCTGCTCTCTTAGTTTTCCTATTCTCCTTCTACCACCCTCTTCTGTCTTCCCTGCTCTCTTAGTTTTCCTATTCTCCTTCTACCAACCTCTTCTGTCTTCCCTGCTCTCTTAGTTTTCCTATTCTCCTTCTACCACCCTCTTCTGTCTTCCCTGCTCTCTTAGTTTTCCTATTCTCCTTCTACCACCCTCTTCTGCCTTCCGTGCTCTCTTAGTTTTCCTATTCTCCTTCTACCACCCTCTTCTGTCTTCCCTGCTCTCTTAGTTTTCCTATTCTCCTTCTACCACCCTCTTCTGCCTTCCCTGCTCTCTTAGTTTTCCTATTCTCCTTCTACCACCCTCTTCTGTCTTCCCTGCTCTCTTAGTTTTCCTATTCTCCTTCTACCACCCTCTTCTGTCTTCCCTGCTCTCTTAGTTTTCCTATTCTCCTTCCACCACCCTCTTCTGTCTTCCCTGCTCTCTTAGTTTTCCTATTCTCCTACTACCACCCTCTTCTGTCTTCCCTGCTCTCTTAGTTTTCCTATTCTCCTTCTACCACCCTCTTCTGCCTTCCCTGCTCTCTTTGTCAATCTTTCCTCACTCATTCTCTGTATGTGTCCTGCCCATCACAGTCTGCTCCCTGCTGCCTTCATTCGCATAAATTATACAAAAACGGAGCAAACAATTGCGACAAACAGAGCAATTGGTGTTACTATAATAGACAGAACAATTAGTGTCACAACAAACAGACCAATTGGTGTCACTACAATAGACAGTACAATTGGTGTCACAACAAACAGACCAATTGGTATCGCTATAATAGACAGTACAATCGGTATACTTTTAATACATTATGTGTGTACATTTATATATATAAATATATTTATATATATACATATACATATAAATATATACATAGGTATATATATATATATATATATATACATACATTTTTTTATAGTAACTTGTTTATGAACTTTTAATGTTCAACATGTGTGTGTGTGTGTCTGTATGTGTGTTTGTATGTGTGTTGAATTGTAGGAGTGAAAAAAGTAGAAGAATGTAGGAGCTGAAGGAGAAGGTTGGTGGGAAAGAGTAGAAGAATGGAGGAGTTGAGGGAGGAGGTTGGTGGGAAAGAGTAGAAGAATGGAGGAGCTGAGGGAGGAGGTTGGCGGGAAAGAGTAGAAGAATGGAGGAGCTGAGGGAGGAGGTTGGTGGGAAAGAATAGAAGGGAGGAGCTGAGGGAGGAGGTTGGCGGGAAAGAGTAGAAGAATGGAGGAGCTGAGGGAGGAGGTTGGCGGGAAAGAGTAGAAGAATGGAGGAGCTGAGGGAGGAGGTTGGTGGGAAAGAGTAGAAGAATGGAGGAGCTGAGGGAGGAGGTTGGCGGGAAAGAGTAGAAGAATGGAGGAGCTGAGGGAGGAGGTTGGCGGGAAAGAGTAGAAGAATGGAGGAGCTGAGGGAGGAGGTTGGCGGGAAAGAGTAGAAGAATGGAGGAGCTCAGGGAATAGGTTGGTGGGAAAGAGTAGAAGAATGGAGGAGCTCAGGGAATAGGTTGGTGGGAAAGAGTAGAAGAATGGAGGAGTTGAGGGAGGAGGTTGGTGGGAAAAAGTAAAAGAATTGAGAAGCTCAGGGAATAGGTTGGTGGGAAAGAGTAGAAGAATGGAGGAGCTGAGGGAGGAGGTTGGCGGGAAAGAGTAGAAGAATGGAGGAGCTGAGGGAGGAGGTTGGTGGGAAAGAGTAGAAGAATGGAGGAGTTGAGGGAGGAGGTTGGTGGGAAAAAGTAGAAGAATTGAGAAGCTCAGGGAATAGGTTGGTGGGAAAGAGTAGAAGAATGGAGGAGCTGAAGGAGGAGGTTGGTGGGAAAGAGTAGAAGAATGGAGCAGTTGAGGGAGGAGGTTGGTGGGAAAGAGTAGAAGAATGGAGCAGTTGAGGGAGGAGGTTGGTGGGAAAGAGTAGAAGAATGGAGAAGCTCAGGGAATAGGTTGGTGGGAAAGAGTAGAAGAATGGAGCAGTTGAGGGAGGAGGTTGGTGGGAAAGAGTAGAAGAATGGATAAGCTCAGGGAATAGGTTGGTGGGAAAGAGTAGAAGAATGGAGGAGCTGAAGGAGGAGGTTGGTGTGAAAGAGTAGAAGAATGGAGCAGTTGAGGGAGGAGGTTGGTGGGAAAGAGTAGAAGAATGGAGCAGTTGAGGGAGGAGGTTGGTGGGAAAGAGTAGAAGAATGGAGAAGCTCAGGGAATAGGTTGGTGGGAAAGAGTAGAAGAATGGAGCAGTTGAGGGAGGAGGTTGGTGGGAAAGAGTAGAAGAATGGAGCAGTTGAGGGAGGAGGTTGGTGGGAAAGAGTAGATGAATGGAGCAGTTGAGGGAGGAGGTTGGTGGGAAAGAGTAGAAGAATGGATAAGCTCAGGGAATAGGTTGGTGTGAAAGAGTAGAAGAATGGAGCAGTTGAGGGAGGAGGTTGGTGGGAAAGAGTAGAAGAATGGAGGAGCTGAGGGAGGAGGTTGGCGGGAAAGAGTAGAAGAATGGAGGAGCTGAGGGAGGAGGTTGGCGGGAAAGAGTAGAAGAATGGAGGAGCTGAGGGAGGAGGTTGGCGGGAAAGAGTAGAAGAATGGAGGAGCTGAGGGAGGAGGTTGGTGGGAAAGAGTAGAAGGGAGGAGCTGAGGGAGGAGGTTGGCGGGAAAGAGTAGAAGAATGGAGGAGCTGAGGGAGGAGGTTGGCGGGAAAGAGTAGAAGAATGGAGGAGCTGAGGGAGGAGGTTGGTGGGAAAGAGTAGAAGAATGGAGGAGCTGAGGGAGGAGGTTGGCGGGAAAGAGTAGAAGAATGGAGGAGCTGAGGGAGGAGGTTTGCGGGAAAGAGTAGAAGAATGGAGGAGCTGAGGGAGGAGGTTGGCGGGAAAGAGTAGAAGAATGGAGGAGCTCAGGGAATAGGTTGGTGGGAAAGAGTAGAAGAATGGAGGAGCTCAGGGAATAGGTTGGTGGGAAAGAGTAGAAGAATGGAGGAGTTGAGGGAGGAGGTTGGTGGGAAAAAGTAGAAGAATTGAGAAGCTCAGGGAATAGGTTGGTGGGAAAGAGTAGAAGAATGGAGGAGCTGAGGGAGGAGGTTGGCGGGAAAGAGTAGAAGAATGGAGGAGCTGAGGGAGGAGGTTGGTGGGAAAGAGTAGAAGAATGGGGGAGTTGAGGGAGGAGGTTGGTGGGAAAAAGTAGAAGAATGGAGAAGCTCAGGGAATAGGTTGGTGGGAAAGAGTAGAAGAATGGAGGAGCTGAAGGAGGAGGTTGGTGGGAAAGAGTAGAAGAATGGAGCAGTTGAGGGAGGAGGTTGGTGGGAAAGAGTAGAAGAATGGATAAGCTCAGGGAATAGGTTGGTGGGAAAGAGTAGAAGAATGGAGCAGTTGAGGGAGGAGGTTGGTGGGAAAGAGTAGAAGAATGGATAAGCTCAGGGAATAGGTTGGTGGGAAAGAGTAGAAGAATGGAGGAGCTGAAGGAGGAGGTTGGTGTGAAAGAGTAGAAGAATGGAGCAGTTGAGGGAGGAGGTTGGTGGGAAAGAGTAGAAGAATGGAGCAGTTGAGGGAGGAGGTTGGTGGGAAAGAGTAGAAGAATGGAGCAGTTGAGGGAGGAGGTTGGTGGGAAAGAGTAGAAGAATGGAGAAGCTCAGGGAATAGGTTGGTGGGAAAGAGTAGATGAATGGAGCAGTTGAGGGAGGAGGTTGGTGGGAAAGAGTAGAAGAATGGAGCAGTTGAGGGAGGAGGTTGGTGGGAAAGAGTAGAAGAATGGAGAAGCTCAGGGAATATGTTGGTGGGAAAGAGTAGAAGAATGGAGGAGCTGAAGGAGGAGGTTGGTGGGAAAGAGTAGAAGAATGGAGCAGTTGAGGGAGGAGGTTGGTGGGAAAGAGTAGAAGAATGGAGCAGTTGAGGGAGGAGGTTGGTGGGAAAGAGTAGAAGAATGGAGGAGCTCAGGGAATAGGTTGGTGGAAAAGAATAGAATGGAGGAGCTGAAGGAGGAGGTTGGTGGGAAAGAGTAGAAGAATGGAGGAGCTGAGGGAGGAGGTTGGTGGGAAAGAGTAGACAAATGGAGTAGCTGAAGGAGGAGGTTGGTGGGAAAGAGTAGAAGAATGGAGGAGCTGAGGGAGGAGGTTGGTGGGAGAGTTTCAGGAGGAAGCTGTTGAGGAGCCGGCTAAAGTGGGCTGGACACAAGGAATGAATATAAGGGGAACGGATGACTAAAAGAGCTGATGTGGTTAGAATGGAGGCTGGAAGGAGAACATCTGGAATGAAATGTGAGGACTGTGTGAAGTGAGATTTTGAAGGATGGGGAGTGGAGAATGAAAGCGAGGGATATGTGAGAGTGGAGACTGGTGGTGGAGATTGTATTGAAACATGAACAGTGATGGAAGAAGGTAAATGAAAGTATCAGTGCCAGCCTTGCCCCGGACTCCCGCAAAAAAGAGGACAGCAACAACATTCAATAGACAGACAGTTTGATACTGACTAATGTGGCAGAATGCGCCGTAGATTTCTTCTACGCATTGGCACATGAAGTGAGTACCAAAGTTGAAACATGTTCCTCCGTTCTGACACGGCTGGCTCAGGCAGACATCTGCGACAACAGTGGAAGATTCAAGACAGATGATTAAAATTCCCCCCTCAATCGAGAGCAAAGAAGATAAGCACAATTTCAGCTCAATTTATTGATATTTTCATATAACTTGATTTATTTTTTAAAGCCAAACAAAATATATTATTAAAATTCAGACTTGTTTAACTTCTTGATGTTTATATTTACTCTAATTTATCTTGTAGCTTAATTTATCTGAATTAACGAATTTATTATTTTAAAATTTATATTAAGCGAACATATGTTTATACAGCTGTAGCTTCTTCTTTTGCTTTAATATTTTTGTTTTATACATACAGTACATGTCACGAACAATATATTCAGTAACTATATGGCAGAAATCATATCTACACACACAAAAAAACAATACATATCAGGCACAGTGTGTTCTTATCTAAATAGTGTCTTTTTACGATTCATAGCATTTTGTTGAACTTAAGAAGTGTTTTGTAAGAAAACAGCTTTCAAACTAAGAACTTTTCATTAATGTATATCAACACATCAATTAATAAAATGTCATAATGCATGTAGGCTGTGACAAAACAAAATTTAATATTTGTTTTATAGTAACCTGAACAAAACTAAACAGTCATGAACAAAATCCCAGTTTTGACAAATATTTTAACAAATTACATTTTAGCCAATCAATGGTGTGTCTCTAAATGAAACGTTTATTTGCAAAAATGAATTTATGTGACAGCGGCGCATAAAGGATTTATGCGAGATACCAAGGCAATGAAGGCGATTTGAGGTTAGACCATTTATAGTAGAGTATTAGCCTAATTACTCGCTCACGTGTAGGGATACACCAACCACGTGATCTAGAGCCAGCCTCTCTCGATTTCCAAGTCAGCTTGTGTCGTTGTGAGACCTTTGCGCTGCAAATATTTCCGAATATCTATTGTTACTGGTTAATCGTTATCGATGAATTTGTTGATTTTACTGCAAGATCAGTTATGTTGTTCGGTTTATTGTTGCGTGATCTTATAAGGAGTTTTCGAAAGGGTGTTTCAGGTGAGTGTCTTCTGCGAAGACTGACGCCGGACAACCGCCATTTTGTGAACTTTGACCCGTGAGCTGAGAAACGTAATCGTTGTTTATGCATATTCGGGGCAGGCGCAATACGGCAGTTCTGGGAGAGAGCCATGGGTATTTTTTTGGGCGTTTGGTCGCCTCGACTGAGGACCGAGCCCGAGGTACGTTTTGCTCAGTACCGATGCGTTGATATCTTCCGTTATGATGGAGTTCATTACAATGCTCGGGGAAATTTCGAACTGTGGATGAGCGTGACAAGTAGCTGTTTCTGGGCTTTGAAGCGGGTACAGAGGCTGTAGTTACATCCTGGCCCTGGGGTGATGGTGTTGCCATATAACGTTATAAGCGTATAGCCATAGGTGGGTGTATGCTTTGGAATGGCTTTGTACTTGGTGTGATAAGGGGGGGTGAACCGGTTTGATGCAACGGCTTTCCATCGATTGAGGTGATAGGCCCAGCAGGGTGAGGAACAGTAGAATTTATTAATTCAGGCTGTGTACATATTAACCATTTCAGTACGACAGGCCGGTATACCGGCCTCGTGGTGTGTGACGCTACAGTATGACAGGCTGGTATATCGGCATTGGCTACGTTCATCATTTAAATCGCTTTTACTCATAATTATCCACTAAGTGGAGCCACTTGTTATATACGGTTATCATGGCGAATGAAATAGCTATTCGGTAGCGGCAATCGTTTATTATCGCTCAATTTTTAAATGATGGATTATCAAAATCTGCTATGGCCACAATGGCGGACGGCTTTACTTCAACTGGCGGTTTACTGCCGTATGTTTTGGATGGATTATTTGATAGTTTTAGCGACGAATCTTTGTCGGATGCTGACGATCGAAACAACAATGATGTTAGCAAACTTAGCGACCGAGCCAGAGGCAAAACGGATACTGACAGCGGGAGTATTTTTGATGACTACTCGGACGTCAGTGATGATGAATTAGACGGTGTAAACGCCGAGGATGAGCTGCGCACTGAACTATCAATGCTGGATGATGCGTAGTTTCATTTTTGTTAGAAGAAAAAGGTGTCTGAGAATCCGTCAAAATACAAAGTTTGATTGGAATCGGTCCAGTAGCAATGAATGTGTTAGCAAATATAACAAATGAACACTTCTGTCATATATGTTTAAAATACAGATATATAACTTGTTTTTCACTTTCTCATACTCCACTAAATGTACTTTATATTGTATTTTATATCATAGTACACTCCTGTAGCATGATCAACATGAGCAGTTTACATTAAATATGTACATTGTCATTGCCATTGGCATACAACTGCATTCAGCAACTGCAAAAACGTTGAAACCGTGGCGGCCATCTTGGATTGCTGGTTACCATGACGACGAAATGTAAAATGATGTGGCTCATTTTACATGATGACGAAATGTAAAATGATGTGGCTCATTTTACATGACGACGAAATGTAAAATGATGTGGCTCATTTTACTCGCTGATTATCGTACTTTCAGAATGTATAAAATATTCCTGTTCATAAAATGCATTTTTGTTGCTGAAATCTTGACTTGAAGTGATGCAGTCGATTTTCTTGCATATTCACTGGGAATGCAGTATTCAGTGGTCACAGCAGATCAGGGCTGTAGTACTGAAATGGTTAACTGTATATTTTTGGTCCATGCGGTGTATATAGCACATTTTCTTTTAATTTATGCTTATTACGCCAAGCAGTGGTCTTGGTGGTACATGATATTGCTCCCTATGGACCAGTATAGTGTGCAGGGCATGTTCACTTTAATCTGTATTATTACGCCTTACTGTGGCATTGTTGGCATTATGATATTGATCCCTACGGTGTACAGGGTATGTTAATAAATGTCTTATTCACCCATGCGGTGGAAATGGTCGAATTATGATTTTGGTCCCTACAGTGTACAGGGCATGTTAATAATTGTCTTATTCAGCCAGACGGTGGAAATGGTCGCATTAGAATATCGGTCCCTACGGTGTACAGGGCATGTTAATATGTTGTCCTATTAGCCAGACGGTGGAAATGGTCGAGTTAGCATATTGGTCATATTGGCCCCTACAGTGTACAGGGTGTAGTACGTGTTATTAATAATGATCACGAAGGGTTGGTTTACCAAGTCGGGTATCATCGTAGTCTCATTAGTGAGATCATTGATCCGATATTTGTTGACCTGATATACAATGGTAAATTGGTTACAGGGAGTATTAAACGTCTGACAGTTAATTTTTTTGAGGAAATGTGATGCATAAACAGGTTTGTTAAGACATATTTTCGTATATTTTGTTCGTTATTCGATGCCAGGTGGCCTTACTTGTACGACACATCTGTGCATTTGGTAAATACGCCACATTTCGCTTCCCACTGCCTCATGATTTTTGTACATTTAATGAGTTGCTTATTAATGTACAGTGAAGCTTTTTAAAGGCACTCTTTCTTTTAAGGCAAATTCCGGTGCTAGTCTCGTTTCAAGAGCCACATTTCCATTGTTCGATATTGATAATTCATTAACTAGTTGTACTTCTTACACCTTCTCACTCCATTTATGAAATGACTGGCCCTTGTTTCACTAGCGATCCCATGTGCAAGTGTTTTCAGCTCTGTGAAAGCGGCATCTTATATTAGTAATCCTACTATTACACATAAGTCACAAACTACCCTGTTCAGTATAAACAGAGAGGTTTCTGTATTCCGTGTGGTGTCAACAGAGAAGGTTTTGTATTACGTGCCTGGGATGTGTAAAGGGAGAAGTTGGGTCATACCACTCAGTGGGAAAAATTAAAATTTTACTAAGAGAACTGGTTGTGGCTTTTTCCATGCGTTGTAAATGGAAAATAAATAAATAAATGGCACAAGTGTATTCCGAGCGGTGTAAACGGAGGAGTTTTTCTATTTCATGCGGTGTAAACGGGGAAATTGGATTAAGCCATGCAGTAAGAATATTGAAAATTTAACTAATCCGTGCGGTGGAAGCGAAACAGTTTTGTTAACCCATGTTATGAGTAAGCGGATATAAATTTAGGTAATCCATGTAAGTTTTGCTAAGCCATGTGGTGTAAATGGCACAATTGTATTCCATAGAAAACGGAGAGGTTTCTGTATTCCGTGCGGTGTAAACGGAGAAGTGATATGGAGAAGTTTTGTTATTTCCATGCGGTGTAAATGGAAATTAATTTTTGTTAAGCCATGCGGTGTAAATGACACAATTGTATTCCATGTAGTGTAAACAGAACAATTTCTGTAGTCCGTGCAGTGAAAACGGAAAGTGATATGGAGAAGTTCTGTTATTTCCATGCGGTGTAAATTGAAATTAACTTTTGCTAAGCCATGCGGTGTAAATGGCACAATTATATTCCGTGCGGTGTAAACAGAGCAATTTCTGTAGTCCATGCGGTGAAAACGGAAAGTGTTATGGAGAAGCTTTGTTATCTCCATGCAGTGTAAATAAAAATATAACTTTTGCTAAGCCATGTGGTGTAGATGGCACAATTGTATTCTGTACGGTGAAAACAGAGAAGTGATATGGAGAAGTTTTGTTATTTCCATGCGGTGTAAATGGAAATTAACTTTTAAGCCATGCGGTGTAAATGGCAGAATTATATTCCATGCGGTTTAAACGGAGCAATTTCTGTAGTCTGTGCGGTGAAAACAGAAAGTGATATGGAGAAGTTCTGTTATTTCCATGCGGTGTAAATGGAAATTAACTGTTATTAAGCCATGCAGTGTAAATGGCACAATTGTAGAACCTTTTATATTCCGTGTGGCCAATGGAGAAGTTTTTGCATTAAGCCATATAATGTAAATGGCACAATTTTCATGATAACATAGGTGACCGAACGTAATGTTTAGTTATGGTTCATGTTATGTAATGACACAGCTGGTGCTGGGTACAATTAATAATTACAGATGCTGCCACAAGTGGCAGTCAGGCAGCGACACCGGTGGCGCTGTCAAGCCAGCAGAGGGCTGCGGCAACTACTTCTACACCACACCTTCAACATTTAGTCGAGGGGCTGGCTTGGTTGCTCCCCGTGGATGGCCTGCTGTAAGCGGCCATAAATCTACACGTATCAGTACTGTCGCTTATATGTTGTAGGTGCAGGGTGTGACATTGTCGCCGATACTCTTGACAGTGGAAGAAATGATAGTTTAATTATTGTGAATGTTGCAGGTACAGTTGGGATGTAACTGTTGCTATGATTACAGCAGGGTCTATAGCTATCATCTTAAATTATTGTAGTTGTTGCTGGTACATTGAGTCGACAGCTTAAACTGGTGTCAATATGTAGTGGTATTATGGTGGATGCAATTTAAGCGCAGTAGTAAGCCGGGTCCACAATCATTACAAGTAAATGGCCAGTGTATTGTGGGAATATCCAGTTATCCTGCCACATCACTTATAGTATTTTTCCCTGGTAGGCTATATTATTTGCATATGCAGACAGCACTCCAATCCTGCGGAGGGAGTTTGATGCTATATTAAAGCCCTTGTTGGAATTCTGTGGGTTGAGTAGTAAAGTTTTTAAGGGTCATAGTTTCAGAATTGCAGCAGCCACGTCAGCAGCTCTTAGGGGTGAGTCAGATGCACAAATTAGAGCAGCGGGTAGATGGGCTTCAGATGCTTTACGCAGAATCATTCGTATATTGTAAGGTGCTGCATACAGGTCAGACTTTACCTGTTATCAATCTTGGCAAGGGTGGACTATAGAGATAGTGACTAGATTCGGTCAGTGGCGGAACTAACAGCACTTACTTCATCATCTGTGTCGATCTATGTTAACTATCGTTGTATGTTGCAGGTTCGTTGTGTGACGATGTAGTCAAGACCGTAGCGGAGTCAGCAATTATCATCGGGTTTATTGTTTATACGTTGCAGATCCACTGTTCGAATGTGGTTGATACTCTGACAGTGGCGGAGTTTGAACTGTGGGCAAGGCGGGGGAGGGGGTGCAATCGAGACCCTGACAGCAGACGGATCAACAACTGCATCTCTACCTGCTTTGCACGCACAAGGGAATGGAGGATAGCTGCCAGTGTTTATAATTATGGTGGGGGTCGGTCCCCACCGATACCATGTGAATTGTATACAAGTCAGTAGTGGTACAGATAGTACTGGTAGTGGGTAGCTGATAGGCATGATTTACTAATTATGTGTAAACACTTTTTGGGGGCCGGCATGCTTGCTGAGATTATTTGATATATCTTATTTTGATGGTGCATGCTTGCCTAATTTTCTGCTCCTGAATTAATAAATCTAAATGTCATTCTTTGGCCTATTTCAATCTACGCTGGACTTGTGTTGTTATTTTGCATAATGTCCATTTTGTACATTTCAAGATAAATTGTGTTTTGCGCTGCATATTGTGACAGATTGAAAAACCTGTATTTCATCAGTCCACAATGTGGTGTGTAATGTGTTTTTCCACAAAATTATTTTACGTCCCCCACCAGGCCCTTAGGCAGAAACCCATCTGCCCGTCTTCAAGACAGGCAAATGTCTTACAACAAGACAATAAAAACAAAAGATGGGTTTTTCTTTTTACAAGATGAGGTTTTTCCATAATAAAATTGTTTGAACTGTCTTATTGATTCTTAGCGCACGCGGTCGCGATTTGACGAATGTTGTCGGTGGCAGAATAGTGAATATCGTCGATCTATAGATCTCTACAGTGGCCAAGCACAATCGCGGTAGACTTCAAAATTGAGCCTGATTTGGGCTCCGATTCTCATACATAACCGGTGTGTAGGCCCTACTATCGGCAGCAGTTTCCCGGTTCCTCAACTCAAATGGCAGGCAAACCACGAACGATTAGGTTGTGCTCAGTCTAGTAAATTCATAACGTTTTTAGTCTATACTGAATCTGGATGATTGCTGCTTTATCAAAGAAGTAATGTTTCAACATACTACTTTCAAAACCAACTGTATTACCGAGTGCTATATCTTCTGTTGTATTGCTTTATTTTTAGTGTCAAGCATTTGATTTGAGTGTGATTGTAATCATATTTGTTCATATTAGAAGTATTTGCATGCATGTCTTAAAATGCTTCAAATATTACTTCCATGTTTATATATTTAAAATAAAGTTTGAAGTTACTTTTTCATGAACCTTCATGAACGCTAACGGCTTCCACGGAAACCGTTCCCCATTTGAGCTTTAAAACCGTTTAAGTTTAAGGCTTTTTAGAATGTTGAAGACTGACAAATTTTTTTTCTGACTAAGGGCCTGTCCCCCGTTACCAACTTGACATACAAACACTCTTAACTCTTTTTAATTTTGGCATTTAACGTATTTTGCAAATAAATGCCTGAAGTGTACACGCAACAAGTCGTATGAATTTTACCTTTGTAGCTGGGAACTGGCACAGGATCTGAAAGACAAATACATATATTCTGTATAACAATATGTACACCAATCAATAAATAAAGGGAAACAAAACTCATGGTTTTGGGCCTATGCACCTATGATAAAGATAAAACTTAACCATCTCCAGGCGCAATCTGTGGCAGTGGTTTACTTGGAAAACTTTGTTGAACGGAGCCTGGATAATCAAGGCTAGTTATGGAATAAAAAAAGCTGGCCATTTTCAATGAACTATTTGATTATCCCGGGTGAAAATTCGATCGAGAGTTTTTTCATTGACAGACCACATACCTGGTAGACTATATAAATGACCCCTATGTCAACAACCACCCCTAAAACAGGACTAACGGTCAGGTTAATCTGAATTTTACCCACAACAAATGATCAAAATATGTATAGTGAAATCCAATAGGTGGCAGCACTCCTCACATTAAAATCACAATAGGCACTAACCGATCATATAATCAATCATTGGTCGGTTTGGTCAAACCGATGATGATTACGAAAACCAAACCGATTCAAAACACAACCAAAACAGTAGAAATAACAATGAGCCCATGTGGAATCAGAATAATACAACTTAAGAATTAAAACCGACACACATTAACCAAACATGCTCCAAATAATGGATTCCAAAATCAACCCAAGCACGACATCATATGTTACGGTTTTCCTCACAAAACGGCATATTTTTATATTTATGCATGGTTATTGTGAAGTAACTGTAGTGATATATATGTATATAAAAGCATACAGACATGTAATACATACATGTCTATTTATCGCATTTTTATAAGGTTCCAAGTTGGTTCTGAAAACGTACGTTTTCTGCGAGCGAGAACCTTGCCCAATGTCTATGCTAAAGTGGAAGAATAGACAAAGGTCTTAGACCACTACTCACCGCTGACAATGACCGAAGCTGGATCTACGAGACCATAGAGTGCACCAGAGTCAATCAGGGTCAGAACATGCTGTTTGATAACCTCAGCCGAGTGTGACGTGTTTGTCACAATGCAGAAGTGAACTATGATGTTGCCAGGACTGCATACAGAAACCTCATTGTGTAAATGTAACTTATGCCATGCAGAGGTGTCAACATCCACTCATGAAATACCTCATTTATTTATTTGGTGATAAAACTGCATATTTTGATTAAAGAGGCATATCGTGCAGCGATAAGCATCTTTGCTTAATCATAGCCTAGGATATTGTCCACATACAAGTCTACTATTTCAATTAAAAGCCCATGGCATCGGAGATGGCATAATCAACTCGATATAATAATGGCTGACTGACAGAAGGCAGCGTGTTGTAGTAGATGGGGAGGTTTGAAACTGGACATCAGTTTTTAGTGGGTACCACAAAGATCAGTATTTATTATTCTTATACACACACATGCACATACATGGATGTATGCATGTATGTGTGTATATACAGTGTAATAAATTATATATATATATACACATATATATATATGTATATAAATTATTTGGATGATAATATAACAAGCAACGTGCTGAAATTGGCAGTGGATGACACAAGTGTTTAGAAAGGTTCAACACGATGATAAACAAAATGATCCAGACAAATTAGTTAAATGGTCTGAAAATGGCAGATGTTATTAAATTTTGGGAAATGTAAATACCTACTCACAGGACACGGGAACTTGAATGTAAACCATAAAATGGGAGATAATGTTCTAGGTACTACCATAAATGAAAAGGACTTAGGAGTAACAATACATACTGATATAAAAGTTTCAGAGTACCTTCAAAGGGTAGTCAAATCCTTGGGTTGATTAGGAGAAATATGACATATTAGAAAAGAGCTAATTATACCTCTGTATAAAGCAATAGGCCTCATTTAGAGTACTGTATACAAGCTTGGAGACCATATCATAAGAAATAAATAGCTACACCAGAATGAATACAGAGAGCAACTAAAATTATTCCAGAACTGAGAGATCTTAGTTATGAAGAACGCCTTAAACAATGTGGTTTAACAACCGTAGAGACAACGAGGTTAAGAGGAGATCAAATTGAAGTTTTTGAGATATTAAATTAATATGAAAATATTGATAGAATATTTTTCTCACTTGAGAAAATTTTAGAACCAGAGGACACAAAGTAACATTAGTAAAAGATCAGTGTAGATTGGATATCAGAAAGTACTTGTTCTCAGAGGACAATAACATATTATCTGTAGATTGTGTCAAAGCTAGCAGGGTGAATATATTATTTTTTTTACAAATATATTAAGTGGGTTACATATAGATGAACAACTGTTGGACTCTTTATAAGCAGATGGCTTCCTTGTCTACTTGACATCTGGGCCTTTGCCTTGGATGACAGTCTTGCTAAATCTTGTTAAAGTTTGGTGCAATCATATTCAAGATCTCTCTTTGAAAATACCTGCATAGACCTTTTCAAGACCTTAAAACACAAAGTCCAATTTACGACCTTTTAAAACTCTGCAAACACCTTTCTATGGGTGGTCGAATAAGTTCTTCAGAGGAATAAGTTTGCAAAGAATAGCTTTGCGTATTAGTGTATGGTGGTTTGATTGTCACCATATTTTGGAAAACAAATGGCCCCCGTGGTGCTGCCTAATGTCTGAAACTTGTATTGCCGCTATTGTGGTCTGCCTCACGCATACATGGAATATCAAGGTTATGCTTCAGCATAGAAAACGAGGCTAATTTGATTGTAAATATGCACATTTACTGAAGTCCCACACAAACAATCAATCAATCAGTAATTTATTTCCATCAACCAATCGTACAAATTCCATTATTATAAAATACAACACCATTTACAACATATAAAAAACAATAGAGTGTTGGTGGAAAGGCAGTGAACAGAAGTGTGATACTTATCTATGGTTCACCCCCAGCTAATGGAGGGGTGGGTGGTTTGAACCAATACTAAACGCTATGGTTTTTTATAATGGGAGAACTTATAAGACCACCCCTTGTTCTTTGCAGTGTTCAGTCCAAGGGGACGTTCTCAAAACAGCAATTACTCATTCATTTATATCCACTATTTTCTATGGCCAACATGACAACATGACAAATGTTGGCAGAGCAACTCCACATGAAATAAATTTATGAAAGAGAACAGATGCAACACTCTTTGTTGTCGATAGTACACTTAACTATCGATAGTAACAATAGTTTACGAAACAATTCAGCAGGGCTATTCGTGTCACTCTGATAAAAGAAATAAACATGGTTTTTCAACTATAAATCAGATAACACTTTTTATTTACCTAACATCGACATTTTAAATCAATTACAGTTTGGGACTCCTTTCCTAATTTCCTGGCTATTTGCTATTCCGTGGTGCTATCGAAATATACTATCACGACAGTTATGAAAGTATCACAATAATACTGCAATATACAGCAATCTCGACAACATCACTAGTAAAAAATCCCTTATAATCACCCCAAGTAGCTATGTCTATTTATTTGAGTGATTGTGTTTATTCACATGAAAATATCAGAAAATTAAATCAACAAATCCAAATTTCTGTTCCTAATGTTTTTCCGTCAAAATTCTGTATTCTTTGCGAGGGTCTCGCAGCCCAGCTGAAAACCATCTGCAGGCCAAGTTTGCACAAGGATGTACAAAACTAATCTCTGCTGGTCTCAGCAACCACAGACATGTACAGCACCAAAACCAGGAATACTCCATTCTAGCAAACAAGACACTCACCTGAAAGTCATGTTGGATACGGTCAGACACTTACCTGAAAATCATGTTGGATACGGTCAGACACTTACCTGAAAGTCATGTTGGATACGGTCAGGACAACGACTTTGTCATCTTTCACTGCTTCCTTTAACTGCAACAGGATCAACAACTCAATGTCAACATCTTGAACATGATCAATGACTGAAATCAACAACACAGAATCAACAACTCGGATCCACCATATACAACTTAATCAACAACTCAGATCCAACATCTACAATAGAATCAACAATTCAAATCCAACATCCACAATAGAATCAACAACTCAGATCTAACATCTACTATAGAATCAACAACTCAGATACAACAGAATCAACAACTCAGATCCAACATCCACAACAGAATCAACAACTCAAATCCAACATCTACAATAGAATCAACGACTCACTTCCAACATCCACAATAGAATCAACAACTCAAATCCAACATCCACAATAGAATCAACAACTCAAATCCAACATCTCCAATAGAATCAACAACTCTAATCCAACATCGACAATAAAATCAACAACTCAGATCCAACATCCACAATAGAATTAACAACTCAAATCCAACATCTCCAATAGAATCAACACCTCTAATCCAACATCTACAATAAAATCAACAACTCAGATCCAACATCCACAATAGAATCAACAACTCAGATCCAACATCCACAATAGAATCAACAACTCAAATCCAACATCTACAATAGAATCAACAACTCTAATCCAACATCTACAATAAAATCAACAACTCAGATCCAACATCCACTATAGAATCAACAACTGAAATCCAACATCTACAACAGAATCAACAACTCAAATCCAATATCTACAATAGACTCATCAACTCGAATCCAACATCTACAATTAAATCATCAACTCAAATCCAACATCTACAAGACTCAACAACTCGAATCCAACATATACAACATAATCAACAACTCAGATCCAACATCTACAATAGAATCAACAACTCAGGTCCACTGTCTACAATAATAATAATAATAATAATTGACTTCTATGGCGCCTATATCCTCAGGAACCTGAGCTCAGAGGCGCAACAAAACAGAATCAGTAGGCGTAATCGTAAACAAGGACGCGCAAAAGTCAGTATCAGAAACGAGGGACAACCGAACATTTATGGTGGGAATGCAATTTGGAATAGATGTCTTGAGTTTTTTTCGGAAAATAGCAATAGTTTTGGATGTTTTCAAAGCGATAGGGAGTTCATTCCAGACCCTAGGCGCAGCGACAGAGAAAGCACGTTTACCCAAGTTAAGTTTTGTTTTAGGTACAATAAGTTGTTGTGAAACTGATGATCTTAGCTGCCTAGGGATATTTGAAAGATGCAGGAGACTAGCCAAGTAGAATGGTTGTTGTGTAGATAGAGCACGATATGCAAGAGTGGACAGCTTAAAATTAATTCGATAAGAAACTGGAAGCCAGTGTAACTGTTGAGAATAGAATCAACTCATATATAACATCTACAACAGACTCAACAACTCAAATCCAACATCTACAACATAATCTACAACTCAAATCCAATATCTACAATAGACTCAACAACTCGAATCCAACATATACAACAGAGTCAACATCTCAGATCCAACATCTACAACAGATTCAACAACTCAAATCCACCATCTACAACAGAATCAACAACTGATACCCAACATCTACAACAGAATCTACAACTCTAATCCAACATCTACAACAGAATCAACAACTGAAATCCAACATCTACAATAGACTCAACAACTCAAATTCAACATCTATAATAGATTCAACAACTCAAATCCAACATCTACAATAGAATCAACAACTGAAATCCAACATCTACAATAGACTCAACAACTGAAATCCAACATCTAAAATAGACTCAACAACTGAAATCCAACATCTACAATAGAATCAACAACTGAAGTCCAACCTCTACAACAGAATCAACAACTGAAATCCAACATCTACAATAGACTCAACAACTGAAATTCAACATATACAATAGACTCAACAACTCAGACCCAACATCTACAACAGAACCAACAACTGAAATCCAACATCTACAATAGACTCAACAACTGAAATCCAACATTTACAACAGAATCAACAACTGAAATTCAACATCAACAACAGAATCAACAACTCGAATCCACCATCAACTATACAATCAATAATACTAGTTCACCATGGACAACAGAATAACCAACAAATGTATAGTGTAGCATGTCTCAGAATTACATTTTCTGTATGTCATAAGCGTGGAGTCCTTGACCACAGAGCCTTGCCTCTGATTTCATTAGGTGAACTCATAATTTTTTCAAGAAATCTCTCAATTCTGAGGTGAAGTGGATGTAACTTGGGACTGGAATGAAGGCTTTGTGTGGAGAGTGTACACATGTATGTGTGAACCAAACATAATACAAGCCCTCCCGGCATGATAAACATAACATAACAGTCACCCACCTTGTGCATAACCTTTAGGTAGAGAGCCCAGTATTGTGGACTGGAGTGGTTCGCCAGTTGAGGGTTGTAAACTTCAGTCAGCATGGTGAACTTGGTGGGGTGACTGTAGTACTTACCTAAGACAAAGTAGACTACGTCATACACGATAATATCATACATGTCATATATGATAATATCATACATGTCATACATGATAATATCATGCATGATAATATCATACATGTCATACATGATAATATCATACATGTCATACACGATAATATCATACGTCATACATGATAATATCATACATGTCATACATGATATCATAATTTTGGTTCTTCCACAGCACATCATCATGTACTAGACAGATTTATGTGCTTTACAATAAAATAATACATAATTATGCTTATAATCCAATATAAAATATATATATATATATATATATATATATATATATATATAATATTACATATTATTAAATAAAAAAATAATTTAACAATATAAGCATCATGATATTTGTAGCGTATGTATCGCGATACATGACACACAGTGGTAAAGAAACAATGTATTTGCGACGCATTACACAGAGCTGTAAATACCAATTGAAAACACAATGTTTAGGATAAAATATTACAATAACTAAAACTAGTTACCCTAAGAGGTCAAGTGATATTTCGAAAGTAGTAAGTGAATTTGACTGTTGGCACTGACTGCATTACAAAAGGCTTGTTTTTGACATAGTTTAAACTTTCAACATGATAAAACTTGGGACAATTGTTTTGCATGTAATGTATATGAATTCTGATTACTGTATCACGAGAAAAGTATCGTGATTCATCGATGCATCAATGAATAATTATGGAAGATAAATATTTTTAAATGTATTCTGCTGGTTATTTGTGTATGTCCTGTACATGCACTGTGTTATAACATTGTAATATATCGATGTTTTTAATCTGGAAAATGATCAACCTTTTAACATACTAATTCATGGAGGGGTGTCTGAAAATTAGTACAATTTGTAGGAACTGACTAATGTTGAAACTTATGAACGGCCCATTACACACCAGTCGACTTGAGTCACTGTGACAATAATTTCAACCATCATTATACACCTCCTTCAATCACTTGAGAAGGGATGGTCAAAATACATAAAAAAGTACCATAGATAAAAGTATTTAAAATAAAAAACATCCTCCAGAAAAGTATTTAAACTAAAACTGTATTTTGGAAATACATTTAACAAGATTTAACAAGATTTGCCATCCAAGCCAAAGGCCCAGATGGCACGTGGACAAGGAAGCCATTGGCTTATCGAGAGTCCAACAATGTTCACATACTTATAACCCGCCCTCCTGAGATATGTGTCAACCTTGTTTTTAAAAGCCCATGGTATCGGGGATAGCATAACTGACTGGATAGAACAATGGCTGACTGACAGAAGACAACGAGTTGTAGTAGATGGCGAAGTTTCAAATTGGAAATCGGTTTTGAGTGGGGTACCTCAAGGATCAGTATTAGGACCTATATTATTCTTAATTTATATCAATGACTTGGACGACAGTATAACAAGTAACGTACTGAAATTTGCGGACGACACAAAACTGTTTAGAAAGGTTAATACTGATGGTGATAAACAACATTTACAAAACGATCTAGACAGATTAGTGAAATGGTCTGAGAAATGGCAGATGCTGTTCAATTTTGGGAAATGTAAATGCCTACATACAGGACATGGGAACTTGAATGTAAACTATAAAATGGGAGCTACTGTTCTTGGTACTACTGTAAAAGAAAAGGACTTAGGAGTTACAATAAGCGCTGATATGAAAGTTTCAGAGCAGTGTGGTATTGCAGCTTCAAAGGGTAATCAAATTCTTGGATTGATTAGAAGAAACATAACATACAAGGGAAAAAAGTTAATTATACCTCTTTATAAAGCAATAGTTAGACCTCATTTAGAATACTGTATACAAGCATGGAGACCATATCGTAAGAAGGATATAGATACGCTTGAACGCATACAAAGGAGAGCAACTAAAATGATTCCAGAACTTAGAGACCTTAGTTATGAAGAACGCCTGAAAGAATGTGGTTTAACAACTCTAGAGACAAGGAGGTTAAGAGGAGATCAGATCGAAGTTTTTAAGATATTGAATGGGTATGAAAATATTGATAGAAATATGTTTTTCTCACTCAAGAAGGATAGCAGAACTAGAGGACATGAGGTAAAATTAGTAAAGGATCAATGTAGATTGGACATCAGGAAGCACTCGTTCTCACAGAGGACAGTAAATGAATGGAACAAACTGTCTACAGATTGTGTAACTGCTAGCAGCGTGAATATGTTTAAAAACAAGGTTGACACATATATCAGAAGGGCGGGTTATAAGTAGGTGAACATTGTTGGACTCTCGATAAGCCAATGGCTTCCTTGTCCACTTGCCATCTGGGCCTTTGGCTTGGATGGCAAATCTTGTTAAATCTTGTTAAATCTTGTTAAACATATTCACGCTGCTAGCAGTTACACAATCTGTAGACAATTTGTTCCATTCATTTATTGTCCTCTGTGAGAACGAGTGCTTCCTGATGTCCAATCTACATCATATTTTATTTTCCCAAATAAATTCCATTTATTTGGGAAAATAAAATATGATTAAATTTAGATGTCGGAGAGTGGTCCACGAAGATAATACTGATGTAAATTCACTAATGTTTATTGAACATACACATTACATTGAGCACTGCACCAGTTAACTCACATTTTCTAAATAAATTGTGAAAATAAAATGCAGTCTGGCCAAGATGAATTTACATGTGGTCACTAGCAGTGGTGGCTGAATAACTTTAATTTTGTACTTGAGTAAAAGTAATTCACCTTAAAAGTACTTGAGTAAAAGTAAAAGTACTTTGTAAAAAAGTACTTGAATAAAAAGTAAAACTACTTTTCAAAAGTAAAAGTAGAACACTTAGAAATAACAACAAAATCATGAGTAATATTATATAAATTACACAGCTTACAACTGCCATCACTCTGCCTTTAACAAAGTGTTCCCAGACAGCCTTAGCTGGTCAATTGGTCTACCATCCTGAACAAACTAAATGGTGGGTAAAGCTTCTCAGTAATGGACAGAACAATGGGTAGCATTCCTCAAGAAACTTGAGAATAAAATCCATATTGAATATGGATAATCCATGAGAAACAACACGATTATTGACAACTGAGCCAGAAAAGAATATGTACCCGATTTGGTGCCGATTGTGACCTTCAATCCTTCCTTACTTCCGGTATCGTTCCAACTTCCACATCCAGCCTCTTTTGAACTGCCACTTCCATTCTCACTGGAACTTCCACTTCCAGTATCAATGGAACTTCCCCTTCCAGTCTCGGTAGAACTTCCACTTCCAGTCTCGGTGGAATTGCCACTTCCAGTCTCGGTGGAATTTTCACTTCCAGTCTCGGTGAAATTTTCACTTCCAGTCTCGGTGGAACTTCCACTTCCAGTCTCGGTGGAAATTCCACTCCCAGTGTCACTTGCACCTGGTTTGGTGAAATCAAATTTAAGATGTTTCTTTAAACATTTAACTAGATTAGGACACATCTCATGACCAAGTGGCTGCATTTCTTAGGTACAAGGGCTATTTCATTAACTATGTATTTTCTCATCAATTGCCTATTTCTTCATCATGCATTTCATCAAGTCTATTTCCTCATCCATCCTTCGTCATTAATTGTACCAACTGCCTGTTTCCTCATCCATCCTTCGTCATTAATTGTACCAACTGCCTGTTTCCTCATCCATCCTTCGTCATTAATTGTACCAACTGCCTGTTTCCTCATCCATCCTTCGTCATTAATTGTACCAACTGCCTGTTTCCTCATCCATCCTTCGTCATTAATTGTACCAACTGCCTGTTTCCTCATCCATCCTTCGTCATTAATTGTACCAACTGCCTGTTTCCTCATCCATCCTTCGTCATTAATTGTACCAACTGCCTGTTTCCTCATCCATCCTTCGTCATTAATTGTACCAACTGCCTGTTTCCTCATCCATCCTTCGTCATTAATTGTACCAACTGCCTGTTTCCTCATCCATCCTTCGTCATTAATTGTACCAACTGTCTTTTTCCTCGTAAGTGAAATGCCTATTTTTTATTGCTTATTTATTACCAAGTATCTCAACAACTGTATCATTCCCAATCTGGCAATTTCAATGTATCTTTCAGATGAGAAACTATCAGTCACGGAACCTTCTACTTGTTCCCTGTGCTGAGAGCATCAAGCATATTTTATCCTTTTCCTGCATCATTCATTAACCCGAATGAGGAAAACTGACAAAATAATCCTGGCTTGTGTTATGCTGTCTTGGAACTGTAAAACCTCTCAGCTGAGAGCATCAAGCATATTTTATCCTTTTCCTGCATCAATCATTAACCAGAATGAGGAAAGTTGACAAAATAATCCTGGCTTGTGTTATGATGTCTTGGAACTGTAAAAACTCTTAGCTGAGAGCATCAAGCATATTTCATCCTTTTCCTGCATCAATCATTAACCAGAATGAGGATAGTTGACAAAATAATCCTGGCTTGTGTTATGATGTCTTGGAACTGTAAGAACTCTTAGCTGAGAGCATCAAGCATATTTTATCCTTTTCCTGCATCAATCATTAACCAGAATGAGGATAGTTGACAAAATAATCCTGGCTTGTGTTACGATGTCTTGGAACTGTAAAACCTGAATGACAGCACCTGGACAGAGATCTACGGAGCAAGATTCCTCTTCCTCATCTATCCCTGGACACTTTCTTCCACCACCTGATGGTTTTGGATGGTCACATTTCCGCATGCTACTCTTGCGAGACGCTCCACAAGTAGCGGAGCACTGACCTCAAGCACCGACCCCAAGCAGTCCTAACACTCCAACATCCATCCACTACACAATTTAAAAACAACACAAAGACAACATGAAAATTATGAAATAAAATCAACGTAAAAACAACATCAAGACAAAATAAAGAATTTTTTTATAAGAACAAACAGGAAGGAAACAAAACAAACATAAAGACAACATAAGACAACATAAGCACATAAAATATGATGACAACATAAAAGCAACATAAAATAGCAACATTAGAGAGACAGGAAAGCAACATTAAGACTAAAATTCAAGTGGCAATATAAGAACATGGCTAAAACGTAGAAATAGCGCAACAATATAGAAACACGTTGAGACAACGTAAAAGCCCCGTAAGAAAACATAACTGAAAGACAACATAGAGGTTACATAATAGCAACATAAAACAACATAAGACAACATAAGAACAGTACAACAGTTGGAGAATGTAGTGGACAAACAGGCAAGCTTCAGTGAATCGCAACATCCCTGCAAGCGATTCATAACATCAAAAGCATGTGAGAGCCTCAACATGGATTCAGAGGAAGTTTCTGAGGAAACCGCCAGCGGCACGCACACTGAAGGCGTGTGTGGAGCGAGTGGGAGGATTTTGCGAAGCTGCTCCAAAAAGCGCACCACAGATGTGGTTGGAAAAGTCGAAAGACGCATATGTCAGCACGAATATCTTTAGGGCCCAGGACTTCATCCACCAGGAAAGTCTTTGTAGAAAGCCTGTGAAAATACCGAATATCCTGAGCATCACTGCGAAGACAATGATCGCTGTTCCCACTCTAAACCACTGGCAACATTTTCTGGCAGACAATGCTGATCATGAGTGTGACTTCAATTCTCTCGCCAATAACATGACAAAGTAAAAAAAATTCACAAAGGTTGAAAATCGTGATTTTTCAGCATTCTGATTTTTACTTCGCTTGAACAAGCGTTAAGTAATTTAACAGTTTGTTAAAGGATTTCACAAAAAATACATACAAATGTTGTACAAACGAGCTAGCATGTTGCAGTGGATACTAGGTAGGTTTGGTTTTTCGCAAAATTAATTTGAAATTAGACTAGCAAAATTTTTTTATTGAGGATGCAGCTTTCATGGCCTAATTTGAATAATGTTCGCGTAGTTGCAATGAATTAAAACTTCACGTATATGAATACGAACCACATGTGGTAAAACAATACATACACCGTATTAGACCAGTTAAGCATACATGCCCTAATTAGTGTACGCCCCCATTTTTTATCAACAGGATCATGCCCTAATTAGTGTACGCCCCCATTTTTTTTATCAACAGGATCATGCCCTAATTAGTGTACGCCCCCATTTTTTATTAACAGGATCATGACCTAATTAGTGTACGCCCCCATTTTTTATCAACAGGACCATGCCCTAATTAGTGTATGCCCCCATTTTTTTATCAACAGGATCATGCCCTAATTAGTGTACGTCCCCATTTTTTATCAACAGGATCATGCCCTAATTAGTGTACACCCCCAATTTTTTTCAACAGGACCATGCCCTAATTAGTGTACGCCCCCATTTTTATCAACAGGATCATGCCCTAATTAGTGTATGCCCCCATTTCTTTTATCAACAGGATCATGCCCTAATTAGTGTACACCCCCATTTTTTATCAACAGGACCATGCCCTAATTAGTGTATGCCCCCATTTTTTATCAACAGGATCATGCCCTAATTAGTGTATGCCCCCATTTTTTTATCAACAGGATCATGCCCTAATTAGTGTACACCCCCATTTTTTTTTCAACAGGACCATGCCCTAATTAGTGTACGCCCCCATTTTTATCAACAGGATCATGCCCTAATTAGTGTATGCCCCCATTGTTTATCAACAGGATCATGCCCTAATTAGTGTACGCCCCCATTTTTTATAAACAGGATCCATAACTATTATTGCAATTTCCTCTTCAAAGATGTCATGGCTCAGCACCAACAGGCAATCGTTCCACCTATATAAGCAGACTTTGCAATGCTCTGGTATCTGGAATGTATAAGTGGCTAGTAGCTTAAGACCACGAGGAAATGGCCGGTTATATTTACTATATTCGTTCTATTAAGCATACAGTATACTTGAAAAATATTGGGCCAGGGAAAAATGTAAAACATCTGTTCTTGTAAGTGTACAACAAATTTGCTTCTCTAGACAATAATGTAACTGTTTAAGGTAGCTGGGGCGGCTAGGGCGTCAGTTCATTTTTTTATTTTTTTCATAACATGCTAAGAAATATTGAACTGAACGTCGACAACACAAATAATCACCTAGCACTAATGTCATATTTTGCCAATCCATCCTTTAAAAAACAGTCCTTTTGGAAACCCCCTGACGTCTTAGAAATGCTGTTTCCATAGTAAAAACCACGTGTTTCGATCTTCGAACTAGCTATATTTGTTTGCCGTGAATGAGTAACAAACCGTTTAGTTACTGTAATTCCAGTACACATCAGTATTATATCTACCTAACTAAGTCATGTCCTTAAACCAGCAAATATCAGCGCTAACAAAGTTTATTGTACCTTTGAAGCTATAATGGAAATGGCAATGTAGAAATAGGGTTCGAGAAATAAGTCAGAGAATTACAGACCAGTGAGTTTAACGTCAGTGATTTGTAAATTATTAGAAAGGTTAATTAAAGACCATATGGTGGACTTCCTCGTTAAGCATAAATTATTAAATTCATCTCAACATGGATTCCTTAAAGCGAGGTCATGCTTAACAAATATGTTATGTTTTTTGGAAGAAATCACTAAGTTGATAGACGTGGGATCGCCAGTAGATATTATCTACTTAGATATTCAGAAAGCTTTTGACAAAGTGCCACATCAAAGATTACTACTTAAATTAAAAGCCCATGGTATCGGGGATAGCATAACTGACTGGATAGAACAATGGCTGACTGACAGAAGACAACGAGTTGTAGTCGATGGAGAAGTTTCAAATTGGAAATCGGTTTTGAGTGGGGTACCTCAAGGATCAGTATTAGGACCTATATTATTCTTAATTTATATCAATGACTTGGACGACAGTATAACAAGTAACGTACTGAAATTTGCGGATGACACAAAACTGTTTAGAAAGGTTAATACTGATGGTGATAAACAACATTTACAAAACGATCTAGACAGATTAGTGAAATGGTCTGAGAAATGGCAGATGCTGTTCAATTTTGGGAAATGTAAATGCCTACATACAGGACATGGGAACTTGAATGTAAACTATAAAATGGGAGATACTGTTCTGGGTACTACTGTAAAAGAAAAGGACTTAGGAGTTACAATAAGCGCTGATATGAAAGTTTCAGAGCAGTGTGGTATTGCAGCTTCAAAGGGTAATCAAATTCTTGGATTGATTAGAAGAAACATAACATACAAGGGAAAAAAGTTAATTATACCTCTTTATAAAGCAATAGTTAGACCCCATTTAGAATACTGTGTACAAGCATATCGTAACAAGGATATAGATACGCTTGAACGCATACAAAGGAGAGCAACTAAAATGATTCCAGAACTTAGAGACCTTAGTTATGAAGAACGCCTGAAAGAATGTGGTTTAACAACTCTAGAGACAAGGAGGTTAAGAGGAGATCAGATTGAAGTTTTTAAGATATTGAATGGGTATGAAAATATTGATAGAAATATGTTTTTCTCACTCAAGAAGGATAGCAGAACTAGAGGACATGAGGTAAAATTAGTAAAGGATCAATGTAGATTGGACATCAGGAAGCACTCGTTCTCACAGAGGACAATAAATGAATGGAATAAATTGTCTACAGATTGTGTAACTGCTAGCAGCGTGAATATGTTTAAAAACAAGGTTGACACATATCTCAGGAGGGGGGGTTATATGTAGGTGAACATTGTTGGACTCTCGATAAGCCAATGGCTTCCTTGTCCACTTGCCATCTGAGCCTTTGGCTTGGATGGCAAACCTTGTTAAATCTTGACCTGGTGACCAGATAATGGGCCAATCAAAATAATTGTAAACAAGCCTGGCCATGTTTGTTTCAGATGGCTGGCATAACCTGATATAAAATGATTTGGAAGATGACATATCTAGCAAAGTATTGAAATTTGTAGATGACACAAAAGTATTCAGAAAGGTTACTAATGTTACAGATAAACAAAGTTTACAGAATGATCTAGATAAATTAGTTAAATGGTCAGAAAAATGGCAAATGTTAGTAAATTTTGGGAAGTGTAAATGCATACACATAGGACATGGAAACATGGATGAAGAATATAAAATGGGGGATGTTAGAACCACACAAAAGTTTCAGAGCAATGTTGAATTGCTGCTTCGAAAGGAAATCAACTTCTAGGGCTAATTAGGAGAACTATCACGTATAAGGAGAAACAGCTAACTGTACCACTGTACAAACCAATAGTTAGACCATATTTGGAATATTGTATTCAAGCATGGAGGCCGTATCGTAAGAAGGACAGAGACAAGTTAGAAAGAATACAACGAAGAGCAACTAAAATGATTCCAGAATTGAGAGAACTTAGTTAAGAAAGCCGCTTATTACAATGTGGTTTGACAATACTACAGACCAGGAGACTAAGAGGAGACCAAATAGAAATAGAAGTGTTTAAAATAGTGAACGGTTATAAGGATGTTGATAGGAATGTGTTCTTCAAACTTAAAGAAGGCAGTAGAACCAGAGGACAGTGTAGGTTGGACATGAGAAAGTACTCTTTCTCACAGAGGGTGATAAATGAATGGAATAAACTGCCAAATGGTTGTGTTAATGCTAATAATGTAAATATGTTTAAAAATAGAATTGACAGGTATCTGATAAGGGGGGCTACACACAGATGAGAAAATTGTTGGACTTTCTATAAGCCAATGGCTTCCTTGTCTACTTGCCATCTGGAACTTGTTGTTTGGGATGGCAATCTTGTTAAGATCTTGTTACAATGCGGCAATATGTACTTGGGCCACAAAATTTCACAAAAGCACAATAAGCCCCAGTGAAGACCATCTGTTATTTCCCAGTATCTCAAATGTAGTTCATAATCAAACTTTAGTTTTGAGAATACATCATGAAGATGACATATATTTGAGAAAATTTCTGGGAGAAGTTTTTTCTCAAAACAATATTGGATTGGCAGACCCATATTAACTAAATAGAGCGGGATCCTGATGACTGGGCAACCCAGGATCTCGTAACTCTTGCCCAGGTTTGCGCCCTGGAGAGGCTACTCCAGCCTCACTTCACAGTGTGGAACTAACACGGGAGACAGCAGTTACGAGTGATAAGCCCAACTCGATTGGCGTAGAGTACGGGCGCTACGGGTTGTCTCTGTGGGAGAGATCATCGTGTCTCACTGGTCAGCTACCGCCCGCCTAAGCTGGGCAGCCCCCAGCCAATAAGGTGCTGACTCACCAACATCTGCCTGCTTCAATGGGTGCTTGGAGCTTAGTGTTTAGGCACAACAAGCATATGGTAACACTGCACCAGGCAAACAACGAAAAACTAAGAAGTACCCAGCACTTCGCTTCGCAAGCTGGAATGTACGGACCATGTGTCCCGGTTTCTCAGATGACCTGCAACAGGTCAATGACAGCAGGAAAACAGCTATTATCGATAGGGAGCTAACCAGACTCGATGTCAGCATTGCAGCTCTCCAGGAAACCAGACTTGCCTCCAGCGGATGTCTCAAGGAAGAGAACTTCACCTTCTTCTGGAAAGGGAAGGAGCCCGAGGAACCCCGCTTGTACGGGGTTGGTTTTGCTGTCAAGAACTCTCTCCTTGATACAGTGGAGCCTCCCACTGGTGGCAACGAGCGCATTTTATCTATCCGTCTCGCCACTGCTGCAGGGTTTGCCCACATCTTCAGGATCTACGCCCCTACATTGGGAGCCTCTGAAGATATCAAGGACCATTTCTATGATGATGAGCTTGACAGCCTGATTGGCAAGATTTCCAAAGTTGAGCCGCTCATCCTTCTTGGCGACTTTAATGCCAGAGTAGGCTCAGACCATCAATCATGGCCGTCCTGCATTGGACACCACGGCACTGGGAGGATGACCGACAACGGACAAAGTTTATTGGAGCTATGCTCATTTCATAGTCTTTGCATCACCAACACCTTCTTCCAGTCAATGCGTCAGCAAAAAGTGTCGTGGAAGCATCCAAGGTCTCATAAATGGCATCAACTAGACCTCATCATCGCCAGACGCTCTGCTCTGAACAATGTCCTAGCAACACGTAGCTACCACAGTGCAGATTGTGATACAGACCATGCCATGGTGTGCAGTAAAGTGATACTCTCTCCGCGTAAGTTGCATCGCTCCAAGCCCACAGGTCGCACTCGCATCAATGTTGCTAGAACTGCAAACCCCAAACGAAGGGAGCAGTTTGTAGCCTCCCTTGAGCAGTCCCTTCAGGACTTTCCGGATCAGGACGCCACAGCAAGGTGGAACACCCTCAGTAATACCATCTACAATGCAGCGATAATTGCATTTGGCAAGAGAGAAAGACCAAACCAAGGCTGGTACAATGGTAACCTACACGTTATGGTACCCGTCATTGAAACCAAACGATAAGCCCTACTTGCATACAAACACAATCCATGCGAGAAGACACTGTCGGCTCTCAGATCTGCACGGAGCATCGCACAACGCACAGCAAGATGCTGTGCAAATGTCTACTGGCTGAAACTGTGCGGGAGTATCCAAAACTCAGCCGACTGCGGAAACATACGCGGCATGTACGATGGCATCAAGAAAGCCGTTGGCCCCACTGTAAGGAAGATGGCTCCACTGAAATCCACATCAGGAGAGATGCTCACAGACCTTGATAAACAGATGGAGCGATGGGTTGAACATTATTCAGAACTGTACTCCCGACAAACAGTCGTTACTAATGCTGCTCTCAATGCCATCAGGGACTTGCCTATGATGGAGGAGCTGGACAACGAGCCCACAGTCGAGGACCTCAGCAAAGCTATTGACTCCCTCTCTTGCGGCAAGGCACCAGGATGTGACAGCATACCGCCAGAAGTGATTAAGTGTGCGAAGCCTGCCTTACTACACCACCTACATCAACTGCTCTGTCTCTGCTGGAATGAAGGAACAGTCCCTCAAGAAATGCGGGATGCTACAATAGTCACCTTGTATAAAAACAAAGGCGACCGCAGTGACTGCAACAACTATAGGGGCATATCATTATTGAGCATTGTGGGGAAGGCCTTCGCTCGGGTCCTGCTAATCAGACTTCAGAAACTTGCTTCACGTGTCTACCCAGAATCCCAGTGTGGGTTCAGAGCAGGAAGATCCACCATAGATATGATCTTCTCAGTACGCCAGCTCCAGGAAAAGTGCAGAGAACAGGGAATGCCCCTCTACGTGGCGTTCATTGACTTAACCAAGGCCTTCGATCTTGTCAGCAGGAATCGACTCTTCCGCGTACTTGAGAAGATCGGCTGCCCTCCCAAGCTACGCAGCATGGTGGTCTCCTTCCATGAGAACATGAAGGGTACAGTTGTGTACGATGGTTCGACACCGGAGCCCTTCCCTGTCTGCAGCGGTGTCAAGCAAGGCTGTGTCCTTGCTCCAACATTGTTTGGGATCTTCTTCTCCCTCCTTCTGTCATATGCCTTCGACTCTTCCTCAGACGATATCTACCTGCACACCAGATCTGATGGGAAGCTGTTCAACCTAGCACGTCTGCGTGCCAAAACAAAGGTGACAGAGGTATACGTCAGGGAGATGCTGTTTGCAGATGATGCTGCGCTCACTGCCCACTCAGAAGAGGCCCTTCAGAGGCTGGTCGATCGCTTTGCACATGCCTCACAATCAGCCTGAAGAAGACGAACGTCATTGCACGGGATGCCAGCAAAGTCTCCTCCGTCAAGATCAATGACTACACCCTGGAGGTAGTAGAAGACTTCACCTACCTCGGGTCAAACATCTCTAACAACCTTTCGCTGGACAAGGAGATAAACAGACGCATCGGAAAAGCCGCATGCACTATGGCCAAGCTGACCAAAAGAGTATGGGAAAATAAGATGCTCACCGAGAACACCAAGATGAGAATCTACCAGGCCTGTGTGTTGGGCACCCTCCTCTATGGCAGCGAATCGTGGACCACATACATGTGCCAGGAGCGCCGCCTCAACACCCTCCACATGCGGTGCCTCAAGCGTATCCTCGGCATCACATGGCAGGATCGTATCCCCTACAGCGACATACTGGACTGTGCCAGGATCCGCAGCATGCACTCACTGCTGAGCCAGAAACGCCTGCGCTGGTTGGGCCATGTACGTCGCATGGAGGACGGCCGCTTGCCGAAAGACATCCTCTATGGACAACTCACCAGTGGCGCGAGGCCAGTGGGACGCCCAACCCTCAGATTCTAGGATGGCTGCAATCGTGACATGAACGCCTGTGACATCAGCCCCAAAGACTGGGAAGCAGTGGCCGAAGACCGCACTGCTTGGCGTCAGGTAACACGCAGAGGCATTGAAAGGGCAGATGAAAGGAGATACCAGCATGTGGCGGTAAAGAGGATGTGGCGAAAACAAAACGCAGCACTACCACCAATGTCATCCTGTTTCGTCTGCTTTGGCTGTGGAAAGGACTGCCACTCAAGAATCGGCCTTCACAGCCACAGTGGACGCTGCCAAAATTTGAAAATTTACAACAGGGTGCATCAGCATCGTCTCTACGAGACTATGCTCTGCCTATTATCAACTAAATAAAAAAAAACCTTGCCAAAGAATGGATGATAATGAAGATTTCATTTTATTTATTTTGTTTTATTTTGTGTATGATATGAATGCAGTTATGAGTAACTAACATGAGAAAAGAAAAATTTTTTTTTTAAATCAGTAAAGTACTTTCTGAGATGTGATTTTATTCATGATCTCATAAAATGAGAAAAAGTAAAAAAAAATCAGTAAATTAGTTTTTGAGACATGATATTGTTCATGATATCATGAGTAACTAAAATGAGAAAAAGTAAAAAAATAAGTAAAGTATTTTTTGAGATGTGATTTTGTTCATGATGTCATATACATGAACACCGAATATTATAGTCAACTCTTTATTTCTATACTCATATTTCAGCTCATTCTTTGCCGATTTATGGGTGTAACTAAATACACTTGATATGAATGATACTAGCTAAAAAAACATACAAATAAAACATTAATTTATTTCAAGTATCTATGTTATTTGGCACTTTTCATGAGAATTGCCGATAAACCACATGGTGAAATCGTTTGATAAAATCGTATAAGATTCTCCAAATATCATTATGTAAGTAATCACTTAACAGCCTAATTTCAGTCATCGAGTAGTTTCAATGAACTATAAATCCATATATATGAACAAAACCCAGATGTGGTAAAATAATACATATCCATCAACAATAAAAACTGGACGTACTTGATTGGCAGTTAGTCCCTACAAAGCCAGCAACACAGGTGCACCTGTATCCACTTTCTTCATCCTTACAAGAGCCACCGTTTTGACAAGTGTCTCTGGCACACTTGCTCACACTTGCTTCTACGATTCAAATATGACTACAATTAAGGGTACATTCTTCGAAGCTCTATCCACCCTACAACCAACCAAACTACCTCAAAGCAGTCCAATCCACCCTACAGCAGTCCAATCCACACAACAGCAGTCCTATCCACCCTACATACATACAATCCACCTTATAACAGTCCAATCCACCCTACAACCAACCAATCTACCTCAAAATAGTCCAATCCAACCTACAGCAGTCCAATCCACACAATAGCAGTCCTATCCACCCTACAAACATACAATCCACCTTATAACAGTCCAATCCACCCTACAACCAACCAATCTACCTCAAAGTAGTCCAATCCACACAATAGCAGTCCTATCCACCTTACAGACATACAATCCACCTTATAACAGCCCAATCCACCCTACAACCAACCAATCTACCTCGAAGTAGTCCAATCCACCCTACAGCAGTCCAATCCACACAATAGCAGTCCTATACAATCCACCCTACAACCAATCAATCTACCTCAAAGTAGTCCAATCCACCCTACAGCAGTCCAATCCACGCAATAGCAGTCCTATCCACCCTACAGACATACAATCCTCCTTATAACATTCCAATCCACCCTACAACCAACCAATCGACCTCAAAGTAGTCCAATCCACCTTATAACAGTCCAATCCACCCTACAGACATACAATCCACCTTATAACAATCCTATCCACCCTACAGCCAACAATCCACCTACAACAGTCTAATCCATTCTACAGCAGTCCAATTCACCCTACAACAGTCTAATCCGCCCTACAGCCATCCAAGCCACACTACAACCAACCAATCCAACCTATAGCCATCCAAACTACCCAACACCCATCCCATCTACCTCAAAGCAATCCAATGCACATCCATCCAAGTCACATCCTACAGCCACCAAAACCACACTACAACCATCCAATCAATTGTACAACCATCAATCCACCATGCAGCCATCCAATCCACACAATATTCAAATCCACCCTACAGCCATCCAATCCATCCTTCAGTCATACAAGCCCTTGTGGTATAGCATGGTATTACATTGTATACCATGGTATTCCACGGTAAACCATGGTACATTCATATGTTGTGTACGGTAACATATGGTATACCATGGTTTACCTGTTTGAAAACACCATTGTATTTTACCACGACTTACCTTTTTTAAAACACTATGTTATACCATGGTTTCCATGGGGCATCATGGTATTTTGCCATGGTATGCCATGGTCTACCTGTTTCAAAACACTATGGTATACCATTGGTTATTACCATGGGGGTATGATGGTATAATTTCATAAGGGTTGTACGGAAATATTTTTAATGTTGCATACAAGAGATGCCACCATTCCATCCCGTGGAGGACATGGTTCTATAAAAAAGACTTTATCACTGGTCACTCCTAGGGTTCAACATTAAAAAGTTCATCTAGGTAAAAACACTCATTGTCAAATACCACACTCTTGTTTAGTTTCAAATCAATAATATCCCAAACTACATTTTAATGCCAGTTATGCTTTGTGTATCATTTAGGATATGTCCAAATAAATATACCACTGCTACACCATGGTCACTTTATAGTCTTAGCAGTAATTTTTGTGCGGCATTAAACGAAAAAGCAGAGGCATATGCACTTGTGTAAATATTTTGAATGGTACATGCAATTTCAAGAGAAAGCATCCTACAGAACTTGGAGGATATAATTCTAAAAAAAGACAAGTGATTCGTTTCAACAGAAGTCATCATACTTACGTGTGGTGAATTGAGCTGCCACTTTTGTACTTTCCAAGGTTCCACTAAGAGCGTACAACTCTACTGTGTACTTTATGGCAGGCATCAAACCGGTGAATTCCGCTGTTGTTATTTCCTTGACGGTTGTTTTTGTCTCAATCTCAGTGTCCTCTCCCAATAATTTCACTTTGAATCCTGTCCAATCCCCTGACGAGGGAGCGTCCCACTTCACCTTAATTGAACTCGTAGTAGCGGAATCCAGTGCCAAGTTTTCAGCAATTTTGGGTTTTGTCGCTGTGTGAAACATAATAAGTCTTTAATGTACATACCTAAGTAATATGTTATGATGCTCTAATAATAAAGACCCATAATTTTATAACATTTTATTTAATTAATTAATAGTTTCCGCAATTTTTGCTATAGAAATATGTTGAAAACATGATGCAATAATAATCCAACGCCAAATTCTGAGCAACTTCCAGTTTTGTCGCTGTGTGAAACATAAGCAGAAATCAGGTTTCTCTTATATAAGAAAGTAACATGTTGCAATATACAGTCGCGCCTCGTTATAACGCGCCCCGTTATTACGCGGATTCGGATATAACGCGGTCGGTCGTGGAGCCCGAATTTCTGCCGCCAGAGGAAAATGACAAATGGGCCCGCTTAAACCTACTTAGAATTGCTTTGACAATTCTCAAGAAACATTAGGTGAACAATGTCAGTGAATGAGTATCAACGTGTTGTTTGTTTTGCGCTGCTGCCGACATCAATCGCTGTCGCTGGCTTCGCTTCGACGGTTTGTAAATTGCAATCGAGATTCACAAATATGCCTCGCGTAAGAATCAGCTAAACCATTTTAAATGCATTTAACATGCAGTACCAACATAACACTTGGGTGAAATTACATGCTTCCGTTACATCGTAAATTTAATCGTTTTCGCGACACGAAACCAACATGCCAAATTCCTAACCCAACGCTCTACCGGTGGCGAAAATACGAATTCGCCATCCGCATATCAAATGATGAATCGATGTTAAGTGGTGCATAATAAATTTATGCTTCGGTCGAGATCGGTTGAAAGACGAAGTGAAACAATTATTAATTCTACCTATTATGTTTTTCTGTGTTTTATCAGCTTGCATACTACGTTTGTCAAATCATATATGTTTTCGGCTGCTCAGGTCCAGGTTATTATTTTCAATTCGTAGGCCTGTTGGTCCAGTACATCATCATCGTAGTAGATCTATTCCATAACGGTATACGTACATGTGTTTTATTCAGTTCAAGAGTCCAGAGGGTGTGACATTTAAAAATAATACACGTTGATGCTAGTATACACGTTTAATAAGTTCCATAAACTGCATATTGCCGTATAAGACAATGCTGCAAGCACACGGGGCTTCGACAGGGTTCATGGACTTAGTGTGGCGGTCGCTGTTGTTTAGTAGCTCCCTGGTGGCAGATATGAGAACACCTAATGCGCCTCGCTTACAGCACAGTCCGAAGTCGTGGACCCCGACTACCGCGTTATAACGAGGCGTGACTGTATTGTAAAGTATACTTAAATACCAACTACATATCAAATGTTTATATAAGAGCAATTCTAAAAAAAATTATATCTAATGTAATATGTTGTTATGATGCTGTAATAATAAAGACATACATATGAAAAAATAAAAAAAAAATGTTACACCCAATGTTGTTGGCCATAGAAATACGTTGAAAACGTGACGAAAAAAAATTATGTATACTGTCAGCATTATATATAATATATATAATACATGTGTGGTAAAATATTATTAAATAAAGTGTTTAAGCGCAAGAATTATTTTAGTGTTATAAGAATTGGAGGTGTCATGAAAATGACGCAAAATTGACGTGTCCAAAACTGTAGCCTGATATCCAGTCCTTGGGACTATTACAAATTCATATTTCAGCATTTGCTTAAACTTTATTAATTTCTGAATATCGTAAAACAAATAGAAATTAATTACCTAAAACGGTTCTAATTTTAAATCCATTTGAAACTATATTTTTGGCAAGAAATATACTAAACTAAATCTGTGGAAAATCAAGTATGAAAATATCCAACTTTCAAAGATTTGTATATGACTTTTGAGCCAGACTTATCTCAAAGACATACCGTATTCAACATAATAAGTGCACAGTTCACTTGAAAAATTTTAATGAGTAAGTTCTTATTCGTACACCAAAATTATTTTCTCTAGACAACAAGGTAACTGTTTAGCACTAGTGGTGTCATTTGGTGACTAGAGTAGAAAACTGAAAAGTGGTGTCAACAGTTTAACACCACATGGCAACACTATTCAGTTGTTCCACACTAGTCAAATTACAATAATTATGGATCTTACTGATTAAAAAGGGGATGTACGCTAATTAGGACATATACACTTAATAGAACGAATATGATATCTGGTATCCCCAAAGTTTCAGAAAAGAAAGCACTTTAGAATACAACAGATTTAACAAGATTTAACAAGACTGCCATCTCGAACAACAAGTTCCAGATGGCAAGTGGACAAGGAAGCCATTGGCTTATCGAGAGTCCAACAATTTTCTCATCTATGTGTAGCCCGCCCTTATCAGATATCTGTCAATTCTATTTTTAAACATATTCACACTACTAGCATTAACACAATCATTTGGCAGTTTGTTCCATTCATTTATCACCCTCTGTGAGAAAGAGTACTTTCTCATGTCCAACCTACACTGTTCCTTAACTAAAGCTGCTTTGTGTCCTCTGGTTCTACTGCCTTCTTTAAGTTTGAAGAACATATTCCTATCAACATCCTCATAACCGTTCACTATTTTAAACACTTCTATTTGGTCTCCTCTTAGTCTCCTGGTCTCTAGTGTTGTCAAACCACATTGTAATAAGCGACTTTCGTAACTAAGGTCTCTTAATTCTGGAATCATCTTAGTTGCTTTTAGTTGTATTCTTTCTAGCTTATCTATGTCTTTTTTACGATATGGCCTCCATGCTTGAATACAATATTCCAAATGTGGTCTAACTATTGCTTTGTACAGGGGTACAATTAGATGTTTCTCCTTATACGTGATAGTTCTCCTAATTAGGCCTAGAATTTGATTTCCTTTCGAAGCAGCAATCCCACATTGCTCTGAAACTTTCATGTCAGCATTAAATGTTACTCCTAAATCCTTTTCTTGTGTGGTTCTACCTAGTACAGCATCCCCCATTTTATATTCTTCGTCCATATTTCCATGTTCTATGTGTATACATTTACACTTCCCAAAATTGAATAACATTTGCCATTTTTCTGACCATTTAACTAATTTTTCTAGATCATCCTGTAAACTTTGTTTATCTGTATCATTAGTAACCTTTCTGAATACTTTTGTGTCATCTGCAAATTTGAGTACTTTGCTAGATATGTCATCCTCCAAATCATTTATATATATTAAAAACAGTATAGGGCCTAACACTGATCCCTGTGGTACCCCACTCAAAACAGATTTCCAGTTTGAAATCTTACCATCTACTATTACTCTCTGTCTTCTGTGTGTAAGCCACTTTTCTATCCAGTTGATTACATCATTGCCTATACCATGGGCTTTTAGTTTAAGTAACAATCTTTGATGTGGCACTTTATCGAAAGCTTTCTGAAAATCTAAGTAGACAACATCCACTGGTGACCCGTCATCTACCCACTTTGTAATTTCTTCTAAAAAACATAAGAGATTGGTTAGACATGACCTTGCTTTTAGGAATCCATGTTGAGATGTATTTATTAATTTATGTTTTATGAGAAATTCCACCATGTGGTCTCTAATTAATGTTTCAAGTAATTTACATACAACTGATGTTAAACTCACTGGTCTGTAATTTTCTGGCTTCTTCCTCGATCCCTTCTTAAACAGCGGCGTAATGTTTGCTTCTTTCCATTCTGAAGGAACTATTCCTTCTTCTAGTGACAAGTTAAATAAGTTTGCAAGTGGTGTACTAATTTGATCAACAATTTCCTTTAGCAGTTTTGGTGGTATCCCATCAACTCCAGGTGATTTATTATCTTTCATCTTCTTAATTTTCTTTGCTATCATTTCAGGAGTTACAAATAACTGCCCTAAATATTCTGATGTATTGCCCTCAAATTTAGTCAATGGAACTGGAAGTGAGCTGATATCTTCTGTGGTAAAAACTGAGCTGAAATACTCATTCAGGACCTCTGCCATTTGGAACCCATCTGAAATTATGTTTTCACTGTTGCTTTCCAGTGATCCGACCTTATCTCGAACTTTCTGTTTACTCCTTACATAAGCATAGAAACTCTTGCTGTCATTTTTTATATTACCTGCCAATTTTTGTTCAAAGGTTCTTTTAGATTTTCTAATTTCAGTAGTAGCTAGGTTAAGTGCCTCTTTGTAGTTGGTGTAGTCTTCTACATTTCCAGTGTGTTTATAGACCTTCCACAGCATCTGTTTGTGAGCAATTTTTCTAATAGCTTCTTTTGACACGTGTTTTTTCCTGGATCTTTTCCCTTGTTTTCTTAATGGAATAAATTTCTCAATAATGCCCTCAATCTCATATTTTAAACAAGTCCAGCATTCTGTTGCTGTCTTGTTCTTCAGCAAATTATTCCAATCTATATTTGCTAGATATGTTCTCATCACTTTATATCTGCCTTTGTTGAAATTTCTCCTCCATTGTTTTTTATATGTATTCCCTGTTTTTACTTTTATATTAAAATGGATTTGGTTATGGTCACTTGAACCCAAAGGTTCGTGTACTTTAACATTGTCAACTAATTCATTTTGAGAAGACAAAATTAAATCTAACACATTCCCACCTCTGGTTGGTTCCAAGACATGTTGAGTAAGGAAACAATCCTGTGTTAGAAGTAGAAACTGATGGTCGTCACCTCCAGCACTCTCTAATGATTCCCATTGTATATGGCTATGGTTAAAATCACCCATTATAACACATTCTCCCTTGCTCACCTCCCTTATCGCCTTTTGTAATTTTACATCTTCCTCTTGTCCTATGTTAGGACTACGATAAACTACTCCTATTGTTAATGTTGAGTTCCTGGTAACTATGTTACACCAAATTGCTTCCACACTATCTGCTTCACTTTTCAGTGTAATTTCATATGCTTGGATAGATTCTTTAATATACAAAATTACTCCACCTCCCCTTCTTTCTCGTCTATCCTTCCTAAACATTACATAGCCTGTCAGTGCTAACTCAGCATCTACTATATCTTCATTTGCCCATGATTCTGTGATGCCTATTACATGAGGATCAATATCTGCTACCATAATGTCTAACTCACTTTTTTATTTACTATGCTCCTGGCATTTAAGCATACACATTTAAGTTCATTGTCTGAAATTATTGGTGAACATTTCTTTGGATGTGTATTTGTAGTAGTACTCCTTTGAGTTTTCTCTGTCAGTTCCCCCTGCGCATCTAGTTTAAATAATCTATGGTACCTGTGCCCTCGTCGACAACTCTGACAAACTCACACGCAAGAACTGCAGCGCCCTTCCCTGTCAGATGAAGTCCATCTCTCATGAAAAAGTCACCTCTTCCCACAAAGTTTAACCACATGTCTACGAAGCCTACTCCCTCCTCCATACATACCTTCTGTACCTGTGTGTTGATCGCCATCCTTCTACAGTTCCTATATTCCTCACCCCTGCCTCCCATTATTGGTAATATCCCGACAATACGATCTGCCCAACTCGTGCCTCTCTAAGTGTCTTGATCAACCTCCTGTACTTACCAATGATGGCTGACGTTCCCTCCTTATCTGCATTGTTCGTTCCCACATGCACGAGAACAGCACCTCCCGTGCCACCACCCATGACCTGTCCTGCCTTCTCTGCTATATCCTCTACTTTTGCCCCTGGTAGGCATACTGTTATGTCATCTCCTCTATTTACAATTTTATCCACTTTCCTAATGATGGAATCCCCATAAATACCGGGCTTTCCTCGCTTTCCCCTGTGATACTACATCGGCAAAGCTCCTTTCCTGTTGCACACTACTAGTATGCCCCCTTTCTCTCCTATCATCAACCTTTACCGTCTTACCACCTGGCAATCCCTCTCCACTCACCCGCTTACCTCTCTTTTGTTGCATTCTTTGCCTTCTGTCATCTTTCTTCTTCTTACCAGCTTTCTCCCTCACATTGCCACTGCTCTCCTTGTTCTCCTCGGTCTCACCACCTCTGCTCTCCTCGGTCTCACCACCTCTGCTCTCCTCGGTCTCACCACCTCTGCTCTCCTCGGTCTCACCACCTCTGCTCTCCTCGGTCTCACCACCTCTGCTCTCGTCATTCTCACCACCTCTGTTCACTTCTGTCTCACCCTGCCCTGTCATCATCAAAATCATACGCCTTAGCTCAATCACCTGCTCCTGCAGATATTTCACTGTAGTACACCCCCTACACACGAAATGGAAATCATCCGCCTGCACCTCCGCCCACGAATTTACACACCCGGACTTTGCAAAGTCTATCCAGCTGTCGCAGCTAGAACATATCAAATTACGTTTTGCCTTTACTTGGCGTTTGCACGGCGCCATGTTAGAAATTAAATTTGTATTTGTTTATAATCCGTTTATAATCAATTTATACTAGGTAGTCTTCACAAAGACTGTTTTTGTGTTGTAATACACACTTTATAGTATGTTACTTATGTCTTAATTAAATTTACAGCTACTACCTTGCAACTTACTTTCTATGTAACAGCTGACTAACAAAACGTAATATCGCTCGCGCTAACGAAATTTCAGTGACCTTATTTAAATAACACTGAATTACTACCTACGGCTAACTTTTAACAATAGATGTTGCTAAAACAAAATATTCAGGTTTTCAATATTTAATATGTACTAAATTATTTACAATAATATTATGTCTCGTATTATGTACCCAATCAACTGAAAACAAAAACCCTTAATTATCGCTCGCGCTACCGAGTCCTCGGAGACCTACGATATAAACTACCCTAAATTACTTCTACAGCTAAATTTTAACAGCAACTATTGACTAAACAAGGACTCTTGTAAGTTTATGTTTAATATACACGCAATAATAATACTTATCCGATCAATATTCCACGCTTTAGACAAATATAAAATCCACCAAATTCAATCCCGTGTTCTCCTCAAGATTTCCAAGATGCATACTTCAACAGGCTTGGTAGGATAAGATACAAAACTAGATATTGTATCAAAAGATACCAAGCTGCAACCAATATATAAAGTGTGTATCACTGTATCACTGAACTTGTTGTGCTGGGGTATGTCAATGTGGATAGCAATGAAAGTGAAAGCATTGTATGCACCAACTTCCTAGGCTTTTATACGTTTATAAATGTTCGGTAAAAGGTGAAAATAAACGATCTTAATTGCAAAATTAATTTATAGAGGTTTGTAGGAGTATTAATTAAATTACAATGAAGCTGATTTGAGTGGAAATCATAAATTTTATGTTTTAAACTTTTTAATTTGTGTTGGTCTGCTCAAGCCACATTTGTACAAAATTGCCATCTCCGACTTATGTGTTTCCTGCATGTAGGGTGCGGAACATGCGTACTTTATGAAAAAATTAATTAAGAGTGAGTAAAATTCATTTTTGAACCATGGGTAGTACCCGTTTTTGCACGTAAATTACCGGTGTCATGATTTTGGCAAAGTCTGAAGTCCCTGTAGTAAGACGAAGTATCAACGGAATAATGTTCACATTGATTAAAAAGTTCTTTTTAATTTCACAGTTGACCGAGATCAAATCATAAATTCGCCGGGGAAACAAATTCAGTCATTTTCCGCACTTTCAGTTGTTTACGCACCTCTCTCTGTAATGTTGCCCAGTATTGTGTTAGAGCACAAATACAGTAAAACCTGTCTTCAGCGACCACTCAGTTGACTGTGGTCGTTAATGACAGGTGGTCGTTAATGACAGGTGGTCGTTAATGACAGGTAGTCGTTGTGATGTGGTCGTTGATAGCAGGTAGATGTTGATGGCAGGTGGTTGTTAAATACAGGTGGTCGTAAATGGCTGGTGCCTGTTAATGAAAGGTCGTTAAGGGCAGGTGGTCAAATGTTAGAATGCCACAAGTTTGATATTAAGGCTGTAGCTGTTCTAGTACAATTTTTATGCATCACAAGGATGTGAAATACTCCAATTTATGCGCAATTCTCTTACACCCTAAGACCCTCCGATTTACGCACTATTCTCTGAGGCTCCGTGACCCACCAGTTTACGCATAAATCTGCATTTCCATTTCAGAAACTTAACACGTATGCACATTATGTCGCCTGCCATTTGAATTGTGCGTAATAGTGCGATACCGGTTTTGATTGCACTGGACGTCACATCTTGAAGGACAGTGTATATCACCATTGACTTCAGTATCAGTAGTAATTACATACCCATGTAATCTAATATATAAAGCAAAGTGTCTGTCTGTCTGGCAGGTGTTTGTTAATGAAAGGTGGTCTTTAAGGGCAGGTGGTCATTACATACAGATACATGCAAGTATGCACGCCAACACACACACACCTGGACACGGCTTCAAATCATCGCAATTCTGACTGTCCTTGTCTGCACCTGGGCATTCCTGCCCACCGTTGGCTGGTTTTGGTGAATCACACACTCGACTCCTGTGTTGGGTGGCGCTATCTCCACACGACACACTACACTCGCCCCAGGGTGACCAGGCACCCCAACCTCCATCCACTGCAAACACACATGTAGGCTTCAAATCAAATAATACACACTTATTGAACTCGTTGCTTCAGAATGTTGTATTGGGCTCGTGAGCTTGTGAGCCAACTACAACATTCCAAAGCAATGAATGCATAACATCAATTATCGTTCAATAAGGCATTAATTTTATGATATGGGTTCATAACTAACATTTTAACACAGATAATGTAAAAGAACAGTAATTTACACATTATATGGCACGCGCCATTTGAATTAATTGTGCATAACAGTGAGATACCGGTTTTTATTTCACTGGACGTCACACCATGCATGACAGCAAATATCATTGGACGTCACACCATGCAGGACAGCAAATATCATTGGACGTCACACCAAGCAGGACAGCGAATATCACTGGACGTCACACCATGCAGGACAGCGAATATCACTGGACGTCACACCATGCAGGACAGCGAATATCATTGGACGTCACACCATGCAGGACAGCGAATATCACTAGATGTCACACCATGCAGGATAGCGAATATCATTGGACGTCACACCATGCAGGACAGCGAATATCAAAGTAGACTTCAGTATCAGTAGCAATTAAATACCCATGTAATTTAATATATAAAGTGAAGTGTCTGTCTGTCTGACAGGTGTTTGTTAATGAAAGGTGGTCGTTAAGGGCAGGTGGTCGTTACATACAGATACATGAATGTATGCACGCCCACACACACACCTGGACATGGCTTCAAATCATCGCAATTCTGACTGTCACTGTCTGCACCTGGGCATTCCTGCCCGCCGTTAGCTGGTTTTGGTGAATCACACACTCGACTCCTGTGTTGGGTGGCATTATCTCCACATGACACACTACAGTCGCCCCAGGGTGACCAGGCACTCCAACCCCCATCCACTGCAAACACACATGTAGGTTTCAAATCAAATAATACACACTTATTGAACTCGTTGCTTCAGAACGTTGTATTGGGCTCGTGATTTTATTAATTTTATTATATGGGTTCATAACTAACATTTTAACACTAATAATGTAAAAGAACAGTAATTTGCACATTCGTACATGTTAAGTCACCTGGAATCGCAGGGAGACTCCCAGAAATCTATCAAATCTCTCGGTCTCCCGCACGGGAGAACAAATCTCCCGGATTTCTAATGAAACAACAATTATTTTGTTGTCGCCTCAGTTAACAAAAAATCGTCAATCCCTCCTTTTACTTGTCCACAACAATACCAAGGGTTATTTCAACCAAGTTTTGTGCAGACTAATCAATGGAAGCTTGGCTAATCAGTATTCTTATGCCTTGCATGTTGCATTGTTTGTAATATGCGTTAAACAAACAATCCCCCATTATTGCTCACCGATGTACAATCTGTTTAATGATGCCCATCAATACATCCCCACTTTATACGAGTTCTATTTAATTAATATATGTTTGCTAATTGTCAAAATCTGAGAACATCATGAACGAAAAAATTTATTTTAAAATAGGTTTCACAAATAAAAAAATGCCTCCGTCATCCAGGATCAAACTTTGAAAAAAAGAAAATGCTTCAGTTCTAGCCCTGCCACTAAATATTATGTTAGCTGTAAATAAATAAAATATGTAGGCTACTGCCAGTCAGGTAAGGGATTTTTGTTTTGTACGGTAATATATTTCAGGAGTAGAAGCACTTGTTTTATTCGTAGACCATACAGTAGTAAACATGTTACTTTATCATTACTAGTCCACAAGGACATCTTCGACTGCCACAATGTTTATATTAAAGCTGAAGCTGAGCCAATGTAATTTTATGCATGGCAAGGCCGTGAAATACTCCAATTTATGCGTAATTCTCTTATACCCCGAGACCCTCCAACTTACGCATTTTTCTTTGAGGCTCCGAGACCCTCTGATTTACCCATAAATTTACTGCACTTGCATTTCTGAAACTTGACATGTATGCACATTATGTGGCATGCACCATTTGAATTAATTGTGCCTAACAGTGCGATACCGGTTTTGATTGCACTGGACGTCACACCATGCAGGACAGCGAATATCACTGGACGTCACACCATGCAGGACAGCAAATATCACTGGACGTCACACCATGCAGGAAGCGTATATCAACGTAGACTTCAGTATCACGTAGCAATTAAGTACCCATGTAATCTAATATATAAAGTAAAGTGTCTCTCTGTCTGACAGGTGTTTATTAAGGAAAGGTGGCCGTTAAGGGCAGGTGGTCGTTACATACAGATACGTGCATGTATGCATGCCCACACACACACCTGGACATGGCTTCAAATCATCGCAATTCTGACTGTCCTTGTCTGCACCTGGGCATTCCTGCCCGCCGTTGGCTGGTTTTGGTGAATCACACACTCGACTCCTGTGTTTGGTGACGTTATCTCCACACGACACACTACAGTCGCCCCACGGTGACCAGGCACTCCAACCCCCATCCACTACAAACACACATGTAGGCTTCAAATCAAATAATACACACTTATTGAACTCGTTGCTTCAGAATGTTGTATTGGGCTCGTGAGCTTGTGAGCCAACTACAACATTCCAAAGCAATGAATGCATAACATCAATTATCTTTTAATAAGGCATTAATTTTATTATATGGGTTCATAACTAACATTTTAACACTAATAATGTAAAAGAACAGTAATTTACACATTCGTACATGTTAAGTCTCCCGAAATCGCTGGGAGACTCCCAGAAATTTATCAAATCTCTCGATCTCCCGCACGGGAGAACAAATCTCCCGGATTTCTAATGAAACAACAAATATTTTGGTGTTGCTCAGTTAACAAAAAATCGTCAATCCCTCCTTTTACTTGTCCACAACAACACCAAGGGTTATTTCAACCAAGTTTTGTGCAGACTAATCAATGGAAGCTTGGCTAATCAGTATTCTTATGCCTTGCATGTTGCATTGTTTGTAATATGCGTTAAACAAACAATCCCACATTATCGCTCATCGATGTACAATCTGTTTAATGATGCCCATCAATACATCCCCACTTTATACAAGATTTATATATACTGTCAAAATCTGAGAACATTATGAATGAAAAAAATTATTTTAAAATTGGTTTCACAAATAAAAAATGCCTTCGTCATCCAGGATTAAACTTTGAAAAAAGAAAATGCTTCAGTTCTAGCCCTGCCACTAATTATTATGTTAGCTGTTTATGTAATAAAATATATAGGCTACTGCCAGTCAGGTAAGGGATTTTTGTTTTGTACGGTAATATATTTCAGGAGTAGAACTTGTTTTATTCGTAGACCATACAGTAGTAAACATGTTACTTTATCATTACTAGTCCACAAGGACATCTTCGACTGCCACAATGTTTATATTAAAGCTGAAGCTGAGCTAATGTAATTTTATGCATGGCGAGGCTGTGAAATACTCCAATTTATGCGTAATTCTCTTATACCCCGAGACCCTCCAACTTACGCATTTTTCTTTGAGGCTCCGAGACCCTCTGATTTACCCATAAATTTACTGCACTTGCATTTCTGAAACTTGACATGTATGCACATTATGTGGCATGCACCATTTGAATTAATTGTTCCTAACAGTGCGATACCGGTTTTGATTGCACTGGACGTCACACCATGCAGGACTGCGAATATCACTGGACGTCACACCATGCAGGACAGCAAATATCACTGGACGTCACACCATGCAGGACAGCGAATATCACTGGACGTCACACCATGCAGGAAGCGAATTGAACTGTAGACTTTAGTATCAGTAACAATTATGTTCCCAATGTAATCAAACATATAAAGTAAAGTGTCTCTCTGTCTGACAGGTGTTTATTAATGAAAGGAGGGCGTTAAGGGCAGGTGGTCGTTACATACAGATACGTGCATGTATGCATGCCCACACACACACCTGGACATGGCTTCAAATCATCGCAATTCTGACTGTCATTTTCTGCACCTGGGCATTCCTGCCCGCCATTGGCTGGTTTTGGTGACTCACACACTCGACTCCTGTGTTGGGTGGCGTTATCTCCACACGACACACTACAGTCGCCCCACGGTGACCAGGCACCCCAACCCCCATCCACTGCAAACACACATGTAGGCTTCAAATCAAATAATACACACTTATTGAACTCGTTGCTTCAGAACGCTGTATTGGGCTCGTGAGCTTGTGAGCCCACTATAACATTCCAAAGCAATGAATGCATAAAAAAAATTAACATCAATTATCGTTCAATAAGGCATTAATTTTACTATATGGGTTCATAACTAGCATTTTAACACTAATAATGTAAAAGAACAGTAATTTACACATTCATACATGTTAAGCATCCCGGAATTGCTGGGAGACTCCTGGAAATCTATCAAATCTCCCGGATTTCTAATGAAACAAAAAATGTTTGTGTGGCCTCAGTTAAAATATCGTCAATCCCTCTTTTTACTTACGTCCACAACAACACCAAGGGTTATTTCAATCAAGTTTTGTGCAAACTAAACAATAGAGGCTTGGCTAATCAGTATTCTTGTGCCTTGCATGTTGCATTGCTTATGTGTTAAATGAACAACCCCCATTATCGCTCATTGATGTACAATCTGTTAAATGACGCCCATCAATACAGTCCCCAGCAGCATCAATGTCTCCAACCTCGGAGATGATTCGGGTCCTAGACTACACGTAGGAGGTGCTAAGAATCCCTGGGTCAAGAAGAATCACCAGAAGAAAGAAGAAGAAACACCAGCAGAAAGAAATACTGAAAATTGCAACGTACAATGTAAGAACCCTATCAAAAGACAAACATGCCCAAGAACTGGAGGAAGAACTCAAAGAAACGAACGTCAAATGGGATGTGATAGGGCTTGGAGAAATAAGAAGAAAAGAAGAAGGCTTTACCACCCTGCAGAGTGGCCACCTGCTATACCATTGTAAGGCGAACAACGGACAAGCGGGAGTGGGCTTCCTCATAAACAAGAAATGGACAGACGACATAACAAGGGTTAATAACATTAGCCCTAGAGTAGCAGAACTTGTTCTACGCATAACAACACGATACCAACAGAAAATAGTTCAAGTATATACTCCCACGACATCATACTCAGAAGATGAAATAAACATCTTCTACAATGACATCGATCAAATCGTGGAAAATCCAAGCTACTATACAATAGTGATGGGAGACTTCAACGCCAAAGTGGGTGTAAGAACAAACCCATCCGAAACAGCGACAGGAAGTTTCGGCCTAGGAAAGAGGAACGAACGAGGTGATGCCTTAATAGAGAGGACAACATCAAAGGATTACAAGATCATTCATGAATACGCTATTCCATAAGAACATTGAGAGGAGATGGACATGGAGAAGCCCAGACAGAAAAACGAAGAATGAAATTGACTACATCATGACTGACAAGCCGAACATGATCACAAATGTAAGAGTCATAAACCGCATAAACATTGGAAGCGACCATAGAATGTTGATGAGCAACATCAGATTAGACACGAAAGCAGAAAGGAAGAAGCTGCTAAGAAAAAGGAAACCACCAAAATTCGACACTAGAGAAATTGGAATTAAAAAGAATGAATTCCAACTCGAACTGAAAAACAGGTTCACTGCTCTACAAGAACTGGACGATATCGACACTCTAAATGAAAACATTACAGAAATGATCCAACAGACGGCGACAAACACAGCCAAACAAAACACCAAATGGGACAATTCTAGATTATCAACTCCAACAAGAGCACTAATGAAAAAACGTAGAAAAATGGTAAAGAACACCACTAGGGACTGCATAGGGTACACAGAGATATGCAAGACCCTCAAAAAGAAGAGACGCCGTATGAAAAACAATAGAGACATCAACGAGCTTGAACAAGGTCAGAAGAACACACATCCTAGGCCAAAATAGATTGATAACACTCTTAGACAATCAGGGCAGAGAAATCCAAGACAAGGATAAGATCTTAGAACGAACAGAAGAGCTTTACACCGAACTTTATGACAGCGACCAAACTGTAACAATACTCACAGCCCAAGAGAAGTACTATCACTAACAACATTGGAAGTAGAAGCTGGGCTAAAGAAGATGAAAAATGGGAAGGTAACAGGAAATAACTAGGTCAACATTAAAACATTGAAGGCAGGAGAGGATATGATCGCCAGAGCCTTAGCAAAGCTGTATATAAAACGCATATCAGAAAGACGAATATCCACTACCTGGAAAAATGCAAAGAAGGTGATAATCTTCAAAAAAGGCAACTAAAAAGACATAAAGAACTATAGGCCAATATGCTTGCTATCGAACATCTACAAGCTATTCACGAAGATTCTAACAGCCAGACTGATGAGAATGCTAGACGATAATCAACCCAGAGAACAGACAGGATTCAGAGGCGGGTACTCAACAACAGATCACATCCATGTCATAAATCAAATGAAGGAGAAGTGACGCGAATTCAACATACCACTCTGTATAGCATTCATTGACTATGAGAAGGCCTTCGACTCGGTACAAACCCAGACAATACTGTCTTCACTCCAAGACCAAGGGATAGAAGATGCATAAATTCAACTCATGAAAGATATATACACAGAAAGCTCTGTATATCTTGACAAAGAGAGTGAGAAAATAAACATCAAAAGAGGAGTGCGACAGGGGGATACCATCTCAACTAAACTATTCACGTCAACTCTTGAAAGTATCTTCAGAAGACTGAATTGGGAGAACAAAGGCCTGAAAATAGATAGAGAATATCTTAACCATCTCCGTTTCGCAGACGATATCTTCCTGTGCACCTAAACACCACAAGAACTAGAAATGATGCTACAAGAACTATGCGAAGAAAGTAGCCTAATCGGCTTGAGGATGAACATTTCAAAAGAAAAAGTAATGGTGGATAACAACACCCCAATATACGTTAATAACACTCAGATAGAGAATGTGGAGAGTTATGTATACCTAGGCCAACGCTTCAGCCTTAGGGACAAGAACCAAGACAAGGAAATCCTATGACGAATTAGAGCCGGCTGGACAGTATATGCAAAACATCGCAATATCTTCAAAAGTAACTTTGCTATCTGCCTAAAAAGAAAGGTTTACAACTCATGTGTACTGCCAGCTATGACATACGGTGCTGAAACATGGTCACTCACAAAACAAGCTCAGAAGAAACTAACGGCCGCGCAGAAAAAAATGGAGAGGAGTATGCTTAATATAACATACCATGACAGAAAGACAAACACCTGGGTGAGAGCAAAGACAGGAGTCACAAACGAGATAAAAACAACCAGAAGAATGAAGTGGTCTTGGGCTGGACACATCAGTCGACTCAAAGACGACAGATCGACAAAGCGCATTACCACCTGGAGACCGAACAGAAGGAAGAGATTACGAGGAAGACCAGCAAAACGATGGAGAGACGAATTGGATGAGTAGTGGAATGAAACCACCTGGCAGAGAACAGCGCAAGATAAGCAAACTTGGAAACAACATACTGAGGCCTGAGCCATATCCACGGGACAATATGGCTGATATATAGATAGAACCATTTGTTTTATTCTTAGACCATACGAGTAATAAACATGTATTTCCATTTCAGAGGCTTAACATGTATGCACATTATGTCGCCTGCCATTTGAATTGTGCGTAATAGTGCGATACCGATTTTGATTGCACTGGACGTCACATCTTGAAGGACAGTGTATATCACCGTAGACTTCAGTACCAGTAATAATTACATACCCATGTAATCTAATATATAAAGCGAAGTGTCTGTCTGTCTGGCAGGTGTTTGTTAATGAAAGGTGGTCTTTAAGGGCAGGTGGTCATTACATACAGATACATGCAAGTATGCACGCCAACACACACACACCTGGACATGGCTTCAAATCATCGCAATTCTGACTGTCATTGTCTGCGCCTGGGCATTCCTGCCCACCGTTGGCTGGTTTTGGTGAATCACACACTCGACTCCTGTGTTGGGTGGCGCTATCTCCACACGACACACTACACTCGCCCCAGGGTGACCAGGCACCCCAACCTCCATCCACTGCAAACACACATGTAGGCTTCAAATCAAATAATACACACTTATTGAACTCGTTGCTTCAGAATGTTGTATTGGGCTCGTGAGCTTGTGAGCCAACTACAACATTCCAAAGCAATGAATGCATAACATCAATTATCTTTAAATAAGGCATTAATTTTATTATATGGGTTCATAACTAACATTTTAACACTAAAAATGTAAAAGAACAGTAATTTACACATTATATGGCACGCGCCATTTGAATTAATTGTGCGTAACAGTGAGATACCGGTTTTTATTGTACTGGATGTCACACCATGCAGGACAGCGAAAATCACTGCCTGCCTGCCTGCCTGCCTGCCTGCCTGCCTGCCTGCCTGCCTGCCTGCCTGCCTGCCTGCCTGCCTGCCTGCCTGCCTGCCTGCCTGCCTGCCTGCCTGCCTGCCCACCTGCTGTCTCGGATGCGCAGCCACATTTCTGTGCTGATCGAGATGAAACTGGGTCACCCAGGGAGCCATTCTGACGAACATTGCAGGGTCAGATGTGGAGCCACCCCCATGAGTCCATGGAGGGTGGGGGTCACAATTTCAACTTGTGAGCCAACATTATTTTGTTTTCTGTGTCATTGTACAGATAATAATGATGCCTAAACACTTTCTTGCTGAATGTATACAGCAATTTTTAATACTTTTCAAGTTATTCCAGTTTGTCTGCCCCACCAGAGGGGTGTTCACAGATAGTGTACAGCATAACATTGTAGCTATCTATACCTGCTGCTGTAAGGTAGCTGGGGTGGCTATTATATGCTTGTCTTGAATTGCATAGTTTCAGTAGAAGTCTTTAAGATAAATTAACCATTTCTTCACAGATTTCGATGAAATACTATATAACATTGCAGATTAATAAAATTAGGAGTTTTTCATTTATTTGGTTATGTTACAAGATTAAATTTTTTTTTTGTAAATGTGAAAAAATAGCCACAAAATTATATAATTTTGAGAAAATCCTAAAAATAAATAAATGCCATACATATAAATATGACAGTGTCACTCATAACTTTAAGGTTGATTTTGGTTAACATAAACAACATAATCATCTGCTACATCACAGTGAATGAATTATGCAAAAGTTGAATGACAGCCTAAAGTGGCAGTGCATTTTTGACACAAACCCTTCACCAATCGTAATTACAAGCCGTGGAAAGTTGCCTACATGCAAGACGCGTTCTTATGCTAAACTGCAGCATCGTAATTATTCTAGTTTTTATGTTAGTGATAACAGAAATGTCAAATACTGGAACCACAGTAACCAGAACATGTTCTGCTTTCACAATAAACGAATATAGCTGGTTCGAACATTGTAGCACTCGTAGTTGTTACTACGGAAACATTGTCAGCGTTTCTAAGAAATCAGGAGTATTTCTAAAAGGACTGTTTTTTTAAAGGATGGATTGGCGAAATGTGACATTAGCGCCAGGTGATTATTTGTTATTTCGATGTTAAATATTTCCTAGCATGTTATGAAGAAAAGAAAAATCAACTGACATGCTAGCCGCACCAGTTACCTTAACTAGAAAAGACTTGCTGCAGCATAGTAATGTTGTAGCAGTCCACAGCTTTAACTAGGAAAGACCACTGACCTTTATAATAATGTACATTATTGGAAAAGACCAATGAGTGCTTTTGCCCTTTCCCCCCTTGCAAAACCGGGTAACTCAGCTAGTAAATAATACACAGATCTTTCATAAAGCAGACTCATGTACTGTACAGATAAATGTGCTTTACACTAAAATATTGAAAATGCAAAAAAGTATGCTTGTAATCCAATGTTTAAAAAATCTGTAATATTATTAAATATTTAAATCTAATAAAAAACAGTATACCTGACATCACACATTAAAATAATATCATTATTATATTGAACATTGGTAAAATATAGAAAATGTGTTAAAATAGAAACTGTAAACCATTTCATAACAAGCAATTCTGATATAGCGTCAATGATCATAGAATATGTTGAACATGTGGGTTTTTAGCGTTCGTTTAAACGTCTCTAAGCCCTTACAAGTAGCATGCACAGTAACACGCAAATGGCCCAAGATTTGGCATCAGTTTTCCTTCTCCTAGACCATGGCTGGTGAGCTTGATGTACCCACGTTTGGAATCAGAGTTTTCTTCTCCAAGTTCTCTAACATGTTATGAGGCATGTTGACGAAACAATCCTGGTTTGCGATGTCTTGAAATTAGCTAAGACTAGAATGAGGCACTTTGATGAAATAATCCTGGTTTGCGATGTCTTTTTAAAAAAATTTGCCATCCGTGCCAATGGCCCACATGGCAAGTGGACAAGGAAGCCATTGGCTTATTGAGAGATGAACAATGTAACCCGCCTTCTGAGATATGTGTCAACCTTGTTTTTAAACATATTCACGCTGCTAGCAATTATACAATCCATAGACAATTTGTTCCATTCATTTATTGTCCTCTGTGAGAACGAGTACTTCCTGATATCCAATCTACACTGATCCTTTACTAATTTTACCTCATGTCCTCTAATTCTGCTATCTTTCTTGAGTGAAAAAAACATATTTCTATCAATATTTTCATACCCATTCATATCTTAAAAACTTCAAACTGATCTCCTCTTAACCTCCTTGTCTCTAGAGTTGTTAAACAACATTCTTTCAGGCATTCTTCAATTGCTCTACTCTGTATGCGTTCAAGCGTATCTATATCCTTCTTACGATTGAAATTGGTTAAGGCCAGAATGAGACACTTTGATGAAATAATCCTGGTTTGCGACGTTTTCAAATTGCCAAGTACCAGAATGACACTTTGATGAAATAATCCTGGTTTGCGATGTCTTGAAATTGGTTAAGACTAAAATGAGACACTTTGATTAAATAATCCTGGTCTGTTATGTCTTGAAATTGATTAAGACCATTGGTTAGAAGAGAATGACGGCACATGGATCGTAGCCACTGCAGGGACAATGCAGTTTTTAAGATATTGAATGGGTATGAAAATATTGATAGAAATATGTTTTTCTCACTCAAGAAGGATAGCAGAACTAGAGGACACGAGGTAAAATTAGTAAAGGACCAATGTAGATTGGACATCAGGAAGCACTCGTTCTCACAGAGGACAATAAATGAATGGAACAAATTGTCTACAGATTGTGTAACTGCTAGCAGCGTGAATACGTTTAAAAATAAGGTAGACACATATCTCATGAGGGCGGGTTATAAGTAGATGAACATTGTTGGACTCTCGATAAGCCAATGGCTTCCTTGTCCACTTGCCGTCTTGCCATTTGGCTTGGATGGCAAATCTTGTTAAATCTATTGCTCCCTCTCAATGCCTCCTGTTGGGCAGTCTGTTCCACCGTTGGCTGAACTGTGGTTGTCACATAATAAAGACATAATCCTTTTTTTGGCTCCCATCGAGCCACACTGCGTCATGGAACACTCACTCCACTCTTCACATAAAACAACATAGTGACAACATAAAATAATAACATAAAAGAAACATAAAATAACAACATAATGACATCATAAAATAAGATGAAAAAAAAACAACAACATGACAACGTAAAATAAAATAACATAAAAGCAATCACAAGTTGGAGTAATGATGTCGTGGCAAAGCCCTGAATGCGACTGATGAATGCAGTCGTGGCAAACGTTGAAGGTGTTTGCGGAGGAGTGTAGGGGGGGTATATAATACCCTCTCCCACTGGGGGAGTGTAGGGGGGTATATCCCCTCTCCCATTGGGGGAGGGGAATGATGCTCCGTGATGCATTTAAGAGCTATCTGACTCTGAGCACTAATTTGGGTGGTCCAAAATTAAGTTTTAAAGAAAAATATTAGTAAATAAAATATATATATTAATATTTCATAATTCCTTAACAAATGGTTTCATTATTAGATGACAGCTCGGCTTTCATTCCAACAGCAAAATATGCATAAAAGTAACCATTATCAAGAACTGAATGTGGAGTACAGAAGTCAGAACTGGTGTAGATTTATACAAAAAATTAACACGTGTATTTTTAAGTATACATTTTAACATATAAATAACAATGATCAAATATTGTGATCAATAACAGTACTCCATTGTGAAGAACACAAGAACGCTTGTTATGACTATCATCAATGACCATGTAGTTCAGACAAACATCCTAGTGACGTATCCGTAGCGATGTGGATCGTAAATGTTATCAATAACGAGGAGTACAATTTATATTATAAATGTCATAACTACACATTTATGCTACGTACGAGTACGCTCGCCCAGCTTCCTGCTATCACCAGTATACTCGATGAGCGATAATTGGCCAACACATTAGCATATCACATTTTGATTCAAAGTTCGTTTTCTTTGTATTTCCGAAGTGTCATCTATAATAAATGATACTACATTGTGTAAGAATATTTGGTATACCTCTGATGTGTGTATCAGCGTTATATATTGCGATATAATTCCATGCATAAAGACAATGAAAAGAACTTCTAAAACACTGCTGTAAATGTCATTTTGGAAACTTGCCGATCATGAAAGAATGCGTAGTAATTTGTAGAAGAAATATGCTAATTGGAAAGTGTGTGGTCACTGATTGGCTAGTAGTTGCATGGAAGAGGTCGGCGGGGACCGGAAAACAATGGCTGTTGACAATATCATCATGGGAAGCATTTGACTTAAAGCAATTCGATCTTTGTGTGCTAATTATTTATACATTCATGATGTAATGTATGAAAATTAGATAATTTCCCATGAGTACTTTCTCTGCCACTTATTTCTTGCATTTTATGCATAATTTGGGTCTTATACATGCTAAAAAATGCAGGTAAATAATTTAATTGTGTTTACATCGTGAAGTCATTGCCTCGTTTTATGGTTAATGTAGATATATAATTATAACTACCGGTATTCAGAAAATCCAGGACGTTTATGTAGACATGTAGCATAACCTTGGGGCAGAAGATCAATTGTGAGTAATGGGTATTTCGTCCCAATGCAATTGTAAAGTCACTGCCTCATTACGTGGTTAATATAGATATAATAACAAACCAGAAAATCCAGGATATTTATGTAGACATACAGCCTAGCCTTGGGTGCAGAAGTTAAATTTCCAGTAATGGGTATTTTATTCAAATGCAAGTTAAGGGCATGGGCTGAAAGAGGACACCATTGCCCAGAGCCTAGAAGTTTATTAATGAGTTGTCAATTGGTTTCCTGAAGGCCTGGGGGGGGGACGTCAGTCAGCCACCCACATCACACACATAATTATGTGAAAATGCAAATGGGTTTCCTTCAGGGAGGTTGAGGCTGTTCACATGCATGTGTGGGATGGTTTTGGATTATTTTGGTAGAGTCAGTATATTTTCACATATGCGTACATTGGGATTAGAAACTTCTGAGAAAGCCACTGACTTGCTTTAAAGAGGTCAGACCTCAGTGCAAAATTGCAATGGTGGCCATGTTAACGTTTTGTCTGCTTATAAGAAAACATGGCCACTGAAAAATTCTTAACATTTTTCACATCGACTGCCATCATCTCATTGACATGCTGACCAAGTTTTGTCAAAATCACATAACTCCAGCTCTTTTAAAATGTCCCCATGTGTAATGCCAGTCAATATTTACAAAACTAGCCATGTATCCATGCGCCCACGTGGCCAGTATAGCAGAAAAATGTGTGAATACACCATAAATGCCTCCCGCCGTTAAACTCTCACAAAAAATGCACTATTCCACAGCCAATAGCTTCTACAAACAAACCTGAGAATACGCCTGCTCAACTGCACTTATGTCAAATCATATGAATTGTTTAATTTCACATCACAATTTTATACGCCCTACATTCATGTGAAACAATAAACAGAAAGGTCAACTGTGGTCTTACCCCAAATAGGGATTTTGTTTAGAAAGTGTCAAATTTTATATCGAGTTGCAGCACAAGATGGAACACTCCTGCTTATCAAATCTTTATTATTTGTCTGACAGCCAAGTCTAAACAATGCCTTGCCTGTAATATTAGTTGAAAACCAGTCACATAACTTAATTATAGGTAGATTTTGACACTTGATAAATATCAAAACAAATATCACCAATGACTGTCATAGTGCAAAATGGCTACCTGCTCCCTCACATACTGGTGTCATATCCCCTAAATAAAAAAAAAATTTCCATTTTGGCATCCGATCTGTACCATGCTATTCGTGATTGCTATTGCTGTCTGCCTTTTCCAAGCAAAACGTTTACTTTTACTATCAACCTGTGCCTATAGGAATGATTATATATTATGTAAACCATTTCAGGGTTAGCTAGGAATGGGGTTAGCTAAGGTTAGAGTTGCATACCTTCATTTCCTTGTGCCCAAGCACTTACAAAGCACTGCACACAACATGAAATTGATCCTGATATGTGGTGAATAGACATTTTGGAAAGGCAACAGTTATTGTTTATACTAAAAATTGCTTATTGTAGGTTTTTGCTTACCGCAAGGTCTTTCATGTTATTTTTACCAAAAAAATTGTGTTTATTAACAATTAAATATCATATTAATCATCAAATTGTGTAAAGTATCAGCTAGTGCACATCAAACGTTATAGCAGATAACTAAAATGTACATTTATTTGACATTTCTGATATATAGTAGATTGGTTATAGGACACATCCTAAAGATGGTTAAATAGTTTAAATAATTATGGCGTTTAGCCATTAATGATCTTGTTGACAAGATGGAATCAATAAAATATATAACATATTATTATCTAGCCCGACATCGACAGTTGAAGATAACCACACTCACTTGTTAAAGTTGTCAAGCAAAAACAATGCCACGCTGATGGCTTCACAGGTGCAGAGCTGTTGCTTTTTTTTTATCGATCCATCTGTCATTGGCTGCCACTATGTTCACTCTCCGTTTATTCTACAGATTGTCTCCTTTCCTTCTTTTCTTTGCTGAATCCGTGACACAAACAGCAGCTGGTCTACGTTTCCTTTTGATAAATTCACCGGCCTCTGCCATGATTCACTCACATGGCAGCAGCTTCTCCAAACGCACACATGTTGATGACGTGTTACACGTTTTTCTTGCCCCATTAACACGGCGGCGCTAACCGCAGTCTGAATATTCATGAGCATGCCTTATATGGATCCTGAATGCTGGTGCGAACTAGAAACTCTGTATACGCAGGGTTCTGATATTGATATATTGTAATGGTCATTGGTGGTTAATAATAATATAATTCTAATAAAATAAATGCATATAATTGCATGAATTTGTGAATTATTGACAGTAGGTAAAGTCATCCCCCAGGCATTATGCCTTAGGAAGCCATGAAGGCTTATATGGCCAGTGCTTAAACCTGGTTTCTATAGTGCGAAGCAACTTAGAGTGCAGTTATACTGACTCTCCTGGACGGGACACTAGTCCATCGCAGGTACCTTCCAAACGGTGTTTGTACTCATTTACAGCTGAGTGGACTGAGGCAAAGTAGCGTAAACGAAATTGCCTAAGCTTCGAAAACGAACCGTGACCAGTGTGGGTCTTGAAATCACAACCCTTAAATTTAAAGTCCAAGACCTTAACCACTAGGCCACGGCTGCCCCCCAAATTATTATTATTGACAGTGTTGAGGAATAATTGTGTACGTCACAGAGATTAAAATTTCCAAAGAATTGCTTTAATATATTTTACATGGGAAATGACGAGGAGAGTAATTATTGACTGACACGCTGTAATAGTGTAATGGAGGGCCAAATATCGCAATGGTTGGCATTTCTGCAAGATAAAATAAGATAATAAAACATAAAAACAACACAAAACAACATAGAGACAACATAAAGGTAATATAAAGGAAACATAAATGAGAACAAAAAACAAATATCAACCGTTTACACCATTAATACTAACTCGCACTAACATATCAACATTAATTACCACAAATTACTAATTAATACTAAACCAGCTGGCAATTTGTTATACATACCTGGATCAGTACTGGCTATAATAAAATCACACACATAGTTACTGGCTGACATTACGGTCGAATCTCATGAACCATTGGCACAAAGTGTTTTGTAAAATCTAAAAATATATTTACATCGTTTTCAAATTTTGGTTACATAAAGTAGAAATGTTAGGGGTCTTGAAAATAGATGTGTTGATCAATAAGTCCAAATAAATTCTCTGTGGTATGTCAACAATCGTTAAGGATTTTTCTTACTTCTGTCCCACGAATGAAAGTAGTACCTTCACTTTCAATGTGTGTTTAATGAATACCATTAATTTATTATACCGGTACCTGGTAATCATAATTTGATGAGCATGACTGATAGACAACAAATTAGTGCTTTTAAAACACCTATAAACATTTTTTTCAACCATATTTTTCAGGAATCAAGATGGTTATGCTAATGGTTTACAGATTGGAAAATAAATATATAAACTGCAGAGAGATCGGGACCAAAAATCAACATCATTGGAAAGTTTGTACAGGAATTCCACATGGTCTATTCACTCAAACAATATTCACACATGTATGCAATTGCTTTTGTTTTATTTTTTAAAAGGTATTAATAATGCAACAATAATTTATTTTTTATTAAATCTAATAATTGATGCTAGGACTTATCAACAGTTTTGAAACACTGTTAATGTTGTTACTAAGACTGCTAAGTTGATGCCAAAGTTGATACCTTGGTGTCCCAAAAGGTAAAATTTAAAAACATCCAAGCCGGCATAAAGGATAGGCCTACAGTTGATGCCTAAAGGGAATAAAAACAATGATTCCTTGAAATCATATCATTTTACATATTGTATTATATTTCTATTTCCACAACACCAAAAAATTCATTCGAATTCCATTAATTAATAATTCAAAATAATACTTTGTTCTACCAAACTGCCTCGATTATGCACATTTTTCCTGCGCTTATCGGCAAGCTTCAAGGTGACGTCACTGATGATAAGAAAGTGCTACGAGACTGGGATTTTCTACATTTCAGATTTTCATGCGTTTACCTTCATCAGGGGAAATTCTCCCCAGGTTTTGTTTTTAATTAAATGAATGTGATGCAGGGTCTTTTATTCACACCTGCTCACTGTACAAAACAGACAAAGCAGTGTGCTTCAACAGTATCTAGTTAAACTTAGCATCCCTTTGATGACAAGTACAGGAATACCAAACCCTTAAAGTGAAGTCCAATCCATTACTAGCTAGAACTGAGCATATCTTGCGTGTCACATCAGTCACCAAAATCACCAAGCCAAAACAACATGGCAGTTGGACCAAATTCTCAAAAACAAAAGCTAGCTCTATCTTCTACACCTAGCTCCTTGAAGTTAGGCATAGGAGATAACAAGTTTTTGCTTATTTTGATGTTTATTTGGATGTAAGAGTAATGTTTGACCACGTAACATGTGTATATGTATGGTAGATATATGAGAAGTTTGGCAGCTCTATGTGGTCGTTTTCATGGTTCAGTCAGAAAGTCTATAAGTTCAAAGGTTACTGGCATCGCTAAACTGCTCCAAAAGAGCCGAGTTCGAAGATGATTCTGCGGTATCACTTGCCGCTAGCGGTTCAAAGTCGTTATATCATACATTTTATTCTGGAAAATTTACATCGCCATCACTTGCAATAGAAATGCGAGTGAAACTATGCTGAGGTATTGCATAGAAATCACTGACTGAATGTAAACCCATATCATCATTGACGTCACAAAACCACCTGATTGTTCATCTCATAAACTTTGAATTTTTACGCGTGCTTTGTGAGTTAGACGCATTAAACATCTAATTTTACCTATAAATTGTTCAGAATTTTTTTATTTTTGCATGTAGTACACACAATATTAAACTTTGTGTACACACCGAAAGAGTATTTTAGCTACTGTCTTAGTGTTAGTCCCTTTAAGAAATGTTCACAAGATTCAACCTTTATTACTTTGGAACCAATGCTAGTTCAATCTAAATGTTTTTCTGTGTGTTTAAATTGTCATACTGTAAATAAAATCTGAAATTAAACCCAGTACTATTTATTAAAGATTTGTAATGAACTCCCTAACATCAGGGTTGAAATGGCTGTCACATGCCAATACTTACCGGCCTTCACTTGGGAAGCAAAAGCTGCAACAAAAGATGACATTCTTACACAAGCGTACACAGACAATGTGACTGCCCTGTGCAGACCTCAACAATATTGGCAGACTGGCCCGCCTTTTTTGGGGTGCCAGGTCAGTTCGTATTCTGCTATTCCGATGGGCCACCAGTTTCATTTAAAAAAATCATCATCTCATCTAACTTTGTGGACCCACTGCGTCTTCGACAGCAGCATCTGATTCTCAAACAATTCCAGCAGCAACATTATCTGCCATGTGGAATGCTGGCAGAAAGTATAAACTTGAATCCTTCGAATTGTAACGTGATCTATTGCAACAATTTTACGTTTTTTAAACAAATTTATATCCACATAAAATTTCGGGCCAGTGACATTTTGGGGACCAGTAACTTTTCAAATCAACTGGCCTGACGGGCCTCTAAACATAAAAGCTAAATGTCAAGGTATGCAGTGTCAACAAGGTTTTTACCATCGATTTTTAAACTACAAAGTATGATAATCTTTTCATCATAAAATCTTATTACATAAAATATAACATAACATTCCGATTCCAAGCGAGTGTCGTCATCAAAGAGGCTACCTCAAACAAAATGCACTAGGTTTCGCTGGAAATCTACCAGATGGCATCAAAAGTATGTGCCTCGATTGGTATAAGTTTGCTATAAACTTGTATGATGAACGTGTGTGTGCATGTGTGCGTGCGGGTATGCATGCGTGAGTGAAAGAACCAGGATACAGCTATGTACCTGTAACATTTTGCACATGGAAAGTCGGTATGATATGGCAGTTATGTCAGTCTAAATGCCCGTTCATGCGAGCGATCAGTTGTCCAGATGGTCAGGTGATATAGTGCTGCATGACCAATTGGACAATTAATCGCTCATGTGAAAACACTCGTGAGACTGATTTGCAAGGCATATTTTGTATGCTTCCTCTGCTTGATACCGCGTTACTCCCCAGGGGATCTGTGATCCTGTGTTACTACATCTGTATATTATGGACATTATATAAAACACAAGGAAAAAGATACTTGTGTGCATGCAGATTGTACACCTTCCATAGTGCTAGCTAGAGTATTTACAATTTGTTATATACAAAAGTGTAGGAACAGGAACCTACATACAACATTCACATAACATCTCTATCTAGTCACCTGATATCGAACCTGCTAATTTGAAAGCATGTTACACGTAGTACAGGTTAGACAGATACATCGGGAGGGCGATTGGGAATCGAAATGTTGCTCATGAAGAGAGTTATGTTCAAAGCAGCAAGGCAAAATGAACTGATTTAAAACCGAGTCTCCACTCCTCCTGCATGGGCCAGCCTAATTAACCATCATACCGATTCAAAGAGGGATGCAGGAATGGACGGGAGACAGGTTGTTTTTAACCACCTAGCTTATTAGCTAGGCGCTCATTATGCTACCACACCAAAAAAAGCTTTTCACACTAAAGAAAAAAAAATTCATTTCGTGTTCTTCCTCCACTCGATAGCCCGTTACCAACCGGTGTATCTGTGTTATATCTGTATCATGGACACGTTTATGCAGCGCTTTCTCTGGAGATACACCAACTATTGGGTAGGGTGGCCATATTCTACCTCTTCGGTTTTTTTCTGGTAGTTATCCTATGTGCAGGAAAGCAGTGTTTCTACTGGTATATGACAAGGAGGTCTGCCTCGTTGTTTCTTCCAACCCAACTTTTTTATTGAGCGATGTATTCAACATCAATGAGCGGTGTCTAATATGGCCATAAAAATTTTTTAAATTCTGCAACATCCAGATATATATCAATATTGTTTTGTCCTCAAGCTTTGCTGACAACCGCTTACAATTTACCTCTTAACACTCCTGCCATTGGTCAACGATGGGAATATCCCCACTTTGTCGACAATGGTGCGAGAGGAGAGCTTAAAATTTCAATGTCACGGTGTTCTGAAATAAATTGTTTCTGCAATGTTTATTAGTCTTGTTATTCTCAGGCGATCCTGGTTGTCTAGTTGTTCTCAGACGATCCTGGTAGTCTTGTTGTTCTCAGGCGATCCTGGTAGTCTTGTTGTTCTCAGGTGATCCTGGTAGTCTTGTTGTTCTCAGGTGATCCTGGTAGTCTTGTTGTTCTCAGGTGATGCTGGTAGCCTTGTTGTTCTCAGGTGATCCTAGTAGTCTTGTTGTTCTCAGGTGATCCTGGTAGTCTTGTTGTTCTCAGGTGATCCTGGTAGTCTTGTTGTTCTCAGGTGATGCTGGTAGCCTTGTTGTTCTCAGGTGATCCTGGTAGTCTTGTTGTTCTCAGGTGATCCTGGTAGTCTTGTTGTTCTCAGGTGATCCTGGTAGTCTTGTTGTTCTCAGGTGATCCTGGTAGTCTTGTTGTTCTCAGGTGATCCTGGTAGTCTTGTTGTTCTCAGGCGATCGTGGTAGTCTAGTTGTTCTCAGGTGATCCTGGTAATCTAGTTGTTCTCATGCGATCCTGGTAGTCTTGTTGTTCTCAGGTGATCCTGGTTGTCTTGTTGTTCTCAAGCGATCCTGGTAGTCTAGTTGTTCTCAGACGATCCTGGTAATCTTGTTGTTCTCATGCGATTCTGGTAGTCTAGTTGTTCTCAGGTGATCCTGGTAATCCTGTTGTTCTCATGCGATCCTGGTAGTCTTGTTGTTCTCAGGCGATCCTGGTAATCCTGTTGTTCTCAGGTGATCCTGGTTGTCTAGTTGTTCTCAAGCTATCCTGGTAGTCTTGTTGTTCTCATGCGATTCTGGTAATTTTGTTGTTCCAAATTCGAACGATCCTTGCAGTTGTAGTCGTGCTGTTCTCAAATTATTGATTTTCACCATTGCATTAAAAACGTCTGCATGCTAAGCTAATATAAAAAAATTTGAGCCATGCCTCCAGACCCCACCCAACACTGATTCATGCCATTGGTGCTTGCCCTGTCCTCCCCACCATCCCATACATGATATTACCAGGGGAAAACCCTGGGAAAGTACCAGGCTATCTGCTCTTCTTTTCCAGATAGTCTGATACTTTCCAGCATAGGAGACCTATCAGGAAAAAATGTATTCGATAACTCAGAGAACATCACACTGCTTAATACATAGGCCTGTGGTTCTCTTACCAGAATCATTACGTTCTACTATAATATACCAGGTAGCGTGGTGGTATAATAGGAAGGGTCTAATGGACAACTAATTGCTCGTGTGAACGGGTCTGAATACGTACAATGCAGCAGCATGATACACAAGGCGACAGGCTTCAATCGAATGTCAAGCATGATTGTCCGTTCGACTCCAAATCCGTGCCTGAAGGCAGAAAACAAAGACTTGACATTAGTGTTGGGAATCAGTTTGATTTTCATAATCGATCGTCGTTTTTTTCCAAACCAAGATGGTAGTAGTACTACCCCTGGAAGAGCGTGGATTTCGTTCCCACCCTATGGGTGGATGTACGTTGAATAACGTGTACTTTGTCTCACATCCTGTTTTGTTCGACATGTTTCTGGGAACTAGATGCATATGTGTCCAAACTTCAGAGAGAATTTGCAGGGAATGGTCATGCAACCATCAAACAGTGACAATCGGTCCACTACCAACTAAAGTTCCTGTATGAGAGCCCTGTAAATTCCCATTGGCTAAGGTAGTTGGGGTGGCTATTATATACTTTTCTTGAATTGAGTAGTTTCAGTAGAAATTTTTAAGATAAATAAAAAATTTCTTCACAGATTGTAGTTGAAATGCTATAATATTGCAGTTTAATAATATTTTCAGTATTTCTTTTATTTGGTCTTGTTACAAGATTTTGAAAGCATTTTTGTAAATGTAAAAAATAGCCACAAAATGCCAAATTATGTCGTCTTGAGAAATTCCCCAAAGAAATAGATGACATACATATAAGAATGAGCATCACTGATAACTTTGAAGTAAATCTTGGTTAACATAAATGAACTACGTCTGCTACACCACCAAGAATAAGTTAGCAAAAGTTGAATGACCGCCTAAAGTGGCAGTGTATTTTTTACACAAAGCCTTCACCAATCATAATTCAAATTTGTGTAATGTTGCCTACATGTAAAACATGTTCATATCATCATAATCCAAATTTCCGTGTCGCAAGTGTTGTATGTTTTATAAAACATTGAATTAGGTAATGTTTCCTGGTTGTTAATTATAACACAAATGTCAATAGCTACACGCAGAGATGCCAACTTCCAACCTTAAGTCGGAGTACTGACGTTATGGCAAAGCCCTCACAGTGACTGACGAAGAGGAGTGTATGGGGGAATCCCCTCTCCCACTGTGGGGAGTGTATGGGTTGTATATCCCCTCTCCCACTGTGGGGAGTGTATGGGGGTATCCCCTCTTAAACTGGGGGGAATGTATGGGAGTATCCCCTCTCCCACTGTGGGGAGTGTGTGGAGGTATCCCCTCTCCCACTGTGGGGAGTGTATGGGGGTATCCCCTCTCCCACTGTGGGGAGTGTGTGGAGGTATCCCCTCTCCCACTGTGGGGAGTGTGTGGAGGTATCCCCTCTCCCACTGTGGGGAGTGTGTGGAGGTATCCCCTCTCCCACTGTGGGGAGTGTGTGGAGGTATCCCCTCTCCCACTGTGGGGAGTGTATGGGGGTATCCCCTCTCCCACTGTGGGGAGTGTGTGGAGGTATCCCCTCTCCCACTGTGGGGAGTGTGTGGAGGTATCCCCTCTCCCATTGTGGGGAGTGTATGGGGGTATCCACTCTCCCACTGTGGGGAGTGTATGGGAGTATCCCTGTCCCACTGTGGGGAGTGTGTGGAGGTATCCCCTCTCCCATTGTGGGAGTGTATGGGAGTTTCCCTCTCCCACTGTGGGGAGTGTGTGGAGGTATCCCCTCTCCCACTGTGGGGAGTGTAGGGAGGTATCCCCTCTCCCACTGTGGGGAGTGTATGGGGGTATCCCCTCTCCCACTGTGGGAGTGTATGGGAGTATCCCTCTCCCACTGTGGGGAGTTTGTGGAGGTATCCCCTCTCCCACTGTGGGGAGTGTATAGGGGTATCCCTTCTCCCACTGTGGGGAGTGTGTGGGGTATCCCCTCTCCCACTGTTGTGACCACGGAATACTGCATTCCCAGTGAATATGCAAGAAAATCGACTGCATCACTTCAAGTCAAGATTTCAGCAACAAAAATGCATTTTATGAATAGGAATGTTATATATATATATATTCTGAAAGTATAATCACCGAGTAAAATTAGCCATATCATTTTACATTTCGTCATCAAGGTAACCAGCCATCCAAGATGGCCACCACGATTTCAACGTTTTTGCAGTTGTTGAACGCAGTTGTATGCCAATGTCCACATTTAAAGTAAACTACTCATGTTGATCATGTTACAGGAGTGTACTATAATATAAAATACAATATAAAGTACATTTTGTGGAGTATGAGAAAGTGAAAAACAAGTTATTTATCTGTATTTTACACATATATATGACAGAAGTGTTCAGGAATCTCGATAAGCCAATGGCTTCCTTGCCCACTTGCCACCTGGGCCTTTGCCTTGGATGGCAAATCTTGTTAAATCTGCCGATCGAGCATCAGCTGCACAGCATGATAAGCTCTGTGATCTACAGATGGCATATTATCATTGGTATCAGTGTCTACTAAACAATTCACTGTTCAACGTTATCTTGTGATTTCTATATAACAAAGTAGTTTGTGACTGTGCCTTTGTGTTCCTTCTTATATCCGTCAGTTTCACTTAACTTTCGTAGACTGGCAATTCTGGCATCATGGACGTACATTTCAGAGAATTTTGGACACTTTGTCAAGACGTGCAATACAGCACAACTGAAATATGTGGATTTTGAAATGGGCATAATGTGTAACCTACATAGTACTATTAACATGCCAAATGATAGCTCTCCAGCACTACTCAGTTTGAGGAATGTTCTAAAAATAGCCCAGTTATGGATGTATTAAGATAAAATTATTTTTTCATGTTGCTTCAAAAACTCTGTGAAGAATGAATACATAAAAGAACAACAAATGTATGTGTTTGTACAGCAGACTTTAAGCTTCCAAATAAAGTAGAAATTAATTCATTTCATGGTAGTATCTAGATCACAGGTTCATGCGTATGTTGTTATGGACGTACGCTTTTTCTGCTATGGACGTACATCTCTGAATGTTATGGACATACACTTCACGTTTCACTATTTAAGATACACAAATTACATAATGGCAACTACAAAACATTACTGATCGAAGTTAAACTTAAAAACTTAAAATATCTTTCAAATATCCCTATTCAGTTCATATCACCCATTTCACAACTTACTGTTCCTAAAACTAAACGTCAGATCTAAAAGCACTGTTTCGGTTCTTCCAATGCTGGCATGCTGTTGTTCTTATATTCGAAATGGACCAGATTTGGCTAAGGTGAGAAGACTCTTGAAAATAAACTGCCTTAGGAGTTAGCACATACTCTAATTCACATATCTTTGGTTAATCAAATTCCTTTGTTAGGATGTTGTATATATATATAGGGTACCATTTCTTGATATGTCCATACTGATGTCCCAGTTAGTGTAGAATTCCAGTGCTGGGCATAGTAATTTTTCCTTGTGACAGAACTAGCATTAAGTGAAAACAATGGGTTTAGAGCCACACGGTGAGTCGTATGTGGCACGTATCCAGTGTACTAGTAGTTCAAATATTTGACAAAATGTGGTAGCCCTATCAACTTTCCACTGTTAGAATTGTGTTGTGGATGTACAGCTTTATGGACGAACATAAAATGTGTACATCCATAACGAAGATAAATGATAAACTATGATGAATAAAATAAAGTTAAGTACTTATGCATAATCATGATTTAAAAATGTAGTAATTTTGCCTATTTTTTTATAAAGAAATTATTAGATAATATAATAAAAAAATTTAATTTTGTGTTATGCCTGGTGTGACACAAATTGAAATCAGAATTCCTCTAATGGCAGTGATATCTTCGCGCCACCAAAATCACATACAACTGCTGGTTTCACGAAGCGTTCGGTGGACGTTTGAGAGATCACGTAACACACATGGCAGCGGTAACAATTGTACGTAGCCATTGTTCTGAGTTACATCATTTATATCATGGGAATTTCAAATATTTTTAGTGAAGGAACCATAACCGTGGGCCCGGGTATGCGTGGGCAATTCCACCAAATGGTCAACCATACCATAATTTTTTCAAATATGTTTTATCTCTGTATAAATAGGGTACCATTTCGAAGACAAACATTTGTACTAAAAGGAAATACAATGAATGTATCATATCACTGCATATTGTTATAAAATATTTGATGTCAAAAATGGTGGTAAGAATATGCGACTTTTCAGAAAAATGTAACTTTCTGAAAAACATAGTTTTTTATCATATTTTTTACTCCAGAATTTTTTATGTAGTAATGAGATAGAGTGGCACAGTAATCTAACTGTCACTTCTCTGTGTTGAGCATGTTTAGACGTTGCCCTACCAAAACACGAGTGGGTAATGCAAGGAATCAGTACTTGCAGTGGTTGCCTTTTTGTACCATTGCGCTGATCCATGAAATGTGCCACACACACTAATATTCACCGATGTGTCCCACTATTAATTTCCCATATACCAAAATATGTTCACAAACCTGGATATGCCTAATTTTCTCCAAAACTTAGAGAGATCAGGACTCTGGAGATATATGTTTGAAAAACGACCGAAAACTTTGAAAGTTTGTACAGGAATTCCACGTCTATTCACCCCAACAAAATTCAAACATGTACGTGACTGTCTTGGTTTTATTTTTTAAGATATTAATAATGAAAAATAATTTTAATAATTTATGTTTTTAATTTTGTATGACTTTTAATTAATATAGAACTTATCATAAAAGGTTGTAAAACACTGCTATTACTAATACTGATAAGATGATAACAAAGGTGTTCCAAAAGGTAAATTTAAAAAGATTTACACTCCCATTCACTGATGTGAAAAGGTAGTAATTTTACGCAGCTAGCAAATTTTACTGTGTTAACTATACAATCATGTAAAAATAATTATATTTATAATTATATATAATACATGGACAGATTCGGGATTGGCCCAACCATTATGCACACTTACGATCCGTCCAACTGTTGTGCTGTTAAACAAAGGCTTAAGATACATTTTATTTACCATCTATTCATGTAATATATCCACTGTTATAAAATCGGTTGTGTGCACTTTCTCTTGTACATGTAGGTACATTACTTATTATGTTCACAGTACAGCCCATTTTATTGTGAACTATTTTCCCCGTTCAATACCGTATACAAATTTCATAATCATATCAATACATATCTTGTGATTACTATGCCATTATATAGTAGGCGCTACCAATCATGCAATGAAAATGGAGGAACTATTATTGGTTAGGCGAATACCATAATATCTTTCCGGTTGTCTACACGATGACAACATCACTGCAATGGCAATGCAATGGTAGGGTGATTAGCCACTCTGTCTTTGCCAGTTTTTGTATAAATTGCTTTAATTATATTGCACGTTGCGAAAACAAAAATATGCACGTGATAATGTGATTAACATTCACGAATGTTAAACCAGCAACCATATACAAAATCACACCAGTACTAGCAGTAGACAGTACAGACTACATTCATTACTAGCTTTAGCCTCTGGATTTTGCCCAGGAAACTGTTGCTTCGGAAATTTTGTTGGGTACTTTTTAATTTTTGAGATTTTGCCACGGCCGCCTTGGCCCGGGCCTTGCCTTGGTTTGGAGAAAAAGCAAAAAACAAGTATTTGTGTGTGCGTTTTTGCAATGGCACGGACAGAAATAGTGGTAGAATTTTTTTGCAAGACGCTCCAGTGACAGGCACATGTATGTTTCGATTAAAGGCAATGCCACGTTCATACGATATAAACATCATTGTGACATTGACAAACTGTAATTGCCAAAATGGCGTCGCGTTTGCTTCAAGTTCAATGCGGTAGAAAAAGGTATATATGTATATATGTATAGGCCTATATAGTATATACATATATCAATATGCAACTATTATGCTAATACAAAAGCATGCAAGACTTACCACAAATGCAAAAAACGCTGCGAGCCTAACGATTTGTTGTGCGTATATCTTGTGATTCGACAATAAAACAGCGCCCAACCAGCCTGATCTTAGATCGCTGACGTCACGGCCTCGCTTCTTTTCGTCATCCGCCTCACGTGATATCAGATTCATAATATGTCCGCTAGGTGGAACGTAGGTTTGATTTGTGGTCCCACTGGGGTCGACACTAATTAACTGTGTTAACTGGCGAGGCGAGCATATTACACTAAGGGGTCGTTGCTTAAGTTATCAAAATCCAAAAACGTACATATGACGTTAGTACTTATTCAAGCCACCACTCGTCCCCAAATACGTGGTGTGGAACATTAGATAACGTGCGTATTGACAATGAAAACGCATTCTTTCACTCTCGAAACGTGATGACGACCAATTACATTTTTTATATGTCTAAACACATTGTTAACTCCGTTTTGATAGGCATGGCACCACCAACATCCAGGGGTGACCCATGTCCATCATTTGCCCTAGAGCCCCCCCGCGACCCATCAAACAATGAACAGTTAAGTCATGTCCTGAAATGTGAAAAGCAGGAATTGCGTGAGGAATTCTTGGAGTTTCAATCTCTTGTGTAACGGTCGAGCAGCTCGGCTTGAACACCCGAAAGATGCACGACCAAACGTAGTATGTTGTATACAGCCAGGGAGACGAATGGTGTGTGCTGTTTTGACGCAGGTCAATAACTACAAAAGCAGTGTAAACAGACGGGTACTCATGTAATGTGTTCAACACGCAAAGTGACTGTACTGTGTTCAACACGCAAAGTGACTGTACATTCACTGTATATTCCTTGATTTAATCAATTACAGCAGCGAAGAAATTATCTAATTTCCCCCAAAATGACAAGGGAAGCCCGAAAGCTTGATAACAGCGTTGGCATCAATCACATTGCGTTTATGGACCTATGCAGGAGTTAATCGCTGTGATGCACAGGTGTTAGCACAATTGTACCCTGGTTGTGTGGATGTTTCAGTATGATCACACAAGTTCAAACTAGAATATATTGAATTATCACAACAATAGGTGGTGGTGTGAATAAAAAATCACGCAATATGTTACATATTTAAACAAATAATTATTCATGCTATTTCGTAAATATACCCTACTGTTGTTTATACATACAGTGACCCCTCTAATAAGTCCCCTGTAACAAGAGGCGACCACTTCACCAGATAGTAAATGACAGTACTAGATAACTACCAAGTATAAGCAGAAACAGCTAATTGTACCCCTGTACAAAGCAATAGTTAGACCACATTTAGAATAATGTATTCAAGCATGGAGGCCATATCGTAAAAAGGACATAGACAAGCTAGAATGAATGCAACGAAGAGCAACTAAAATAATTCCAGAATTGAGAGACCTTAGTTACGAAAGTCGCTTATTACAATGTGGTTTGACAACACTACAGAACAGGAGACTAAGAGGAGACCAAATAGAAGTGTTTAAAATAGTGAACGATTATGAGGATGTTGATAGGAACATGTTCTTCAAACTTAAAGAAGGCAGTAGAACCAGAGGACACAAAGCAGCATTAGTTAAGGAGCAGTGTAGGTTGGACATGAGAAAGTACTCTTTCTCACAGAGAGTGATAAATGAATGGAACAAACTGCCAAATGATTGTATTAATGCTAGTAGTGTTGGACTCTCGATAAGCCAATGGCTTCCTTGTCCACTTGTCATATGGACCTTGTTGTTTGGGATAGCAATCTTGTTAAATCTTGTTAAATCTACTTTCATGTTTGTCTACTAGGTGGCAGCATGTGCATATGTAGGTTGGACATGATAAAGTAGCAATGCAAACTTGTATTAATAATTTGCTAAAATGGTATGTGAACTAAAACAAGTGTTTAGTTCAGAATATATTAGTATTTACGCCATTTGTAACTTCTCAGTTGGTAAAAAAATATTATACAATGTTTAATCTCTTAATGAATACGACGTGAAACAAAGCAAACCATTACGCAAAAATCGATGTACGACATAAAAAGACCGAACAATATATCGTCACCGTTAAACATAGGGTAAAGTAACGCAAGGGGCAATGTGATGCAGTGCGAGATATTGCTACCCCTATTTGGCCATAAGACTAGAAAATAAGAATTTCGTGATAACCAGATGGAGCCACGTATCATCATGTCCACCTGATTGCAGCATTATTGCAGCAGCAAAAGTAAAACACGCGGTAACCTATTGACATTAACATTTCAGGTTCATAATTATACAAATAATGTTTACCAAAGTGGGACTATGCACAATGGTCACGGGAAACTGAGACAAAATACATCAATGCATATACTATGCTAATACGATTATAGCAGTGATATAAATGTATAGATTTTGGGCAGTATATGAAAACAATATTCAAATAAAGATATTATAATATTACAAACACCCAGAGGGGGTTCTTGCCCCGTGGATGGGCTTCTTATCCCACGCCAAGAGGGGGTTCTTACTCCGAGGATGGGCTTCTTATCCCACCATAGGAACCTCCGATAAAATGGCTACACCTTGTTTGAGAGACCAGATGCATCAATGATTTCAACACACGGAATGTACCTAAGATAATGAACTAGACCATTCATAGCACGATATTTACCGAAATGATTTTTTTCCCATATACGAGTTCTCCTAAAGGACTCTCCTTGCCCCACATTACCCTAACGATTTTCATTATATCATTGAAAGTACTGTTTTTTGCATATCATGACTCACATATTCTCAAATGTACTAAAAAAATAAAGATTGCGTTGCGTAAAGATTAAACCATTCTATTGTTAATTTAGACCTACTTTGAGATCGAACAAATGACACAATTCAATTACATTAAACCTACAACTATCTTCACAAAAGTGTAATATCAATGAAAATCATGTGATTTGAAGTGATATTTAGAAGTCCTGATGGAAAGTTCAACAAAGCGTATCAACTTCCGTAAGACAGCACCACGGAGGACTTGAAATACGACACATGCTTAGAAAAAACAAGACATGAATTAAGATTGCAATGCAAGATAGACAAATATGGATGGTCGCCTTGATTCACGGAACTCACACGATATAAGCAGGTGAGATCACCTGAGCAAATCCACATATCAACTACAAGACAACCTGCACAACACAGGTAATAACAATTACATGAACATATAGAGTAATTGATTATACTGTATGTAATCACACATCTTTGTGGAAGTTGTCTTTTCTTTTGGTCGCAATTTCTTGCCCAGACAGGTCAAGTTGTGTAACTCCAGGAAATCACTGGCAGGAGACACGTTCCCGTGGTGAATCAGTGGTGAATAATGTCTTCACACTGTTGATGTCGACGTGATTATCTGCTATTCTCGCGGTAATACGCTCTGAACGCACGTCTACGTCACTTCCTCCATCAGTTCACCACTCAATGCAGCGTCAATGTTCAGGATAACTGAAACATAATATTCAGGAGATTAGACAAGATATAATCTCAATACTTATCGTACAACATGAGCTAAACTTATCTCATACGTAGCCGTAAAGCAGTTTCAGCTATAAGTGAACGTTCCCATTAAGCGCTAGAGTGAGGGGTGTGGCAGAAAGTAGGGAGTTGGAGCTTGGTCCCAAAAAATGGTGGGAGGTGGGAAATCAGGGATTAATGGGAGGCGGATTCTAAAAATTGCTACCAGGTGGGAGGTTGGCCCACCAAAACAGATGGGACTGAAGATGAGACACATGCCTCACATCCCTCTAATGTATGTCTCACTGTTCACTTTTGTGGATGTGGACAAAAATGACTTTTTAACCACCTAACACTTTTTTGGGGCATACCCACATAATATCATCTCACGCAACAACTTTTATGTTTTGTGAATGAAACTTGAAACATGTCTACTATAAAGTATCAGGGGTAACTCCAAGTAGAAGTTTCGTGAATGACACTTGAAACATGTCTACTGTACAGTATAAGGGATAATCACAAGTAGAAGTGTCGTGAATGACACGTGAAACATGTCTACTATACAGTATAAGGGATAAATCCAAGTAGAAGTTTCGTGAATGACACTTGAGGCATGTCTACTGTATAGTATAAGGGATAACCCCAAGTAGAATTTTCGTGAATGAACCTTGAAACATGCCTATTGTACGGTATAAGGGATAACTCCAAGTAGAAGTTACGTGAATGAAACTTGAAACGTGTCTACTGTACAGTAAAAGGGATAACCCCAAGTAGAAGTTTCATGAATGAAACTTGAAACATGTCTACTGTACAGTATAAGGGATAACCCCAAGTAGAAGTTTCATGAATGAAACTTGAAACATGTCTATTGTACAGTATAATGGATAACCCCAAGTAGAAATTTCGTGAATGACATTTGAAACATGTCTACTATACAGTAAATGGGATAACTCCAAGTAGAAGTTACGTGAATGAAACTTGAAACGTGTCTACTGTACAGTATAAGGGATAATCCCAAGTAGAAGTTTCGTGAATGACACTTGAAACATGTCTACTATACAGTATAAGGGATAACCCCAAATAGAAGTTTTGTGAATGACACTTGAAACATGTCTACTGTACAGTATAAGGGATAACCCCAAGTAGAAGTTAAACTGAAATTCAGGATTTGTTATCGTGCACGTATCTTCAACTGCAAAAATGGGTTTGGGACAAGGTGTTACAATAATTACTGTATTGGGGCAAGTTGTTACAACTGTAACAACGCTCGGACGGCTCGTACCGATGGTTCAGCCAGCGAGTTGAGTGCTTACAATGACTGAAAGGGCGGATTACATATGAATGCCAGTTTGTTGGACTATCGATGCACCAATGGCTTCGTCGTCCACTTGTCATCTGGGTGTTTTGCCTTGGATGACAATCTTATTCAATCTTATTATTTTTTATGGCGTAGCCCTATTTGAGCAATTAATCAATATTGCGCGATGTTCGTGCACGTGCGTGTGAGTGCGTGTGTGCATCATTCAATCAAGTAGAAATACACATATATATTGCCATTCACTATTTCATACTCCATTCAATAATTTACATTCCATTCACAATTGTTTGTTATGTAGGAATCCAGGGAATGAGCCCCCTTTGGTAACTAAACATTAATAGCTTAAACTATGAAGCTGTGAACACCTACATTGTTATACACACTGTGTATAACATGTATAAGTGTGTATTATCCAGTTAATGTAACAACAGTAACAAGTACGAGTGACACTTGGTTTGCCATCCACGCGTTCTTTGTTGTAGCAACGTGCCCCGTATGGTGTAACCACGTGCCACGTGTGGTGTAACAACGTGCCCCGTATGGTGTAACCACGTGCCACGTGTGGTGTAACAACGTGTCCCGTATGGTGTAACAACGTGCCCCGTATGGTGTAACAACGTGCCACGTGTGGTGTAACAACGTGTCCCGTATGGTGTAACCACGTGCCCCGTATGGTGTAACAACGTGCCCCGTATGGTGTAACCACGTGCCACGTGTGGTGTAACAACGTGTCCCGTATGGTGTAACAACGTACCCCGTATGGTGTAACAACGTGCCCCGTATGGTGTAACCACGTGCCACGTGTGGTGTAACAACGTGTCCCGTATGGTGTAACAACGTACCCCGTATGGTGTAACAATTTGCTCCTCTTACGGGGCCACTTGTTACAGTCGACAACGCCTGGGAAACTTCATATATCTACCTAACTACAATATAGAATATCAGTGGTATAGTACATTTTATTAACAAGAATAATAAATTTATTGCATACGTTGGAAGAAATAATGCATCTAGCATACTTTTCAGAAAAGTGACTTTAACTGAAAATTATAACAACTAGTCCCGGTCTCCCTATATGTTGTGAATACTAGAATCTGATGGCCACGAGGCTTCATTCAACTAAGCAGCTTCTGCAGAACATCGTCGCCAAGTTGTCTTTTATAGACGCTGGTATTGAGCGTAGTCACTGCAAAAGATTTAACAACAAGATTTAACAAGATTTGCCATCCAAGCCAAAGGCTCAGATGGCAAAAAAGTGAATGTTATTCTCGGTGGTTCTTCTTCGTTACCAATTAACGGCATGACAACAATAATAATACATTTCTTATACAGTGCCCCATCCAAATAATTGTTCTGTCACCCTTGTGAATCAATATTGTCATTGGTTCACAAGGGTGACAGGTGTTTCATTAAAAGGAATAACTCCACTGAGAACCAATATATTGAAAGTAAGTAGATTTAACCAGATTTCACAGGGCAAAAGACCCAGATGGCAAGTGGACAAGGAAGCCATTGGCGTATTAATAGTCTAATACTTTGTCATCTATGTGTAACCCGACCTCCTGAGATATTTGTAAATTTTGTTTGTTAAACATATTCACGCTGCTGGCATTTACACAATATGTAGATAATTTGTTCCATTCATTTATTCATTGTCCTCTGTGAGAACGAGTACTTCCTGATATCCAGTATACACTGATCCTTCAGTAATGTTATGTCACATGTCTTCTACTACTACTATCTTTCTTAAGTCTTCATACCCATACAATATTTTCATTCATTTTGAAAACTTCAATTTGATCTCCTTTTAATTTCCACGTATCTAGGGTTATTACACCACATATTTTTAGGCGTTCTTCATAACAGTTCTGGAATCATCTTAGTTGCTCTCCTCAGTAGTAATACTAGCATATCTATATATATAAGTTCTGTTATATTTATCAATTTTGTTTTTAAACATATTCACCAGGGATTATAGCATTGTCGCCACAGTTGGTGTCCATTTTTAAATGACAAAATAGTGATTATGATCAGTAAAACTGTTCACCTCCGCTATGCTGGGATTATTACAAAGCAAAGGTACGTATTGACGTTGAACTTGAAAAGGAAGTAGCACGTTCTGCACGAAGGCGTTGTTTATTACGTAATCACTTAGCGATTCCACGTCATTACAAAAAATCGCCATACTTCACCGGTTTCCCTAATTTTCGCCCACTCGGTAGTCTGCAATAACATTTTACGATAAACGTAATATTCTGTTCAAACTGGACGTGGCACGTTTGGTAATTGGTGTCAGATGTTGAAATCATCTTGGTTGTAAAAAGGTTGTTATTTGCATCCACGTGCCTTATTATAGATGTTATAAAACGCAGGGCCCCGACTTTTGATCTTTGCGATTGCAACAGTTACGTACAGTGGACGCGCCGCTGTGGCCTACTCGGAAGCAGTCGATGATATTCTGCTCTTGAAGAGGATATCCAGTGTAACAAAAACGTAATTCTTGTTAGGGCAAACATGCATATTTAACACGACGTAATAAGATTGCCATATAAAGTTACGAGTGCGTGCGTGCGTGCGTGCGTGCGTGCGTGCGTGCGTGCGTGCGTGCGTGCGTGCGTGAGAGAAATGGAGGGCGACAGACAGACAGACAAACAGACATACAAAGAGATAGACAGATATATTACGACCGAGATACACATATAAATATTATTATGATTACTATTATCACCATCTTCACAAGCATCATCACCGTCGTCATTATTAGTACTGTCGTTGTTGTCATTATATTTCTTATGATGCACGTCTTTGGAGGTAGCCTCCTGGTCGAGGAGAGAACGTGGGGACATGGCACCGCCGGAGAGCGGCTCGTCGGACCCAGAACAACCACTGACGCTCTCCTACGTGGACTTTACGCCAATACTACTGAGACCGGCGACGGAGGCTAACCTTCCGATCTATGGACGCTTCGAGTAGGTAGTTTCAGGAATGCATCGTCATTATTATGCCGTCTCCTCTCGGACGGTCGGATATCACTGACGGCCGCTCTTATCTGCATTGCGCCGTTCTCGTCAGATCTTCATATAAACCTGTGCCAAAATCCAAATATGTCCCATAAGAAGGTAATGTATGCATTTTTTGTAAACGTGAAGTTGGCAGACTGTGGGAGAGGTCCTTGCCACCCCTAAATTACATAAACAAAATGTCATCCGATTTGCCATTGAAAAAACAAACACCCTTCTCATTAATGATTTCTTAACAACGGCGTTAGCGTGGTTTGAGTGTTTTTAATTCAAAAGATAATGTTGGTAAGCAACATAGGAAGGATCACTGACCCCTTAAATCACAAAGCGAAACACAAAACAACGTGGTACCAGCTTGTGTCTAGAAGTTTGGAACATTTGAACCGACAGAGAGACAGGAGGAGCCACATGTAGCAGAGAACAACTGGGTTCGGGTAATATGTAGAGTGAAACGAGAAGACAGAAGATGGGGCAAATAAGAGAAAATATCGGAATGAAGAAATACCCGACGATTAAAGCAATGGACAGGACACGTACAGAGAATGAATGCGGACATTTTGCAGAGAGGGTATATAAAATAAAAGACTGTGACAGAAGGAGAAAAAGAATACCGAAATTGAAATGTCTGCCCTGTGCTATTTTGATCAGAACTTCATATTTCCTTTTCCGTCCACTCCTTCATGCTGACTGTCCACGTGACTCTGGGTTATTTCCTGTTGCATTCCTTTCTGCCTTATTATGTGCATAACAATTTTAGTTTGTGCGTCGATATTTTGTTGAAGAATTGCTTCAGAATCATCTTTCTATATTATTTTTGTGCAGAAGAGAGCATATCATTGTATAGATTTCGCTTAGTTTAATCCTATTATAATTATTTGTTTTACTTGTATACAACACCAGTGTATAAATTTGGAACTATACTTATATAGATAATAAACATTATAAACGTTGAAAGGTGTTGAAAATAGAAGGCGAAGTTGGTTCCTGTGAACATATAGGGGTTAACATATACTGTCCCACAATATTGGAGACCGACCCTAGCCTCTCCGGTTCTGACGATTATAAACACTAAACTTTATAAAACAGAACGCACCAATATTGTTTGAATTCGGTCATTTAACAAGTTGAAATTGAAGGATATAATTTGTTATAGAAAAAACAAGAGTTGTCTTATGTGGAAAGTTTGATAAAAAATATGTTTTATCCGACAGTGGAGAAACGACGAAGAGCCGGATTCCAAAACGCACTAAATCCATTTTGTACTAAACAAAAGAGATAGCTGATGCCCAGCTGTATATCTGCCATGTTAGCTTGATATGTTTACCAATCTGGGCTCAGTCCACGTGTGTAAAGCCTGCGAAGTTGACATATTTAAAAAAAAACTAGCCGAGTCCACCCGAGACAGTTTTGCGAAACGCACTTGGTCCTTGGTATGCGCAGTGCGCAACACCCGCTTTACCTGGACATTTAGGATGGTATTTATATGGAGGTCTCACTGTAATAGAGGGCTCACCCCTTCACCCTTTCACCACTTCACCACCTAAATTATTCAATCTACTCCACATACCACCCTACACCCTTCACTCCCAGCACCAGACCACTCCATTCCACTAAAACCACCACCAACCCGTAATCACCACCACCATCCCTTCCATCTCTCCAACCCCACCCAATCCCCAAACAAACCGCATGTCACCTCTCCACTATCCCCTCCTACCCCGCGCTAAAATTCCCACACAACAGCCCTCGCCCTAACCAACACCACCAACCCCACAAACCCAGCTTCCCACCCCGCATAATCCAAAGTGGAGGTCTACACCTGTCCCCACTCCATTTTCGCACACAAGCTCTTCACCCCACCCCACACCAACTCAAGCCGGAACACCCACCCACCCACCCACCCACCCACCCACCCACCCACCCACCCACTCACCCACCAATACTTCATCCCAGCCACCTACCTCACTAACCCACTCCATGCACCACAGACACAACCAATCACACAACAAATCCGTCTCCGGAAGTATGTCCAAGATAATCTGTTAAATTAATCAAGTCTTGTTAGTCTGCCCTATATAAAATATATATTTAACCAACCACCACGTGTTACGTTTATGATCTTCAATACTGGTTTGAAAAAGCCTCATTTAAAGTAGTTCATAATTACCTTATTTTGGCAAATGGATTTGCTATCATCGGGAATAGAATAGACATTATTTATATGCATATAGAGTGATAACACAAAACACACATTTCTTCTTCACTTCACTTTCCCATAACCCGTAAGGATCGTTGGGGCACCATTGATGACTTTCTAACCAGCTCTCCACGTTTCCCTGTTCTCGACAGCCCTCTGGGAGTCAGCGAACTCCATTCCTGTCCACTCTTTGATGTTGTCTTCCCACCTCTTCTTCTGTCTACCTCTTAGTCTCCCCCCTCTTACGGTACCTTGCAAAATAGTCCTTGCAAGGCCAGATGATCGTGATACATGACCGTACCACTTCAGTTTACATTTACGCAGTGTGATTTGTCTATCGTTGTTTACTCAAAATTATAAAAATGGACCCAGCTGTTCAATTGTGAGTGAAGTCCGGGTCTATATAATAGATCTCAACATTTGGTCATGAATAAACGGAAATATGTTCATGAAAAGCGGGAATATGTTCATGAAAAAACGGGAATGTGTTCATGAAAAGCGGGAATCAGCCCGCTCCACTCAATGTTCGTCGTTTTAGGTGTTTTGTCGAGATTAACGAGTTGTTCTTGCGGGTCGCCATTTTGATGTGACTTTCTTGTTCGCGGTGAACGCATGCGCGGGAAAATGTGAAATCATTTGATAATAATAATAATAATACTATTTTTATATAGAGCTAATTCTCGCATGGCGGATCGATTATTATAAGAAATATAATAAATGTATATTAATAAATATAAATAGATAAACTGTAACTTATTAAAATATCTCTATATATATATATATATATATATATATATATATATATATATATATATATATATATATATATATATATATATATATATATATATATATATATATATATATATATGCAAAACTGGTTTTAAGACGTACAATAGTAAAAGAGGAATGTAAATTATATAATGCTAAACCTTTGTATGTAAATTATATAAATTAATTTTGAACAAATTAAACACTGGTTTAAAGACGTACATTAATATGGAAATTATGTAAACTAATATAAAAATAAATACTGTACCAAAAATGTGTATGTAAATTATATAAACTAAACTAAACTAATACTGTACTAACAATTTTTTATGTAAACTATATAAATTAATATAGAAACTAAACACTAATTAAAATGTATATAACACTAAAAAGAAATTATAAAGCAATGTCCATCATTTCAAAACAATGTAAATTAATTAAAATCTCTGAGACCAAAGAAATAATAATAATGTGCCTGGAATGGCCTCGTGTGTAACAAATAGATGGATTTTGCTTTGAATTTTGCTTGTTTATGAAATTTACATTTGGATCTAAAAATTGGAAAGCGGGGTTAAAGGCAAAAAGTGGTATTTCCCACTTGAAAGCGGCAGCGTTGACGCGTGTGACCGTATCTTACAGTACACTATATGAAATGACACATTTGAAGACCACAAAGGTAAAACAACAAGAGGTCACATGACAAACTGCTGTCGCCAGGTAGCCATATTTGTTAGGCAGGTTCTGTGGAAATATCTTGTGGAAGAATGAACTATCAAACTATCAAACACATATTAATAGACGTGGTGCTCAACGGTTAAACTGTAGAACAGAGCTAGAACTTTCACAGCCCAAAATATGTTCCCTCGCGAGATATATTTTTATATGATGCAGTACACAAAAAAATAACATTACACACATTTAGCTTAGTTGTTTTACTACACAAATAATGCAATTTAAGTATAGCATTATTGACGAAAATGAGTAAAATTACCAGAATTCAATCACACCTATTTTTTAAATTGCCGTAGCTTATATTTGACAATGTGCAATTCTGATCGTGTTACCTTTATGATCTTCATTTACAGTACTTTAGTCGAAAAGGCGAACAGTTGGTTGGAAGAAAACCCGACCGTGCGGGTAAAGACGTGCGAGAGCCTGTCTCGAATTGGCGACGGAAAGTCGCTCGTGGAGATGGAGGACTGCAGCTCGATCAACCGGCGACTCAAGACGCGCATGGTGCGCTGTTTCAGGTCAGTGTATTCTTTATATTAGACCTATGTTACCTTAATATTAAATATAGTATAGCGCCCATCCCCAGGACGTGATAACTTGGTAGTTCGTGTGTGTGTGTGTGTGTGTGTGTGTGTGTGTGTGTGTGTGTGTGTGTGTGTGTGTGTGTGTGTTGTGTGTTTTTTATATATATATATATATATGTTATATATATATATATATATATATATATATATATATATATATATATATATATATATATATATATATATATATATATATATATACATACATACATACATAAATATATATATATATATTTATATATGTATATATATATATATATATATATATATCTATATATAATATATATATATATATATATATACATACATACATACATATAATTCTATATTCCTTCTCTCCATCCATCCATCTATCCATCCATCCATCCATCCATCCATTCATCCATACATACATCCACCCACTAATACAATTTACGTTGAGTATGAAAATATTGTTAATATATTTTTTCTTTCTTAAGAAAGAAGAACATGAGGACACGAAGAACATTAGCGAAGGTTGAATACAAGAAAGTTCTCGTTCTCACAGAGGACAATAAATGATTGAAACAAATTATGTACAGATGGTGTAACTGCCAGCAGCGTGAATACGTTTAAAATTGACAAATATCTCAGAAGGGCTGGTTACCCATACATGACAATTGCTGGACTCTCCTTGGCTTCCGCGCCCACTTGCCATGCTGGTGTTTTGCCTTGAATGGCAATGTTGTTAAATGTTGTTAAATGTTGTTAAATGTTGTTAAATCCATTTTGTTCACTGCGTTGACTTCCAGGTTATGGTTCACTCATAAGAAGCTGGATGAAGGCAGCGAAGAACAGAACGATAGGCCACAAAAACTCGCCTATTTCGACATGCTCCCTCAATGTAGTGATGAGAGCTCTAATTGCCAATTACCGGAGTACTACTCGTTCCGGGACACGGTCACTGAGCTTAACTCGAGGCTACTGAAAGATCCATTAGAAGGTAAGCTGTTGATGCAATATGTAGAACTTGCCGTGTTTCCCGGCGTTGCATGGGAAAAAAGGCACCCACTGCAGGAGCTTATGTCTCTGCACTACCCAATCAAGTATTGGTAATGCAATGCCAGTGACAAAGACAACTTTAAGCATCCAACATAACGTTGTACGTAACTATGAACTCATATTGTTGCGAGTTACGTAACCTGCTTCAAACATCCACGTTTGTTACTTCGTAACTTTCCTTACCCCCGGGATTTTTTTAATGTACGAACCATCCCCATTGCCACCCGGGGCACAACTGTTCAAATTTATACATGCGAAACTGACGGAGATATGAGGGAACAGACAAGCAGGCACGCAGGCAGGCAAGGCGACAGTCTAAGGCCTAGTAAAAAAGAAACTAGTTTCTCGTCCCCGCCCGCTCCCTTTTTGCCGCCGCCTACATTTGATTATTTACTACTATTGAAAAAAGATTATTTTAAAATGATTTTTTTCGGTACTGTGAAGAAATCATTGTCCAAAACGTGCTGTCCGAAGTACTGTTATACTCTTTCAGTTCACTCGTTATTCATCATACAATTTTCAATTCAATTCAATTTAAATAATTTCCCTGTGTAACACTTACGTGGCATATTACATTTACGTAAATGTTTCTATTAATTTGCCATTCCCGCTAAAAAAAGTAATGTATTTGCTAATATGCAAATGAAATGGCAGGCTTTATATAAATACAGTACACATCAGTGGCATGTTCCATATTGCAACGAGAAAACTAGTCTTTTAATCAAGCACACTGAGCATCTAAGACATGGCGGCCATCTTCGAATCTAATAGCAAAAAATCCATAAATAGTAAATAATGGCGGCCATCTTCGAATCTAATAGCAAAAAATCCATAAATAGTAAATAATAAGGGCCTCCCTCTTCCTTTAAAAAAGCTAGCTTTTTTACTAGGCCTAATTTATGGCATAGACGCGATGAGATCATGTTGATATAATAATGAATTGAACTCTCGTGGGAACAGTTGGAGTGTTGTGGTTGAAATGAATACGCCTATCTATTCCACCGACAACTCGCCTTCTCTTTGAAGCATTCAGCCACGCTGCAGGTTCCTGCGCGAAGACCATTCGTTCACATATCCACTACTGTCTATAGCCAGGTAGTTGTTTATACAGCCGGATGAACTGAGGCAAGGTGAGGTGAACGAATTTGCCTAAGCTTCGAAACAGAAGCAAGAGGATTCAAAATCGGGTTCTCTCCATTGCGTGTCCGATGTTCCAACAATACGCCACCGCGCACATTGCCACGCATGACCGGAACCAGTCCGGCGCGCAGTGGATTGTGGTAAATTTAAAACAACAGCTGCATGATGTATGGATCGATTTATTGATTCCAAAATATCCATCCATGCCTTGGCCCTGGTGCTGCCAGTCACTATCCTTGCCACTGTGTTTCGTAACTTGGGACATTCGAAAAAACGACGCACGAAGCTGTAAACCACTGTACGTAACTGTTCGCGTACCGTTGCGAACAGTTGTACGTAATAGCTACAGAGGATAATTCGATTGCGGATAGAAAGGGTATCAACGCAGGGAAGTTCGAAGAAAAATATCAACTATGACGACCTGACCGTGGGGGTCGTATATAAACCCTAGAAAGTTTTTTGTGCAAAGCGTCTAGGAACAGAAGCATCATTCATACAAAAACTTGTTCGACCATAGTAAGATTCGATTTATAATAAACTAGTATAAAAACGTTCAGCCGACGACCGTTTTGTAGTGTAAAGTCAAACTGTGTATGTTTGAGCAATTTCTGGTCGTTGGCATGCAGGCCGGATATTGAACGTTGAAACGGTGCTGTCAAAAATCGTGAATATGAAGACGCCGGACCCGGATCACCCAACATGGTCGACATTCGTGACAGGAGGATTTGCTGTCTTCTTGCACGTCATAAGAGTGTACTATGAGATAACCTCATGCCACCATGAGCAAATCGGTAGGTAGGGGTGTTGGTGGTGGTGGTGGTGATGATGATTGTGGTGGCGGTGGTGGTAATAATTATTATTAGTGGTGGTGGTGAAGGTGGTTGTAATTAGTATTGGTGGTGGTGGTGGTGGTGGTAATTATTATTAGTGGTGGTGGTTGTGGTAAAGATGGTGGTGGTTGTGGTAAAGATGGTGGCGGTTGTGGTAAAGATGGTGGTGGTTATGGTAAAGATGGTGGTGATTATGGTAAAGATGGTGGTGGTTATGGTAAAGATGGTGGTGGTTGTGGTAAAGATGGTGGTGGTTGTGGTAAAGATGGTGGTGGTTGTGGTAAAGATGGTGGTGGTTATGGTAAAGATGGTGGTGGTTGTGGTAAAGATGGTGGTGGTTGTGGTAAAGATGGTGGTGGTTGTGGTAAAGATGGTGGTGGTGGCGGCAGCGGCAGCAGCACCAGCAGCAGCAGCAGTGAAAACAGCAGTAGAATCAGTAGTGGTAACCCATCTAAATCTGAAGGACCAGACGGCATACCGCTTACACAGTCTTATTTAAGACACATCCGATGGGAGCTGTGCGATGTGGGGGTGTAACATGCAATGCCGTATAGAACGCTCGTGATATCCATGCTTTCTATCCCCTAAAATAAACTATATATATATATATTTTTGGTCAATTTCTTCCGCTTTCTTCGGAACAAGATTGGTGACCTCCAACCTTGCGCGGTTTCGCTGTTCCCCTTTGCTATTCTCCGCTGCGCACGTTCGATGACGACGAAGCCATTGTACAAAACAACAGATGAACATTTGATTGTTTAAAATCGAACGACAACGGACTGCAACGATATGAAGCATAGAACATTATCTCCGATTTGCTTTTTTCAAATTTAAGGCGAATAAAGTAATTATTAAATGGCACATTAAATTCCCTGTAATCGTACTCGACGGCTGGTAGCACAAGTAATCGAACGCAGCTTACGGCCTTATCTGATTATTTATGCAGCTCTCGTACGATTCACGGGCGATGCACTGCTCAAAAGTGTCACTTACATTAATATATGTTGGACGTTCCACAAGAGAAAGAGAGAGAGAGATAAGAAAATTTGTTTGCAGGTTTCATAGACTTCATCCCGGATTGTCTTCAGCCGCACATCTACGGCAAACACGGAACATTCATGAACTCTCGTAGCACCTTAGCCGATGCACAGGCATGGCTGCGTCGACACCCGAACTTGCGGATTACCAACTTACAATCTATGGAGCACCAGCTGCACTTCGGGAAACGCAAGTACCGCAGTTGGTCGTATTAAAGGGGGTTTATGAGGCGTGTTGGCGTGGGGGACTCTCAGTCGAGAGAATTCCAGTTCGAATCGTCTTGCTGCCGTTTCGAAGCTTGAGCAATTTCGTTCACCCCACGTTGCTCCAGTTCACCAATCTGTATAAAGAAGTATCTGACTATATGTAGTTTCGCGCAGTAATTGCAGTGTGGCTGAGTGCTGCACAGAGAAGTCGAATTAGCGATGGAATGAACAGGTCTGCCAGGTGGTGAAATGTGTAGCGCTTTGACCAGGCTCAAGGACTACGTACCGCGCTATATAAGAACGGAATGTGCAACGAATTGCGTTAGTTAACTGATACGCTAGTTGGGTTTTCGTATAATTAAAATGCTCAAATTCTCTTAACTTTTAGTTCTCAAAGTATATATTATATATATATAAATTACCAAATCATATCAAACCAAATGCATTGTTCTACGACCCGTTACAGGGTAGGCGAGTACATACATAACTAAATATAAGAGTGACCGGGGCTGGTTGTGTACAGGAGCATGTTGTTACATAGTTGTTTTACCAAAGCATAGCACACATATGGAGATACCATCGACAATAGTTGGTTGGAAGTCCACCACCAGTCACACTGTCCAAAAATCGGGGGTTAAGAAGACGAAATTAACGAGCAGTGTAATTTTTTAACCACTAAAAACTTGTTTTGAAATGCCCACATAATAGTATACCACATTTTATTTTTCGTGAATGAAACTTGAAACGTGTCTACTATATAGTATAAGGGATTGCGCCAAGTACAACTTGAACTACATCAACATCCAGCGAGTTATGTGCTGACAATGACTGGAAGAACGAAACTTATTTAACCACGACGTATGAACGCTTTCTGTGATGCTTAGGGTACTGGTTTATAATGTAAATGCTACATAAACAAATGGCTTCCTTGTCCACTTGCCACTTGCACCGTACATTGATATGTGTATATATGTGCGTGAGTGTGTACGTACGTGCATGTATTATTCAATCAAGCATTACATACATATTTCCACTACTATTATCATACTCCATTCAATAATTTTTATTCCATTCATTATTGATTGTTCTATGTAAGAATCCGGGAATCAGTCCCCTTTGGTAACTAAAAATGAAAAGCTTAATATATGAAAGTGTGAACACCTACATGTTTATGCGCACTGTGTATTAGACGTATAAGTGTGCATAATCCAATTAATGGAATAGCATTAACATGTACAAGTGACACTTGCTTTGCGATCCACGCGTTTTTTCTGTAACAACGTGCCCTGTATGATGTAACAACTTGCCCCAATCACGGGGTTAGTTGTTTCAGTCGACCACGCCTGGGAAACTTCACATATTTATATAACTGCAATACAGAATATCAATTGCATGGTACGTTTTATTAATACGAATAACAAATTTAATGCATACGTTGACAGAAATAATGCATCTAACATACCTTTCACAAAAAGTGACTCTAAAATTGTAGCAACTATCCCCGGTCTCCCCTACAATTCAGTGATATTCACATATATGCATATATAAATGATCACATATTATCATATACATTCAGTTTGTATAAAACCTGTTTTTCCTTTGTTGCGGTAGTATTTTTACCGTTAGAAATGGAATAAGCCGAGAATTCAACACATCAATAAATCATCCAGAAACGTATTCTATAGCGGGAGTAAATGTTATATTTAATGTTTTTCTTTTGTTGCAACAGTACGTTTACCGTCAGAAATAGCATACGCCGGGAGTTTATTTCGCCACAGCAACACGTTTTGTATGGAAACTATTTTTTTTAAACCAGCAGCAGCAACAACAACAATTATAACTAAAACAACAACAACAACACAATAACACTAATAACAACAAAAACAATATTAACAATAATACAAATAATAATAATAGTAATACCAACTGATAAGGATAAGGATAAGGATAAATTTTATTTGTCCCAACAGCAAAAAACATAGATAAATTATATTGAGTGGCAATATAAATTATATAAATACATATGATACATGCACATATAGAACTGTACAATATATAATAGCAACTAATAAATCATCAATAAAAGTAATACATTATGCACCAAAAAAAAAAAAAAAACATTTGCTGTGGGAAGGGAGACTCCTACTAAGACCAACAATGGTCGCCATCGTAGGAGCCACCCAAACTAACAATAACAATAAACATATATTCCCTATGCATATATTTCTACATTAAAAAAGTAGAGAGCATGTTTGGTTTTTTGTCTGTGTCTTACATATAATCAATTTAAGTGTGTGATGATGTGTTGTACTGGTGTGTTTTATGTGTTGTTTTCGCCTGTACGCGTATAAGCCTGTGTGCAAGTATACAAATTGAAAAGTTTAATTGTGATTGCATTAACTGTGTTATGCTCATTCAAAATTCATTTAATTTAGTTGGCATATATAGCAATTTAGGAGAGTGCATGTGTCATTATATTTTTGTAGCATGTAATTTTTGGCATAACTTGAAAAGCCTTTCAAACTATGAGTCACTATCTTGTCTATAACTAAATCAGGGATATTGTTTATAACATGTGGCAAGTTGTATTTAAGAATTTTTTTTGCAAAATCATGTTTAGTTCTGTAGGTATGTAGTTCAGTTGTTCTCCTAGTACTATAGTTGTGAATGTATGTATTTGGGGTTATTTGCCAGTTTAAAAAGTAGACAGGTAGCTTTTGATGTCTATATTTGTAATAAAATTTAAGTTCTTGTAGTTTTAGTAAGTCTTCTACTTTTAGTGTGTTGAGTTTTTTAAAAAGTGGTTCTGTGTGTGAATTGTATTTGCTTAATGTTATAATTCGTACTGCTTTCTTTTGTATTTTCACTAATCTGTTTCTTTGATATCCCCATGTCGTAATACAGTAATTAATATGAGGTAATATCAATGCATTGTATAACATAATTTTTATTTCTAAAGGTAATACATGTTTTAATCTGTTTAGTATTCCTATAGTTTTGGAACATTTATTTGAGATTTTTTCTCTGTGTTTTTTCCAATTTAAGTTAGTATCTATAGTTAAGCCTAGGTAGTTAAATTCTTCCACTTTCTCAATATCTATATTATTTATTTTGAGAGATAATGTCAGTGTAGTTTTGTTTGGCATTTGGAAGATCATATATTTAGATTTACTTTTATTTAGTGATAGCTTATTTATATTAAGCCACTCAACTATTTTGAGGAGTTCTTCATTTATTACTGATTCTGTACTTTTATTTTGGACACTATTTCTGAAAGTTTCAATAGTGCTAAATAAAGTGGTATCATCAGCATATATTATAAAGTTAAACATTTGGCTGGCTTGTGAGAAATCATTTATATATATAGTAAATAATAGTGGTCCTAGGATGGACCCTTGTGGTACTCCAACTTTAATGAGTGAAGTTTCAGATGTGGTACCATCAAATTCGGTGTACTGTTTACGGTTGTTTAAATAGCTTTTAAATAAAAGAAGAGTTTTACCATCTAAGCCATAGTGTCTTAATTTATTTAGTAATATTGAATGGTCAATAGTATCAAATGCCTTGGAAAGGTCAAGAAAAATACTAATTGATAAGTAATTTCTATCCATTTTAGTAATGATTCTATCTACTAATTCAAGTGATGCATATTCGGTTGAATGATTAGGTCTAAATCCGTACTGATTATCAAAAAATAGCTTAGAATCAATAAAATATGCAGATAACTGATTGTGGATGATTTTCTCTAAGACTTTAGAAATAGTTGGAAGGAGAGAAACAGGCCTATAATTTTTGAATAATGTTGGGTCATCGTTCTTGAAAATTGGAATTACTTTTGCAATTTTAAGTTTATCAGGAAATATGCCTGTATTTATGACTTGGTTAATTACTAAGGTTAAGGATTTAATGATTGCGGGTTCAATTATTTTCAGCAATTTTGAAGAAATGCCGTCGAATCCACTACTGTTTTTTGTAGGAAGATCATTTATTGTTTTCCTTACAGTTTCTTCAATAACATTCTTAAATTTTAGAACAGATTTAACTTGTGTATTTAAATAGTAGCCATAGTTTTTATTTCCTTTATATTGAATGCTTTCTGCAATAGTTTGACCAATGTTTGTAAAATAGTTATTGAATTTCTTTGCTATATCAGTTTTATCAGTAATACTAGTACCGTTTTCTTTAAAAATTGTCGAGGATGTTTTCTTTCCTTTATTTTTTGAAAGAATTTCATTGATGGTTTTCCAAGTATTTCTTATGTCATTTTTGAATCGGTTAAATCGTGATTAAAAATAAATTTTTTTTAACTGCACGAATATTTCTTTTTAATATGGAGTTGTACGTTTTGAGGATAGCATTTGTGGTCTCATAATCTGGTGAATTAGGGTCAGACATTTTTAACTGTTTATAAAGTGTGTCCCGATATCTAATAGATTTTAACAGACCTTGAGTGATCCATGTCGAGTTTTTATGTTTGTATTTATTAAATTTCATTATTTTAAATGGCATGTACTTATTTTTTGCGCGCATAATTTCTTCATGCATTATGTTATAATTTAGATTGGGGTCCTCATTTTGATGTTTATGTAGTTTGTTGTAACAGTTATATGAATCTATTTCAATTTGAACTTTCTGCATGGCTTCTTCACTTTGTGTATTTATTTTTATAAATTTGGGAGGAAATTCTATTTTTGGAATATTGTCTAGAAATAAAAAATAAGGTTGATGGTCTGAAAATGTTTTTGTGAAGATACCAGCAATGCTTTCTAATAAAGATTTATTTAGCTTACAAAAAAAGTTATCTATCAGTGTTCCATTGGTTTTAGTGAAACGAGTTGGGAAAGTAATTTGAGGGTAGAGACTATGTGATATTAAAGTATCAAAAAAATCGCTGTAGATTCTGTTCTCATTTATTTTAAGTAAATTTATGTTAAAATCCCCAGCTATAATGAGATTATTATTGCTATTTTCCAGAGATGATATAACTGATGAAAATTCGTCAATGAATTTTGTAATATTTTCGTTGCATGTTCTTGGAGGTCTATATATATTTCCAATGGTCATTGTCTTTGATAAATTATTTCCAGTTACTTTAATCATTAGCCCTTCCCAGTGTTCGTACGTATTTAAATTCATTTTTACTTCAGATTTATATTTATTGTCCACATATATTAGTAACCCTCCTTTGTTGCTACACTTTTTCCCCTATATTATACAATCATATCCATCTGAAAAAAATTGAGAGAAATCATCATTATCAGCTTTCCACGTCTCTTGTAAGCATATTACGCTAAATTTAAAATTGATACTACGTAAGTCCTCTACGAACATTTCAAGTTCATTAAACTTTGCATTTATAGACTGAATATTCGAGCTTAGAATACTAAAACTGTTAGTGTTACTGTTTGCTAAAATGGTGAACTTATCAATGTCATAATATGAAGAGCATCGTATTACTTGAAGCTCATGATTTTCATCATTATTTTCATTTGTACTTAAAACATTACTTAGGTTGTTTTGATTTCCTCCTAAGTATGAGAGGAATGCTTCATCGGATGTTACTGTGCCTGTGCCTTGAAATTGAGAAAATTCTTCAGTAGGTATCGACATAATTTAGATAGATGAGTGACAAATTAATATTAAATATGTTGATATTACTAATATTGCTAGTACATGTATACAGTTCTGGTGATATAATAGTCCTCACTGGAGATAACATTATTAAACAATAATAATAACAACAACACCAATAATAACATCAACAATAACACCAACAACAGTGTCGTTGTCTTACAGCACTGGACACGCTATGCACACTGTCAACGGAACCATGTGCTGGCACGAACTTTGTCCGCGTGCTCCGTCTCTATTACATCAGGCGGAAACGTATCGGTGAACAAACCGATTTCCAAAAGACGTGGTCGATCGACTACAAGACATTCGTGCCTTGTAAACTGACGCGGGAAAGCTCGACCGCACCTGCCAAATACGAGACATTGCGCCAGACAGTGACTCGAGCCTCGAGTTGGCTTCGCTTTACAGGTGATGTAACTAACATCGGCGCATGCGTAAAAAAAATATCTTATCACACACACTCCCAACAGGGGCGCCACTCTGCATATCACACATTGATTATAAACTAAAAATGGAAAATTGCGGAGTGATATGAAGGACTGGTTAGCTGAGCAACACGTTTGTTGTTAACGACTTGTTACGTCATATATATATATATATATATATATATATATATATATATATATATATATATATATATATATATATATATATATATATATATATATATATATATATATATATATATATATATATATATATATATATATATATATATATAATATATATATATATATATATATATATATATATATATATATATATATATATATATATATATATATATATATATATTTCAGTACGTTGCTTGTTATATTATCGTCCAAGTTATTGATATATATATATATATATATATATATTTATATAGATATATATATATATATTTATATATATATATATATATATATATATATATATATGTATATATGAGTATATATATATATATGCATATATATATATATATATATATATATATATATATATATATATATATGTATATATAGTATATATATACATATATATATATATATGCATATATATATATATATGCATATATATATATATATATATATATACATATATATATATATATATATATATATATATATATATATATATATATCAATAACTTGACTATATATATATATATATATATATATATATATCACTATATATATAAATATATATATATATATATATATATATATATATATGTATATATATATATATATATATATATACTCATATATACATATATATATATATATATATATATATATATATATATATATATATATATATATATATATATATATATATATATATATATATATATCAATAACTTGGACGATAACATAAAAGCAACGTACTGAAATTTGCGGATTACACAAAAGTGTTTACAAAGGTTAACAATAATTGTGATAAACAACATTTACAAAACTATCTAAACGATTTAAATTAGTTACATGGTCTGAAAAATGGCAGATGTTATTGAATTTTGGGAAATGTAAATGTTTGTATACTGGACACGGGAACTTGGATGTAAACTATAAAATGGGAAACACCGTTCTATGTACTAATGTAAAAGAAAAGAACTTAACAATAAGCGATGATATGAAAGTTTCAGAGCAGTGTGGCATTGCAGCTTCAAAGGGTAATCAAACCCTTGGGTTGATCAGAAGAAATATAGCATGCAAGGAGAAAAGCTAATTATACCTCTGTATCAAGAAATAGTTAGGCCTCATTTAGAATATTGTATACAAACGTGGAGACTATATCGTAAGAAGGATGTAGATACGATTGAACGAATACAGAGGAGAGCAACTAAAATTATTCCAGAACTGAGAGTTATGAAGAGCGCCTAAGAGAGAGAATGTGGTTTAACAACTCTAGAGACAAGGAAGTTAAGAGGAGATCAGACTGAAGTGTTTATGATATTAAATGGGTATGAAAATATTGACAGAACATTTTTTTCTAACTCAACAAAGATAGTAGAACTAGAGGACATGAAGTAAAATTAGTAAAATATCAGTGTAGATTGGATGTCAAGAAGTACTCGTTCTCACAGAGGACAATAAATGAATGGAACAAATTATCTACAAATTGTGTAACTGCTAGCAGCGTTCATGTTTAAAAACAAAGTTGGCACATATCTCAGGAGGGCGGGTTACATATAGATGCCAGACGCCATCTGGACCTTTGCCTTGGATGGCAATCTTGTTAAATCTTGTTGAATTAGTTAATATTTTTTTACATTTATTAATTAATTTATATATTAATTGATTAATATATTTTTCTGTCTAAGCAACTGGTAACTATATATTATAACTATATTAATTGCTCAGCTCATCCGCTTTCATTTGATATATTACACATTATGAGCACTGCAACATCATTCATTTCGTTTGATTAATTAACCAATCTTAATCAATTAATTAATGTGTTATTCGTCTACACAAATGGTAGATACATCTGATATTCCGTTCACAACATTACACATGACGGTCGCAACAAAATATTAAAAAAAGTATTGAATTACTTAACTTCCATGAGAAGCTTGCACATTTATGCAAATTAGGATAATAAAGATTAGTAAAATGTTACAATCTACGATTAAAAATCTATTAATGAGCCACATTTTACTGGCACACATTGAGCAAGGCTGTATTTCTGGTTCATGTTAATATAATATAAGAGAAAAGCCATTCATCTAAAAAAAGTTTTAATTTGACGTCTTAAAAAAATTAATCGGTAACTTGACATTTTCATTGATATCAGTAATCGAAGGTTACTGGCGTCGCTAAGCTGCTCCGAATTAGTCTAGTTCGAAGATTATTCTGCGGTATCACTTACCGCTAGCGGTCCGAAATCGTAACATTTTATTTGGTATTCTGGAAAAATGTCATCAGGGTGTGTAACACACCAGGAAGTCTAACTGAGGCATGATCCCTGAAGCAGTGCATAGAAATCACTGACTGAATTTAGACGAACGTCACCAGTGACGTCACAAAACCACGTGATCGCCGATCTCTTTACCTTCGAATTTTACGCGCGGTTTGCGAGTTATACGCATTAAATATCTACTTTTACCTATGCATACATTTTTCTGTAACATTTTTATGTTGTCATATATTATATACAATATTACAATTTTGTAATGCTGAAAAAGCATTTTAGCTATTACCTTGCCGTTATTCCCTGTACGGTTACAAGTCTTCGTATATCTAAATCCAAAGGGTCTATCTAAAACGCGTGCTCAAAAGTTATTCAAACGTCAGATCAGCCGATTTGTTTGTTATGATGCTAGCGTTGTGATTTCTGTTTAAAATCAGTAAACGTTATTTTTGTTACAATGTATTCTTTTTGAAAAATAGTTTTAAAATATTTACGTTCTTGTCGTTGTCTGGTTACACCGTTTCTCCGACTTTCTAGTTTAAAGTGCAGAATTACGTGCAGCAGCCCATACCTCCGTCGACAATCTCGTGCGATTTCACCGTCATATTTTGTCATATTTAATCACCAGGGGAGCCACGAATTTTTTCGGGTAGGCTCCATTTCATACAGTTGTGGATAGTATTTCGTGTTGAAATGTGACAATAAACGCAATAACGTTCGTTTTTGTGTGGAACTAGTTTGTGTGTCGCAAGTACGCAAGTTATATGCGAAGAAATCGTAAACAACACCTGCATCACTAACCCTACCAATCGTTTATACAACTCTGTGTGTGCGTGCGTGCGTGCGTGCGTGCGTGCGTGCGTGCGTGCGTGCGTGCCTGTCTGTCTTATAAAGAGCTCTATTATCTTGGATATTCGCAAACATATATTAATAATACTACGACAGAATGCTTACAATTAGTAAAACAGTTCATTCTTTTAGATATAAATTAAAAGATGTGACTACGTTCAAACGTAGGCAGCTTTAAATTAATCGACGAACAGGACCAATATACGCGTACACTGTTCCTTCAGGGTGATTAAATCGTATGTGTGTATGCGTGCTCCGACAGATGCTGACATTTTATCGGTCGAGACAATACAACTGACGAGCGGGTTTCCAAGAGCCAGTTTCGACCCTGAAAACACGTTCACGGAAAACCAGCATTCGTCGCAACAGTTGCTGTGGGTGATTCGAGTCTACTTACGTAGCTCTTACGTGGAACCAGCACAACAAGTCCTACCGCCAGAGCCTATTTTACCAGTGGAACAAAAGAGATGCTGTACGGTTTCTTGAGCAAGACAATATGCCCTTCCCAATGCCACCACGCCACCTGGTGGATTACAATGGAACATCGCGGTGTACTTGTTCTAAGACCTCATTTGTAAGCGTGTAATGACTTTTAACAGCACTTAAACTTAATATATCAATATTTCAACTATCTAACTTGAAATTAATGTATTTTTGGGGGGTTTTGCATGCACAACATTTTAACTGAAGATATGAACAGCCAAAATAATGTTACTGTGTATAAAAAGATGTACCAATGTTCTGTTAACCGAATGTTTGAGTTCTATTATAATACACCAGGTAGCGTGGTGGTATAATTTGAAGGTCTATTGTGGCGCCTCGCGTTGGCTCGGACTGTAAATTACTCTTGGTCGATCTACGAAAATCACACAGAACCACCCGGACGAGTGAAAGCAATGATTTTCGATTCATGCATTTTTATACTGAAATACCCGTTGACGAACGTTTTGAACGAACCAATTTGTAATTTATATTTGTCAAGTGCTTTCTATGTGTTTTTTATCGAATGCAAACATTTGACACTTGAATTTTTCGGAGGGGGAAGGCTTCAGCTAAAAAATTGGCTTACAATGATGTCATTGGTATGAATGTAAAATAGAAAGGTCGTAATTTAACATGATGCAGATAAATTCATAATGCAATATTGTGCCTTACGGTTTGAGCAGACGCGACATGTCACAATTACTACTAACTGTGATTAGTTGAACTTTAGAATAATACAGACTGATTTGTTAAATGTTACGATTACAATTAAATGTGTTTGCGAAAGTAGAGTTTTCTGACTGACTATTGCGAATGTTGAATGTGAAGTGTATTCATCTTGCAATTACTGGATGGCCGTGTTTTTACCTAATAATTGGTCATTTAAACCCTACCTCTGAAGCAAATGTGTCTGTGATCGGAGATTGCACGGTATGACCTGGTCATCGAGGCAGTCTAGCTGTAGTTGCAAGGATGAACAAATGTGTCTGTGATCGGAGATTGCACGGCCTGACCTGGTCATCGAGGCAGTCTTGCTGTAGTTGTAAGAATGAGCAAATGTGTCTGTGATCGGAGATTGCACGGCCTGACCTGGTCATCGAGGCAGTCTAGCTATAGTTGCAAGGATGAGCAAATGTGTCTCTGATCGGAGATTGCACGGCCTGACCTGGTCATCGAGGCAGTCTAGCTGTAGTTGCAAGGATGAGCAAATGTGTCTGTGATCGGAGATTGCACGGTCTGACCTGGTCATCGAGGCAGTCTAGCTGTAGTTGTAAGGATGAGCAAATGTGTCTGTGATCGGAGATTGCACGGCCTGACCTGGTCATCGAGGCAGTCTAGCTGTAGTTGCAAGGATGAGCAAATGTGTCTCTGATCGGAGATTGCACGGCCTGACTTGGTCATCGAGGCAGTCTAGCTGTAGTTGCAAGGATGAGCAAATGTGTCTGTGATCGGAGATTGCACGGTCTGACCTGGTCATCGAGGCAGTCTAGCTGTAGTTGCAAGGATGAGCAAATGTGTCTGTGATCGGAGATTGCACGGTCTGACCTGGTCATCGAGGCAGTCTAGCTATAGTTGTAACGGTGAGCAATGTCTAAGCTTGTTCATCAATGTATCCCAACTGAAGCGCATTTTACTATTAAACATCCATAACGTGTGTATACATGTAGTATGCTCCGATTAAACTAGCAATTATAATAAGTTTTCAACGTCTTCACGTTAACGTAAATACACCATCTCCACATCGCCACAAAACAACCATCCACACATCGCCACAAAACAACCATCCACACATCGCTACAAACCCATCATCCACACATCGCCACAAAACAACTATCCACACATCGTCACAAACCCACCATCCACACCTCGCCACAAAACAACCATCCACACATCGCCACAAAACAACCATCCACACATCGCCACAAAACAACAATCCACACCTCGCCACAAAACAACCATCCACACATCGCCACAAAACAACCATCCACACCTCGCCACAAAAAAAACATCCACACATCGCCACAAACCCACCATCTCCACATCGCCACAAACCCACCATCCACACATCGCCACAAACCTACCATCGCCACATCACCACAAATTCACCATCCACACATCGCCACAAACCCACCACCCACACATCGCCACAAACCTACCGTCGTCACATCACCACAAATTCACCATCCCAACATCTTCACAAACCCACCAACCCCACATCGCCACAAACCCACCGTCACGCACACATACCTGGATGCGTATATGAGTATGTATGTATGTGTGTGTGCGTGTGTGTGTGTGTGTGTGTGTGTGTGTGCGTGCGTGCGTGCGTGAGTGCGTGCGTGCGTGCGTGCGTGAGTGCGTGAGTTATTTGTGTGCGTTCTTGTGTGCCGGCGACCTCTCCTCTCACGCGATGTCCCCGTACAGTATGCCCAGCCGCGAGTGCTTGCGCCTGGTCCGACACTCCAATGCCGTGACGTCACGTTGCCACGTGATCTGCCGCAGTTGCGACATCGGCCCGGCGTAATCGTTGCCCTCACTTCTCGATCGCGGTCCAGTGCCACTGCAGCGTCTAGGGGCGACTGAACGAACTGTAGTCACTTTTAGTCCTCCACAAAACGAAGTCATGTGAGTATTCTTCTTGTTCAATGTTAACAAGACTCCTCAACTGACTTCGGCCTTGGTGGGTTGATGTTCAAAGCTGGGGTGTGTGAACAGTTTGAGTTATATGCGCAGTCGGTCTAACAAAAGAGGGCGTAATTTTTTTTAAATCATCAAAATAATTCAATTTGAACGGTAGATCAGGTAGCTAATAATTATATAACGTCAAAAAACATGTAAATTACAGAATGTAAATACAAAGCCAATGTGAAATAATCAAAGGCTACGTAGTCAGTTTAAATCAGTTAAATTTTTACATATATAGCAAATAGGAATGAGGCAGTGTCCATAATTCATAATTAGACGGTTTTTAATATAACGTTAACCATCATATTTGTGCGCTTTTGTTTATACGCTATTTGTTACCTGGGGTAAATGTGTGCCCGAGTTATTTCTATGTGAAAACAAGATATAATTAGAATTTGCACATTTAGTGAAAACCGTCATTGACAGTTGTAACCAATTTACACGGCACTAACGCGTCGCGACCCAATACTGAATACGAAGAAGAAGAAGAAGAAGAAGGAGAAGAAAGAGAGGAAATTAAAAGACGAAGAATAAGGAGAAGAAGGAGTAGGAGAAGAAGACGACGAAGATGAAGAAGAAGAATGAATTAGAAGAAGGTGGAGGAGGAGAAGGAGAAGAAGACGAAGATGCAGAAGAAGAATAAATTAGAAAAAGGAGGAGGAGGAGAAGGAGAAGAAGACGAAGATGATGAAGAAGAAGAAGAATAAATCAGAAGAAGGAGGAGGAGGAGGAGAAGGAGAAGAATAATAATAAGAAGAAGAATTTAGAAGAAGAAGGAGGAGGAGAAGAAGGAGAAGAAGACAAAGACGAAGAAGAAGAAGAAATTCGAAGAAGGAGGAGGATAAGGAGAAGAAGACGAAGATGAAGAATAAGAATAAATTAGAAGAAGAAGGAGGAGGAGAAGGAGAAGAAGACAAAGATGAAGAAGAAGACTAAATTAGAAGAAGGAGGAGGAGGAGAAGGAGAAGAAGACGAGGAACAAGAAAAAGAAATTAGAAGAAGATGAGGACGTATCAATGACAACCTAGGGTAATTCTATACCCCAGTTTGCATAGCCATCTATAAACCACAAAAAATGTATTGTTATTTTTGTAAATTTCACATGTTATATATTGTCAATGCTCAAGATACGTTCTATGATGTTTAACACTATATAAGTTCTATGATGTTTAACACTATATAAGTTTGTACCGAAAACACAATGGAGTACATATTTATTGCATACATATTTATTGCATACATATTTATTGCAGACTTACGACAAAAATACTCCAAATCCCAATAACTTTTTTTAACTATTTTTTAGTTTAAGCCTGAAACACCGGATAGCTATTACATATATATTGGTCTTTATACATAACATTAAATATACCAGGAAACAAATAAATGGAATATGTGATATGATATGTGATCGGCCAAAGGTGCAAGTCAACACTTCTTAGTGTTTTGTTTACAGTTGATCAACAGCGGCTATTTTTACATCCACGTACTTAACTGGACGCCTTACCTCATATACTAAAGAGGTAAAACGTGTTCACCCATTCGCAAGTGTTCTCTTCAGCAAATGATATTTAAGTAATATTGATGATTCAATATTTGCGAACATATGAGGACACTTGTCAGTTTCAGGTCAGGACGCCTACTTCCAGCGAATATTCTTTACTCTGTATCAAGCTTTGGGCGAGTAGCTTAACTTAATAGCTAACTTGTTAATGTTAGGTAAGGTAAAGGTAAATTCATCCCCCAGGCATTACGCCTTATGCTTATATGGCCAGTGCTTAAACCTGGTTTCTGTAGTGCGAAGCAACTTAGAGTGCAGTTATACTGACTCTCCTGGACGGGACACGAGTCCATCGCATGTACCTTCAGTGTTTGTACTCATTTGCAGCTGAGTAGACTGAGGCAAAGTAGGGTAAACGAAATTGCCTAAGCTTCGAAAACGAACCGTCTTAAACTCAATACCCTCAAATTTAGAGTCCAACACTTTAACCACTAGGCCACGGCTGCTCCCTTGTTAATGTTAAGTTAACATAGCATTCGGTGGGAAATAATCTAAGATTAACTTAACTTAACTAGATAATAAAATGGATAATTCGCCCCATGCCGGCTTTGTGTCCTTATCTGGATTTTTGACTGCAATAATGCAACTCCCTCATCCTGCGCTGTCTCGGCTTGTGAACAGATGAAAATATGTTCTTATAATAGCGCGATATCCGGCTAAACTGCGGTATCCGGCTAAACTGCCTTACAGTTATTCGTAAGATATAGTCTCGTAGGTGAGATATGTGTTGAGGGTGAACTATGGTATTTTGGGTGAGATATGGTGTCATGGATGAGATATGGTGTCGTGGATGAGATATGGTGTCGTGGGTGAGGTATGGTGTAACGGGTGATATATGGTGTCGTGAGCTATGGTGTCGTTGGTGAGATATGATGTCGTGGGTGATATGTGGTATCCTGGGGAAGATATGGTGTCGTAGATGAGATTTTATGTCGTGGTTGAGATATGGTGTCATTGGTGAGCTATACTGTCGTGGATGAGATATAGTGTCGGTGGTGAGATGTGGTATCGTGGGTGAGATATGGTATCGTGGGTGAGATATGGTATCGTGGGTGAGATATGGTATCGTGGATGCATTTTTGTGTCAATCATTGTATTAATGCTCTAATAATGTCATCAGTATTTACAGTTGTTCTTATTCTAATTAATTATTTTCATCCACGTTTATTATCAATTTATCATTCATTTATACATGGATTATGTAAAGTGTTTTGAGCATTTATGGGAATAGTGCACTGCTTTTAATATAATTATTTTATTATCATAATTATTGTTGATGTTATCATTATTATAATTTTTGTTGTCGTCGGTGTTGTTATTATTATTGTTGTTGTTGGTTTTATCATCGTAATTATTGTATTTGTTGTTGTTGTTATTCTTATTGTTGTTGTTACTCTTATTTGTTATTATTATTACTACTACAACAACTACTACTACTACTACTAAGAATAATAATACCAACAATTATAACAACAACATCAATAATAATATTAATAATATTTGCAATAAATAAGATCGAATAAAAGTAATAGGTACAAATATTCACAATGTATAATGTATATACTACTACTACTACTAATAATAATAATAATAATACGACTACTACTGCTATTATTACTATTAATATTACTATTATTTAGCAGTCAGTGATGTCACTCATTGTGCTCTGTTGTCAGGTTTCGTATCTGGGCCTGCCTTTTCCTGTTTGTCCTCACAAAGGCTGAAGGCACGAATGAGACATCATCGGTCTTTCCACCCATGGAAGGGGGTAAGTGTGACACCATATATGTGCTCGTTATACTCTAGATCTGCTCATGATAATCAATGTGTGATGGTGACATATATATATATATATATATATATATATATATATATATATATATATATATATATATATATATATATATATATATATATATATATATATATATATATATATATACATATATATGTGTGTGTGTTTGTGTGTGTGTGTGTGTGTGTGTGTGTCTGTGTGTGTGTGTGTGTGTGTGTGTGTGTGTGTGTGTGTGTGTGTGTGTGTGTGTGTGTGTGTGTGTGTGTGTGTGTGTGTGTGTGTGTGTGTGTGTGTGTGTGTGTGTGTGTGTGTGTGTGTGTGTGTGTGTGTGTGTGTGTGTGTGTGTGTGTGTGTGTGTGTGTGTGTGTGTGTGTGTGTGTGTGTGTGTGTGTGTGTGTGTGTGTGTGTGTGTGTGTGTGTGTGTGTGTGTGTGTGTTGAAGCGGAAAAAACGACCAGACGGTGCACCTATCGACAACCGTGAAACCTAAAGCTTACTAACGAAAGACTAAAAGTCTAAATAGAATGTGGTTTGATAACAATATGGACCAGGAGACTAAGACATGTTTTAAATATTGGATCGTTATAAAGATATTTATAAAAATATTTTCGGTAAACTTAAAGAGATACGTTGAACCAGAGGGCAAAAAGCAACGTTAGTTAAGGAAAAGTGTAGGTTGGAAATGAAGAAACGCCTCATTGTTACAGATGACCAAAAATTAATCGGACATAATATTATCATGTTATATAGTATGAATGTGTGCACTTTTACGTGATCTTATTTATTACAAATGTTATTATTATTATTATTGGTGTTGATATTACTATTATTAATATTGTTACCATTATTATTATTATTACTATTAGTAATAGTAATACTACTACTACTACTACTACTACTACTGCTGCTGCTGCTACTACTACTACTACTACTACTACTGCTGCTGCTGCTACTACTACTACTACTACTACTACTACTACTACTACTACTACTACTACTACTACTACTACTACTACTACTACTACTATTATTACCGCCACCAGCACCACCACCACCAGCACCACTATCACTACCACCATATTAATAGTAATATTATCATTATCATCATCATCATCATCGTCATCATCATTATTATCATCATTATGTTACAAAATATAATGTACGATGTCTAATAATAAACATTGTTGGACTCGCGATAACTGGACGGCAGCCTTGTTAAACCTTTGCTACAACGTTTCAGTCGGCGTGTGTGGGAATAGATTGTACTCCACCAAGTCATTCCTGTGCTGTGAAGGCGACGTCATTCTGCCGAAGCCGACGGAACACATCAAGTGCTGCGCAGCTGGGCGGTACGACAGCCGGTACTATATATGTTGCTACAAGTTCGTGGTCTTCGGGAAGCACGCCGGATGTTGCGCAGATAGATATGCGTACGACGATCGCAGTCACCTCTGTTGTGATGGGAAGGTAATCCAGAAGCTGCACCCCAAGGCATATTGTTGCCATGGAAAGTTATGCATCGGGCCAAATGAATAAGACTCAGATGTCGAAATGCCTAGTGACATTGAACAGCATGCGGTATATATATACTGCTTTTCACCGTGTGAATACGGTAGATTAAGACATCTGGCGCCTCGGGCCTTGCACCGCGGTCGGGGGGTGGGGGTGGGGTGGAAGGGGGTCCCCCAGTGGAAGACGATTTAAAATTTAGATTATGTTTGTAATGTTTACTGGTGTATTTTCTACGTGTAATTGTTTGGTGGTACACATGGATTCGAAATAATTATTTATTAAACCTATAAAGTGCGGTCTGGCAGTAGATTGCGACTGGAAGGTAGATTGTTTAAAAAATTAAAAAGTTGTGATTCTACCGCCAAAGCTGTTGATGTGGAACCACCGCAGATGATGATTTCTTGTTTAGGGCGCAGATCATATTTTCACGTTGTATTCCGTTATTGAATTATGGGCCCTAAAGATGCTTTGTAAAGTGTTTTACTTTTATTCGAGACGTTAGGACAATCCAACACTTCCATAAAACATGTAAATATTGATGGCGATTACGTTTTTGCCATAATCAGAACAGTTATGTGTTACCAAATTATCAAAGTCAGATAAAAGTATTTGAACGTAGATAAACATATTTTATGGCCTCACGTTGTACCGCATAAACATCTTAATGACGTCATTTCGTATTTCGGCCGTCAAATTCTAATATAATATAATATATTATTACATGAATTGGACAATGATATGCCTCGCTATTGTAATTTCGGTTAGTGATTCTGATTGTGCCATTATCTGTTCAATTTAGACATACAGGGTTTGGAGTTAAACTTTTGCAATAACTTATGAAATAATCAATATATCAACATTGTGTAGAAAGAATGATTGACGTATGAAAGGTGTTGCTGTTGATTATGTCATTTCAGAGCATATCATTACCTCGATAATGTATCACTGGTTTCCGTAATTACAGAAATCCTTGACAACAGTATGTACAATACAACCTTTTGAAATAAATGTTACTAAAACCAAGATCTGCATGTATGTTCAATTGACAATACGCTCATTTAGTTACATTACATATTATTATCAAACAAGTTGCATACTGAGAATAACACTTCATTCAGGTTATACATTTGTGTCTCATCCTATGTTATTTGACAACTGTCGTTTTCCAGTAGGGCGTATATCATAATCTAGTAATCGTTTTATCGAGACAATCGTCATTATTTTAAACTGTTCAATGAACGCTGGCGCATCTTCGGGCGCATCGGTCAAAAACTCGTCATTTTCGATCAGATAATAATCGTTTGCGTTACAATCTCCACTGCTGCTTGCCCCCTCGTCACGGCCTCTAAGTTCTGAGTTGAAATAATCGTTAAAACCGCTGCCGAACTCCAAAAATTGAGTCATTTTGAATTCTAAATTCTCCTTAGCAACGAATTATTTTGAGAAAACAAAAGTGGAATTAGCCTTTTTATTGGCTTAAAAACACAACCAAAAGTAAGAGCGGTATTAATTTGACAAAGTATCGCAATATATGAATAATATAAATATCCGGCCAACCGGCAATATCGTAACTTCAATTGCCTGTGGCACATATTTTGAAATGCGAATTCTGACAGCAGGGGTTACATATATCCAGACCTATATATTGTGTGGATTCTGACAGCCAGGGACACATATATCCAGACCTATATATTGTGTAGATTCTGACAGCCAGGGACACATATATCCAGACCTATATATGTTGTAGATTCTGACAGCCAGGGACACATATATCCAGACCTATATATGTTGTAGATTCTGACAGCCATTGACACATATATCCATACCTATATATGTTCTAGATTCTGACAGCCAGGGACACACATATCCAGACCTATATATTGTGTAGATTCTGATAGCCAGGGACACACATATCCAGACCTATACATTGTGTAGATTTTGACAGCCAGGGACACATATATCCAGACCTATATATGTTGTAGATTCTGACAGCCAGGGATACATATATCCAAACCTATATATTGTGTAGATTCTGACAGCCAGGGACACACATATCCAGACCTATATATTGTGTAGATTCTGACAGCCAGGGACACACATATCCAGACCTATATATTGTGTAGATTCTGACAGCCAGGGACACACATATCCAGACCTATATATTGTGTAGATTCTGACAGCCAGGGACACAATATCCAGACCTATATATGTTGTAGATTCTGACAGCCAGGGACACACATATCCAGACCTATATATTGTATGGATTCTGACAGCCAGGGACACACATATCCAGACCTATATATGTTCTAGATTCTGACAGCCAGGGACACACATATCCAGACCTATACATTGTGTAGATTCTGACAGCCAGGGACACACATATCCAGACCTATACATTGTGTAGATTCTGACAGCCGGGGACACATATGATGAAATGTGTTTTCTTGATTGATCATTTTAGGCATACAAGTTGCCTATGTTTCTTATCAATGTCTTCCGAAGACCCAACAGTCGCAGTTCAGTGGAATATTAGTGGAATGAGTTACCGAGCGTAGCGCGGTGGCCGTGTGGTAGAGAGTCGGAGTGTCGGTCGATGGGACCGGGATTCGAATCCACCTGCTGCCGTTTCGAAGCTTTAGCAATTTCGTTCACTCCACTTTGCCTGTGGCTTTCGGAAGACACACTAAAAGTCGTTTGTGCTTTCTTCGTTGATGTATATGCCAGGGGACGTAAGCTATCCCACACAAGTAAATGAAACGAAAACCAGTCGTCGTTCTTTAAGCTCACGACTTCCCAGCTTAACTGTGATCAGCTGTACAGCGAGTATCACATCAAGCAATACTCAACTGTGATCAGCTGTACAGCGAGTATCACATCAAGCAATACTCAACTGTGATCAGCTGTACAGCGAGTATCACATCAAGCAATACTTAACTGTGATCAGCTGTACAGCGAGTATCACTTCAAGCAATACTTAACTGTGATCAGCTGTACAGCGAGTATCACATCAAGCAATACTTAACTGTGATCAGCTGTACAGCGAGTATCACATCAAGTAATACTTAAATCGAATTAAGCCAGTCACCGCGAGCAGGAGTGTTTACGACGTCGTTTAGGTGTCCGCCCACCTGAACTGAAGTGAACACTCACTTCAGGCATGTTTCAATGATCGACGTGACAGCGTTGTCACCATGCTCAGGTAATGTCGTCAATATACGCCATTGACAGAAGAAAGGATGAAACCATGATTTTCGCAACCTGTATATAATGTATATTCAGTAGTTTCTGGAATAAAACAGTTCGTTATATTTTTATTATTATCATCAACAGCAGCATAATCATCAAATAATCATCATCGTCGTTGTCATCATCATCAACAGCATCATCATTATCGTCATCGTCATTATCTTCACTATCATCACTATCTTCATAGTCATCATCTTCACTATCATCACTATCTTCATCATCATCGTCATCATCTTCATTCTCAGCATGATCATTCCCGTTGGATACATGTCCTTGTTAAGCCTATCCCCGACACCAATCAAGACTTTAGAAAATGATTTGTCACTGAAAACAAAACGGCGTTTTTATATCAGGCCAAGTAACACGTGTGTCGACTAAAACACCACAACAAGAGTAACGTAATCGCCACATTGTACCACTACACGGGGGACAACACATTCGTTCAAATGCGATACTTTCTGTAGCGTTTGTTTAGGCAATTTGGTATTGCTTCAAGTCTAATTGACAATAATAAAGAAATTGTGTGCTACGATATATGGGATTTCAGGGAAGACTCAAAGAAACTTCGAAACAGTAGGCAAAACAGTATTTAAAACAGTAGGCAAAACAGTAGGCAAAACAATAGGCAAAACAGTAAGCAAAACAGTAGGCAAAACAGTAGTCAAAACAGTAGGCAAAACAGTAGGCAAAACGACCTCGGCGGCTCAGCACAGAGGAAGGTGCCACGCTATTATTTCCGCCGCATGCGACACCTTCGCCGCAAGAAGATAGAGTAAGATTGGTGTTAACGTAACGAGCAGATGGTATAGTGGAACTACATTTGCGTTAGTCGTTAAAGGGAAAAAAAGCCATTTGCAACAACAATTAAGAATATCACGTCAGTGATTTCATAGGCAAACCTTGTTGAACACACGTCATCTTAATGTCGTGAGCCGCGCCATACGTCACTAGTGCATGTAGTCTTCGCTCACCAAATGAAAAAGTATATTTGTAAGCAGCTAATCTGGCCCTTCGGTTTAGGTCGGAGCACTTAATGCATCGTAGCGGATGTCAAGCTGCTCATGTTTTCAAGAACTACGAGACACTTATCTGTCGCCAGGTCAGCAGGTCAGCAGGTCAGCAGGTCAGCCGCCAGAATGACAGAAATCTTACCAGAATCTCACACTGGCGTGATATTCTTCATTTTATATTGCACATGATGAGTTTTTTATTAACCCTTTTAGGTGCATAGCCCCAAAACTGTGACTTTTGTTTCACTTTAAAATACTTTCTGTTGAACAATAATAAATTGAAGTTATCTTAATACCCGCGTTGCGACTGTTTCCTAAGTAACATGTGATCGTACGCTACAAAACATAAACGCTACGAAACATATGCGCTCTAACAAAACATGCAAAGCAAATAAAAGAAAACACCAGTTACTTATTGTTCGTCAGGAGTCTTAGTTTGTAACAATATTCTGTTCTCGAAATTTGCAAACGATTACATCATAGTCAATACGTATTAATTTTAGGAAACGGCAATATTTGCAAACATTGCGTTTGTAGTTACTAAGACAAACACGTGAAAACATTTACTCAAATCACGCAAGATGAGTACGTCAAAAGTGCATGTGAAGTAGACATTTACATTTTATCATGCAATAGATTGTCACTGCGACGCGAAAATCATATTATGTGTCGCTGTAACGTAATTTTTAGGACGTCGGTCTCTCAATCGATAGAACCGGGGGTCGAACCATGTTGCTGCTGTTTCGAAACTTGGGTAATTTCGTTCACCCCACGTTGCCACAGTTCACTCATCTGTATAAATGAGAATATCGCTATAGGCAGTGGAGGATATGTGAACGAATAGTCTTCGCACAGTAATTGCAGCGTGGCTGAATGCTTCCCAGATAAGTCGAGATGGCGTTGGAATGAACAGGTATGCCAGGCGGTGAAGCGTAAGGCGCTTTAAAGAGTCCCAAGGACCGGATGCCGCGCTATATAAGAACATACCTTTACCTTTTTGATATAGGGCTTGTGGACCTGAGGACACAATCGTTTCACCGGCGTTTTCATTTTCGCGCTAGATTAGAAAGCGAATCCACACTCTTTCGGCACATGTTAGATCTTCAAACCAATGCGAGAGATTAGATAAGACAAAGCATGTTCTTATACAGCGCGGTAATCAGTACTTGGGACTGCTCAGAGTGCTTTACACGTCACCCCCTGGCAGACCTGTTCATTCCAACGCCATCTCGAGTTCTACGGAAAGTATTCAACCACGCCACAGTTACTGCGAGAAGAGTATTCGTTCTCATATATCAAGCACTGTCTGTAGCCAGGTTCTTGTTTATTGAGCCGAGTGACCTGAGGCAACATTGAACGAAATTGCCCCACCTTCGAAAGCAACAACAGCAGCAGCAGCAGCAGCAACAACAACAACAACAACAACAGCAGCAGCAGCATCAGAGAGATAGAGACAGAGAGGGGAGAGGGAGAGGGATAGAGAGAGGGAGTGGGAGAGGGAGAGGGAGAGGGAGAGGAAGAGGGAGAGGAAGAGGGATAGGGAGAGGGAGAGGGAGAGGGAGAAGGAGAGGGAGAGAGAGAGGGAGAGGGAGAGGGAGAGGGAGAGGGAGAGGGAGAGGGAGGGATTTACTAAGATCAAACCATGCACGTAAGAATACAGTTACAATACATGACAATTGTGAATAAAATGTTGGTTGATCTACGGACACCTGCACTAAGACCTGAAAGATCGCTGGCGTAGAAGCCGTTATGACAGTTATATACAGTTACTTATACTTCATCAACTAACCATCACTGATATCATAAATAACAATAGATCATTCTACGTGAACATAAAGTGTAAGTCATTGTCATTGCTATGTAACGAATATTCTGGGTATAAACACTGATCGACATTTGAAAGACAAGACAATAGCTACGGAATCATAAATCAGCAGCATGGTTCGACCGCCGGTTCTCTCGACTGAAAGTCTGACGTTCTAACAATTACGGTACAGCTCCCCATAATATGTATGTTGCGTCGTCGTGACAAACCACAGCTTCTTATGCTATGCAATGTTGACATACTTATTCTGTAAGGGTCGTCTGCCTAAGTTGTCAAAGGCTCCTTGACCTTTGTACTGTGGGAAGTTCTCGAAAACTGCTTGGTTTTAAGCGTATCGCAAAGGGCGCGAGGCGCCAAATCAATGCTATTTACATAAATTATATCATTATATAAAGCATCGTAAGAATTTTTTTCATTAAGTGCTAGCATGCACATGCTGCCACCTAGTAGACAAACATGAAAGTAGATTTAACAAGATTTAACAAGATTGCTATCCCAAACAACAAGGTCCATATGACAAGTGGACAAGGAAGCCATTGGCTTATCGAGAGTCCAACACTACTAGCATTAATACAATCATTTGGCAGTTTGTTCCATTCATTTATCACTCTCTGTGAGAAAGAGTACTTTCTCATGTCCAAACAACACTGCTCCTTAACTAATACTGCTTTGTGTCTTCTGGTTCTACTGCCTTCTTTGAGTTTGAAGAACATATTGCTATCAACACCCTCATAACCGTTCGCTATTTTTGACACTTCTATTTGGTCTCCTCTTAGTCTCCTGGTCTCTAGTGTTGTCAAAACTCATTGTAATAAGCGGCTTTCGTAACTAAGGTCTCTCAATTCTGGAATCATTTTGTTGCTCTTGGTTGTATTCTTTCTAGCTTGTCTATGTCCTTTTTACGATACGGCCTCCATGCTTGAATACAATATTCTAAATGTGGTCTAACTATTGCTTTGTACAGGGGTACAATTAGCTGTTTCTCCTTATACGTGATTGTTCTCCTAATTAGCCCTAGAATTTTATTTCCTTTTGTAGCAGCAATCCAACATTGCTCTGAAACTTTCATGTCAGCACTAAATGTTACTCTTAATGAAGAACGACTGAAAGAATGTGGTTTAACAACCGTAGAGACAAGGCGATTAACAGGAGATCAAATTAAAAAATTTAAGATATTGAGTGGGTATGAAAATATTGATAGAAATATTTTTTTCTCACTCAAGAAAGTTGATACAACTAGAGGACATGAGGTAAAGTTAGTGAAGATCAGTGTAGATTGGATATCAGGAAGTACTCGTTCTCACACAACATAATCAATTAATATAACATATTTTCTACATATTGTGTAACCTCTAGCTGCGTGAACGTGTTTAAAAACAAAGTTGACACATATCTCAGGAGGGCAGATTACACATAGATTAAACATGTTGGACTCTTTATAAGCCAATGGCTTCGTTGTCCACTTGCTATCTGGGCCTTTGCTTTGGATGGCAATCTTGTTCAATCTTGTTAAATGAATGCCGATCATGGGCGGGACTGGTGCGTGATACGCCAACGTGCGTTTCGAAATCAATAATATATTGTGTTACATGTTGTTAAAACTCCATCCTCAACTGATTTAGCCTATCGCAAATCCGGCTCGGTGACGTCCAAATATGTAGTGTGTGAATAGTTTGTGTAACACCGGCAGTCGATTTAATAAAAAATGCCTATTTTTTCAAACCATGGAAAGAATTGACTTGTGTAGTTTGGTCTGGTAAGTTTTAAAATAGCGGATATGCAAAATGGTAAGCACTGTGCGGGTCAATACCGATCATGGGCTTGACTTCCATCCTCTTGTAGACGATGGTTGCTTGTAGGCACGCACACTTGGAGAGACCCGATTTAGGAACAAGAACATCGGCACGTGTTCTTACAAGACACGAATACATTGTGAATCGGGATGGTAGCCAACGACATCTCGTGACTTTAGCGTGAAACATGATTCATCTGTACTCAAGGAAATAACTCGAAACACCCATCGTATCGTGTACATTGCTGGTCGTGACTAAAGTGACACTTCAGAATATCTCAATCACGAAAAATTCCTTCCGTTCGACGGGAGAGGCAAACACATAAAGACGGGTCTAGTTGAATAAGCGAAGGCATTCAGCTCTGATACGTGGTCGCAGGAAG
>BSQZ01000003.1:13366051-13411051 GCA_033239005.1 Lamellibrachia satsuma | reverse complement strand
TATATATATATATATATATATATATATATCTCCCCACTGTCTATCTCCCTCTCTCCCCCATCTCTCTCTCTTTCCCTCTCTGTATATATATTCCTTTCTCTCTCTCTCTCTCTCTCTCTCTCTCTCTCTCTCTCTCTCTCTCTCTATCTCCCTCTCTCTCCCTCTCTCTCCCCATCTCTCTCTCTCCCTCTCTCTCATATTGTATATGTACAGAGCCAGACATGCAGATATATATTCAGACATACAGACAGACAACCATACGAGGGTATACGTCACATCAAAAGTAAATACTACATGAATATTACCCCTGAATGAGTATTGAATCTGAAGACGATATCATGAAAGTTTGAGTGGGACGTGACTGCAAGTTGAGTGGAATGTTGAGAACATGAGAATTTTAACCAAACACTTCCATGCACGTTTTTGAAATTCATCAACACTACACACGGAGATAACATCTTATGTTTATTTCGAGAATCAAGCAAGAATGTGTTAAAAAGCATATCCGACACAACATAATATATGAACTTCAGTGTCTAATTCCTAATTTTTACATCTGTAATAATGTAAATACTTTGAACTAAAAACATAGCTTTTTACTGTGTTGATTACTTTATACTGGTTTTGTATATCTCTATAACCTCCCATCAGTCAGCCATTTTTCTATCCAGCCGATACCATGGGCTTTTAAGTAGTAATCTGTGATGCGGCACTTTGTCGAATTTGCTCCCTAATAACTATGAAATTAAAAAGATAACTTTCCACCAATGTAATATCGAATGCAACAAATGGTGTACATGAAGTCTCTTTGTCTCACGAACACATTTCCTATGAACATGAATGTTCTTATGCTGCATACTTGTTCGTGAGATATTTGTGATATAGCGTGGCCTCCGTATGATAAAATCGCTTGCAGCAAAATCTAGCGCTTACTATAATCAAATATATTGGCTGGGACGTCGCCCTTCCGTATTTCCGCTGTGTACAACTGCGCAGTTTAGGTGAAACAGCCGCTTAATACAATCAAATTAGCCCGAAGTAATTCAACTAAGCGGATTCCTCTGAATTAAAGATAATCAAACAACAAAGGGGGCAGTGACGTATTGGTTAGAATATAGACACCTAAATCGAGAGCACGCGAGTTCGATTCCTCTAGTTGCTGTTTTGAAGCTAGGGTAGAATCGTTAATTCCACGTTACCTCAGTGCACTCAGCTGTATGTATGATTATCTGACTGGAGCCTAATTTTGCCAGGAAATCAATGCTTATCATGTTCTGCATTTCGACAATGCACTTGTCGCCATTCTTTTGCCCAGTATTATATACAAGATTTAACAAGATTGCCATCCAAGGCAAAAGGTCCAGTTGGGTTATCGAGAGTCCAAATTTTTTTCATCTATGCGTAACCTGTCCTTCTGAGATATTTGTAAATTTTATGTTTAAGCATATTCACGCTTCTAGCATTTACACAATCTGTAGATAATATGTTCCATTCATTTATTGTCTTCTGTGAGAACGAGTACTTTCTGATATCCAATCTACACTGATCATTCACTAATGGTAGTTCGTGTCATTTCCCCCTATCTTTCTTAAGTTAACTGAGACATGCACACATGTACCACTACCGTGGATCACTTTGCAAACACGCCCTCACAGACACCGCCATGGCAACAGTACGATGCAGGCGTATTTTTCATCATCACGTGACCGCGACAGCAAAGCTCTTCTTCTGTCCTGTAAATCTTCGCCTTGTGCTTCGATCCACAACACGCCAAGTCCTGGCTCAGGAGGACGATCTTCCCGCAACACCTGGGGATAGATCACTATTATTCTCCATTGGTGGTAATTGTTAACGTGTTTCAATGTGATGCAAGATCTGAGGTTGGCGGTTGGCGAGAAAGAGGGTTTCAGGAGGAAGCTGAACGGGGCCGGTCAGAGTGGGCTGGACACCTCGAAAGACCGGAGGGAGAATGGTTGACGAAGAATGTGGAGGCGCGTAGAGTGGAACGTGGAAGGCGAAGAGGAACCCTGAGATTGGAGGACTGTGCGAATATATATTTGGGAGGGCATTGGACAACTATATAGGGGTGGCGATAGCAGTATGGAAGAAGGGAGGACAACAATCGACGACCTGCATCGGTGCCAGCCTCATTCCGGACTTCTGTGGCAACAACATGTACACAGTTATATTTTGATTTGCGTGGACATCGGATATGTAATGTTTCGTTAAGCAGCTGGAGCAAATTCGTCACATTCTGTCACGTTATTGTCCAGATATTCAACATACGGGATGCCTACTATCAAATGTCAACCAAAGCAAAAACAATGTTTTGTCTACATACGTGGGGATCCTGCCACATTCATTTACAGGGATCCTGCCGTCATTGACACATTCATACACAGGGGGTCCTGCCGTCATTGACACATTCATACACAGGGGGTCCTGCCGTCATTGACACATTCATACACAGGGGGTCCTGCCGTCATTGACACATTCATACACAGGGGGTCCTGCCGTCATTGACACAATCATACACAGGGGATCCTGCCGTCATTGACACATTCTTACACAGGGGGTCCTGCCGTCATTGCCACATTCATACACAGGGGGTCCTGCCGTCACTGACACATTCATACACAGGGGGTCCTGCCGTCATTGACACACTCATACACAGGGGTCCTGCCGTCATTGACACATTCATACACAGGGGGTCCTGCCGTCATTGACATATTCATACACAGGGGGTCCTGCCGTCATTGAAACATTCATAAACAGGGGGTCCTGCCGTCATTGACACATTCATACACAGGAGGTCCTGCCGTCATTGACACATTCATACACAGGGGTCCTGCCGTCATTGACACATTCATACGCTGTCACAAGAAAATTAAGTATATGTACAGCAAAAGTATTACTGTCATTAAATATGCCAAATTCCCTGTTAAAAAACATTTTAGTGGAACAAAACATCAACGAAAACGGCTACCGTCTCAACATCACTAGCACGTCATTCGTATGATATGAATGCGGGAATAAAAGTCATCTAGCCCCACCTGAACGCCCGAGAGTGGTACAGGGCCGTACCGCAACACTTGAAGGCGGGTGCCGGGGGAAGCCGCACTGTCCCGGCACAGCACAGCCTCGTGCGGCGGTCGTAGGCGACCTCCCCACACGGTAACACTGGCAGTACAAGCACAAGTCATTATCATTACTTTGGATTGCATATGAAACAAAGATATGTCAAACGAAGACGCCAATGACGAAACAGAAATGTCATATAACAAAATAAATAAATGTGTGTGTGTGTGTGTGTGTTTGTGCGTGCGTGCGTGCGTGCGTGCGTGCGTGTAAATGCGTGCCTGCGTGCGTGCGTTCGTGCGTGCGTGCATGTGTGTTATTGTTCTCACGATACTGCATGGATGTTCTATCAGCTTCCCAGCGACACGCACAGTGCGCAATAAGAAGACGAAGAAGAATGCGAAGAATGCGAAGAAGAAGAAGAAGGCAAAGAAGAAGACGAAGAAACGGAGAAGAAGAAGACGACAAAGAAGAAGACGAAGAAGAATGTGAAGGAGAAGAAGAGAGCCTCTATTTGTATTGTTCCCAGTGGTGGCCAAGTCGCCGGGTATGTCTATACGTCTATATAACGTTCTGTATAAACCTCCTTCAATGAGTTGATGAAGCTACAGGCCCCCAATACGATAATCGCGCGCGCATTAGTGACTTTAACCACACTTCTAGCATTCATTTTCAATAGACGAGCCACTTTTCACTTACAATCTGGATTGTCTTTTATGTGTAACTTGTTATTTTCCCGAACTTCAAGTGACCTTGGTGTCCTCGTCGTTCTATCCTGGTTGCTTGGTGCAGCACGAGAAACGTTGCCGACCGTCACCATGGCGACGAACAAGACCTTGAAACTAACCCTGCAGCAGTTATTTGAATCAGCGCGAAATCGTGCCAGACAAATATAATCAATAATAAGAAAATCAACCGGTATACATTATTTGCTATATATATGCACGTGTTGACCCATGATATTCAATTTAACCTGTAATAATTTAACTTAACCTTGTAATCCTAAGTAAACATTAATTCATTCATGTATTCATTCATGTATCCATTCATTCATTCATTCATAGTGTAGACATAGTCTACCCAGAGTCACACGCGTACTTCGCCGAGTTGTTAATACAAAAATGTAAGCATTAGCATGTCAATGCAACATGATAAACTTGTATAAATGCATCACTAAAACTGGTAGTTATTGCGCTAAGATGATTCATAACAAATATAAATACCTATTTGGTGCACGAAAACAATTATAAAATGAAACATATTTTAAATAAATTAAATACAAAGTTGTTAATATAGAATAAATAAATAAATACATGCACGTACGCAGATGTAATAGAAGTATGTAATTATGTGCCTCACATAAGTATTTAAAAAAATAATATCGTTTTATGGCATTTCATATAAAGAACGTAGAACGGAGCCAATTTCTGAATGTTCGCAGTCATCACCGGTCGATCTACCCACGAAGAAGCGTCGTCACCATCATTTGACGTCATGGAAGCCGTAAAGACACGCAGATGGAGGTGGCTTGGCCGCACTCTAAGAGTGAGCGAAGATCGTCTCTTACGCCGTGCACTACTAGCAAACTCCCCGCAACGCCCTCTGTTCTACCCAGGTCGTTGTTGGTCTACCGCCAGATTACCGAATGCTTCGCTGACTTCGCCGGCGAGCCTGACGAATCCCTGAACTGAGGAATGCCGCGAGAGACTAAGCTATTCTCCATGGGTGCAATGCCGCATTAATTTATTTTATCATAAATGTATGATGGGTTGGAAAATACTAGGAAATAGTTTCAGGGAAAAAAGAAGCGTCAAAAATTTAAGTAGAACATCTCAAGATCGTCGATTTGCTGTGGCCGCTGTCAGTCTGTGGAACCAGTTGCCTGATTCAGTGAGCATTTTTATATGCATTTACTATTATTTTATTATTTAAAATATACATTTAACGTTGCATTATATATTATTTATGGTAGGACTATTTGGACTATGTGTTAAATGTTTATTATTGGTATTGTTTTTAAAATACTTAATATAAATTTAATATATCTATTTTTTATGATAATTAACAATATTTTAATAAGCTATGATTGCATATATGTAAAGAGCCTGTGCGAAATCTTGATTGATCGGGCGCTATATAAATATTTTTATTATTATTATTAATATTATGGATGTCTTTGGCATGGCGACATCAGCGGGTACAATAGTTAAAGAACTACATCGATTTACAAAAACAAAATTGATTTGGGCAATCACATCAGGCATATGATAGACTAATTGAATAGAAATGTTGTTAGAGCACCAACTGCCTCTAGCCCTATGTTTCCAGGCCGGACAGATGTACGAATTCGATCACTTGAATGTTACAAGACGCAACATAAATAAATCCTGCATTTCGTAAGCGTGGATCCCTAAAGCGTGTGATACACATGTACCAATGTGCATTTCGAAAGCAATAATATGTTATGTTGCAACTTGTTAAAAACCCCATTATCAACTGATCTAGCCTATCGCAATTCCTGCTCCATGATGTCAAAATATGTGGTGTGTGAATAGTTTGTGTAACACCCGCAGTCGATTTAATAAAAAAAATGCATATGCTTGTTCAAATCATCGAACATATTGACTTTTATTGTTTGGTCTGGTAAGGTTTAAAATAGTGGATATCCAAAATGGTAAATACTGTGCGGGTCACTGCCAATTATGGGCGTGACTTCAGTCCACTCATTGATCACATGACAAAGTTACGAAATTTCACCATGGTTGAAATTAGTGAGCTCTTAGTGTTTCCATTTTCACTTAAATTAATGTTTGACCTAACATTAAGTAATTTAATAGTTTGCCTGATGATTTCGCAAACCCTACATACACATATTGTACAAAATTGCTAGCATGTTGCAGCGAATACTAGGTATGTTTAATTTTTCTCAAAATGAATTTGAAATGAGACTAGCAAAAATTCAAATCGAGGGTGGACCTTTAAGTAGAGTCCACCGTATTCAAAAGGAACTTTAGCATTACGTAAACATTACGTAAACATCTCCTGGTTCCAAATCGTGCGTAAACAGTTATTAAAACATACGTATTTAATCGAGTATTCTTGAAACGCTGGCACACTTTACGACGATATACAACAATTGCACAAGCGAGCAAGCATGTTCGTTATGTAAGTTCGATTTTTTGCAAACTGAATTTGAAATGAGACTAGCAAAAATCGAATTGAAGAGAGAATTTTGAGCAATATATTTGAAAGCGGTTGTTCAGTCAATTAAGACACATGAAATGGCAGCAGACTTGTCAATACAACAACGCCAATGCACCTTAATGGCTACATTGACAGAACCTTCGACTTCCCCTTCACCGCCATCTCTTCACCGGAACGGTTGTAGGGGTGCCGTCCACATACAGTCCTCGCCAGCATTGTCTGTCCTCTGCTGTGCATAGCAGGGTCGCTAGGTCTCGACGTGTCCATTCTTGTATTTTGTCTAACCAGTTTTTTCTCTGGCGGTCGCTTCGTCTCTTGGCCTCCAGGGTGCCTTGCAAGAAGGTTTTTGCCATGGTGTTGTGTCGAGTGATGTGGCCAAACCAGGAGAGCTTGCGTCGTTTTATTGTTGTCAACAAGGGCTGTTGCTTTCCAGCGAGGGAGTCTATCACATATTCATTTGTCTTGTGTTCAGTGTACGAAATGCGGGGGGGGGGTCGCCTGAAGCATTTCGTTTCAAATGCTTGTAAGCGTCTCCATGTCTCTGTTGTCAGAGTCCAGCTCTCGCATCCGTAGAGGAGGATGGATACAGGGAGTGTTTTGTAGCGTTTAAGGTCTTGAAGCTGATGTCTCTGTTCTTCCAGATGGTGTTAATCATGACATTGCCACAGCAATCCTTATTTCGATTTCCTTTGTTGAGGTGCGATCTTCCTCAATGTTCTGATCGTTTATCGTGATGTTAATGCGGGTGTTCTGTTTGATACAGTTGACAAGTACTTTGCTTTTCTCTGAGCTGACTTCCATCCCATAAGCTCTTGCCTTTTCTTCCAGTCTGATAGTGAGGTCTTGAAGTTCAATCTCCTATGAGACCAATATCGTCCGCAATATGAATATTACAAATTGGCTTTCCACCAATATATATGGTGGTGTTGAAGTTTTGGAGGGTCTGCTGAATGGTGTTCCCGGGGAACATGTAGAAAAGAACAAGCGATATTTAGAAGTACAGCACTGTTTGAGTTGGCATACATTGTCTGTGTGACTTGTATTGACAGAACATTATTATACAAAACATACATTTGTAAGAGCAAATACAAGGTTAATGCGAAGAACAACATCATCCACAAACTAGCAAAGTCGAAATGGGGAAGCAGATAACCGAATTTAATATCCAGCGGCCTTGCTCTCTGCCATTCTACCTTCGAATATGCAGGTGCTATACTAACATAGATTGCCTATATTTTCTGCTGGCTGGCATAGCTCCCCAGACTTCAGGCGGACCGTTGGTAGCACATAAATATCAATAAAAGTGGCAGACACAAGACACCAACTACACAATCACGTGCCTGCTGCGAGCTGACTGAAGGCGTTGAAAAGCTTCACGAACACACACAAAACCGCCGACGTCATCGGCCAGCGGCACCAGGCTGGAAATGTGGGAAATACGACTGCAAGAAATATCTGCAGCCGTCAAAATCGGATTATGACCTGCTGAATCCGAACCAGCAGGGTCTGACCAACCATGGTTCCACTGGCGATCACTCAACCGTCTTCGCACCGGAGTCGGTCGAGCAAATACCACCGTGAGATCAAGGAGATGTGACTGCGGGAAAGACGCAGTGTCCCACCACCTCAGCTGCTGACTACTATACTGAGCGATCCGTGAACACCGGAAGACCAGGCCACCATCACGGTTGTTTTCTTAACAAACATAAACAATTAGTTACCTTATACGAAACGTACACTAATGTTATCCAGTGTACTGCAGTAAGCGAAATTCATTAAGTCATACTCACATCGTGGAGCGAGTGCGAGAAAGTTCTGACGGAAAGGAATGATATCACTGGTATCTTCCTTGAAGCATCGACGTAAAATTAAACCACAGTGGAGACTGCAGTCCATATAAAACAAAACGAAGCACAATGCAATCACGTGATCAGACCATTGAGAACGCGCATTATTTGCTTGCATTATTTATATATGTAAGCATTATGCAGATGTGAACCATGATTGTTTATCTTAAATAACACGACGAACCATTGACCTGATTTTCGTATTTGTGAAATGCGACGACAGCAAATAAGAGGAAACAACTGTGTTCGGTGTATGTGACAGGTTGTATCTGCATAAAATGTGCATACTGCCATCTTCTAACACATCTGGAGTACATCGATACAATTCTTCAGACTCGTTTTGACGGGAGACCCTCGCGTTTGATACCTTCTCCCATGAGTGGGATGAAATCCTCCCATTTTTGTTTTCCTCCCATTAAACAAACATTTCGTGTTTGGACTATTTCCCATTAAAAACATGTTCCGCCTTTTTTCTATTAATTAGTAGCGAATACTGTTTTGGCATACGTGTTGACATTGAGATAGAGACTTGGGGCAAAACATTCAAATCACTTGTTATATGAAGCTATACATAAGCTGTTTGACATTTTGCAAGCATAGTTTCGTTTAAAGGTGCCTCATCAATTCGATTTTAGCCGTCTCATTCATTTTGCGAAAATTCAAACGTACCTGGTATCCACTACGACGTGCTAGTTCTTTTTGCAACTTTTGAATGTAGTTTTTTGAAATTATCAGACAAACAATAACATTATTTAATCATGCATACATATTTTATTAAATTGAAAATGGAAACGCTGAAAATCACGAATTTCGCCCTTGGTGAAATTTCATAACTTTGTCATGTGGTCGGCGAGAGGATGGAAGTCACGCCCTTGATCAACCTTGACCCCATAAAGTGTTTATCGTTTTGGATTTGCACTACATTGAGTTTTACCAGATCTATCGACTAAAGTCAATTATTTCAGTAAGTAATTTGAAAAAAATATGCACCTTTTTCATTAAACCGACTCCGGATATTACTTAAACTATCCACACACTGCATATTAGGGAAGCAACGATGCGGATTTGCGATAGGCTAAATCAGTTGAGGATGCACTTTTAAGTGATAACAAATCAGGCTATTGGCTAGTAAAAAATCAAACCGTGTTGTAATTAGGGACCCAAATTGGCTCAATTCAGTGCCGGATTAACCAAGGTAAAAGAAATACGCTCGTACCAGGCCCCCTACCCCCACAAAAAGGAGCTCCAATAAAATCCATCAGATTCTGATTAGCCGCTTAGTTTCTCTTCGCTTCCATTGTACGGGCTCTATCCTATGTTCAATGAATGTGACCCCGCATTAAGTGACGTAAGGCGAACAGGATAAAGAGAACGTCAGAACATTAGTAATACTCTCTGTTTGTGCGTTCTTAATTTGTCGCTGTATTTTATTGTATTGTTTTCTGGTTTGTCAGTATATACTGTAAGTCTGGTTTGTCATTGTACGCGGTAGTTATTGTATGTCAACAAACGTTGTATTTTTGTATGCATGTTTGCATGCCGCCATCGACAATAATCTGCGAATGCCCATGCTCAAACATAAACGGTAGGGCATGTGGTTACTTCCATTGTAACACGACGCGTCTCAATCTCCGTCTTTCACCCACTCGGCAAGTGCATTTTAAAATGAAAATAACAGTGAAGGGCTTAAAACCGGGACCACTGTACGCGTGGTTATTGGTGTTAAACACAATATTGATACCGACTCGTCACAGGAATTCTGCCTGATCAAACTATTAAACCTGTTTCTTTAATTGATTTAGTCTATCGCAAATCCGGTTCATTGGCGTCCACGTATGTAGTGCGTGAATAGTTTATGTAACATCCGCAGTCGATTTAATAAAAAAAAATGCATATTTTTGTTCAAATCATCGAAACAATTGACTTCAGTCGTTAGATCTGGTAAGGTTCAAAACAGTGGATTCCATAACTGGTAAGCACCGTGTGGGTCAATGCTGATCATGGGCGTGACTTTCATCCTCTCGCCGATCACATGACAAAGTTACAACATTTCACCAATAAAGAAAATCGTGATTTTTCAGCATTTCGATTTTTACTTCAATTAATGCTTGAACAGTCGTTAACTAATTTAATAGCTTATCTGATGAATTCACAAAAAAACTACATACAAAAGTTGCACAAACGAGCTAGCATGTTGCAGTGGATACTAGGTAGGTTTGGTTTTTCGCGAAATTAATTTGAAATGAGACTAGCAATAAAATTGATTTGATTAAGCACCTTTAATATCCGTGTGGTTAAATACCAGAGAATACACCGGTGTAACATACCTAAGTAGATGTATACCAATAACCCTAGAGGTGTACACTTACACTTTCAGTCGTATTTACCAAACATGTTACGTGATAAATAAAAAGTGCGTCAACCTTTTGAGAATGTGAAGAATATAATCGATTGACTGATGTCTTGAACCACTTTAATGTGACATTTATAGAATGGTTGTTTACGTAATGCTAATCGTTACCGCGTACCACAGAGAGCGACGTACTTGGAAAAGACAATCGTAGCTGTTGAGTAAGGGGTGGTCTCATACGTTCTCAAAGTTTGTAATATTGGTTCAAACCGCATAATACCTAAGACGATGGGCTGTGGCTACGAGGATTTCGCCGGACGTGCAAAACAGCCATATTGGTTCGCTTACGGTAATTCATGTATGTAATACGTGCTTTACACAATCACATATAAAATGGGCTTAATACGGTATAACTGACAATACCTGACTACAAAGACACTTCCCACTTGACTTTGCGAACTTATGCGACCACCCATAACTGACCTGAAGTATGTATGCCGATACCACTAGAGGAAAGTGTGCCAACGTTTCTGGAATCCTCGATTGAATACATATATTATTTTAATAACTGTTTACGCACGATTTGGAACCATTTTAATATGGCATGTGTACAGGAGATGTTTACGTAATGCTTGCGTAATGTTTACGTAATGCTAAAGTACCTTTTGAATACGGTGGACTCCACTTAAAGGTCCATCCTCGATTCGATTTTTTTGGTAATCTCATTTCAAATTCATTTTGCGAACTATCAAACCTACGTAGTATCCACTGCAAAACAGCTCGTTTGTGCAACTCATATATGTAGTTTTTGTGTGAAATCACCAGAAAAACTATTAAATCACTTAATGTTTGGTCAAACATTAAGTGAAGTAAAAATGGAGACGCTGAAAACTCACGAATTTCACCCATGGTGGATATTTTGGATATCCACTATTTTGAGCCTTAGTAGATCTAACGGAACTCTGCCTGGAAAATGCTCTTTGAGAATCTCCTGCCGGTCCCAAGCCCGGATAAAAGAGGAGGGTTGGGCGTGGGGCCAGCGACCCCACCCCATAAAAACAGCCTAGCTACGGAAACTGAAACAAGAGAGAAAACTGCACCGGGCGGTAGGAGAGAAGCAGTACAGGCAACTGGACTTATGAAGGATGGGGACCAAACCCGCAAGGAAGTCTTCACCCCGATGGCGGATCTCCTTACACCCAAAACTTTTATCAACATCGGATGCTGGAATGTGATAACACTATATCAGACAGGAAGACTGGCACAGGTTCTCCAGGAAATGCACCAATACAAAATCAGCCTTCTAGGTATCATGGAGGCTAGATGGACTGGAGCTAGAAAACGACAACTGGCGACAGGAGACACCATACTGTGGTCAGGCAGAGAGGACAACCAGCATAGACAGGGAGTAGCCCTGATCATCCAGAATGAGAAAGGTAACACTCTTCTTGAATGGAAACCAATAACTGAACGATTTCTTTATGCTAGATTTAAGTCCAGATTTATCAAACTCTCAGTGGTAACCTGTTACGCACCTACAGAGGAAGCAGAAAAAGAAGAAAAAGATAACTTCTATGACAGTCTTCAGTCAATTTTGGAAGACATCCCCAATCACGACGTACTAGTGGTTCTTGGAGATTTCAATGCACGAGTTGGGAGCGACAACACTAACAGGAAAAGGATCATGGGCAAACACGGAACAGGTAAAATGACTAATAACGGCAGCAGATTGTGTGACATATGTGGGGAGAATGACCTCGTGATTGGAGGGACATTCTTCCAACATAAGACAATACATAAGCTGACATGGAGATCCCCAGACGGCATACCTGAGAGTCAAATAGATCACATCCTTGTTTATGGAAAATGGAGACGCTCTCTACAAGACGTCAAAACAAGGAGACTGGCTGATGCTGGCAGCGACCACAACCTGTTGATAGGAAAACTTGCACTGAAACTGAGAAAGGCAAAGACAGGAGAGAAGAAGAAAGAGCGTTTTGATACCACCAAGCTACAAAACCCAGAAACCAAGCAACAGTTCACAATTGCTCTGAAGAACAGTTTTGATATTCTGCAGGAGGAAACAGAGATGACTATACACAGTTTCAACATGGCCATGGAGCTAGCAGGGAAAACAGTGCTAGGCTACAGAAGAGCAAAGAAAGAGCAGTGGATTTCCACATTAACTTGGGACAAAATAGACCAAAGGAAAGGAATAAAGAAAAAGCTGCTCACCACAAAGTCCCCAAGATGCAAAGAAAGACTTTCAAGAGAATACTCACAAAAAACAAAGAAGTAAAACGGAGTACCAGAGTAGACAAACGAACTTACATTGAAAACCTCGCAGAAGACGCAGAAGCAGCAGCAAGAAGAAAGGATATGAAGTCACTCTACCAAATAACCAAGAAGCTGAAAGGAGATACAGGTCCAAACCAGAATCTCCCACTGAAAGATGCAGATGGAAAGATAATCACAGTCGAGAAAGAGAAGATAGAGAGATGGAAGGAGCATTTCCAACATGTTCTCAATCGTGCAGATCCACCCAGACTTGCAGACATCCCGGAGGCAGCAGATGACCTTGAAATGAACCTCGACCAAATCACTGAAGCAGAAGTCAGAGAAGCCATTAAAGCCCAGAAGAATGGAAAAGCACCAGGAAGCGACAGCGTCTGCGCAGAAATGCTTAAAGCAGATGAACAAGAAACACCCAGAATCCTCTGCCAGATCTTCCAGAGAATATGGGATGAAGAAAACACACCAGATGATTGGAAGACAGGCACAATTATCAAGCTACCAAAGAAGGGCGACTTGGGGAACTGTAACAACTGGCGGGGCATAACCTTGTTATCAATGACATGCAAGATTTTCAGCCGCATAATCCTGAAGAGAATATCAGCAGCTACAGATACAATCCTCCGCCAGGAACAAGCCGGTTTCAGAAGAGGAAAGTCATGCATCGACCACATTTTCACGCTACGGCAGATTTTGGAACAAAGCACGGAATGGAACAGTACGATCTACATTGCCTTCATTGACTTTGAAAAGGCCTTTGACAGCCTTCACAGAGAATCCCTGTGGAGAATATTACGTCACTACGGGATCCCACAGAAGATGGTAAATGTGATCAAGATACCTTACACAGACGTCCAGTGTCAAGTCGACTGTAACATTCACATGTCAGACAGCTTTAGCGTAAAATCTGGAGTAAAACAGGGATGCATTCTCTCACCATTTCTTTTCACCCTTGCCATCGACTGGCTGATGATAGAAACCACCAAAAATGGAAACAGAGGCATCAGATGGACACTTACCTCGATCTTGGAAGACCTGGACTATGCAGATGACATTGGACTGCTGTCTAACAGGCACAATGACATGTAAGAAAAGATGGACAAACTCACAAGAACAGCACCACAGATTGGGTTAAAGCTCAACACAGCAAAAACCAAACTGATGAGGATCAACAAGACAGATAACCCCATCACCATAAACAACATAAACAACAGTGAGGCTTTGGAAGACGTTCAGGACTTTGCATACCTGGGAAGCAAAATCACAACAGATGGAGACTTTGCAAAAGATGCCACGGCTAGGATCAGAAAGGCAAGTCAGACCTTCGCTATGCTGAAGCCCATCTGGAAATCCAAGCAACTGAGATTGGAAACAAAACTGAGACTGTACAATCGTAATGTTCTCAGTGTACTTCTCTACGGCTCCGAGTGCTGGAAACTGACAGCCAAGCTAGCACACAAGCTTGAGACCTTCCAAAACAAGTGTCTACGGAAGATCCTAGGAGTATTTTGTCCCAACACCATCACTAATGAAGAGCTGCACCGCAAAACAGATGCAACAGCCTTGGCCACACAGATAAAGAAGAGACGATGGAGATGGCTTGGACACGTGTGCCGAATGTCACCTGGCGCACTGCCCAAGACAGCCTTACGCTGGACAGCAGATGGAAAAAGGAGACGTGGTCGCCCAAAAGAAACATGGAGACGTACAGTGGTGAAGGAGATGAAAGAATGCGGCCTGACATGGAACAACATCACCAAATGGGCTGCAGACCGACAGCAGTGGCGCTCTCTTGTCGATGCCTTATGTGCCACCGGGCACGAAGAGGACTAAGTAAGTAAGATCTAACGGCTAAAGTAAATTATTTCGATGATTTAAAAAAACTATTATTTTTGTTAAATCGACTGCGCACGTTATTTATGCTATTAGCTTTATTCATGGATAAAGCTTCCCTCTACCATGTAATCAATGCCGTCAGTCAAGCTTTGGTGGCCATTTAAAAGAAATTACATCTTGGCAACGAGAAAGTGTAACACTCTGGAATAAAAATATATTGTCATGTGGTTTGGAGTGTTGTGTTCACCTGCATATTCTCAAAAAAGTGTCTAAAAATAGGCTTTGTGCAATACGTTGGGGTAATGAAAAAAATGTGTCAACAAATGCTACATTTAAATTATCATAACTTAAAAAAATTCATAAGTAAAATGTTCATGTTGGAAATTTTTTTTAGAGGAGTTCTAGAGTTAACTAAGCCAATGATGATTGTGAAAGTACTACGATAAAATATCTATTACTTTCTAAGTGTTGTAATTTTTAGAGGGGCTATAATTCCTTCATACCGCAGCCATTTTGTTTGTAGCCATGAAAACGGGAGAATAGCATAAAGGTGTTTAATATACGTTTTACTCAGAAAACTCACTCTACAGTTTGTGTGTAAACGGCGCTAACTAAATAACAACAAAACATTCCTGTCCAGCTGTCACACCTCCCCTTAGACGAGTAATAACGCAATGCAATAATCATGTTAATACAAGAACATGCATTTTATTTGCCACAATTATAATACCGAACAATATGTAAGCAATTCGTTATTTGTATAACATATAAACATGCAAACATTCCGAAGAAACGAACAACTTTGAAATATATTACTCAACTATATTGCATATCAAACTGACAAATGCCTTATCATAATGCATGTATTTACTTGCAAAATAATTGTTGACAAGCTAATAACGACTATGATATAACTGATTCATGCATTGAGATGTATTGATATATGAACGCAATGCTTCATTTGAGTATTACATAGAATCATCCTGACGAAATAGTGCTTATAATTATTACCACCGACGGTTCCATCAGCGCAATCGTAAACTTGAACTTTGACCCAGTTCTGCAACAACCAATGATATACGTTGTTAAGGACAGAATGACTGTCTTGGTTAATTCAGGGTTTGGAATCGCAGATGTACGGAATATCCAGAATGTCGTTTATTAACAACATTTCACTTTCCTGATATTTTGAACGCATATCAGATTGCACACCTTGTCTAAAAACAAACTTACAATTGTATCGTTGTCGTAAGTTATTTAAAATGCAAACATTGTCCCTGTATTGTATACAAAAAAGCAACAACAGTAAAACGACAATACCTTAAACTCTTAACAACAATTACTTAATATGTACAACGCACACGGCCAATGACAAGCAGCGTAGGTTTCCACGTGCTCAAGACCACTGCGTCAATATAGTAGTAGGAGAGCAATGACGTAAACATACCAGTTAAAACTGGTTTTGTTATATTTTAGTTTAGCTTAGTTTCGTACTATTCGCACACCGACATTTAATTTTCAATACGGTAAGTGTTTACATTTGCATATCTCATGAAAGTCCATCGATTCATCAACTGGACAGTATTTTTTTTTTTTGAAAATGACAGAGTGTCACATATACTGAATATCAAGTTTACACGAACTTATGACTGCTTTCTTAAAATATGATACATTGTGTATTTGATCTAATATGAAATGAGCACACACACACGCACACATTTATTAATTTATATGTTACTACATAGCATCTATGGTATGATTATTTGTATTAACTGTTTCATGTACTACATTTCAGTATGCCTTTCGAAATAGACAGTAAAAGCCGTTGGTCCCTTCTATCTGGTGTCCGTGACAGGGGCAGTAAGATAACCCACGCAGGGAAATGGAAAAAACCCACAAACTCTAGAGAGGGACACTCTTAAATAAAGAAACCCTCAGCGCAGTGTTCTAGTAGAACTTTGATGAGTAATTATCCAGAACCTGAACAAGATATATACGTCTGTACGCTGTTAGCTAAGATACATTGTAATACATGGTGCATACATTAACGACACATTATTATCGTCAGCGGCAAGATAACATTCTACAGCAGTTTCCGGAACAAAATAGTTTGTCATGTCGCAGACATCTATGGAATGACTGGGAAGCGTCTGTCAGCAAAGGTCTTGCCACAAGAAACGTTCACGGAAGTCCATCGAGATTACCGTGCTTGATTCATTTGCGGCGCATGTCCACCACTGGGTGGACACGGGCGGGAGCTGCAACATAATCAAATCGTATTTACATTGATGTTAGTTAAAATTATTAACTACAAATAGCGGAGGTGGAGGAGGCACAATCTGTTGAAGTTTTTTTAGATGCCCTGCCTGCGGGCTATTAGAGGTGTTACCAGGGCGGACAGACTACAGAATATCAAGATCTGAGAAGACATCTTTACCCCTGAATCTATCACATATGTCATCGAGATAACATCGTCAGGCAATCGTACAAACAAGACTACAAAGGACAGCGGAAGAGAGGAAGACCACTGAAGAGATGGAGTAGCCATACCAGGAATGATACTGGACTCCCGCTGTTGAGGGAAGAGCAGCGTGCCATAAATAGAACAGAATGGAGGGGTGTTACTTCCCGGAGGACATCGAGGGGTCAATAGGCCGATGCATTTAAATGTTAAGTCAAAACTACAACTACAGTGGACAGTGTGTTTAACGGAATCGCGGATAACAAATCAGAATAAAATATATTGGGCGGGACGAAATCATTCCCTATTCCCGCTGTATTAAATTGCGCCGTTTAAGTGAATCATCTGCTCAAGAGTCTTGTGATTCTATTAAGCGAAGTACACTGTACTCAGTAAATGTGAAGAGGCTGCAGCAGTGTAACCGAGAAACAAGGATTGTAACAGACCACGCGTTTTGTAGACTTACGCCAGTAAACATCTTATCAAGTGTTATGAGACAAACGCCATGCGTCATAGCACTCTTGAACTGTCACCTTTTGTTGGGTTCATGCAGCTAGTGACCAAAGTGCAGGACTCCATAACTGGTGTAATTAAACTCGTGTGTTTATATTAGTTTGAAGAATGATGTCGAGTGCATTCGAATTTCTAGTAATGTCAGCCTCCAACTCAATTGACGAGACAATTGAGACAACGCTAGAAATAATTTTACAATATAAACAAAACACTTACTCTTTATACAGTATTTGCTCTGATGACGGTTTGCAGTAGCAGATTGTCATTAATGGGAGAACATGTTCATTAGCGTCACCCATTATCAGATCACTAACGACTCTACAGCACGTTGGGTTAAATAACTGCTAAAGGGATTCTACAGCGATTTTCTTTGGTTAATTAATGCACAACTAATTGGGTTTCGTAAAATTAAAATGCCCCAAATTCCCTGAATATTTTTCGATCTTAACGTACGTCTAAATTTACAATGTTATATTATGTTTGAATACTCCGAAAATGTTTGAAACAAGAGTTTGATAGATCAATAATCACCAGAGAAAACGATATATTTCACCTTCATATGTGAAGATTTACCGGCGCGCCTTTTATTACAGTAAAGCAGTCCCCTACGAATGTCGCAAAATACATATTTTTTATTCATAGCCAAATCGTGTGTTTTCGAAAGTATTAACACTTGACATATCACGATGATACCACGTTTTGTATCGAATTTTTACTAACCGATATATCATGATAAATTCTGTGTCGCAAGATTCCGCAAAACAGCTGTTCAGTTAATAAATGTTCATCGTTGTACACACCCCTTAAGATGTTGTGTTGAATAAGTAGCATGACTTTTAACTGTGTACGTACATTTGGTCTTGTATGTAATGATCAGGATGATAAGTATTACCACCAGAATGAATGCCATGATGCACAATATAATGGTAAGAACGCGGAGTATCCTGTCCACTGCAAGAAAACAGAATAAACATGAATACACACCTACAATACAATACAACACAACACAACACAACACAATAAAACAGTTCTATGACGCTAACATCCTCGGGAAACCTCAGCAGCGCAACAAAAGAAAAGGGTTAGACAGTTTCTGGTCGGTTTAACACATCCAGTTGCAAACCGTTGGATTTGGTTCGCTGATGAGCTAAGGAGGACCTGCGAGTCTGGGCTGTCTGGGCTGTCTCTCAGGTGTAAGTAATTAATGTAAATATTCTGGTTGTTTAGATGAGAGAGATTAATGGTGATATATTGTTTAAATAAATGTACATAAAAAAACGATATAACTATATTTGCATATATGTGTTCTTCAGTGTTGCTATATATATATATATATATATATATATATATATATATATATATATATATATATATATATATATATATATATATATATATAGCAAATCCGCAACTACATTGTGGCCAAAACATTGATAAAATTGATTTTAAACACTGACAGTTCAAACATGGAACTGTCTGTTTTCCGGAAACGCGACGTGGGCATATTCGTGACGTTCTGACGTTCCATCCAGCAGGATTTCATTTATTTTACTTCAACCGTTTCTCTTTTTGACGTGCAGAAGTGGTGAAAAGATATGTTGTGGAAAACTGTGGCAATTCCTATTTGACTGACCATTCAATGCATAGCTTTCCATGAGACACGATTTTTCAGCAGAAATGGGAACGTTTTGTTCGAAACAGGAGGTCAGACTGGACCCATGATATGGCGAATGAGGTCACTTGTTGTACATATTTCGTGAACCAGGCGACTTTGAGGGATAACTGCAGTGGAAAGTGGGCCTCAAAAGACAGTTAGACGTCAATACCACTTCAATTTCGTGATATACACGAGCACCATCACCACGGGGTCAACGCTGTCAACTTATCAACAGCCGGGCCGCCGCCAGTGTCGGACCCACTTCGTAGCTGTTTCTGACTAACATCAACATAAACAACCTCAGTCTCTTGATCGTTATCACCACTGTCAAAATATAGTTCATCATCAAATGCGACGTTCTCTGCGTCGAAATTGACAGCAATGGAGTCAGCCGGCAGCTGTGTTCTGCACATGACGTCACACTGCTGGCACAAATCTGTTGCTGGTATTGTTCGGCACTTTCCGTGAGGCGGCTAATTTAAAGGTTCTTTTTATGCTTTATGTTCTTATTCAGTACATAACGTATTTGACAATACCATCATTTGAAAGTGCATCAATCATTTGTCATTAATTAACATTGCAAATTTAATACCAGGATATGGTAATTATCCTGACGCGTGCACTGTGATATCGTTTAAATGGCATTACATGATTATTTGAATAACAATTTATTCAAGTTAACACTTTTGACTATTAGCTATCATCGACTCCCAACTATATGTCACCATTATCGACTGTGCTAAGAAGTGGACGACTGCAATTTGGTGGTCACTGCAAGATGACAGTGGACAACCAGTATGCAAGTATTTAGGAAACCATCCAGTAGTACAGCTAGGCAGGGCAGGAAAACCCTGGCGTATCGTCACCAGTCGCCAGCTGAGGTCTACTCACTGATACATAGCAAGAGGGAATTTGTTGCACTTTCCAATCCACCGAAGGACGATTACAAACAATGAAGCCACGTAGTGGCCAAAAGCATTGATTTTATTCAACTGTCGTAGTGTTATAAAGTTAATCCAATAAAATACATACACTAGCAGTTAGCAAAATTTGGGCATTGTTCAGAATGTACCCAAAGGTGTTACGTCGCTATTCACATGAATATATCTGTATGGGTTGAAATGTGAAACATCGCGTGTGGTCTTGTGGACCTAGCAATGCATTCACTTTAGTAATGTTATGTAATTTACATAACATTACTAAAGTGGCTGTGCATATTTGCATATGTATATTCATAAACATATAAACATACAACACTGTGTATAAGCCTAGATTTTATAAGACTCCAGGATGCTCATAACACTAGAGTCAGCCAATGTATTTAATTAAGCACATTTCGCTTCAGGTGTTTCAACTGTGCAATGCATATCATCTTTAAAATTAATATAATTCCTATATTTATACACAGTCGTCCTTAGAAAACAATAACCGAAAATGTCATCAAAACAGTTGCATACTGATTGGAACGTCGGACTACTAATTATATGACTGATTGATATGGTTGCCGTTCAACACCTGATGGTGTGAATACATATAAATCACACAGTAACTGAAGCGTGTGTGGATATTCCATAGAAAAGAAGTTGTAAAGGTGTTGATAAGAATAGGATTGTGAGGAGGAGAAATTGTGAGTGGCACATTATACAACATGAATTGTTAATTTGCATAATGCAATTTTAGGAATATAAGTTCACTAATGACATGACTGTGACCATTATTTATATATCTATCGTGTCACCGTGGCTCAACATTCGTAAACTTGATATATAGACAAGTGCAACTGACTTGATGTGCTACCTGAACGGAAAGCTGTTGCATCATCGGCAAAACGGGGGCATATGACGGGCACAAGTCGCGATAATTTGAAAATGTGACGATACTTAGCATGCCTGAACATGTGTCAACTTCATGTTTCAAGTAGCTACGCTCCAAACGATTCAACCATAAGTCAATTATACTCCAAACAAGGGTGTCTTCAGGAATTATATATGATGCGTCATTCCACGTTATAAGTGCTTATGTCGTATATGTTTACCTCTAAATCTGGTATGAACCGCTGACCAGTTGTAACCGTGATAACAATTCCATTACTGCGAAATGATACTTTCTACTTTTGTATTCGTCACTTAAATTCCACTACGTTCCCTACGAAAGTGTTTGTTTTCTCAACTCAGCTTGAACTGTAGACCATTTGTACGTGGGGCAACTGCACTACATCATTACTACGAAAAGTAGTTTCTGCTTTTGTATGCTTCCGAATGTTATAATTTGTTTCTCACAGTGGATATGTCACTTAAATTTCAACAAGTTTCCAGATTTTTCTTTCTGTAATTTAATTATTGTCAAGTGAATCGTTCTGTTCATCTGAATATTAGAAGTTGCTTATCACAGCGTCATATTGCTTTAAATCCACCACATTGCCTACTAAGCGGCCTTTCACCAATGTCGACATTTGCATATTTGTACAAAGCGCACTAAAGGGGAGACGGAGGGGTCAATGCCCGCGTGCTAATTTTTAATAATGAAATGTGACCACCGATGCGTCATAAGTAGTATTGTTTTAAATCGCGTAACCATTCACGGCCCAGCGCTATAATATATCTTGTAAATTCACAACTTCGTGGAAAACTAATATCACTATGACACCAACAAAGCTTATACATATACATACATACACTGTTACATCGATATATTTTTCAATCTGGAAAATTATCAAATTTAAAGTACTCATTCGGGGAGTGGGAATGAAAAGTGGGAATGAAAATTAGCACGCTTTGTACGAAGAGGTAAATATCGGCAATTATTGTGAACAGCCTCTAAGTAACAAAGCGACTCTTGAATGAAGGGTCCTTGAATATTGCTGCTCGTCCACACTCTAAACCAGACGCCAGGTGGCGCGTGAATACAACCATGTGACACTTGTTGAGAGTCAACATGCCCATCCACGTCGTCTAGCCATTCATAACAGGTTTCTCCGAGCCCAGAGTCACAGTAAGCTCAGATAAAAGAAGTGAATGTGTAGAATAGGCAAATAGGATTGTATTAGTGGAATAAATATATCGTTTGCAGGCGGTTTATTACGAGAAAAATAGTCAATTAACGAAAATATAATATTGCAAACGCCCAGTGCATGGCGTTTTGCCACAATGGGACCTCCTCTAAAAAAGCCATACAAAATAATATAGATTCCGGTCACCAGCAATTTCAAAAGTGTTTTCAACATCGCAACATTTACTATCCCATGTAGCATAGTCTTAGTTTGATTATCTCGTAGAAGTCATAGTATGATAAACTATTAAGGAGAGTATGTAATGTTAACAGTTTTTTTATTTGGCTTTACCATGAAACAGTTCACCTTTCTCTAGGTTTGGGCCACCAGCTTTCACTTCCTGCGAAGAATCTGGTTTGGTAGCACCACAGACACAGTTGGTGCAGATTGGGTAGTATCCCTCTACTGGAGCTTCTGTCAGCAGGTCGTGTTTGATGGCACAGTGACAACATACCCGCTCAAACATTCCTGGTGAGTAGTAGGTAATCTCCACTGGCTGTGGGCACCGTTAGACCCGTCAAACAAACACTCGAATGAAGATGTTGTATACTGCTCTGTCATCTGGGTCAATGAAATCTGTCATTGACGACCCACACGTGTACTCAGTTTCCTCAAGGACAGTATCCAGAATGGGCAAGTCTGCCTTTTTCAACATTTTATTGCTATGTTGAACATGTGGCTTTTCACACTCCTGTCAGCTAACGACACGCTTTATCCGCCCGGCTGTTTGGGCACTCGGGTTGAACGGGAGACAATGCGCTTCTTTTTAGTTTCTTTCAGTGGTGGGCGGTGTCTTCCTGTTGTGTGTTTGTCATAGGCTTCACTGAACAGTTTGTAGTGTGTAGCACCTTGATCGGATCTGGCAGAAACTTTAGATCTTCAGCAATTGCTTCAGGGAGGAGTCTGGCTTGTTAAACGGGCGGGCATGCAATATCTGCACAGTTGATAATGCAGAAACTATAACGTCGCTCCTGTACGTGATTGTCGAAGAATTCCTGCATTCGGCCTTTCTGCATCAACTCCTTCTTTGAGCAATTCTTCAGATCTTCCATAGCCAGTTCCTGTTCACGCCTTACGCTACAGCGAAAACCAGTTTTCATCGTTTGATGGCGGTATTTTATATGGACTTGTTTTGGGGTCATTCCTTTGCATATGCCTAATTGAAGCTCTGGCGAATATTGACCAAAATGTTACGTTGCTTTTCAGAAAACAATGACTTGGTCACTCGCTGTAAATAACTCATAACGTTCACAAGTTTATCTTATGTTCTGAGCATAAAGTTATTTGCATTAAACATTCAGTGGAGATAATACAAAACTCGCAATGAAGAAAGAGCATTTTGTTGTAAGAGCATTTTGTTAGAGCAGCGGCGGCGGCGGCGGCGGCGGCGGCGGCGGCAGCTTTAATATTAATCATGTTCGTCACAGGTAACCGGAATCTTTGGCGTTTCACAATATATTGTTTTGAGAAAAGCCAATATGTATCATTTACATATATCTTAATCTGTAACGTTATTTTATTTTGTGAAATTATCGAGTACACAATGGCTGCTGCGTAAGGATACTTCCAGCATAGCTACGAAAAGAGGAACTGAAATGGAATCTTTGAATCAGTAATTATGTTTTGTGCGATGTCTTGTAAATAGATTATATTGTAATATGTTCATTCACTTACCTGGCTGGCCTGGTTTCGTTAGAGCTGAAATAGCAATAACAGTAGTTGAACATCTACGTGTAATAACGTAAAGTTACACACGCACGCACGCACGCACGCACGCACGCACGCACGCACGCACGCACGCACGCACGCACGCACGCACGCACGCACGCACACACCGCCACGCCACGCCACGCCACGCCACGCCACGCCACGCCACGCCACGCCACGCCACGCCACGCCACGCCACGCCACACCACGTTAAATAATATAAAGTTACTGTAATCCACCCACCCACCCACGCGGAATGACAAAAAGTGACAGTGTTTCAAATGATGATGTCCAGATTAATTGCTATGAAGTGCATGTATTATAATGCAATATAATTCTCAAAAACAGCTGGAATAAAACCGGCAGTCCTAACCAACACATCGGCAAGCGATTAATTGCCCGATTCGTCGGCCTACGGGGGGTATCGCGTGATACTGCCGTGCAAGAATCCGTCACCTAGACACCCCGCCAGACCAATTTGCGAGGCCAATTTGTGGCTCCAATAGTGTCTGTGGAATTGTGACTCGTCCCAATTTGGCAGCGATTTTGAAGTAGTGACCAGTCAGTGACCAACAACAAGTGCACCAATTGTGTCATTTAATCAAAGCTCAATCCAGGAATGGCGCTAGTCAAGATCTACGTCGCACTGTCTAAATGCACACACAATTTAGCTGCAAATTGTCATGCGACACGGTTTCAACCGGCCAAATGGGGCACAAATCGCTCGTGTAAACCGACTTTGACACGCTGAAACAGGGATATCCATGGATATAAATACCAGTACACGGGTGTAGCTTTAAGAGAGCAAAATACAATGTTTCTTTGAAATGGGAAATTCATAGGAAATCACCCAAGCGTAGCCGTTGGTTACTGCTTGCAACTAGCACGTACCTACACAACGTCCAGACTCGAGATCTACACGGCACGGTGTCGGTGTGTTCAGCGTTGGACAGTTACAGGCATCTGAAGAGAAACGGAATATATAAAGCACAATGTAGATAGTCTAGCATAACACGAATATGAAGCTCCAAATTAAGGGCGAGTGTCGGGGATAGTTTCACTATTGCGATAGTATTGCAATAGCTGTACAATGCAATTGCTGCATTGGCTTCATAACTATCGCGGTAGTATTGCGGTAGTATTGCGATAGTATCCCGGAATAATGAAAACAGTCCCAATCCGTAATTCATAGGTGGTGCTATCGCACAGACTTGTAGATAGTGGAATAAAAATGTTGAATCCGTGAAGTAAGCTGCTCTAATAGACGATTGTTGGTGTTTGGCCGATAAATAAATGCAAGCATCCAACACAGTTGAAAAACATGTTTATTTATATTATTACAGTGAGACAAGTAGCCCTGCCGAATTGTTTATTTCTATTATTACAGTGAGACAAGTAGCCCTGCTGAATTGTTTATTTGTATTATTACAGTGACACAAGTAGCCCTGCTCAATTGTTTATTTATATTATTACAGTGACACAAGTAGCCCTGCTGAATTGTTTATTTGTATTATTACAGTGACACAAGTAGCCCTGTTGAATTGTTTATTTATATTATTACAGTGAGACAAGTAGCCCTGCTGAATTGTTTATTTATATTATTACAGTGACACAAGTAGCCCTGCTGAATTGTTTATTTCTATTATTACAATGACACAAGTAGCCCTGCTGAATTGTTTATTTCTATTATTACAGTGACACAAGTAGCCCTGCTGAATTGTTTATTTCTATTATTACAGTGACACAAGTAGCCCTGCTGAATTGTTTATTTGTATTATTACAGTGACACAAGTAGCCCTGCTCAATTGTTTATTTGTATTATTACAGTGACACAAGTAGCCCTGCTGAATTGTTTATTTATATTATTACATGACACAAGTAGCCCTGCTGAATTGTTTATTTCTATTATTACAGTGACACAAGTAGCCCTGCTGAATTATTTATTTCTATTATTACAGTGACACAAGTAGCCCTGCTGAATTGTTTATTTGTATTATTACAGTGACACAAGTAGCCCTGCTGAATTGTTTATTTATATTATTACAGTGAGACAAGTAGCCCTGCCAAATTGTTTATTTGTATTATTACAGTGACACAAGTAGCCCTGCTGAATTGTTTATTTATATTATTACAGTGAGACAAGTAGCCCTGCCGAATTGTTTATTTCTATTATTACAGTGAGACAAGTAGCCCTGCTGAATTGTTTATTTATATTATTACAGTGACACAAGTAGCCCTGCTGAATTGTTTATTTCTATTATTACAATGACACAAGTAGCCCTGCTGAATTGTTTATTTCTATTATTACAGTGACACAAGTAGCCCTGCTGAGTTGTTTATTTCTATTATTACAGTGACACAAGTAGCCCTGCTGAATTGTTTATTTATATTATTACAGTGACACAAGTAGCCCTGCTGAATTTTTATTTATATTATTACAGTGATACAAGTAGCCCTGCTGAATTGTTTATTTCTATTATTACAGTGACATAAGTAGCCCTGCTCAATTGTTTATTTCTATTATTACAGTGACACAAGTAGCCCTGCTGAATTATTTGTCAACTATTGTTACTGTCGATCTTTCAGTGCACTATGAAAGATAAATATGATCGTTGAAATGACTAGCGGTAGCACTGCGTCGTCACATCGACTATTGCAATGCATCGACAGTTTGGTGTATTGTTGCTCCTGTAGTACCTAGCATGACACGAAGATAGCGCTTTAAACCTAATGTGAGGAACTTACAAACTGCGATGATATTATTTTGTAAAGTTTTATGTAACAGCTTGCGAAATATCTTAATAACAGAACAACATCTTACTATAAAATATACCAGATACCGCTGCTATACTGGAAGTCTACGCAAGGGGGCTTACACAGGATTATCGCAGAAGGGCCTGAACATATCCCCAATATGTACAAAATGTGGAATATATATATTTATATGCAATACAATTATTTGCACTAAACAATGAAAACCCGTCTTCCTGTTATTTCTTCGAGGGCGTCTTTTAAAAACATTCTTCGTTTGGCAAATGTTTATATGAAACCTTCCAATAACTTTCACGGCATTATTCGTCATAGTGCTGCCATCTGGTTGATAAGGGATCAGGTAGTGTGTCAACATTATTTTTACGACTTGCTACGTCATAACATTTGTACACTTGAGAGACGTAAAATAGTTTCATACAAAGAAGGGCGTTATCAAGTTTCTAGAAAAAATTGCAATACGCAATTCTATGTAGTTGCATTTGGGAGAGTTCTTGATAAACATTATGAGTTTGCCAAGTGAAATAAAGTTGTGCAGAAACTGTACATGTGTCTGGTAGTGAGTTCTAATGTTGTATAATCTGGAAAAATAAGAGCATTTATAACAGTTCTTGCTGGTGTGGGTGGTATTTAGGGCTTTGCTGTGCAGATGTCATGATTGACGCTGCACGGGCTGGAGACGGTTTCCGACTGGCGAGGTTAAATGGCCGTTGGTGGCTCTGTGGAATATGGTGAGACGTATGTGTGATCTTCTGGTGGGTAATAGATACCAATGTAAATTCTGTGTCATTTCTGACACACACTCCGTTCCTCTGGATGTGTAATCAGTGCAACAAAGTGTGCCGCCCTTATTTGCATCATCTACGTTTTGTTGATGAGGATTTGGGTGTCCTTGTTAACAAACTAAAAAAATTTTTTTTTTTTTGCTTTTAAGGAATGAGAACAGGTTGCGCTTAACGAAGAGTATACATGGTCCTTGGAGTGTTTGGGTTGATACGTGCCTTCTTCGCAATTTGTCCCCGAGAAAGTAAGGGGACATTGGCATGAGAATCCGCCTGGTCCGTCGGTGCAGTTTCCCCCGTTTTCACATGGGCTACTGTGGCATTCGTCTACATCTAGAACATGTCAGTGGGCATGCGTGACCAATGCTTTTTTTAATAAAAAATAGTCCTAACATAAATAATATATATTGACAATTTTAAATATTGATATGTAATGATAAAATACTAATAAATGCATATACAAATGTTCAAGTCAGCATGTCATAAAAGGCTACAATATAAGATGTGTTTGTATAAAGTGTTCTACATTGAGGCAGTGTCATCGCCGAATCAGGCAACGTGTCCCACAGATTGGCTGCAGCAAAACGACGAGCACCGCGTGTGACCGTCTGCGAAGCCGGTACAGGCAGTAGACGAATATAGAAAGGAAATTCATATGTAGCAATGAAGATAATTATGAAACCATTTAGGTTGTATGAAATAAAAACGCAATGGATAGTGATTATCATCACTATCCGTGATAGCTGAAGTTGATGAAGATAATAACGGTGTTGACGGCGATGATCAAAAGGATGACGTGTATGATGAAGGCATGACGACATCGACGATGATGGTTATATTAATATAACCGCGATGCAATTGTTATTGATTGTGACGAAGATGATTATCATGACTGAATGAGCAATGTGGGGACTAGGGTGTTCTGGAAGAGATGGATATAATGAAGACTGTATATCGAATTTTTTAACTGTGAACTAATTTAGTGTTTCTCATCAATGAAGCCCATGTTGGCCAACATAGCATAATAATTATTTGAAAGGCAAAACGACCAGAGCTCACATTACAAAAACATTAGTTAGTGCCCTATTAATAAACCAGGTCTGTGAAAATATTTGGTGGAACAACGAACAGGGTCACTGTCAAATCAGTAGTAATATATATGGTGCTCAACGATAAAACAACCAGGGTCTTGGTGAACAAACCTAGACCGATCAGGATCCGAGTTCAAGTACATATTCCATCGCCAGATATATTTTATATAATGTAGCAGTTACAAATGCACCTTATAGTTATTTAGCTTTGTTGTTTCACTACAAATACACAATAATGCACTTCAAGAATAGGACTATGAACGGAACATGGGTACAACAATCAATGTGAAATCACAGCTATTTTTAAATTGCTCTAGCTGAAAAGGGAAAATGTGACTCTCCGTTGTTTCACTATTCTGATCTTCATTTGTGAACGTTTGAATTGACTTACCGGTCTCGCATTGATCACCTACAAAGCCTAGTTCACAGTAACACCGAAAGAATCCATGCCTAATGATCGTGCACCATCCCCCGTTCTTGCACGGATCCTTCAAGCAGACGTCTCTCTCTGCGAAAACAAGATTCACCCAAGGCAACAGTCAGAGATGGCAAGTGGACAAAGAAGCCATTGGCTTATCAACAGTCCAACCATTTTTTATCTGTGTAACCCACCCGTCTGATATAATATGCAAAATTAACAAATATATATACAAAATTAACAAATATAAACAAAATAAAAAAATGTATTGTCCGCTGTGAGATTGAGTACTTTCTGATATCTAATCTACACTGATCTTTTACTAATATTACTTCGTGTCCTCTAGTTCTATCTTTCTTAAGCTAAGTTAACATGCTGTCATTATCTTTTGGTGCATATGTTGCTTTTTATAAAACTTGTGGCAGCTGTTGACGTTGCCAGCTTTTGTTGATATTATTTAAAATGAATGAACAGTGACTTTAGTTGTTTAACTAAACGATTGCATTACGCGTCATTCTCACAGAAGTTGGTACGTTGCGACTCGGAATGTATCAGTAGGATAAGTTTGAGTTGAGCACTATGCAACCCGAACTTTATTCGTACAGACGCTATATGGTGTGTGTCTCACACACACACCATATGGCGGCAGCCAATGGTGAAGGCAAAACATGCCCGACTCGACACATAATTAAGCGGGTGGTAATTAAAATACAACGGTAGTTGTATCGCGCACAGTCGAAATACAACGGGTTGACGTCCACATTTAAGTGCTATGCGTTTTTTTTATAAGTGTGTTTACACAAATCGTCCTACCTAATTTTTAGATTTGCAAAGTTCACCAGATTTCATCAGAATAATATTCTTACGATACAACATCATATAACATTAGCAATACTGAGGTTGACCTTGGAATCGTTGAACAGTAGCAATTCAAAATATGAAAATTCCACACACAAAAATCTATTGTTTTAACGTTGATAACTTCACCAGATTTCATCAGAATAATTACCTAAAGGTGCTACATTCTCGTCTCATAACATTAAACATGTTGAGGTTGATGTTAACGTATTTTAGCTGTGACAATTAAAAATATAGAAATGGCAAAAAGAATAACTCTAAATTAATTTTTTCTCACTTTTTCTCTAAAAAAATCGCCATGCTTGTGTTAATTTTATTTAAAGCATAAACACATTGTTTGACATAGGCGATCAAATACAATCTTCTTTCGTATTTTATCGTTTTAATCACCAAATGACTTATCATCATCTTTAATCACCAAATGACTACCAGGTCCCATACGCGATATTGTCCAAAACGATATACATTAGCTAATACTGTCATTTCTCATTGAATAATTATCCTAGATCCATCCAGTTGACATTTTCGCTTTCTGAACACAATTATCCTAATGTTTTGAAACGACTACAACCAATGGATATATTAATTCGAACCGTCGTTACATTACATTTAACTAGAAATACGTTCTAATGCTTTCTTCATTAAGAATACGCAACTTGGAAAAAACTTACCACCCGTGGATCATAAGGCGTCCATCCATCGATGGCTTTACGTTTCCTTAACTTTTAATTGGTCAAAGCTTTTGCTCGGTGCAAAACGTTTATGTGTATCCGATGCAAAGATACTGGGACGAACTTTTTAAATATGTGCGCGATACCACCCACATTTACCCGATTTATAATATATCGGCTGTAAAAAATAATATCCATAAAAAATGATTTTGGATGTTTTAAGATTGCAAACAATACATCATTTGGCGATGATATCGAATATACGTTTTACGACATATGTATACAGATAACTGTTCGTTAATAAAAGGCAGAGCTGTAACAGATCATAGTTGAAGGAGAAATAACGTTTCTATCATGGTTTATTGATCAATAAAATTTCTGTTTTATACCATTTCTGACGCTAAACATACTAAGTCAATCAAGACTAAAAGTTAATTCTAACATTGGTAATTTAGATGAACTTTGAGATATAAACATAAAGAGAACTGGGATATTTTAATTACGCGAAAGCCCATTATCAGTTAACAGTTGAAAATCACTGTATATTCCCTTAAAAAATATTGTCATATAAACAATGTGCTCCATATTACATACAGTCAAGAAAATGTGTCAAAATGGCTGCCAGGAATATAGCAAACTAGGAGAATATGTAAAGTGAAATGAGAAGAGAAGGACTGAAGGTAGTGGGGAGGATGAAGGTAGTGGGGAGGATGAAGGTAGTGGGGAGGATGAAGGTAGTGGGGAGGATGAAAGTAGTGGGGAGGACGAAGGTAGTGGGGAGGGAGGATGAAGGTAGTGGGGAGGATGAAGGTAGTGGGGAGGTTGAAGGTAGGATGAAGGTAGCGGGGAGGATGAAGGTAGGGGGGAGGGAGGATGGAGGTAGTGGAGAGGATGAAGGTAATGGGGAGGGAGGATGAAGGTAGTGGGGAGGATGAAGGTAGTGGGGAGGATGAAGGTAGTGGGTAGGATGAAGGTAGTAGGAGGATGAAGGTAGTGGGGAGGTTGAAGGTAGGATGAAGGTAGCGGGGAGGATGAAGGTAGGGGGGAGGGAGGATGGAGGTAGTGGGGAGGATGAAGGTAGTGGGGAGGGAGGATGAAGGTAGTGGGGAGGATGAAGGTAGTGGGGAGGATGAAGGTAGTGGAGAGGGAGGATGAAGGTAGTGGGGAAGGATGAAGGTAGTGGGGAGGATGAAGGTAGTAGGAGGATGAAGGTAGTGGGGAGGATGAAGGTAGTGGGGAGGATGAAGGTAGTGGGGAGGATGAAGGTAGTGGGGAGCAGACTGCAATGGGCAGGACACATACAGAGAATGAGTGAGGGGAGACTGACAAAGAGTGCATGGGAAACTCAAGAATGGAGACGAGGAAGACCAACATTAAGAAGGAGGGACAGTGTTAAGTGAGAACTCGAAAGGGCAGGTGTGAACAGCCGAGAAGAGTGGGAAAGAATGACAGAAGATCGCGATGGGTGCAGACGACTCGTGGAGAGGGCGGAACATACTCAGCGATGTGGCCCCACCCAGCAAGGGCTCGACGGGGAAGAAGAATATAGCAAACGTTCACACGTACCCCTGACAAAGTCAACAGGTCTTATCTTCATTTCGACCATTTTCATTGACAACATGCCTTTCCAGTTGGTCCACACAATGTGGGACAAGCCGGGTCCGACCTGGTAGCGGCCGTTGAGGTTGGCGTTGGCACAATGACGATACCACCAGCCACCGTACATACGACGAGCACACTTGCCGGACAACGAGTGGTCACGGTCCCACGTGCTGAACGGCATGTTGCGGTGATAATCCAAGGCGTCACCTGAAAATGATCACACGTAACATATACATAATATATATATATATATATATATATATATATATATATATATATATATATATATATATATATATATATATATATATATATATATATATATATATATATATATATATATTGAGTACTTACAATTGTTATTATTATATTGTTTATGCTTATTTAGACTGATTTTTCTGAGGTTCAGCATTTGCTATTTTGCACTGCATTCGTAACTTTTTTGTAACTTTTTTATATAAGTTTCAAATTTCTAGCAATGCTCTTTAGAGGCAGCATCAAGGCACCTGCTTAAGTTTTGTATTTATTAATCTACTGTTATGGGGGAGTAACATAAGTTTTGTATTTAGTAATCTACTGTTATGGGGGAGTAACATAAGTTTTGTATTTAGTAATCTACTGTTATGGGGGAGTAACAAGTTTTGTATTTAGTAATCTACTGTTATGGGGAAAACATAAGTTTTGTATTTAGTAATCTACTGTTAAGGGGGAGTAACATAAGTTTTGTATTTAGTAATCTACTGTTATGGGGGAGTAACATAAGTTTTGTATTTAGTAATCTACTGTTATGGGGGAGTAACATAAGTTTTGTATTTAGTAATCTACTGTTATGGGGGAGTAACATAAGTTTTGTATTTAGTAATCTACTGTTATGGGGGAGTAACATAAGTTTTGTATTTAGTAATCTACTGTTATGGGGGAGTAACAAAAGTTTTGTATTTAGTAATCTACTGTTATGGGGGAGTAACATAAGTTTTGTATTTAGTAATCTACTGTTATGGGGGAAACATAAGTTTTGTATTTAGTAATCTACTGTTATGGGGGAGTAACATAAGTTTTGTATTTAGTAATCTACTGTTATGGGGAGTAACATAAGTTTTGTATTTAGTAATCTACTGTTATGGGGGAGTAACATAAGTTTTTACATTGACTCTCTCTGTTTCTGACACACGATTAGGTACAACCACCATATTTTGCCATCATACATCATTAGATTCATGACTGTTTAGTAATACCATAGTATAATAAATGTATGATGATGCCAAATGGTGTCGGAAACACAAAGTTTTGATTAAAATAAATAGTTTTGATTGATTGATTTATTATTGATTAATGGACGAAGTAGTTCACAATGAATCAAGATCTTTCACACATAAAGGCAACTGGTTTACTGAAAAACTGGATTATCATAGAACGGATAAATGACACATGACTTTATTATAACTTTATTTGATATTATAGCTTTCAAACATTATCAAACCTCACCAGCGGTGCTTAACTCGTCCATCTGGCCGAGAAGAAGAGTGTAGTTACTCGTTTCGTTCTCAACAGAGAAGTCTGCGTACTCGGCAAAGCGGTGCTCATGATCAAACGATATGAGGTCAACTCTAAGAATGAATATGGTGTTGGACGTCAAGCGATGAAGGAAGTCGTTGCCCATCCAGAAATCCGTGCTCAGATTTCCAAACCCACTTTTGTAATCTTTCCATTTCCGATAGAAATTCAAGAGGCCACTTTCTCTGCGCTGAAATACCTGAAAATGTGATGTTAATGAAGTACCGTATTCGACATGATAAGCATACAGCTCGACAAAAAATTGGACAATAAAAAATATAAAGGAATCTGTTCTAATAGGTGTACACCAAAACTAGTCAAATTCCAATAACTATGGATCCTGCTGATTAAAAATGGGTGTACGCTAATTAGGGCATGTACGCTTAATAGGTCGAACACGGTTTATAAGCTGTGTTCAACAGACGGGACGTTTAATCATAACTGCTACATTTAACGTATAGGAAAAATGTATTATCGACATTAGTAGATATGGTTGTAACACGCTAAGTATTTGAACGACATGTCTTGCATGAACACATACTGTTGATGGCTGAGAACATTTATGACATGTTCTGACCCTATACATTCTTCTTATTTACCTAACCAATGCCACTCCAAGTTTAACGTCCACCATCTGTACCAGTAACCTACAGTGAATAATTATAAATGTCTCATGAATACATATTTATCAAGTTTGTTCCATTTGACTTAATGAGAAAACACTAAAAAATACAAATGTGTCAAGATGAACGTAGGGAGACAAACATGATAGGATAAACCCTGTGATCATGCCGTAAGAGTTACGAACTCAAGATAATCAACACATTTAGTACTATCATTTCACATATTATATGCGATGTGTCGACTTGAAGAAAATGCTGTTTTGTTTAAGGCTAAAAGGAGCCAGACAGAAGAGTTGGATCGATAACATCAAAGAGTGGATGGGATTGAGCTGTGTAGAGCCATGAAGCGACGAGGGCTTGAGTAAAATGGAGAAACAGCGTTCGTAAAACATCTGAAACTTAAGTGCTGCTATAGTGAAAGCTTCTATGTAAATGCCATTATACGGGACACAGGAACTTGTATATATAAAATGGGATATACTGTAAAAGAAAAGGACTTAGGAGTTACAATAATTGCTGATGTGACAGTTTCAGAGCAATATAGTGTTGCAGTTTCAAAGGGTAATAAAATTCTTGAGTTGTCTAGGAGAAATGTAACATACATTAAACAAAAATAATTATACCTCTGTATAAACCAACAGTTAGGCCTCATTTAAAGTACTGCATACAAGCTTGTAGATCATATCATAAGAAGGATATAGATAAGTTTGAAAGAATAGAGAGGAGAGCAACTAAATGATTCCAGAACTGAGATACCTTAGTTAATAAGAACGACTGAAAGAATGTGGCTTAACAACTCTAGAGACAAAGAGGTTAAGAGGAGATCAGATTGAAGTTTTTATGATATTGAATGGGTATGAACGTATTGATAGAAAAATGTTTTCTTACTCAAGAAAGATAATAAAACTAGAGGACATGAGGTAGCATTAGATTTAACAAGATTGTCATCCCAAACAGCAAGTTCCAGATGGCAAGTGGACAAGGGAGCCACTGGCTTTTCGAGAATCCAACCATTTTCTCATCTATGTGTAGCCTGCCCTTATCAAATATCTGTCAATTCTATTTTTAAACATATTCACACTACTAGCATTAACACAATCATTTCGCAGTTTGTTCCATTCATTTACCACCCTCTGTGAGAAAGAGTACTTTCTCATGTCCAACTGTTCTTTAAGTAATGCTGATTTGTGTCTTCTGGTTCTACTGCCTTCTTTAAGTTTGAAGAACATATTCCTATCAACATCCTCATAACCGTTCACTTCTTTGTTGTATTTTTTCTACTTTGTCTATGTCCTTTTTACGATACGGCCTCCATGCTTGAATAAAATATTCCAAATGTGGTCTAACTATTGCTTTGTACATGGGTACAATTAGCTGTTTCTCCTTATACATGATAGTTCTCCGAATTACCCTAGAATTTGATTTCCTTTTGAAGCAGCAATCCCACATTGCTCTGAAACTTTCATGTCAGCATTAAATGTTACTCCTAAGTCCTTTTCTTGTGTGGTTCTAACTAGTACATCATCCCCCATTTTATATTCTTCGTCCATGTTTCCATGTCCTATGTGTATACATTTACACTTAACAAAATTGAATAAAATTTGCCATTTTTCTGACCATTTCACTAATTTATCTAGATCATCCTGTAAACTTTGTTTATCTGCATCATTTGTAACCTTTCTGAACAGTTTATTGTCATCTGCATATTTGAGTACTTTGCTAGATATGTCATCTTCTAAATCATTTATACATATTAAAAACAATATAGGGCCTAATACTGATCCCTGTTGTACCCCACTAAAAACCGATTTCCAGTTTGATATCTCACCATCTACTATTACTCTCTGTCTTCTGTGTGTAAGCCACTTTTCTATCCAGTTGATTACATCATTACCTATACCATGGGCTTTTAGTTTAAGTACAATCTTTGGTGTGGCACATTATCAAAAGCTCTGAAAATCTAAGTAGACAACATCCACTGGTGACCCGTCATCTACCCACTTTGTAATTTCTTTAAAAAAAAACATAAGAGATTGGTTAGACATGACCTTGCTTTTAGGAACCCATGTTGAGATGCATTTATTAAGTTATGTTTTACAAGGAATTCCACCATGTGGTCTCTAATTAATGTTTCGAGTAATTTACATACAACTGATGTTAAGCTCACTGGTCTGTAATTTTCTTAAGCAGTTTTGGTGGTATCCTATCAACTCCACGTGATTTATTATCTTTCATCTTCTTAATTTTGTTTGCTATAATTTCTGGAGTTACAAATAACTCCCCTCAAATTTGGTAAATGAAACTAGAAGTGAGCTGATATGGTAAAAACTGAGCTGAAATACTCATTCAGAACCTCTGCCATTTGAAACCCGTCAGAAATTATGTTTCCCCTGTTGTTTTCCAGTGGTCCGACCTTATCGCGAACTTTCTGTTTACTCCTTACATAAGCATATAACTCTTGCTGTCATTTTTTTTATATTACCAGCCAATTTTTTTCAAAGGTTCTTTTAGATTTTCTAATTTCAGTTGTAGCTAACTGCCTCTTTGTAATTTGCATAAGCTTCATCATCTCTGGTACGCCTATAAACCCTCCACATAGTTTGCTTAAACAATATTTTTCTAATAGCTTCTTTTGACATTAGTAACTGATAACAATGGCCATCCTCCGGATGGGATAACTTGGTAGTTGTGTATAAAATTTCAAGATATGCAATATTATCACATACATATCCATATATGCATTGGTACTTGGCACTCTGCCTGTCAATATCTTGGTGGTTTCTTGGAATGTAACTCTCACAATTGCGACATAATACTGACAGTCATAACAACGTCTAGCGACGTCTCGCCCTTATATTACGTAACTTCGGATACTTGTAGAAAAGACACATGACGTTGTGAACAACTTTACGTAATTGTTAACACAGCGTTGCAAACAATTGTAGGACTACGTAATAATCACAAACAGCAATTCGATTGTTCGTAGAGATGGTGACGATCCGACCATGAAGTCGTATATGAACCCTTGAAAGCCTAGCACCCGAAATGCAAAGCATCTAGGATTAACATAACAAGCATACAAACACAAGCTTGCTGTTATAATAGATTGCAATCTTTAGTAAAACATCATTACATTAGTCTGTTCATATTTAACTGAGCAGATGTATGTAATTTCATGTTAAATGTTGGTACAAACTAGTTTCTTCCATAAACGATTGCTACACTATAGTGTTTTGCGTTCTACACCAGCCCATGTAGTAGTTGGTCAACTCACCGTCCAACCTCCACCGGCGGTGCCCAGGTCGCAGTAGACTTGGACGGGCTGGTCACCAATATGGACGGTGTAGACGCCGCTCTGTCTTGTTCCACTCCCTTGCACGCCTGCACAGTCCGTGGCTGCACGACACAGAGGCAAGTACATAATTTAAAATGTTATACATTATACATCGCGTCATTGGTATTATCAAATATTTATTTGCATAATAATTGTATTTGTATTATACTTATCTAATAATAATTGTATTTGTATTATACTTATCTAATAATAATTGTATTTGTATTATACTTATCTAATAATAATTGTATTTGTATCGTAGTTATTTATTCAATAATATTGTCTATTTATGTATCCAATTTTATATTTGTTTTCAATGTATGGTTTTTATATATCATTCACAGTGTCATTACTATGATCATAGCATTTAATTGCCTAGTAATATATTTCTATTCTAGTTATTTATTCATTAATATTGAACTGTATATTTATGTATCCAATTTTATATTTATTTTCAATGTTTGCATTCAATGTCTTGTTTTATATATCCTACATAGTTTTATTCGTATTATCGTAATATTGATTTGTTTAATGATTGTATTTTTATTCTAGGTATTTATTCATTAATATTGTAGTGTTTATTTATTTACCCATAAAATAATAATTTCCTTTAAAATAATAAGCAGCTGTCGCTTATCTTTATTCCCTTTCGCTCACCTGTTTCACAATTTACTCCGGTACTACCAAAGCATCTGCAAATGTAGTCACCTCCTTTGTAGTTGCACATTCCGCCATTCTGGCAAGGATTACTGGCACAGGCTTTAAGTTCTATAATCATAACACTTTGTATGTGTTCCGTGTTTGTGTTCAGTAAATACACACATTTATACATGCAGTTCACACGCACGCACGCGTGCGTACATTCCTGCGTGCGTGCTTGCGAGCACGCACGCACGAATGCACGCACGCACAAACGCACATCAGTTGCAGTATTTAAATGTAAAACTACCGTAACTGAAATCTCAATACAATATTGCTGACATGGCCAACTCTTATACGTTAGTTTTAGAATTTTTTTATAATACAGGTCATTACAGTTTTGGTATTTCCACTAAATAACCCATCGTTATTACATCAATTCATTCAGGTATGACAACTGTTATTAATTAAATAGCACAAACCTGATGCATTATCATATAACAATGACATAATCCAATAACCTATTTTCTATTTGTAAATATGCCTTGTGCAGATAAACCCAGTATATTACAAGGTTTGTTACTGCTTCACAGTGCTTGCCGTTTGACCTTTTTAGAAATGTAACCGTGCTAAACAACAAACAGCTTTCATTTTAAGACCATCAACATCAGTTGAGGATTTAAAAATGATATGAACTTTGCTATGGACAAAATGTATAGGAAACGTTTCTTTTAGTGCAGGCTATTTCACTAAAGGATTGACAATATCACCCTTGAGAAAACTACATTCAGTTGCCTAATAGACTTGATATTGCCGTTTACTGATGTAAACAAGATGATAATGAGTTGTATCAGAATTGAATGTAGGCTAAACAATTTGATTAGAAAACACATAACAGTAACATACATCATAATATACATCATAATAACATAACAGTAATATACATCATAATAACATAACAGTAACATACATCATAATATACATCATAATAACATAACAGTAATATACATCATAATAACATAACAGTAACATACGTCATAATAACATCAACACAAAAGTGCATAATGACTGTGCATTGGGCAAGAACTTACGTTTAACGATAGTTAAATTAGCAACCAAGTTTGAAACATTATATTCTGGAATTAAACACCTGGAATACAGCAGAACATTGTGAGATGAAATTGAGCATGGCAGAGGAAGTCAGATATCCGTATAACAGCACTGACCTGTTTCACAGACGTCACCGTAGTATCCTGAAGCACATGAACATTCGAAAGCGTGGATCTTTTCGACACAAGCAGCGCCATTCATGCATGGATTGCTGAAGCAACGGCCCAGATCTACAAAGAGAAAACTCCCAATACGGCACCCGTAAACACAATTTCTAGTACTACCGCAAGTGAACACTAACTGCACAAGGACAAATTCAACATAGTATAATTATTTTTCGAAATACATATGTTTATATAATTGCATATTATTAATTAATATTCCACTATATATGCATATATGTACATATAAATCTTAAAGGTAAAAGGGCGCAGAAACAGAGCAACTAGCCGATTTGTCCGGCGTTGCGCGGAAAAAAGGCAACCACGGGAAGAGCTGATGACTCCTTACCCAGTCAAGTTTTGGTAGGACAGTGCCAATGACAATGACAACTTCGTGGCCCAAAAATCATATAGCGGAAAGCAGTGTTAGTTGAGCCACTCGGTTAGTTGAGCCACCCATGTTTCCCAAGAAACTATAGAAGCAACAGTTACATGGCACCAGTGATTGAACACGTTATTAGAACATGATTGACATACAATAGGTGCCATTTGTCACAACGGTAATAAAATGCTAGGTAATAGTATGTGTTTTGATGTTTTCTAAACTTTTGGTGATTGTTATTAATGTCTGCTGGTGTGGAAGCTATTAACGCACATGACCAAACTTTATTGTCTGTGCACTTACAAATGGTTTAACTGTGCACAGGGAGATTGTTATTATTGAGATCACTTGGCGCATTAATGAGAAGTGAAATAAAAACATTTAATTGTCAAAACGGTGCTACTTGAGCCACATAACGCTGAAGGGAGGGTTAGTTGAGCCACTTAACGCTGAAGGGAGGGCTAGTTGAGCCACATAACGCTGAAGGGAGGGTTAATTGAGCTACATAACGCTGAAGGGTGGTTTAGTTGAGCTACATAACACTGAAGGGAGGGTTAGTTGAGCTACATAACGCTGAAGGGAGGGTTAGTTGAGCTACATAACGCTGAAGGGAGGGTTAGTTGAGCTACATAACGCTGAAGGGAGGGTTAGTTGAGCTACATAACGCTGAAGGGAGGGTTAGTTGAGCTACATAACGCTGAAGGGAGGGTTAGTTGAGCTACATAACGCTGAAGGGAGGTTAGTTGAGCAGCAGTTAAAGTATGAAGACGGTAGTTCTTTACCCTAAAATACATATATACAACGCAACATATTAGCAGTTAGTTACACTGGTTGCGAGTGGGATATAAGTCTATATTAATTAAGTGTGTTGACTTATTAATTAAGCTATACATAATTATCTATGCATACTAGATATATTACCTTGGTATAAAATTATATGCTAATAACCATAGTTTATGTGAGTAAAAACAATATAGACTTATTGATATGATTATGCCCTATATATCAAAAATAATTAAAAATGGCTCAGTTAAAACTGCCTGCCCCTAGAACTGCCGGTTTCATGAAGCGAGGGAGGGAGAGAGGGAGGGAGAGAGGGAGGGAGAGAGGGAGGGAGAGAGGGAGAGAGAGAGGGAGAGACAGAGAGGGAGAGAGAGACACTACTTTATCGCATAGATGCTTTCCGGATTAAATCAAATATAATGTTGGGAAGTACCAACTCACCGATCTGACAGTTGTAGCCGACATATCCGAGCTGACACTTGCATGAGTACATCGCTGGCCTGTTGACGCAGACACCGCCATATTGACAAGGACTGCTGTCACATTCGTTTAGATCTGTCCACAAAAAAACCGTTCACATGTCTGGCAAACTGCGTTATTGTGAGTACAAATGAGTATTTTATTTCAGGTAAAACCCATATATTCACGTACATTATACACATATGCATTGAAAATATAATCATGTTAAAATATAAATAAGTTAAAAACATAGATATGTTATAAATACCTATACAAATAAATAAATAAGCTAAAACATGAGAAGATACGTTAAAATAATATTACAAATAAATAAATGAGTAAAACACTTAGAAAGAATATGTATACAAACAAATAAGTTAAAAAAAAATACATAAAAAAATATAAATAAGAAAAAAATACACAATTAGTCGATGAATTAAAATATGCTCGTTTTACGACATACATTATACACATATGCTGTTTGACTGCATTACAAAACAGACCAATGAATCCAAACATTTAAACTTGAAATAACTGTTTTTCATCGACTGATGTCTTGGTCTTAACATAAGCAAATATGTATGTATACGAGGTAATGAAATTATTGTATGTAATGTAAAATGTCCACATTAGTTATGAACATGGGTTATACTTATAACTGAGATCAAGAATGTCCACATCAGTTATGAATGAACGCCCCCTTTTGATATAATTTGTTTAACGGTAACATTTTTCAGAAATCATCCCAGAAATCCCCGACTGATTGTGCCCGCCCGAACCCTCATTTTCAAAACCCGGAGGATGGGCCTGCATATCTCTGAATTGAAACAAACGGTCTCCTACCAATTTCACAGTTTCTGCCGGTGAATCCATTCACACACGTGCAATTGAAGTCCTCATTGATATTTTTACACGTCCCACCATTAGTACATGGTGTACTGTAGCAATGGTGTGTCACTTCTGAAACGTAACCACGTCCTACCATTAATACATGGAGTACTTTAGCAATGGTGTGTCGCTTCTGAAACGTAACCACGTCCTACCATTAATACATGGTGTACTGTAGCAATGGTGTGTCGCTTCTGAAACGTAACCACGTCCTACCATTAATACATGGTGTACTGTAGCAATGGTGTGTCGCTTCTGAAACGTAACCACGTCCTACCATTAATACATGGTGTACTGTAGCAATGGTGTGTCACTTCTGAAACGTAACCACGTCCTACCATTAATACATGGTGTACTGTAGCAATGGTGTGTCACTTCTGAAACGTAACCACGTCCTACCATTAATACATGGTGTACTGTAGCAATGGTGTGTCACTTCTGAAACGTAACCACGTCCCACCATTAATACATGGAGTACTTTAGCAATGGTGTGTCACTTCTGAAATGTAACCACGTCCCACCATTAATACATGGTGTACTTTAGCAATGGTGTGTCACTTCTGAAATGTAACCACGTCCCACCATTAATACATGGCATACCATAGCAATGGCATGGCACTCTTGAAATGTATGGAACATTGTCGGCGTGATGCAAACGGAAGGTGTGACAAAAAAGTTTTAACTTTCACAACCTTACATATCCATTTGTTTATTCAGATGGAGTAATTAAGGGAATACGTCTAGGTATTATGACACTATTTTATTTGAACGTGAATACAATGGTAAACTACAACACTAACAAGTTTACTTCCGTAACCAAACTAAATCTTATTACATTTAATTTTCACTTGGAAGGGTTTTAATTAAATGCATATATAAATCATGGAGGATGCCACCTTAAACAGTACGCAGTCACGTGACACCTGTCGATGTCCTTATTGGCTAAATTTGGAAATGTTTGTTTTTTAGTGAAACACACTGATGGATTTGACTTGTTCTGAACGACAAGCATATGCGTGCTGTGTTATTGGTAATATGTATGGGTTTGATTGCAAAAGTCAACGCATGTCACGTGGCATCATGTATATAGCATATTAAAGGGGTTTACTCACACATGTCTGGTTTTGAAAGTCAGCTCTTCGCAGATACAGGTGCTCGTAATCAATAATTTAAAACAGGAAAATGTCACAACTTTGACATTTCAAAGCTTATAGAAGCTTTTTTCACCCAGCTATGCAAACATCACAATCTGATGTTGTATTCTTACGGCGGAATATCACCCAATCAGCCACAGTGCACCAAACATACAAGCATTACACCATTTCGCGGGAGCACTTGTGTGACCAGTTTCATTACATTACGTATTACGTAATGCATTACAGTGGCAATATTCATCCCCAATGAAAAATCCTATCCATGTAGCTACAATATACAAATTTATATTCCAAAACAAACACTTTTTCGTTGCTGGCCAAATGGTAGAATATAAGACGCCAATACCGAACAAGTGCTATCCACCAAAAGCGCACTGCCTAGAAAAAGTTGTAGTAAACCTGGAATGTCAGAAACAAGGGGCTAGTATAGTAGCCTAATGCAATACTATTTCAATAATGTGGCACTGGTAGCCTGACTGTACTGGATCCTTTGTGCCTCAAGTTTCCTTGGTAGCTGGGGTCTGTTGAGTTTCTTTTGTAACAGTCTGGTTTTTACCAGGTAGGGTTGTTAACCTTACGCTCAAACCCGAACCTGGAGGGCCAGGATATCGATTAGTCTCTGACCTCTACCCCGTAGCCAATCCGGTTTGGGTGACCCTACTGGGAGTTCAAGACTCCCACTGGCATAGCTCGCAGGGTCACGGAGGCACGCAAGGTACCCCTCCATGACAAGGTAACGATCTTATAGGGATGGCAGCCTGACAGTAGTGGCCTACAATTATCATGTTCATTTGTAACAAACTTGAATAATACTGGTCAAAGAGGCGGCGATCAACTAGTAATGGTCTCCTGCCACCCAAGTGTCACGTAATATATTTGGAAACCATTGAGACAGAATACTGGATTGACACTACACTAATAGGTTTAACGTTTTTGGGCCAGAACATACAATCATAAATGGCCCAGTATTAAAGCATATGGTAATCATAATTTTATTTTTATATAGCGCTTGAGTACTGTGTCAGTACTGATCCCGTTTAGCAATGTTTACGGTGATACAGACCTCCTTCAAAGCTGGCGTGACGGATCTTCATCTCCGTTGCCTTCAGCCCTTCCATGCCGAGCCAGTGATGCCAGATCATCTTCGAGTAGCCGACACCCTTGCCGTATTCGCCGTTGAGGTTAGAATTCAGGCACCACTTGAACCACCACGCCCCGTGTCGTTTGCTTGCACACTTCGCCTGCGTATAGTCGTGGTCCCAGGTACTGAATGGCGCATTATGGTGATATTCGAGAGAGTCGCCTTGTAACAGATAGCCACATGATATTGTCACCAACTTTGAGATTCTGCAACTCAACACTACTGATCAACATTCTCAAGCAGAGACGACTACGGTGACTTGTGCACGTGCAGTGCATTTCAAGTGACCACCTCCCGAAAATAATTCTCCATGAGGAGTTAATTGAAGTTGACAGACCTAAGTTGAGATGTAATTAAAATTACAAAGATGTAATTAAAAGAGATATGAAAGACTATGGCATCGACCCTCTTGAATGGCAAATAGTTGTCAAAGGCCAACCTACTTGGCGGTTCTGAAGCCTACCGGATTAACCAGGTGATCAAGAGTGCGAGGCGTCATGCTAGCAATTCATCGACATGATGATAAATCAGCTAAGTGTCACGAGACAGAAGCTGATCACTATAATACGACATGATATTTCACCCGT
>BSQZ01000003.1:13038551-13361051 GCA_033239005.1 Lamellibrachia satsuma | reverse complement strand
TTTACAAGTACAGACAACTTGATGAACAGTTTTACGTGTACAGACAAATTGATGAAAATGTTTACGAGTAAAGATAACTTCATGAATTTTTTTGCGAGTATAGACAACTTAGCATCTTCACGAGTAAAGACAACTTGGTGAACATTTTCACGAGTACAGAAAACTTGGTGACATTTGTTACGTGTATAAACAACTTGATGAACATTTTTACGAGATTAGACAACTTGATTAACATTTTCACGAGTAAAGACAATTTACGAATTTTTTTACAAGTATAAACAGTGCACTTACCGAAGTGACAATGATCACCATAAAACCCAGGCGAGCAAATACATTTGTATCTGACACCGACGACAGAGAGACAAGTGCTGTCATGTTGACATGGGTTGCTAACGCACATATTCCCTGAAAGATGCAACATACAGAAGATTCCGAAATGTTTCTCTAGTCATAAAGTAAAAGTTAATGCAAGCGAATCTTTAAGGCCCAGTGTTAAACCCTTGTTTATTTTGTGCAAGCGAGTGATAATATATATTCTCCTAATAATGGAGTTGATCGGTAGGTGACACCAGTGCTTAATGTGTACGACTTTTGTGTGGCAGTCTCTGTTATAGATAGTACAGAGTAGTGCCCTGCAAGGGCATAGAATTTTAGCCCAAGCCCGGCCCGCAATTAGCAACTTAGAATCCAGGCCCGGTCAGACCCGCAAAATAGCTCAAGCCAGCCTGGACCTGGCCATCCGCACATTAGAATTTAGACCCAGGTCCGTTAACGTTTGGCCCAGGCCCGGTCCAACCCGCATGTTTCAGGCCCATATCTGGCCCATACCAAAGGGCCAGAGACTAGTAAGACCGCGGCCCGTAAAATCGACAATTTAGAAAAAAATAATAAATATATTATCTTATGATAAAAAAGAAACACAAACATGGTGTATTCATAATATATTACATATTTATTAAGTATAATATTAAAAAAACACATTTTTATCTCACGAATACTGGTCCTGTCTATTAGTGTCTACTACCACTTTCTCATGATGCTGTTGAAGAATATAATGTTTATACAGTGCTGGGCCTAAGAACAGTCCCTGTCACATTGAGTTATTTTCCCACCAAGTGTTAACAGTCAGTAGACGTACACCCATGCCACTGTTCAAATTTTTCTTTCTAAGCAGTTATGCAAGATCATTCGGACCTTATCATACTGCCTCAGTGGACAGTTACAAGTTGGCCGATTAAGTCACCTGCATCGTTTTGTTTGAGGCAGGAAGACTTGAATGGAATGCACCTTGAATAATAATTAAATAGGTAACTTGTTATGGTACTATGAGGACCCGCTGCTATGTTGACGAATCGCTGCTGTCTGTGGGCATGTTTAACGAAATAATCAGCTTTTAATTTGGTCCACGCCCGGCCAGGCCCATGCACAATAGGCCCAAACTCGCAGTTTTTAATTTTTTTAGCAGGCCTGGCTCAGGCCCATACAATGTAGACCCAGGCCCGACCCAAAAAATTTAGTACGAGGGCGACTCCGCCCGGCCCGGCCCCGCCACAGCCCGCTCCATGCAAGGCAGTTGTACAGGTGTAAACAATTTGATGTAGAAGCATGGTAGTCGATGTCCTTTATCTTCGATACTCTCTCTCTCTCTTCTCAGGCCACGGTTCTATCGTTTCTTTTTCTTCTGCTTTACTGATACCACTCCGCACAGCCTGATTCCCAGGACTAGATGCTCATCTGAGCAAATTTGACATCTCACTTGAAGCATCAATGAACTGTAGAGTTGTAACAGTACTTGCTTATTTACTTATGTCATCCACTTAATGTGGTGACATGGTGATTTCTTCATTGTAGTGAGTAAATTTGTCCAGCCGAGGTTCATATATTACTCTATGGTCTTTTACAGAGTTGTTGTTGGTCGAACTCTTCTCTGAGGGCCATCGGTCTCCCAGAGGAGGATTTCACAGTTCTTTTTAGGTCATATTATTGCACCATGACACGTTTAGAGTTTTCCGCAGCATTCGTGTATAGGTATCATTCAGCGCATGTTCTACTGTTTGTATTTGCGACCATGAATCGCATCCATAATATGCCAGAATCGGTTCAAAACGTCTTCCTGGAAATCTTCAGTTTGGTGATTCTGCAGATGGGCGCTCTCCAAAGTTAGTCAAGGGCGTGAACTGCTGCACATGCCTGGGCTTATCTACACTGGATGTCATGGTGTTGGTGTGTGTAACGGTAGCTAGATCATTTCGAAGGCAGTTCTCCAATATGAACATAGATAGTGTTTTAGTTAATAACAGACAATGAATGACAGTGCCACCAACCATTTTAGCATTCATATGTTGGTATACAGCCCCGCGACAATTGAAAAAAAAAATTGTACCGTATCATATCTGGCAATTTAGCAATTTTTTTTACTGTCAGACATTTAAACTCTTGCCAAAGTGTCAGATGACACGGCTATTATATAAACTCTTGGAACACTGGCATCATCATTATTATTATGATACACCTGTAAATCGCCATACGCCGGGGTTAAAACCTGCTCAAAGGCTAAGTTAATTTAAAATATGTTGAACAATAAAAAAAGTGTCTAAGATGCAAGTAAATGTAAGTCGAATAAGTTAAATGAATAAATAAAATAAATTCAATACATAATTTAAATTAAGGTGATCCATTAGATAAACATATCAGTTAAGCTGATAATGTAAATAAGAAATATCATAACTAATCGTATGCCATGTCTGCCGGGATCTAGTCATAATAACACATACCAATCTCACAGTGGCTTCCGGTGTATTCTGGCTTACACTGACATTCGTAGGCGTTCTCTTTATCGACACATGTGCCGTCTCGTTGGCACGGGGAGCTCGCGCACCAGTCTATATCTGTAGAACAAGCGAAACACCAATACAAAGAAGGGGGAGAGGAGAGAAAGAAAGTGAATGAGAGAGACAGAGGGGGGATAGAAACAGAGGAGAAATGGAGGGGAGAGAGATGGGGGAGAGTAAGAAACAGGGGGAGAAATGGAGGACAGATAGAGAGACAGGAGGGAGAGAGAGAGAGAGAGAGAGAGAGAGAGAGAGAGAGAGAGAGAGAGAGAGAGAGAGAAATAGAGAGACAGGAGGGAGAGAGAGGGAGGGAGAAAGAGAGAGAGAGAGAGAGACAGGTGAAGAGAGAGCGGAGAGGGAGATGGATATAGAGACAGGAAGAGAGACATGAGGGAGAGAGAAGAGAAAGAGAGACTGTCAGCAAGACAGAGGCTGACAGACAGACAGAGACAGAGAGAGATGCAGTGACGTATACGGGTACAGATATATACAGACAGGGGGATAGACAGACATGCAGGCAGACAGACAGACGGACACACAGAGAACAACTACAGAGAGAGTGAAAGAAATGAGAGAGAGAGAGAGATAGAGAAAGTGAATGAAATAAGGAGAGAAAGACCAGGTTGTTGATACAAGAAAGGTTACCTGTCTGGCAGTATAGATTCTCATAGCCAGGCTGGCATTTACACGAAAATGAGCCCAACGCGTCAATGCATGTGCCACCATGGAAACACGGCAAACTGTCACACTCGTTCACCTCTGCAACGAAACATGCAATGGCTTCAACAATATTCTTAGAGATAGAACGTCTGAACGGTTTTGTCGTACAATCACATCATATTATAATACAAACTACACCAATTATAACATAGTAAACCATCCATATGTGTTTTTATGAACCAGAATTTGTTAATATAATTTTACACACACGCACGCTCGCTCGCACGCACGCACGCACGCACGCACGCACGCACGCACGTACGCACGCACGCACGCACGCACGCACACAAGATCAGACTTTGTACCTCTAACAACATTTGCATTCACCAGGCCAGTGGCTATGTGCCTTGCGCCTTTTTAAATACGACCTTGGTGTAGAAAATCACCAATTAGTGCAACGTTCATCCATATCACCGTAGGAACAGTCTTAGCACAAGAACACTTCCATTTGATTCAACAACAATGATTCTCTTTATTTTAAGTTGTACACGATAATTTGAAGATGAACTGTTATGTCTAGAGTATAAGTGTATATTGTATTTTCTCACAAACTCTGCTGGTTTTTTATTTTCCTTTCAACAGTAACTTCGGTGTAGAAAACATGTAACTGGTAGTAATAACCCTCCCTGTGGTAATATGCGTTGAAGCACAGTCATATTTAAAATAAGTTATAATTAATTAAAACAGCGCGCGTCGTATAATGTGTGGCTATATATTCATCTGCTAGGCCTAATTTAGTAATTATCTCAAATATCAAATTCGCTAGTGCTAAATATATTGTACGCTCCACTGGAACAGTGAGAAACATGCTATAACTTTATATTGATGTTGACGAACTGTCACTAAGTGAGAAACATGCTATAAGTTTATATTGATGTTGACGAACTGTCACTAAGTGGGGATTGATCTGTGTAATATATTTGCACCAGGCCTCTGTCCCGGATCAGGTCCGGATTTCTCCAGAGACATTTTCCACGTTTAATTTTTCTTCATTCCGTTTAATTTGTTTAAGCTTCTAAATGCATAAGGTATAGTTAATTGACTCAAACATTGTCATATTCGACTAGATGTACTTATTAAATTATATCTGTCGACACACATATAAGGAAGATTGTTTATAGTATACGTTTTCGCCGTTGTTATATTCCTTTCATTAAGTGAAATAATACTACCCACAATGCATTACTCCACAGACTTTCAAACAAATTGACACAACACCAACAACAATGCAAATGTGGGTTGCCTCGATTATCCAGTCTCCGAGGTGTGGCGACACCGTTTGTCGCACCCATCATCGCCTAGATGCACTGTGTACTTTTCATTTTGACAGAAATTACGTATGCACCCAATTTCTGGATAAACGCACAATTAGTTAATTACGATGTCATTCGAGCATTTGGCTAATTCATAAATTAGTGTGAATTTTTTCAGTTTAAAAATAATAATTATAATAAAATTCATAAATCTATAAAATAGTGATACTTACATATACGTAATAGCCATGTGTAAATTATATTATACCCAACGCTACTACGTATAATAAAATATAATACAAAATTGAAATATTCATGTATAAGGAGAAAACTTATCTAACATAGAGAAGAAACACACACTGAGAAAAAAACATAACTACTGAAGAGAACTTGTATCTAAAACTGGTCATATGAATACAAAAAACTGCTTTAAAATTAATCATGTAACACAAATTAAATGCAATAAGATGTAATAAAAGAACAAACATTTATGTGACGAAATATAACTGTAAAAGTTCATTAAGTAATCGGCGAATGCATTGTTAATAAAGATATGTCTTAATCATGACTGAAACAGTTCCAGTGAGTCTGCATACTTGTTAAGTTTCAGAAATGCCAATCCAGGAGATTTAAACGTAAATCAGAGGGTCTCAGAAAATCAGGGATTTATACGTAAATCGGGTAGTCTCGGAAAACCAGGGACTTGTATGTAAATCGGAGGGTCTAAGAGAAAAACATTTTACAAAACGAATACTTTCCATGAGAGTAACAACCATGTTTTATTATCACCAATCACCAACAGTTCATATATGATACAAATGCACATTATATATATATATTCACAAATAACTCATGAGCTCTAGACATCTGACACAGAAGAATAACGCCCATGTCGATCTCACATAGAGCATGCAGGGTGACTTTACCAAGCATGACAGGCACACGCCTATAATTTACGAAAACCCACAAACATATATCACAAATCTACCAGAAAAGTATAACGTCCATGTCGATCTCACAGAGCATGCACAACAGACACAAGCCTACATATTTACTGGTGAACCTTCACATAATCCCATGTCACAGTCTTGGCCAACTTGAGAAGATCCTTCTCTGGCACAAAGGAAAAGCAAGGTTCGCCTGTGTTGATTTTGAACGACAGCAGCGCACGCAGGGTGTCGTTGCCGAGCTATGACCGAGAGTCAGTGATGACTCAGAAAAACATACTCGAGTCAGCCGGAAATAAAACCCAATTACGCCATGCCGAGTTCGGAAAATAACATAGCAAAAAATGTGCTTTGGTTTCACTGAAAATCCAGGAGATTGGTTCTCCTTTCCAGGAGATCAGGAGATTTGGCGGATTTCCAGGAGTCTCCTGGCGAATGCAGGAGACTTAACACGTATGAGCCTGTGACACGGATAGAATCCGGTCGGTCGTTTCATGGGCTAGAATATGTACGGATTTTTATTCAACTCACCAAAGCCGCAATTGGTGCCCATATAAGACGAGTGGCATTCGCATCGATATCCTTGAATCTCATCAAAGCACGTGCCGCCGTTTTCACACGGGAAAAACTCGCACTCGTTCTTGTCTGGAACACAAATCACACCAAAAACAGTTATACACAATTTGAACAGTTAGAAAGATAAACACTGCATGACGACCTGGATTTGAACGTCACGAAGCTGCTGACACGCCGCCACTTGAACTGGCTCGGATAAGTGTTACGCATGGACGAGTCGCGCACCGTGAAGAAAGTGAAACACAAACCTTGCCCATGAACGACCTTCGTTCAATGGAGCAAGCTGTCTCTGTCTGAGTGATTACAGCATGACAACAACGACTACAAACATACAACAACATAAAGAACACACTATTAAGCCATTACATTATTATAGTCATAGTTATTTTTATTAATTCTAAGAAAGGAAAATAAGTTTAATCATATCACAGCAAGTTAGAAAAATACAAACAAAAGAATTACAACAAAATTGTAGAGAAATATACACCATTTAAAGAAATAAGCATTCTAACGAACAAAATATATTGCATGAATATTGCAAGCAAACGGTTTAAGAGACATAAAAAAGACAGAGAGTCATCTATAAGGATGAGTGAAACCAAAAAAAAAATCATCACACGTTTAGAAATCTTACTGCATATGGGACAAGTCTCTGAATATCTTTTCGTTCTGGCTTTCACGGAGATATATCGTTTACCCGACTTTGCTGTTACAAAGAGTGGCTGTAGGGGGTGACTAGGATCAACTAAAATTGCCTGTCTTTCTTTACATGTGTAAGAGATGGGTACGGTCAAGGGGAGGAAATTCAATAAGAATGCTGGAAAATGCTTTTGACTGCCATGGTCATTGGCATTACATGAACGTTTTCACACTGTTCTGCTGTTTTATTTTTCAAATGTTCCTATAAAATTAAATTGATGACAGTGAAAAAATTATCGTTTCTCTGTTTTTACTTGTATTACCAGTGTCTATTTATATACACCCACAAGGATGCACGCACGCACATACACAAACACACACCACACACGCGCGCGCACACACACACAGATGGCAGATGAAGAGTAAATCCCAATGGCCAGCAATCAGGTTATTATATTATATTATATATATATATATATATATATATATATATATATATATATATATATATATATATATATATATATATATATATATATATATATATATATATATATATATATATATATATGTATACACACACAAAGTAGACATTTCATCCTAAAAGCTATTGCCCCAAGGTATTCGAAAGCATTAAGTTCTCTTCATCTATCCTAACTGGATTTTTTTTTCTGTAGTTTAGAAGTGTTTTATATATGAAGGAATCATTCAATAAATTGGGTTTATGTTTTCGAAAAGACCCTGCTATATATCCTCTTTGTGGAAGAACAATTCGCTATCGAACAAACATAGCAGCTCTAGAACTAACGCAGTTAAAGATAACGCAACAGCAAAACGTTAGGTTCACTTGATCCCATCTGAAATGGCCGTTGCACTAAGTTGTCATTGCATGAAAACCACAATTCATAGCGTCGGCAAAAGTGACAGACATATGTGACATACATATTGCTATTTAACTTTGATGACCCAGACTTCAACATGATCACCATATGTATGTGCGCAATGTAATCACCATATTTGGCATCAACAATTGGTCGCAAAACCGGAATTAAAATATCACAAAAGTGTGCATCATAAGTTCAACAAATCTAGCATTGTGATCGGGTTTCGTAAATTGATACTGTATGTCGACTTACATGGTATAAATCCTTGAGGGCGCACCATCATCTTTGATCCTTTTATGGAACCCATGCCTTTCCACGTCTGCCACACCATCAGGGAGAAACTGTATCCTTTGCCATACTTGCCGTTCAGGTTAGAGTTTAGGCAGTACACATACCACCAGGCCCCATGGCGCTTCGTTGCACACGCCTTGCTCGAGTTGTCTTTGTCGTATGTGGAGAATGCACTATCGCTGTGGTAGACGAGCGAGTCTCCTACATACGTTCAAAACACCTTGTATGCGTCAGCATAACCAATACATTATTTATAGATGGACATGGGTTATGGAGATAGAACAACACCCCCTGCACACTAACCCTGGATCCCACACGAGGACAATACCCCCGATAAGACAGAATCCCCACTCTGGGCATCCGAAAGGGGGACAAACTGGATGATTTTTCTGTTAACTTTAAGTAGATTGTTCACTAGTTGTGCTCAATATATAATTCAGTATATATGTTAATTAATTAGACACAGTGACATCATAATTGCGTATTAAAAGTAGACGTTTTGGTAAATGTAAAGATTTATGATCGAAATTAAATGGCAGATGTTATCACAATAGCATTTGCGCATATTCAAATATGGACACAAATCTAGCACATATAATTGCACACGTGACACACATTGCTGGGTGAATCTTCCGTATTTATATCGCCTCGCTGATCTTGTAATGCCTAACCAAGGAGGCTATTGGGCTACCGGAAAGACAGGTATAGATCGACATACAGGGAATACAAACTTCCCATGATTATAATGGAACTGCTCTCATGTGACAACGAACAAATTGGTCATATGACACCAGAGGAAAATTCAGTATAATGCTGATGAAGAGACTGTGAAAGTCTCGAAAACTCCACTGAGCGACATTCAGGACTCTGAGAAGTACCTGTTTAAATGTATTTAATATGACCTTAACCCCAGTCCTGGAGCAATTTACTTGGTGATCTATGACAGAACAACAACAACAACAACAACAACAACAACAACGAATCTCGTTATATAAAAGCATCATCTTCGTTAAGAATGTGATAACAATAAATGGGACAACCCGGATGTATCTCTCAATGACACCCCGAGAGCAGACTGCGAGACCCGGATGTTCACGTGACTGGACATGGTCCTGGGTCAGCTACACGGTCTTGATCACGTGACTGCGGCCACGTGACCAAACAATCCTAGGTCTGCAGCCGTCTGGGTGTCAAGCCGACCCCAAAAGAGGTTCATGGCCAAAACCGATTGCCACAAGATATAACAGTATGCAAAAAATAGTATTATAATTTCTTCAGATATAGGTGGGTGTGTATGGCTCGCGTTACCTACTGGATACATAACCGAAACTTGCCGAAATGCTCGTAAACTAGCCTGATATACTGCCCTGGTAGATGATTAAGAGACATATCGCAAAACTGGCTAACTACACCACCTAGTACCACGTGACAGCCGAGGGTTTGGGGCAAGTTCATGATTTCAGTGCTGCCCTGGGTGCGGGTTGTCTGAATTTGTTGACCTGGAACCAAGATAAAGCTCAACACCGGGAATATGGCTAGCTACAACTATGAAGTTACCAGACACAGCACACCCCGTCTCATTAACTGCATAATGGGCTGGCCTTTGGATCGACCTTTGTTAATGATGTGGACTGTGGCCTCATCATCACAGTAAAATAATATCTTCTTTCCCTTCCACTGTGCTCCCCACAAGATTGCTGCCACCACAATGGGGTACACTTCCAAAAATGCCATGGACAGCTGCTCGTTATCTTTGAGCCTCAACTCAAGTGGCCACAATTCCTGGAACCACATATTTCTAAAGAAACCCCATATCCAACCGTAGCGGCGGGGTCTGTGTATAATACGAAATCTTGTGGTTTGGTTACTTCTTCCTCTAAGAAAAGGGCTACACAAGTCCATCCCGCTAGGAATTTATGCTACATAGCAATGTCTAATCTGCACTGTTTATTTAGCGTGACATGATCCAGTAGCCTGTTGAATATCAAGATAAGCAGAGCCATGGATCCTCTGCCATGACACCCTGGATAGGCAATAGTTAGACAGTGGTCTAGGAGATGTAATATGAAACCATTACCATTATTATGTTGCACGATCCAACAAATAGCCTGCGAAAGCCAGTCGAATATCTCTAGGCTTGAACGGCTGCCAAAATTTAGCCTGGTGTTGAAATAATATGACCCTTTTCCATCTGACCCCATATAAATGCGTGTGTGTATAGGGATCTGCTCAAATGCATCTACAGTATCTGTCTTGCATAACCATAAACCTTGTCCTCTATGTACGATTTCATGAATAGTGTCATCTAGCTTATCATAGGACAACGAGTATTCTTCCTTATTGATTAGGTTTAGACTTGTCTGTGCATTGTTATGTGGGGCTGACAAATCCACAATAGGACGTTTAATCCCATAATACGAGCCATCGGCTACACCAAGGAGGCTCACTCCATATACTTGGGCGTCAGAAAAGGACCCACCAGAAACTCTTCTCTACTTTGTTAGCTACCAACGTGTTGACTATCTCTGGTGGCACGTCAACACCTGTATGGAATCGCTCTCTCATGCTCCTGATAATATTAGCTAAACATGCCCTTTAACTGGGTGTCTGACTAACTCCAACCCTAGTCTGTCTACGTCAATGGGGGTAGAAGTCACTGTCATTCCACCTATCACGTCTGTAGTTGGTAGTCACTGTGCTGAATTCGTCGATGTCGTCGATGCTACGCGTGGTCTAGCTCTGAACCCGTCTGCCGTGTTCCTACCCTCGGTCCTAGTTGGGCAAGTGTGACTGGAATGTTGTGCTCTGCAGATCAGCCATGAATGCAGAAACTTGCTGTTTTGTCTGATGCAGCCCCGGTCAGAGTTGAAGTTGTTACAAACTTCTCTCTGACCGACATTCACCCTGGGTCTACCTTCGATGTCAGTAGAGGGAGGATGTGCCTACTCACTATGTATGCCCTGTGAACTTGACTGTTGACATTCGTTGCTTTTTGGTTAGCTATTTCTACTTCTTTAATTGATCATAAGTCAGGATTTAACGCCAGTAGGGGGTAGAAACTACTCAGGCGGGCCATGCTGCGACAAAAAGAACACAGGCTTGCCTTTTGACCTACGAACAGAGTACAGAACAAACAATTGTCCCTGATCCCTCGAGTTTTGTCAAAATTATACATTTCTAACTCTTGTAATATGCCTGTATGTGCGATACCCCTCAATGTTTACCAATGTTGGTATGAATTACGACGCATACGTGTCTAATCGCCAAAAAAAAAATATTCTTCCGCCTATTAAAATCATCTAAAAATCCACTATGTCACTCTCAACAGCTTCCGCCAGCAAACCTGGTAATGTCCGTGCACAAATGCACTTATGTCAGATCGTATGGATTTTTTAAAACGTCCTATATCCAAACTTACTATGCCATACATACACCAAGAAGTCTAACTGAGGCATGATCACTACTGGGCTCATCAGTAGTTGGCGTTGTATTTCCGGCCCGTTGGTTTGACGCTGACATTGATATGATTCTGCATTCTGGCCCTGGTCGTGATTTCGTTGATGTCGGCGTCTACGTGTGCAGTTGACGACAGCTGCCTCGGATCAGTGTTGACATCGCCTGCGCTGGAGACACGCGGTTGGTGACGCTCGGATCGCATTACCGCATAGCTCGGCGGCAACACTCCAACGTGTATCTGCCACTGACGACTGCGACCTGGCCTCGGTGATGTCAGACGTGCGGCCCGAACGGCTGCTCCCCCTCTCACTTTTCGGGGGTCGTGTTCGCCGCTGATGGCTGTGACCTGGCCTCGGTGAGGTCAGACATGCGGCCCGAACGGCCACTCGCCCCTCTCATAGTTCTGGGGGTCGTGTTAGCCTTCGGTGTCAATATCATAGAAATTGTCCATGTACATAAGAAGCAGCTGTGCTTTCTTCATGCCCGCTGGTAACGTTAAGCCGCGCTCCTCGAGTCTGGCGCGTAGCAAAGCACCAGACCAATGAGACGGGTGTCCCTCACCGAGACAATTAGCCATGGCGTCGTCGTCCGTTCGGCTTGCGACATTTTCGTAATCGACCTCTTTGGTCGTCAAAACCTGCGTTGGCCGGGGAGGATGGGTTTTCCCGCGATGACGATTAGCTGGGCGAGAACATGGTTCCTCTGTTTTGCGTTTCGTTCGATTTCGTCGCATAACAGTAAGAGTAAATTAAGAAAAACACAGTGTATGAAAATATACGAGACAAAGAGACCCGTGCTGCGACGCTGTTAGCACTGTAGGAAAGATTGTGGCCTACGTCACTATCCCGCAGTATACTGTCGTAAGCCGGGATCGTGATTGGTCAGGTATGTTGGTCAGTTGTTCTGTCATAAACCATACACAGTGATATAACGCTATGTTTCAATGTAAGTTGCTTACGCAATTTACGGGGCGATATAAGTTACTTATATTTTAAATAACTTACCTGCATCTTTGGAACTCGGCATGTAGTCATCAATTTTCAGTTTGTACAGTGCTTTCTCGTCACCTATGGCAAATTGTCCAAACATAGCAACACGAGTCTCGTTATCGAAGTCAGTGAGCTCAACACGAAGTTCGCTGCCGTTCCATGTCTTCGTCAAATTGTGTATGTAGTCATTCCCAATCCAGAATTCTCCAGCAAGATCACCAAATCCGTTCTTGTATGATGCCCAGTCCCTATAGAAGTCCACTGTACCATTGATACGCTGTTGGAAAACCTGATAAAAAGACCAATGTAACATAGGGGTGTATCAATATATCGAACTATCAATGCGTTAGGGGTGTTACAATATACCGAACTATCAATGCATTATGGGTGTAACCATACATCAAACTATCAATGTATTAGGGGTGTAACCATACATCAAACTATCAATGCATTAGGGGTGTAACCATACATCAAATTATCAATGCATTAGGGGTGTAACCATACATCGAACTATCAATGCAATAGGGGTGTAACCATACATCAAACTATCAATGCATTAGGGGTGTAACCATACATCTAACTATCAATGCATTAGGGGTGTAACCATACATCAAACTATCAATGCATTAGGGGTGTAGCCGTACATCAAACTATCAATGCATTAGGGGTGTAACCATAAATCAAACTATCAATGCATTAGGGGTGTAACCATACATCAAACTATCAATGCATTAGGGGTGTAACCATACATCAAACTATCAATGCATTAGGGGTGTAACCATACATCAAACTATCAATGCATTATGGGTGTAACCATACATCAAACTATCAATGCATTAGGGGTGTAACCATACATCAAACTATCGATGCATTAGGGGTGTTACCATACATCAAACTATCAATGCATTAGGGGTGTAACCATACATTGAACTATCAATGCATTAGGGGTGTAACCATACATCAAACTATCAATGCATTAGGGGTGTAACCATACATCAAACTATCAATGCATTAGGGGTGTAACCATACATCAAACTATCGATGCATTAGGGGTGTAACCATACATCAAACTATCAATGCATTAGGGGTGTAACCATACATTGAACTATCAATGCATTAGGGGTGTAACCATACATCAAACTATCAATGCATTAGGGGTGTAACCATACATCAAACTATCAATGCATTAGGGGTGTAACCATACATCGAACTATCAATGCATTAGGGGTGTAACCATACATCAAACTATCGATAGAACACAAGTGTGTAACCATACATTGAACTATCGATGTATGCAGTAGTTAGTGTGACGATGCAATACTATTGATTGTAAATCGAACTATTAGTGAACTATTAATTATCTTCGATATCACTTTGAACTATCGATAATAACGATATTTGGCCAATCAGTTAAACTGGTGTCGCTGCAATAATATAAAGTAACATGTCTCTTTCAAGTATATTTTATTATTTTGTTTATTTATTGATCTAGCATATACTGTGCAATCGTCCATCATAGCAGTTTTATTCAAGGATTCAGCAATTTTAATCAACTACTTCCAAGCCTACGCGATGGCACCACCTATCAATTACGTTTTGGGACAGTTTTCCAGTTGATATGACATGGAACGCCATTTAATTTAATTATTCTTAAATTCACCATTTTCATTATATATTATCATGTTTCAATATTGTTTAATTATTCAGATTTTCAGGCCAGTGTTCACTGCAGAGCAAGAGGACGATTTGGCTGAATACGTATTGTTCATGGAAAATCGTCTCTTCGGTTTGACAGTCATGGGTCTTCGACGGCTAGCTTTTGTGTTAGTCACAAAGAATCATGTAGAACATCGATTTAACCCGAATACACAGATGACAGGAGTGACTGGGTTTATGGATTCTTCAGGCATCATCCTCGACTTTCGTTACGAAAGCCTGAACCAACGTCAGCAGCTATAGCATCAGGGTTTAACAAAGCAACCATATAAATTTTGTTTGAAATGTTGGATTCGCTATATGAGAAACACCACTTTCCACCGAGTCGTGTTTTAACGTGGACGAAACTAATACAACCACTGTTCTAAACAAAGTGTCAAGGGTAACTTCTTTGAAAGGAAAAACGCAAGTTGGAAATCTAGTCTCCGCTGGCAGTTCAGTGCAACGTGGCACTACATTCCACCTTCGTTTGTTTTCCCTCGAAAGAAGGTAACTCCAATGTTTGAGTTAGGAGTACCTCCAGAAACTGTTATCGCATGCCATAGCTCAGGATGGATGCAAACAGACATATTTGCGCCGGCCTGGTTCGATCACTTTCTGTGCCACACTAAGTATTTGCGCCGGCCTGGTTCGATCACTTTCTGTGCCACACTAAGTATTTGCGCCGGCCTGGTTCGATCACTTTCTGTGCCACACTAAGTATTTGCGCCGGCCTGGTTCGATCACTTTCTGTGCCACACTAAGTATTTGCGCCGGCCTGGTTCGATCACTTTCTGTGCCACACTAAGCCCACTGCTGAAAATCCGGTGTTACTGATTTTGGACGGACATTCGACCCACGTGAAAAAACATGAGACCGATTGAAATGGCCCGTGCAAATAATGTGCATGTTTTGGTCATACCACCTGACACATCACATAGAGTTCAACCTATTGACGTGACTTTCATGGCACCGCTGAGCACATACTATGAACAAGAAGTGAAGGCTTAGCTGAGGCACCATCCAAGAAAAGTTGTGACAAAACACCAACTGGATGCTTTGTTTGACATGGTGTACACCAAAGCTGCAAACTCAGCTACGACCATAAATTGCTTCAAACATACTGGCATATGCCTCTTAAAAATGCACGCATTTCCAGATCACATGCTCGCAGCTGCTGATACTACACACAGACCTGCACCACCCGATGGCATGTATGAAGTCAATCTCATCCAAGGGCTAGGTTGAGCAAACTGAGTATTCAATGGCCACTCGTCAAGAGCCAAGCACCAGGCCTCACCAACCATCACAATCCTATAACATGTCCATCAATTTCAGATGACCAAATGCAGCATCCATTAACCTCAGATGGCCCATTGCCAGGGCCATCAACATCAGATTACCCACACCTAGGATCATCTAAACATATTCCTGCTCTAACGGAAACAGTTGTAACATCTGCCAGAAAAAAGGTACTTCAGGATATGTATCACCAGCAGACATACTGGGAATACCCCCGGTTGAACAAAATAAGCCTAGAAATAAAAGCACAAAAAAGGTAGGACAGTCGCTTTCACTGCTAGCCCTTACCTAAATGAATTGCAAGGAGACAAAACAAATGCGGGAAGAAAAATGAAGATATCGACAAAGGCACAGTTGTTTAATGACAATACTGGTGATTCTGTCCAATTGTCTTATAAAAAACAAAACGAAACAGGGAAAACTAGCAGTATAGAGCGCAACACTTCAGTATCGTGTGGGTCAAGTGGAATCCAAGGAAAGGGAAGGGAAAAGGGAAGGAACAACAGAAAGATTGTGATGACGATGCAAAGTGCCCTTATTGTTTAGGCTTTTTTCAGAATCGCATTACAGAGAGAAATTTATAAAGTGCCACAATTGGGTAAGATACGCCCATGAGGAATGTACAGGAACTGATGGCGTTACTGACTTTACTTGTGAACTATGTATGGGGTAAATACATTTCCTTTGTATTGTATTCGCTGAAAGAGACACTATTCCTGGCATGGATGTGGCTTAGTGGTACTGAACTGTTTCTATTACTGAGTTCAAAGTAATTTCACTTTGCCCCTGTGGTGAAGTTCACTTTGCCTCGCAGTCTTGGGGCAATGATTCGTTTACAGGAATTTTACAAGTTTCGAAGAATGGCGTCATCATTCAATCTGTTGATATTGTTTCAGCATTTCACTCAGTGTTCAAAGGTTTTGGGAAAATGGCCAGGTTTGTTCACCGTCCCCGAGTTAAACCGGAAGTTACACCTGTGTCACAAGGTTTGCGTCGCCTTCCATTCTCTGTACGTGAGGAAGTGTCACATGAGAAAGATGAACCGTGTAAGTCGATGACAGATGACTGTGTAATGGAACAGAATTGGACAGTTGGACACGAGTTGAAGGCTGCTTCTTCCACTGATGTCACATTGACGCAAGTCCGTCACTTCATCCAGAATGGTTGGCCCGGATTAGAAACTTACTTCCGGCTGAGAGACGAACTTTCTGTGTTCGATGACGTCTGTGTGTCGCGTGGTATTCGTGCTGTCATCCCTACGTCACTCCAACAGCAGGTACTGCACATGACCCACTAGGGTCATCAAGGGATCGTACGAACTAAGCAGCGATGTCGCAATACCGTATGGTGGCCTGCAATTGATTGCCACATCGAAACTTTCCTCAGAGACTGTGAAGGTTGCGCAGTGTGTGAAAAATCTATGAAGCCAACACAACCACCAGTTCAACCCATACCTTGGCCTGAGAAACCATGGCAGCACATTCAGGTCGACATTTTCGGTGAGGTACATGCTGCATCACTCAGTCAAAGATGTTTCGTTGTGGTACACGATGTCCACTCGAAATGGCCAGAAATAGCTGCAACCAGCTCGGTGACGTCTTTCGCCATCATTCAGATCCTGAAATAACTGTTTTCTCGATGAGGAATACCCGAAGTTCTCCAAAGCGACAACGGACCACAATTCGTGTCATACGAATTTGAAATGTTCCTGCAGAAACTCGGCATCGAACACCGTCGCAGCGCATTGTATAACCCTCAGTGCAACGGAGGAGTGGAGAGGCTGAATCGTGTCATCAAAGAGAGTCTTGGTGTGCAACTCAAGGAGGGGAAAACGTTCACGGACGCAGTACGAACGATACTGCAAACGTACCGATCGACACCACACGCGCTGACACAGCGTACCCCAGAGTTGATGATTGGTCGAAAGCTACGGTTCCCGTTGGAATGTCTGAAACCGCCTCAGACACGTACACCGAACATTACAGTGCTAGTTGAATCGATCAAACGTAAGCAGGAACGAACCAAAGCTTACACCGACAAACGACGTCATTCACGAGACACGTCGATGAAACGTGGAGACTGGGTGCGGATGAAACGACTTATACGAAATAATAAACTGGCATCGTCGTTGTCGTATCCTAAGAGGATCGCCAAGAAAGCTGGGCCAAACACCTTCGTGCTTGAAGATGGTCCACGCTGGAACTCGCGGCGATGTAGCCGGTCGCGCCAAGTAGGTCCTCCACATCTGCTCGCGGAGGAAACCTTACATGATGTCGACGTTGAAGGTCTACCTGCTCGACAACTTGGTGACCCGCCTTACCTGCGTCAACGACCCAGACGAAACAGGCGCCGACCTAGATATCTCGAAGACTATCAGACGTCTTAAGTGGTCATGAGTTGACACTTCAATTATCAGTGACTTTAAAAGTAATCTTCAGTTGATACTTTAATCGCAATATTAAAAGAACGCATTCGTAAACAGTAATTCGCCGTTGAACTGAAAATGACACTGGCTAGATAGTTTGTAATTCTGCGCTGCTTATGCGAAACCCCATAACTGGAAGTATAATCCCTTAGGGAGGAGGGGGAAATATGTTGTGTTTGCTATGACCCTTTAATTGACAAGCGACGTTATGAGCCTCAGTTTGAGAGCTGGACGGGGCTTCCGCCATGTTTGAGATTAAACAAGTGTGTGTGCTGTTTACCAACGTGTTATGTTCAGTTACATAGGTCCTGACACAACAGAAACTTCTCATTGTTCTATCCAGTCGATTATGCTATCCCCAATACCATGAGCTTTTAATTTAAGTAGTAATCTTTGATGTGGTGCTTTGCCAAAAGCTTTATGAAAATATAAGTAGATAATAATAAAAACGTATCTACTTGCTATCCCTCGTCTATCCACTTAGTTATTTCTTCCAAAAAACATAAACTATTTGTTAAGCATGACCTCGCTTTTAGGAATCCATGTCGAGATGAATTTAATAATGTATGCCTAGCAAGGAAATCCACCATATGGTCTTTAATTAACCTTTCTAATAATTTAAACGCACTGGTATATAATTCTCTGACTTATTTCTCGAACCCTTTTTAAATATTGGTATGATGTTTGCTTCTTTCCATTCAAAAGGAACAACTCCGTCTTTTAATGACAAGTTCAACACTGGTATACTGATTTGTTCTACTGTATCCATTAGTAGTTTTGCAGGAATTCCGGCCATTCCCGGTGATTAATTACCCTTCAATGCCTTTATTTTCTTAGCTATCATTTCTGGATTTACAACTAACGGTCCTAAATGTTCAGATTTAGCCTCCTTTGCTTTCGAAGTCTACCCAGCTTTGCCACCCCCCAGTAAATATAAATCCCTCCAAAATTGATTCTCGTATCTGAACGAATTACAGGAATGACCCAAATGGATTTCACGGAACTTTCTCATCTCTGAAAGTTGTCCATGGTAAAATTTATATTCCGACTAAACAGATATTATTACCTACTGATACACGCACACGCGCAAATAACCCCTACACGCACACAAAGGCATACGTAAACTCACCCCCCCCCCCGAAGAAGGCTTGGGAGGGGGTGAGAAAGGGTGAACATGAACATATCAAAAATACAAATTAATGTGAACAATCAGTGCCCTAATTTAAAGTTATAACATCACTTGTTAGTCTGCAATTATTCATCCAGTCGCATGCAAAGCATTACTATATTTAATTTTATTGGTTAACTGGACGACTATTCTACGGGGCAATAAAATATTGAATGTATTACTATTTATATTTAAAATAATTATAACATATCGGTTGGCTAACAATATTGTTATCATCGTGATGTTTCATTGTTTTAATATTAAACAAAAATTGGCGCTAATGAATTAAAATGTGATAGCTTTACGATATATATATATATATTAATTATATAAAACAATATCAACAATGACTATTATAAAACATAGTCCATGAAAAAAGTATCCAATCATAAATAATATATCCTAAAAAAGTTATGTATATTAAAAATATTATGTATATGTAATATATATATATATATATGTATATATATATATATATATATTATATATATATATGTATAATAATATTATATATATATATATATATATATATATATATATATATATATATATATATATATATATATATATATATATATATATATATATATATATATACATTTTTCATGGACTGTGTTTTGGAATAGTCATTGTTGGTATTTTTTTTAATATAATTAGTTATGATTGCATGTCAATAATGATACATACGGTCCATCCTCCACCGTCAGTTTCCAGATCGCAGTAGACCTTCATGGGTTTCCCTGTTCCAACCACGGTGAAGACCCCGCTCTCCGTGGCACCCGTTGCCGCAACTACTGTGCAGTCTATCACTGTGCCAAACACCCGTCCGATTACAATTGTAACTAATTATGTTATTTACATCACATATGGTCCGTTGATTTTGCACTACTTATCAAAACCGACATGTGATCGATAGCCCCATGCATAAATGTCATGATTTCTTGCTGTATGCTGACCTCTGGCAAACAGCGTAAGAGCAGTGAGATAACACTGCAGTGTGTAAGAGGTGATAACTCCCATATTAATTTTAATGTTCGCCTCGTGCCATAAACGATGCATTGAATGAACCTACCATGAAAGGTTTGCGTTGTTGTGCCGAAATATTTCATCAAATGGGTTTATAAATTAATTTGCGAAAAAAACTCCCGGTACAAATTACAACGAACTAGGTGTGATTGATTATAACAAAAATATAGTGTAACCAGTTGATGATGTTACTATATTACGCAATGTATTAATGGTTACATATTGTAATATCGTTCATTGTAGCTGTATGTGGGAGTGCAACAATAAGTTGAAGCATATTATGTATATTCGTCTCAGTTAACTTACTGCTTCCCTCCTTCACCTCACTAATCTGTACTGCCCTGGCATTACACGTGATCCCTTTGAATCCTTTCGCGCAGTTGCAGGTGAAACGGCCGCCTAGATTGGCACAAGACCCTCCGTTGCAGCATGGATTACTAGCGCACTCGTTTATATCTAAAATAGTTACACACTCATATATAATATATATATATATATATATATATATATATATATATATATATATATATATATATATATATGTATATATATATATATATATATATATATATATATATATATATATATATATATATGTATATATATGTATGTATATATGTATGTATATATGTATGTATATATGTATATATATATATATATATATTTATATATATATATATATATATATATATATATATATATATATATATATATATATATATGTATATATATATATATATATATATTCCTTTACATAATATTCATTTATAAATGTTTTAATAATGTAATGTGCCTCCGAATGGCTACAGCTGATAGGTTAATACTTTGAACTGAAGAAAAACAGTAACGATTAGTGTTGAAATAAATGTTTAGCAGCGGTGTGACCAGATGGGTTCAATGACCTTGTCACATAAAAATGTGAATACTACTATTTTGGATTTGTTTGCCGAATTTCAACTGGGCCCAGTCATTAAAGTAATATATTGTCCTATGATTTTATCAAAACATAATTGCATATTTGCACAAACTAGTCAGCATGTCGCAGTAGTGATTAACATATGTAATTTGATTCTTTACGAAATTATTCTAAAAAGATACGACAACCAAAACTTATACTACGGAAGAAGCTTTTTTAGCTGAATCGTAGACTACATTACCTTTTTCGCAAAACGCGCCCATGGTTCCTTTTTTGCATAGACAAATAAAACTGGAGGATACGACAGTTGTACACGTTCCACCGTTCGTGCACGGATCGCTGCTGCAGCCATTAACTGGAAATGGAGGCAAAGTTTTCATTGTACAATTAACATTTGCTTCACTGTGACTAGTAGTCCGCTAACTTGGCAAGTGGACAAGGAAGCCATTGGCTTATCGAGAGTCCAACAATGTTCACCTACTTATAACCCGCCCTCCTGATATATGTGTCAACCTTGTTTTTAAACATATTCACGCTGCTAGCAGTTACACAAACTGTAGACAATTTGTTCCATTCATTTATTGTCCTCTGTGAGAACGAGTGCTTCCTGATGTCCAATCTACATTGATCCTTTACTAATTTTACCTCATGTCCTCTAGTTCTGCTATCCTTCTTGAGTGAGAAAAACATATTTCTATCAATATTTTCATACCCATTCAATATCTTAAAAACTTCAATCTGATCTCCTCTTAACCTCCTTGTTTTCACTAATCTGTCTAGATCGTTTTGTAAATGTTGTTTATCACCATCAGTATTAACCTTTCTAAACACTTTTGTGTCATCCGCAAATTTCAGTATGTTACTTGTTATACTGTCGTCCAAGTCATTGATATATATTAAGAATAATATAGGTCCTAATACTGACCCTTGAGGTACCCCACTCAAAACCGATTTCCAATTTGAAACTTCTCCATCTACTACAACTCGTTGTCTTCTGTCAGTCAGCCATTGTTCTATCCAGTCAGTTATGCTATCCCCGATACCATGGGCTTTTAATTTAAGTAGTAAGTAGATAATATCTACTGGCGATCCAACGTCTATCCACTTAGTGATTTCTTTCAAAAAGCATAACATATTTGTTAAGCATGACCTCGCTTCAAGGAATCCATGTTGAGATGAATTTAATAATTTATGTTTAACGAGGAAGTCCACCATATGGTCTTTAATTAACCTTTCTAATAATTTACAAATCACTGACGTTAAACTCACTGGTCTGTAATTCTCTGACTTATTTCTCGAACCCTTTTTAAATAATGGTATGATGTTTGCTTCTTTCCATTCAAACGGAACAACTCCCTCTTTTAATGACAAGTTGAATACTCTTGCAAGTGGTATACTGATTTGTTCTACTGTTTCCATTAGTAATTTTGGAGGAATCCCATCCACTCCCGGTGATTTGTTATCCTTCATTGCCTTTATTTTCTTAGCTACCAATTCTGGAGTTACAACTAACGGACCTAAATAGTCAGATTTAGCCCCCTGAAATTTAGCATCAGCAACTGGTAATGAACTAATATCTTCTTTGGTAAACACTGAACTGAAGTAACCATTTAGGTCTTCCGCCATTAAAAACCCCTGTGATATTATATTTCCAGCACTGTCTTCTAGAGGTCCAACCTTGTCTTGTACGTTTTGTTTACTCCTGACATATGCATAAAAACTCTTGCTGTAATTTTTATGTTACATGCTAGTTTTTGCTCATAGCTTCTTTTAGATTGTCTGATTTCAGTTGTAGCTGCATTAAGTGCCTCTTTGTATTTTGCATAGTCTTCTTCCTTTCTGCCTATAAACCCTCCACATAGTTTGTTTTAGCATTATTTTTCTAATAGAAGTCTTTTGACAAGTGTTTCTTTCTACACCGTTTTCCTTGTTTTTGGAGGGAACAAATGTATCGATGATACTCTCAATTTCATATTTTAGAATATTCCAACATTCAATTGCCGTCTTATTCATCAGCATATTATTCCAATCTAGTTTTGCTAAGTATTTTCTCATATCTTTGTAGTTACCTTTGTGGAAGTTTCTCTTGTACGTTTTCTTATTTTTACTTTCTGATTTTACATTGATGTCAAAATGTATTTGATTATGGTCACTATTACCCAATGGTTAAAATATTTTTACATTGTCCACTAATTCTTTTTGTGATGACAAAACTATATATAATACATTTTCTCCCCTGGTTGGTTCTAGTACGTGCTGAGTAAGAAAGCTATCCTGGATTAAAAATAGAAATTGTTGGTCCTCAATCCCTGTGCTCTCTAGAGAATTCCATTGTACGTGGCCATGGTTAAAATCTCCCATTATGATATATTCCCCTTTACTAACTTCCTTTATAGCGTTTTTTATTTTTGTGTTGTCCTCTTCGTTTATGTTTGGACTTCGGTAAACTAATCCAATTTGTATTTGTTGTGAGTTGGAGTCCAGTGGCTTAGCGACAATTGTCACGATAATCGTTACTGGGCGGACCAAAGCACCATTTTTTTCATGAGGCTCCCTTAGGCCATAACAATTAATTTTACAAGGGGAGCCCTCTTGAATTTTTCAGGTTTGTGTTCTTAAAACACAAAAATCCAAGATGACCGCAGGCCGTAATAAAATATCACCTATTTCGGGTTCTATGAGTCACAGAAAGTCCAACTTGTCGTCGTATTGGTTGTGATGTCATTGGATGTGATTATGGAAATCACTGAATCTGACTAGGACATCCTCATGCATAGCAGTACATAAATAATACCGCATTAATAGTAATACATACCAACTTTCCAATAAACGGTCACCCTCTTTTTTATTATATGAAATACTATGATTACAAATACACAAAGAGTTGTATAGGTGCTGAGTTAGGTCTTGTAACAAGTGATGACGATACAACTTCCTACACTTCATTTCCGACAAATGTAGAACAGTTCCGGGATATCGATGCCCTTCCAGCTGAAGTATATGTTGGGAGTGATGAAAGTGCTGACAGCTTTGCAACCCATTGTACATCTTGGCACTAATTGTGTCATTAAACATTTAACAATAGGAAGCTGGCAAAAGCAAAGTCGAAAAAGAGGGAACAGAACACAAATGACCCTGATAAAAAACATTCAGCAAGCGCCAGGCTCTTGACATTGAAACGTGTTTCTTCTGTGAGAAAGGACACGACGAAGGTGATCTCCGTCAGGTTTCAACATTTCATACCGAAGCCAGTTTGCGACATATGATCACAGCTACAGTGTATCTAGCTTCTTGCTAGAATTGTATGAACATATCTAATTGCGAAGGAAACAAAGTATCATAAGAAGCTTCTTCAATTTAACAAAATTGCCATCTAAGGCAAAGGCCCAGCTGGCAAGTGGACAAGAAAGCCATTGGCTTATCGAGAGTCCAACATTTTTAATCCATGTATTATCCGCCCTCCTGAGATATGTGTCATCCTTGATTTTAAACATATTCACGCTGCTAGCAGTTACACAATATTTAGATAATTTGTTCCTTTCATTGATTGTCCTCTGTGAGAATGAGCATTTCCTGATATCCAATCTACACTGATCCTTTGCTAATGTTACCTGATGTCCTCTAGTTCTATAATCTTACTTGAGTAAGAAACATTACAAATTTGGCGCTTTTGTCCGTCAAGTAACTATGATCGACAAAAAACGCCCCGACTAATAAGTTATACTTATATATTATTAAGTATTGAGATACGTTAGGAGCGAACAGCTTATAACTAAAACTGCCTACAAAGGGTTTTTTGTATGTCACTTAAAGGAAGAAACTCGTGTTGTTGCGTTCACATGGTATATTTGTTCACATGGTATATTTGCATTCTTACATAGCACACTGGGAGGGCAAATATGTAAATAAGGAGATCCGTTGAGTGAGAGTAATATAGATAACAAGTGTCATCACAATTACGTCTTCTGTTTCCATGGAACGACAGCAGTCGCCCAGCGAACCGTTTCTTTATACTACTCCGCAACTGTTCATTTTGCATTTATAATCAAGTTGTGGCAGTGGTGACATGCTGAGTGGCGCCACTCTCGGGGAGTGTATGCATCATTATTACTGAACATGTGTGTTGGATGATGTTTGCCGCTTTACGTCACGAATGTTATTAAAAGTAGATATGCAGTATATATATATATATATATATATATATATATATATATATATATATATACATGTGTATATGTGTATATGTGTATATGTATATATGTATATATATATATATATATATATATATATATATATATATATCTATATATTATAGGCACAAGTGGGGCGCGATGGCATACAGGTTAGAAGGCCGGATTCTCAATCGAGAGAACCCGGTTTCAAATCCCACTGCGGTCGCTTCGAACCTTTGGCAAGTTTGATCACACCACTTTGACACAGTTCACTCAGCTGTATAAATGAGTACCTGGCAATACAGACAGTGGTGGATATGTGAACAAATAGCTTTCGCGCAGCAGTTGCAGTGTGGCTGAATACTTCCCAAAGAAGTTGAGATGGCCTGGGAATGAACAGGTCTGCCAGGGGGTGAAGTGTAAAGCGCTTTGAGCAGTCCTATGGACCGGATACCGCGCTGTATAAGAACGTACCTTTATATATATATATATATATATATATATATATATATATATATATATATATATGATACATTTATAAATAAAACAGTAAATGTAAGACGTAATAATAAAACAACAAATGTAAGAATACATAAAATGTTCGGCGTAGACTTTATGCAAAAACTGGGTATAACCTACCAATTTGACAGTTGGTTCCTCTAAATCGCCTAATACAACGGCACACATAACTGTTGGTGTAGTCAACACAAGTGCCATTGTTTAGGCATGGTCTGCTGGCGCATTCGTCAACATCTGTAACACATTTTGTGCACGTTGCAAATGTATGCATAATTGTTTGATGATGCGTACGAATTAAAATATTTAGATATCGTAACTACAACATGACGGTAGTTACTGCGTCTGTATGTGTGTGTGTGTGCGCGTGCGTGTGTGCGTGCGTGCGTGCGTGCGTGCGCGCTCGTGCAATGCAACCAGCAATACAACCAGTTCGACAATACATACTGTGCAACTAACACACAGGAATAAGCCGTATTAGAAACTATTCGAACGCAGTCATTATCTCTGTACTAAACTGCAATGTGTTGATTTAAATCTGGATATCTTTCACAGTCGAGACACCCACGCACTTACTTAGCTCGCACTGGTCACCAGTCGTCCCGGTCGGGCATTTACATGTATACTTGTCGATACTCTCTCTACAAACCCCTGAGTATAGACACGGGCTACTTGCGCATTCGTCGATATCTGCACAGTACAATTCACTGCATGTTAATATTCACTGTCGTGCTCACTGAAGTAGGACCAACACAAGGATGATTTGTGCGTTTTCTTTCAAAACGTAGGGTTAGTTGATAGCCCAAGAATATTGCTAGTTTGTGCTTGTAAGCTCTTAGCTCACTCATCATAAAAACTTTACTCATCATTTGTCTGTGAAAACCAGCAGTGGTCGTATGAGCAAGGTTATAATTGTATTTTATTTACCATTTAATGTTATATTATTTATATATGGTAAATATGTTTGTAATAGTCTTAATATTAAATGTCTTTACGTGAAATTCACGTATAAATGTTTTAGTACTGTAATTCGCCTCTGAATGACCACATCGACCATATTTATGACGCCGACAACTACTGTCGTGTTATTATTGTGTGTTATAATACAATATAATACAAACACAATATTGCATAAACAGAATCAAACAATGTAATCTCGAATCAGACAATGAATACTTGCAGGGAGGGAGGGAGGGAGGGGGAGGGAGGGAGGGGATTAAATTCAACAAATTTTGACAATTAAGTAATGTTATGATATCCTGCAATTGGTGTTGATAATAAGCATAGTGGTATACAGACCTGTTTGGCAGTGTGTGCCTGTGTAACCAGTGGCACATTTACAATCATAGGAAGCAACCTTGTTGACACACGTGCCACCATTACGACAAGGAACGCTGGCGCATTCGTTAATCTCTACAACACAATGGTGGTACTATATATAGTATACTGTGTGTGTGTGCGTGTGTGTGTGCGTGTGTGTGTTTGTGTGTGTGTGTGTGTGTGTGTGTGTGTGTGTGTGTGTGTGTGTGTGTGTGTGTGTATTCATATGTGTGTATATACATATGTGTGTGTATATATATATATTATATATACATATATATATATATATATATATATATATATATATATATATATATATATATATATATATATATATATATATATATATATATAATATATATATATATATATATATATATATATATATATATATATATATTCTAGAGATCATAATTAGTATGGCATTAAACACAAAATAAAACATGTGCAAAGTTTGCAGGGATATAGCACATTATAAAGGAAAAGTAGCGGTTTACAGTGAAACTCTTATTTCATTGGTTAATAATGTGACGTAATACGCGTTTTTTATACAAAACACGTTTACCTCTACCACTATCAATTGTAGGGCTGCATAAAACTAGCCTTATCTCAAATTGTGTTGATTTGAATGATGATATATACATGGAATACATGCACGCACGCACGCACGCACGCACGCACGCACACAAGAGAGTTGCGAAATGCTGTACAAACCTTTCTCGCAGTTTACACCAGCATAACCCAGTGTGCAGCGACAACTGTAAAGGCCCGTAATTTGTTCACTGCATACACCATTTACACAAGGAGAACTGCTGCATTCGTCAATGTCTGAAACCAGGATACGCTCTCAATTCTATTAAACTGCGCCAGAAGATCCAAACTTTTGTAAATTGTATCTAAGAAGAATTCTAAAGATTTGATGGCCAGAGATAATGAATAATGCAACACTATGGGACAAACCAAGTACCCATCGGACATCGAATTAGAAGGAGAAAGTCCCGCTGGATAGGCCATACTCTGAGGACACCAACTCAACGCCTCACAAGACAGGCGTTCACGTGGAACATCGGAGCAACAGAACACTAGGAAGGCTGAGATACACATGGTGCATAGGAGTAAAAGCAGAGGTGAAAAGCAGGATATAAGTGGACAAGCCCAAAACTGTGTCCGGTGGAAATGTTTTTTGTCTTCAGTGCAGCCAAAAAGAACAAATAGTTCATTGGTGTTTCAGGAACGTACTGTCTGATATGATTATTCAAATGATTACATATGCAGAACCGTTGGTAAGTAATTTGGTGGAAAGCATTTAGACGCCAATCTGTGTTTTCTCCGGGGAACTGGAAAGGTCTCTATTGTACGCTGTGTTGTCTTGTAGCATTTTTTGGTATGTCATTGTACGCTGTAATTGTTGTTTATCATTGTAGGGGAAATTCTACCCAGATTTTCTTTTATTAAATCAAATACAGAAACAATGAGAGTGATAAGCGGTTATTGTATTGTGAACACAACAGAGCTTTGATCTATAAAGTCTTTTTCGTCAGATCATTTTGAATGTGAAGCATGATCTTTTATTCACACCTGCTCACTGTACAAAACAGACAAAGCGTTGTACTTCAACAGTGTCTAGTTAAACTTCGCATCCCTTTGATGACAAGTACAGAAACAACAAACCATTAGAGTGAAGGCTAATCCATTACTAGCTAGAACTGAGTGCATCTTGCGTGTCATGTCAGTCACCGAAATCACCAAGCCGAAATAACATGGCAATTCGACCGGATTCTCTCAGGGCCGAAATCACCAACACCCGTCAGCGCTACTAATGCTTTTGCGATGTGTACTGTCTGACCTAACCATGAAAACGACAACCTAGAGCCACCAAACTTCGCCTCATATATTTACCATACATATACACATGTCACGTGGTCAAACATTACTCTTACTTCCATGTAACGATAACAAATTACAAAAACGAAAGTTAGTTATATCTTCTATTCCTAGAATCTAGGCATATGCTATGCCTAGCTTCAAGTTTCGATGATTCTGCGGCATCGCTGGCATCTAGCGGTTCGAAATCGTTACATTATACATTTTAGTTTGGGAAATTGACATCGCACCACTAGCTGTAGTAACGCGAGTGAAACTATTTTGAAGCATTACATAAAAATAACTGACTGAACGTAGACACATATCATCGCTGACGTCACAAAATCACGTGATCGCTGATCTCATTAATTCCAAATTTTACGTGCGTTTTGCGAGTTAGATGCATTAAACATCTATATTTTCTATAAATATTTTCTCCAATTTTTGTTTTGGTATGTAGTACATACAATATTAAACTTTGTGTACACACCGAAAAAGCATTTTCGTTTATGCCTAGATGTTATTCCCTTTAAGAAGCCAATCCACGGGGCAAGAAGTCCCCTGCGTGTTTGAAATATTATAATTTATTTATTTGATTTTTTTATATTTCACAACCGATTTTTCATGTTTCACCTCAGATTATTTTAATCCACTATTATAATCGTATTAGTAACGGGCGCCACAAAACAATCTGTAACACGCCCCCTCCCCATTGTTTATGCAGCACTGCTCAAGTCTACAGCATGGTTTGCGGGTGCTGTGTCAGTAACACACGTGTGCACTTTGAAAACTGAACTTAAAAGTGCATTTACTTTTACCTGGGCCTCACAGTTAGTGAAAGCGTTCATTAGTAAATGTTGCATTTGACAACAAATTAGTTATTTTGTTATATGCGCAGGTTTTTCCTGTGTGCATTCAGAGGAGGTTGGCAGGTTCGTGTCGTGCGCAGTAGTTGTTTACATGTTTAGCTCCCCCCACCTGGTAAGTTTGACGGGCTTTCGTGAAATTACTGTATGCTATGAGTGTATAATATTTTATATTGATACGTGGTTATACATTGCTTTATTGATAACTCGGGAAACAAACTGTCGCAATCGTCATAATTTTTAGGATCCGTTTGATTAGTTTTCTTAAGTTGAACTTGACAAAAACAAGCGGACGTGTTTTCGTAAACTAAATCAAACTGCAATACACTAGTTAATCGTTAGATATGTAAACCAAATTGAAACACCAAGATATTAGTTGTGACATGTAGTATATAAGTTTGACAAGAACCAAGATACATATTCATTGTTATATACCATAGAACATTTGTCGTAGGCGACGCCACAAGGTCAGAGTAATGAAAGTGGTTAATTAAGTGCATTCGCATACAAAAGTCATTTTGCTCAACCATGTTTTCATAAAATTATATTTAATTAATTGCATGTTTTCAACATTTGGCTTCCCTTAGATATGTATGCAGTAAGCATATAATTATTATGTTTGCAAAAATCATCTAATTAGTTATGCAATATTATATAAAAGTGTTTTAGGTCAATGCAAAAATAGCAAAATGCTTAACCATACAATTGGTAAATATAAAATGTTTAATATGAAATTCCTATTAAATTACCAAAATAGGAATATTTGTTTATCAGCTACTACTTGTCAGCCACTATTAGCGGGGTGCGGTGACATAGTGGTTAAAACACCAGACTCTTAATCGAGAGAACCCGAGTTCCAATCATTATGATGCCATTTAAAATTTTTCAGCAATTTCATTCTTGCGACATTGCCTCAGTTGTATAAATGAGTACTTATAGACAGTGGTATGTGAACGAATAGTCTCTAGCAAAAGGATTTCACAGAATATAATTATATTTTTTATAATTATGAAATGTGCGAAAGCTAAACACAATGAAACAGTTAACATGTAACATTAATTAAAACAAATCTAAACGCCTTAATGTCCCATTGGTGCATTGTTTAAAATGTTTTCAGATAAGTAAAAAGTTGTAATGTCATCCTAAGGTTGGTTTTGTTTTCCCACGCATCAGTTCAACATATATATACATATATATATATATATATATATATATATATATATATATATATATATATATATATATATATATATATATATATATATATATATATATATATATATATATATATATATATATATATATATATATGTATATATATATATGTTCAAAAAAGTGCATGTTTTGATAATGTTATCCTTATGCCAGAGTGCATAAGAGGATAATTTTGATTAGTATTTTGAAACTATCAAGCACAATGTTACCCTACTACATTGCATAAACTTAAACATAAACATAACTTGCAAGTTAGTAAAAATAAAGAAGTGCAAGTATGGATGTCTCAGTTTCTTCTTCTGTTTCTAACCATAATTGAAAAATCCATTATAATATATTTTACATTATGATAAATGCAATTATTGTTATCATCCACTTGGACAATATAATTCTTCTAACCATCATGTTTGTTTTCAGGCTGTCTCAAAGATATGGTCAAATCACTCGTCTCAAAGATATAGTCAAATCACTTCCATCACAAAGGACCTCAAGAATCATGGATTTATGGAACCACAAACAACTGAAAGCAGTTTTGAATTAATGAAGCAATACTGAGTAGTGCGTCAGGTAATTAATTAATGATGGCCCAAAACGTCCAATGCAGAGCAGTAATGGAGTATATATTTATACTGTACTGAACCAGTGTGGCAGTGACTAGAAACCACCATGTGTAAACAAAACATTATACTTTTATTATTCATTTGTTTACATACATGTACACATTCCTTTATTTATAATAAAGAATCCCTCAAAATGAATTGTTTGTAATTAGTTTTGATCTGTATTTATTTTAAATAATTATGTGATTTGTGTATTAAGTTAATTTTCTAAAACAACTGCAATGGATAATACATAACTATGATATGGTTATTTAACAAGATTTAACAAGATTTGCCATCCATGCCAAAGGCCCAGATGGCAAGTGGACAAGGAAGCCATTGGCTTATCGAGAGTCCAACAATGTTCATCTACTTATAGCCCGCCCTCCTGAGATATGTGTCAACCTTGTTTTTAAGCATATTCACGCTGCTAGCAGTTACACAATCTGTAGACAATTTGTTCCATTCATTTATTGTCCTCTGTGAGAACGAGTGCTTCCTGATGTCCAATATACATTGATCCTTTACTAATTTTACCTCATGTCCTCTAGTTCTGCTATCCTTCTTGAGTGAGAAAAACATATTTCTATCAATATTTTCATACCCACTCAATATCTTAAACACTTCAATCTGATCTCCTCTTAACCTCCTTGTCTCTAGAGTTGTTAAACCACATTCTTTCAGGCGTTCTTCATAACTAAGGTCTCTCAGTTCTGGAATCATTTTAGTTGCTCTCCTTTGTATGCGTTCAAGCGTATCTATATCCTTCTTACGATATGGTCTCCATGCTTGTATACAGTATTCTAAATGAGGTCTAACTATTGCTTTATAAAGAGGTATAATTAACTTTTTTCCCTTGTATGTTATGTTTCTTCTAATCAATCCAAAAATTTGATTACCCTTTGAAGCTGCAATACCACGCTGCTCTGAAACTTTCATATCAGCGCTTATGGTAACTCCTACGTCCTTTTCTTTTACAGTAGTACCCAGAACAGTATCTCCCATTTTATAGTTTACATTCAAGTTCCTATGTCCTGTATGTAGGCATTTACATTTCCCAAAATTTAACAACATACCATTTCTCAGACCATTTCACTAATCTGTCTAGATCTTTTTGCAAATGTTTTTTATCACCATCAGTATTAACCTTTCTAAACAGTTTTGTATCATCCGCAAATTTCAGTACGTTAGTTGTTATACTGTCGTCCAAGTCATTGATATAAATTAAGAATAATATAGGTCCTAATACTGATCCTTGAGGTACCCCACTCAAAACCGATTTCCAATTTGAAACTTCTCCATCTACTACAACTCGTTGTCTTCTGTCAGTCAGGCATTGTTCTATCCAGTCAGTTATGCTATCCCCGATACCATGGGCTTTTAATTTAATCTTTGATGTGGCACTTTGTCAAAAGCTTTCTGAAAATCTAAGTAGATAATATCTACTGGCGATCCCACGTCTATCCACTTAGTGATTTCTTACAAAAAACATAACAAATTTGTTAAGCATGACCTCGCTTTAAGGAATCTATGTTGAGATGAATTTAATAATTTATGCTTAACGAGGAAGTCCACCATATGGTATTTAATTAACCTTTGTAATAAGTTACAAAACACTGACGTTAAACTCACTGGTCTGTAATTCTCTGACTTATTTGTCGAACCCTTTTTAAATAATGGTATGATGTTTGCTTCTTTCCATTCAAAAGGAACAACTCCCTCTTTTAATGACAAGTTGAATACTCTTGCAAGTGGTATACTGATTTGTTCTACTGTTTCCATTAGTCATTTTGGAGGAATCCCATCCACTCCCGGTGATTTGTTATCCTTCATTGCCTTTATTTTCTTAGCTACCAATTCTGGAGTTACAATTAACGGATCTAAATAGTCAGATTTAGCCCCCTGAAATTTAGCATCAGCAACTGGTAATGAACTAATATCTTCTTTGGTAAACACTGAACTGAAGTAACCATTTAGGTCTTCCGCCATTAAAAACTCCTGTGATATTATATTTCCAGCACTGTCTTCTAGAGGTCCAACCTTGTCTTGTACGTTTTGTTTACTCCTGACATATGCATAAAAACTCTTGCTGTCATTTTTTATGTTACATGCTAGTTTTTGCTCATAGCTTCTTTTAGATTGTCTGATTTCAGTTGTAGCTGCATTAAGTGCCTCTTTGTATTTTGCATAGTCTTCGTCCTTTCTGGTATGCCTATAAACCCTCCACATATTTTGTTTTAGCATTATTTTTCTAATAACCTCTTTTGACAAGTGTTTCTTTCTACACCGTTTTCCTTGTTTTTGGAAGGGAACAAATTTATCGATGATACTCTCAATTTCATATTTTAGAATATTCCAACATTCAATTGCGGTCTTATTCATCAGCATGTTATTCCAATCTAGCTTTGCTAAGTATTTTCTCATATCTTTGTAGTTACCTTTGTGGAAGTTTCTCTTGTACGTTTTCTTATTTTTACTTTCTGATTTTACATTGATGTCAAAATGTATTTGATTATGGTCACTATTACCCAATGGTTCAAATATTTTTACATTGTCCACTAATTCTTTTTGTGATGACAAAACTATATCTAATACATTTTCTCCCCTGGTTGGTCCTAGTACGTGCTGAGTAAGAAAGCTATCCTGGATTAAACATAGAAATTGTTGATCCTCAATCCCTGCGATCTCTAGAGAATTCCATTGTATGTGTCCATGGTTAAAATCTCCCGTTATGATACATTCCCCTTTACTAACTTCCTTTATAGCGTTTTTTATTTTTGTGTTGTCCTCTTCGTTTATGTTTGGACTTCGGTAAACTAATCCAATAGTTAATTTTGAATTTCCTGAAACAATTTTGCACCAAACAGCTTCATCGCAATCTGCTTCCCTTTCTAGTTTTATTTCATAAGCCTGAATAGATTCTTTAACATATAAAATAACTCCCCCGCCCCTTCTTCCTATTCGATCTTTCCTAAACATTACATATCCTGTCAGTCCTAATTCAGCATATGTTATATCTATGTTGGCCCATGATTCAGTTATACCAATTATGTGAGGGTCAATATCTTCCACCATAATGTTTAATTCGTTTTTCTTATTTACTATGCTCCTTTCATTTAAACATACGCATCTATAACAACTGCATATAACCATATTTTATATGGTTATATGCAGTTGCTTTCTCTGCAATGAACAATTTGGGTAATAAAAGCCTAAAATTAAGAAATTGTACATGCTTAATTCACCTAAAAGATTAATTCTTTACAAGCAATTATAAATTACATATATCGTTCTTGTGGTTATGCAGTAAGCCATGTAGAAGTGATTATGCTTAATACAAAGAAGTGTGTTATGTTATTGATTTTCTTTGTTATTGAATTGCTTTGTGTTTGCGAAAATATGTTGTAATGCTGCTACCAAAGAGTGCCGCTACTGCCTCACCATAACGTTTGCTCGGGGTGGGGCTTGTTTTCGAGAAGAGAAATGTAGGTTCATTTAATTTTTTGATTTTATAAATGAACAAAAGCAAAGAGTATCAACAAAGTGTCAAACGTTTTAGTTTTAATATTATAACGCACGAAACATTTTATCATCTCAGACAAGTGATTAGATTGAGTATATTTAATGAAAGCGGACGCCGACGAAGATTAACCTTCGCCGTCGAACGCTGTAAACAGACTGGCTCGCAACTTCCTGCGATCACTAATAGAACCCGATTTTCGCGCATGCGCAGAGCCTGCCAACCTCCTCTCGTGTGCATTGATACACATCTACCGTGCGGACGCAAACAATAGTATCGATATATTGCGCAGAAGAAAATATGATGACTACTCACTTGTCTCGCACTGATTACCAATGTACCCGATAACACAGGAACACACGAAAGCGTTAGGAGCGTCACTGCACGTGCCGTTGTTTTGGCATGGGTTACTCACGCATTCGTCGATGTCTGTGAAACGGAATACACGTGATGGTCATACACAGTCGTCACAATTCGAATTAACATGCTACGTTAAATATTCGAAATATCACAGCATCTCGTAGTGGAGTATGTAGAATGTCGAACACTAATCTTCAAATACTATCCATAGTTTAGTTAATTGTGAATGCAAACACGGTCATTATATAATATCCTATCCATTTATTTATGACAACTAAAATAGGTTTACACGTCATTCCCTTGCACCCATCAACGTCCAACAGAGCATGTGTGCCCAATGATAAGAATAATGTGCCCAACTAATTGTAGTGCAGAATTTATAGGAACTATAGATACTCAGAAGTGACAACATAGGAATACTTTAACAAAATATAGCTTTGTTTCTTGTGACCCGATCTACTGACTCAAGTTAACCCAAATTAGCAACGACCAACTTTCAACATAACATGACTAAATTCGCCGATCTGATTAAGGTATGGTGTAACTCACACCTTACCACAGTCAGATCCCTTCACATGTGGTCATTACAGTATGGAGTGACTAACACCATACCACAGTCAGATCCCCATCCACGTGTGGTAATTACAGTATGGAGTGACTCACACCTTACCACAGTCAGATCCCCATTCACATGTGGAAATTACCGTATGGAGTGACTCGCACCATACCACAGTCAGATCCCCATCCACGTGTGGTAATTACAGTATGGAGTGACTCACACCATACCACAGTCAGATCCCATTCAATGTGGTCATTACAGTATGGAGTGACTCACACCATACCACAGTCAGATCCCCATCCACGTGTGGTAATTACCGTATGCAGTGACTCACACCTTACCACAGTCAGATCCCCATTCACATGTGATCATTACAGTATGGAGTGACTCACACCATACCACAGTCAGATCCCATCCACATGTGGTAATTACAGTATGGAGTGACTCACACCATACCACAGTCAGATCCCCATCCACATGTGGTCATTACAGTATGGAGTGACTCTCACCATACCACAGTCAGATCCCATCCACATGTGGTCATTACCGTATGGAGTGACTCACACCATACCACAGTCAGATCCCATCCACATGTGGTCATTACAGTATGGAGTGACTCTCACCATACCACAGTCAGATCCCATCCACATGTGGTCATTACCGTATGGAGTGACTCACACCATACCACAGTCAGATCCCCATCCACATGTGGTCATTACAGTATGGAGTGACTCTCACCATACCACAGTCAGATCCCCATCCACATGTGGTCATTACAGTATGGAGTGACTCTCACCATACCACAGTCAGTTCCCATCCACATGTGGTCATTACAGTATGGAGTGACTCTCACCATACCACAGTCAGATCCCATCCACATGTGGTCCTCGACATGTACATTATTACCACAGAAATAATTGTGCACTGATGAATCGCAAGAAACATCCAAATCTCCATGATTATTAGGAAAATATAGGTATTTTTTATTAAACTATAACAATATATAAGAAGTAATGTTATATGAATTGTAATGAAAATATAGGAAATATAGGAACGCTGGTCACGCTGCAAGAATAACATTAAACGGTTTTATTTGAATATATTAATATAATTGTCAATCTTCTATCACAAATTATCACCTCTATTTACAGGCTTAATAAGCTACACGTCACTGCTATATATTGTAAATATCTCGTTCATTATTACGGATGCATGTCATGTACGTGCGAGACATTGCACTTAGGCAGCGAAATAATCTTTGTGGTGGTATGGATGTCTGTATAGGCACTACGGCATTGGCTGATACTTACCTATTTCACACTTAGTACCAGTGTATCCAGGCTTACACTCGCAATAGTAGCCATACAGTTCATCTACACATTTGACCGCATTTTGACATTTATGTCCAACACAGTCGTCTTTATCTGAAACACGATGTTTAACGATAGAAGTAAATAACAGTAGTTACGTCCCCTCTAGTTTCCACAAAATCTGTATTTACACTCTCAATGTGTAGAGTACATGTCAAATAAGCAAGAAAAAAGGCAACGCAAGCAACATATGTTATGTTTTCAGCTATCATGAACAAACTATCAATAATTATAATGAGGAGAAAGAGAGTTAACCATATCGAAAGGTAAATTGCAAGGTAATACCAATGTGATTACAAAATACAATTCCTGCAACCATGTTATTGTAAAATGGCATCACCGCTCGATATTACGACGGAATGAATAATGAATCAAATACATAGTCTAGTGAGAACCAATTAAAACAATTTGATTAGTTATTGTTACATCTCTTAAGCTATATTATAATTTTTATTGTAACTGACCAATGTATTACACTCAACCAGAACTAGAAGTTGTTTGACATTACACAAACTTGTCTTTCGTACACTGTTGTTTTAGCTACACCAAATAATAAGTTTAGGATTTCACGAAATATATGCTATTTCTCGAAGATTTGCTTTGAGAAGAAGCATAACTATTCCTGGAATACCTATGCAAAATAATGCTGAAGACCATTGGCATGGTAAAACAACGTTCACTTAGAAACCTGGGGGTCATATTTTATTGGCCCATTGCTAATATGTCACCGTCCCGTGAGGGGATCGGTAAATATTTATTCTAAGATCAATAAGCATGATTCCAATTAAGGGACAACATGAAAAAAATGGTGCTTTTGTCAGCCAGCTAATTATAATTTTGCTAACCGCCCCTGACTATTTATCGGCATGGATTATTACCTTCGAGGAAATCCAGAGGGCGAATTTCAACTACTGTCAACTTAATTGATCCGGCTCCATCATTATTCTTCCACCTCATGTACTGCTCGCCTTCGCCCTCTCCGAAGACCCCGTTGATGTTCGATTCCCCACATGACCCGTTGCTGGACTGAGTCAAATACCACCATCCACCCTTGCTTGTCGTCGCGCACTTATTGTTCGATACAGATCTATCCTTCGTGCTGAATGGCATTCCTTGGTGGACCGTCAGGGAATCTCCTGGATATAAGTCAAGTGACATAGGCAGTTATCAACGAAACAACACGAAAGTTTAGCAAGATTACCTTCCAAGGCAAAACATCCAGATGGCAAGTGGACAAAAAACCCATTGGCTTATCGAGAGTCCAACAAGTTTTCATCTATGTGTAACCCATCCTTCTTAGATATTTGTAAATTTGTTTGTAAATATATTCACGCTGCTAGCATTACATTTTACACAATATGTAGATGATATGTTGCATTCATATATTGTCTTTTTGATATCTAATCTACATTGATCCTTTACTAATGTTACCTCCTGTCCTCTAGTTCTACTATCCTCCTCAACTGGACTCTTCGCTAGTCTCATTTCAAATAAATTTTGCGAAAAATCAAACCTACATAGTATCCACTGCAACATGCTAGCTCATTTGTGCAACAGCTGTGTGTAGTGTTTGTGAAATCATGAGATAAACTATTAAATGATATAATGTTTGGTCAATCATCAATTTAAGTGAACACGGAAACGCTAAATGCTCGCTACTTTCAACCTTGGTGAAATATTGTAACTGTATCATGAATGTGATCGGCGAGGGAAACCCACAAAATGTTACAATTTTGGATATCTGGTATTTTAAACCTTTCCAAGTCTAACGACTAAAGTCGATAGCTTCAACGAGGTAAGCATATTTTCATTAAATCGACTCTGGATACAATGTATGCTATTCAAACACTATATACATGGACATCGACGAACGATATACCCGATAGGCCAAATGAATGGAAGATGGAGTTTTAACAGAAAAAAGTCTACAAACTGGCGCTGCTGTGACGAAGGTATTTTCCAAGTTTCAGCGCATAATTCGCCTGAGCATCGTCCATGACAAAACTCTCGTACTGGGCAAACGTTTCATTGCCCTTGTAATCAAGCATATTGATGCGAAGTATTTGTGGTTGTTCACTCTGCGTCAGCCTGTGGATGTGCTCGTTGCCTAGCCAGTATTCGCCTTCCACGTCGCCGAAACCTTTTTCATATTCGTCCCAGGTCCGGTAGAAATCCATGCTGCCACCCTTTCGACGCTGGATCATCTATGAAACAAACACACGAAGTAATTACTTGTTAAAGAATGACTTTCGCTCTTATTACTGTTGATTATTGTACATTTGTAAAGCACCATGATTCAGGGTTAAAAACCTGCTCAAAGGATAACAAGATAGTACTAAGACAATTTAAAATAAATTGAACATCTAAAATAAAAAAATGTGCTTAAATGCAAGTAAACATAATTCAATAATACTAATAATAAATAAGTAAAATAAACAAGTAAAGTAAGTTGATTCAGTATATAAACATATAAGTTAAGCAAATAAGTTATAAAAAGCAAGTCATTAAAATATCACTTATACTAGCGACAGAGTGTACCGGAGTCTGCACGAAAGATATATGTTTTAATAACGTTTTGATTGCCGCATTTGAGTTGGCTTTCCTAACTTACCCAGCTCTAGTATCAACTGTATATTGAAATACGTGATCTAACGACTATCAATAAATTCTACGGTGCTGCAATGTTTTCCGTTTACAAGGTTAATATGCATGCGATCAATGAAATGTACATCTACAGGCAAAGACGAGTAAGTGGACTACCAACAGAATGTAAAACATTTGCATTCACTCGTATGCGACATCCGTAAACTGACTTACGTTGTTGCTACCTTCGTGATTTTCTAGCAATATCGCCCAACTCGACGAAGTACACCTATAACTGGCAGAACTTTTGTAAACAAGCTTTCACCGAAAGTCGTAAAGCGCAAGAGGTAAGCACATTGCGACCATCTCAGCAACACAACTAGATAACTCGAAATGGTCACAGCCGTGCAGCACGAGATTGAAGACTTTGTCGACTACGTGGAAAACCAGACACGACGAAACAACCTGCGTACAGATGGTGTAGCATAACGTGCGGCAGAACCTTGGGCTGACAGTGAGGCAGCCGTGCTCAAAACTTTCGTGACATCACCAAAACTTCCCGGACGATAATCAGAATTACGAGGACGCACAGAACAGGCGGAAGCAACCAGTCAGGCATAGCAAAGACAGCGGTTGTAAAATTCGAAAGCTACAAATAACACGAATTGATTCTATAGGCCGCTCGCATGGAAACGCCGCGTGGAGTGTACGTGAACGAGGATCTCTCGCAACGGGTGATGGCGAGGAGAAAAGAACAGCTCCCAAGGCTGAGAGAGGCAAGACAGAAGAGCAAGATAACCTACCTCTCATGCGATAAACTCGTGATCAGGGATCGTGTGGAGAATCGAACCTAACTTTACGTTATAGAACGACCCACATGTTAACGAGCTTTGACAACGGCTAGTCATCGTTTACCTTTTCACCGTGTTGACGATAATGACTTTTTAGAATTCATTTCTACAACCGATGAGAGTATATTTTCATAGGCGGATCCAAAAGGGGGTCCGGACCCCCCCTTTTGAGTACCAACAAATCATTGCAATTGCATGTCAACAGGGGACAAAGGCATTGCCAAGAAACAACGAGTTCAAAATTGTCTTTTACTACGTACGAATTCTTAAGTAGAAGTCCGACGTTTTCAGACACTGATTTAGCACAGGCGATATTACACATGGAGTTCAGCGTATCCCCAAAGTTATTCTTAGAATTAACGGTGACGTCGTTATAGATTCACTGCACACGCACACCGCACGGACGCACACACACACACACACACACACACGCACGCACACACACACAAACCCGCGCGCGCGCGCCCACCTCATGTTTGACCATGTCTCCCCTCGAAAGAATGAACATACTATGGGAATGTTTGGCGATCATAAACGTGTTGGGCGCAGTTGTTGGATTGCGCTGCGCAATACTCGGATACTCGAAGATCTGCAGATTGCGCACTCATGTGCAGATTGCGCAGATCCAATTAAGACGCCCTGGTCGTTTGATGAAAATCGGCTGCGTCAGTTCTTCGAACCGGACTTTCAAGATAACAACTGACATTTTTACAGGTAAACACTTAAACAATCCTTTGGAATCATCAACGTCTTTGAATAATATTATCTTAATCAGTATAACAGGTAATACACGTTTTAAATTCACGTTTTGCTGTCAGTGAGTTAAGTTTAATACAAAACCAAGATGAGTGGCATATTTTTTAATGACATGAATAGGCTTAGCTATTTTAAAAATGGCCTGTCGGCCGTATTTCAAGAATCTATGCTGTCTGATTGGTTTTATGGTAGTAGCCCCTATTAAATATTTTAATTAAGCCAGGCTTATGCTAGAAGTTACCTGTCTACGTCATCTGTTTAAGCCAGACTTATTCTATACTTGTCCAAGGAAAGCAAGCCCCATGAGCTTAATTCACTAAAGTTCGTATAAAAGCAAAACTGTTGGCTCGCTCATGTAGGAATTCATTTTATTTTTGTTGTTGTTACAGCACGGCACCAAAAAAGGCACAGTGCGCAACCTATCAAAAGGCTCATGGCATTTGACATAACTAAGAAACAGAAAAGGAGCCCCAATGAAGGTATAAATTGCCTAGCACTGCAAGAACACTGTTACAAATTAGGCATTTGTACATAAACCCCGAAAGTTGAAACATGGATATATTATACTAAATATTATCATAAACACAGTCAGCAAGATTTAATTTTATTTTCAAAAACATATTGGGAGAAAATAACATATTGTCGGCTATTCTTAAATACAAAATCAAAACATGGATCTACTGGTGTTGTTTTTGGTGTGGAATTCAATTAGTGGTATAACTTTTTTCAGACATGCCGATACTGGAAGAGATTTCAGCAGAAGAACATGAACTGAAACCATTCTGGATACAGCCGTTTTTGTTTACCGTTTGTTAAGAAATACCAAAGTACTGCAGCACAGATGGGATGGGAACTGTTTTTTTTTCACTGCGTGTCAGACCAGCTGAAACGTTTGTTGAAAGGAACTAAACTAATTATATCATATATTTAACGAGAGACTTGTCTACCAGTACACCATGTCCTCAATTGTTTCCAAAGAGGACGGCAACCTGTCAAAGAGTCGTGGGGCAAGAAAGTGAAAACTAAATAAATAGACCACCTCCGACAAATTTGGAGGCATTTCACTAACCTGAAGCAACTAAAAGGTGTACCTCTCTGATATAAATTGCGATATTTTTCCTTACAGAATATTGGTGACCCTTTTATCGAGTTTTGCACCCCGGAATACATTCCGGGTTGATGCGGTTGCTGTCCAATGAATGGCCAGAATGTTGGGACGTCATTTACACATTGCGACCAGCCAGGACCAGAGCACGAAACAAGGCTAACCGCCAATTCTAAGTCTCGCACGGGAGGTCCTCTGCTCTTCGGACATGTTTAACAAGATTTGCCATCCAAGCCAAAGACCCAGATGGCAAGTGGACAAGGAAGCCATTGGCTTATCGAGAGTCCAACAATGTTCACCTACTTATAACCCGCCCTCCTGAGATATGTGTCAACCTTGTTTTTAAACATATTCACGCTGCTAGCAGTTACACAATCTGTAGACAATTTGTTCCATTCATTTATTGTCCTCTGTGCGAACGAGTGCTTCCTGATGTCCAATCTACATTGATCCTTTACTAATTTTACCTCATGTCCTCTAGTTCTGGTATCCTTCTTGAGTGAGAAAAACATATTTCTATCAATATTTTCATACCCATTCAATATATTAAAAACTTCAATCTGATCTCCTCTTAACCTCCTTGTCTCTAGAGTTGTTAAACCACATTCTTTCAGGCGTTCTTCATAACTAAGGTCTCTAAGTTCTGGAATCATTTTAGTTGCTCTCCTTTGTATGCGTTCATGCGTATCTATATCCTTCTTACGATATGGTCTCCATGCTTGTATACAGTATTCTAAATGAGGTCTAACTATTGCTTTATAAAGAGGTATAATTAATTTTTTTCCCTTGTATGTTATGTTTCTTCTAATCAATCCAAGAATTTGATTACCCTTTGAAGCTGCAATACCACACTGCTCTGAAACTTTCATATCAGCGCTTATTGTAACTCCTAAGTCCTTTTCTTTTACAGTAGTACCCAGAACAGTATCTCTCATTTTATAGTTTACATTCAAGTTCCCATGTCCTGTATGTAGGCATTTACATTTCCCAAAATTGAACAGCATCTGCCATTTCTCAGACCATTTCACTAATCTGTCTAGATCGTTTTGTAAATGTTGTTTATCACCATCAGTATTAACCTTTCTAAACAGTTTTGCATCATCCGCAAATTTCAGTACGTTACTTGTTATACTGTCGTCCAAGTCATTGATATAAATTAAGAATAATATAGGTCCTAATACTGATCCTTGAGGTACCCCACTCAAAACCGATTTCCAATTTGAAACTTCTCCATCTACTACAACTCGTTGTCTTCTGTCAGTCAGCCATTGTTCTATCCAGTCAGTTATGCTATCCCCGATACCATGGGCTTTTAATTTAAGTAGTAATCTTTGATGTGGCACTTTGTCAAAAGTTTTATGAAAATCTAAGTAGATAATATCTACTGGCGATCCCACGTCTATCCACTTTGTGATTTCTTCCAAAAAACATAACATATTTGTTAAGCATGACCTCGCTTTAAGGAATCCATGTTGAGATGAATTTAATAATTTATGCTTAACGAGGAAGTCCACCATATGGTCTTTAATTAACCTTTCTAATAATTTACAAATCACTGACGATAAACTCACTGGTCTGTAATTCTCTGACTTATTTCTCGAACCCTTTTTAAATAATGGTATGATGTTTGCTTCTTTCCATTCAAACGGAACAACTCCCTCTTTTAATGACAAGTTGAATACTCTTGCAAGTCGTATACTGATTTGATCTACTGTTTCCATTAGTAATTTTGGAGGAATCCCATCCACTCCCGGTGATTTGTTATCCTTCATTGCCTTTATTTTCTTAGCTACCAATTCTGGAGTTACAACTAACGGACCTAAATAGTCAGATTTAGCCCCCTGAAATTTAGCATCAGCAACTGGTAATGAACTAATATCTTCTTTGGTAAACACTGAACTGAAGTAACCATTTAGGTCTTCCGCCATTAAAAACCCCTGTGATATTATATTTCCTGCACTGTCTTCTAGAGGTCCAACCTTGTCTTGTACGTTTTGTTTACTCCTGACATATGCATAAAAACTCTTGCTGTCGTTTTTTATGTTACATGCCAGTTTTTGCTCATAGCTTCTTTTAGATTGTCTGATTTCAGTTGTAGCTGCATTAAGTGCCTCTTTGTATTTTGCATAGTCTTCTTCCTTTCTGATACGCCTATAAACCCTCCACATAGTTTGTTTTAGCATTATTTTTCTAATTGCCTCTTTTGACAAGTGTTTCTTTCTACACCGTTTTCCTTGTTTTTGGAAGGGAACAAATTTATCGATGATACTCTCAATTTCATATTTTAGAATATTCCAACATTCAATTGCGGTCTTATTCATCAGCATGTTATGCCAATCTAGCTTTGCTAAGTATTTTCTCATATCTTTGTAGTTACCTTTGTGGAAGTTTCTCTTGCACGTTTTCTTATTTTTACTTTCTGATTTTACATTGATGTCAAAATGTATTTGATTATGGCCACTATTACCCAATACTTCAAATATTTTTACATTGTCCACTAATTCTTTTTATGATGACAAAACTATATATAATACATTTTCTCCCCTGGTTGGTTCTAGTACGTGCTGAGTAAGAAAGCTATCCTGGATTAAACATAGAAATTGTTGATCCTCAATCCCTGTGCTCTCTAGAGAATTCCATTGTATGTGTCCATGGTTAAAATCTCCCATTATGATACATTCCCCTTTACTAATTTCCTTTATAGCGTTTTTTATTTTTGTGTTTGCTTCGGTAAACTAATCCAATAGTTAATTTTGAATTTCCTGAAACAATTTTGCACCAAACAGCTTCATCGCAATCTGCTTCCCTTTCTAGTTTTTTGTTTCATAAGCCTGAATAGATTCTTTAACATATAAAATAACTCCCCCGCCCCTTCTTCCTATTCGATCTTTCCTAAACATTACATATCCTGTCAGTCCTAATTCAGCATATGTTATATCTATGTTGGCCCATGATTCAGTTATACCAATTATGTGAGGGTCAATATCTTCTACCATAATGTTTAATTCGTTTTTCTTATTTACTATGCTCCTTTCATTTAAATGTACGCATCTATAACAACTGCATATAACCACATTTTATATGGTTATATGCAGTTGCTTTCTCTGCAATGAACAATTTGGGTAATAAAAGCCTAAAATTAAGAAATCATACATGCTTAATTCACCTAAAAGATATTAATTCTTTACAAGCAATTATAAATTACATATATCGTTCTTGTGGTTATGCAAATAAAAATATTTGTTATTGTACCCAAGTCACTATCTACTGCTGCTGAAAGTTTTTCCGCGAATACTGCCGCCCCCTTTCCACTTAAATGAAGACCATCCTTCATATACATATCAGCCCTCCCAACAAAACTTCCCCATAAATCCACAAATCCAACTTCCTCTTCCCTGCACAGCCTCTGGACTAACATGTTAATTGCCACCCCCCGACAATTTCGATATTTGTGACCCCTCCTGCCCATTACAGGTAAAATCCTGTATTAACCATTGTAGTGAGATATGGGGTAACACCTATGTTAAAAACATTAGGTGTATTACAGTACTGCAGAAACGAGTAGTTAGTCTAAATGTTTAAACTGTATGTTTCAATTTATGGTACTCGACAGAAAGATACCGTCAGAAGTCTACGTGTGAGTACCAACTTAAAATAAACATGCATTAATGTTTGTCTATGGCATTCGTTGCGTGAAAACATTACTAGCTGCAGAAGAAAATAAGCATTAAAAAAACGTATAAGTTAGATCTTCTTTCCATATATTAAGTCTAAAAATTAAAAATAATTATAATCAAACCTTACATGTTGTAGGCACTGTATGCATTAGTTATGGATTTGATATTTAGATATAAAAAAATTGTATGATATTGCATTTGTATCATATATAATTATACTAATATATTCACTCCCGTTCCGCCAACACTCTATTGTTTGTTTTATTGTTTACATGCTGCATATGGTGTTGTATTTTGTAATAATGGAATTTGTGCTGTTGGTTGAAATAAAAATTACTGTACTACGATATGGTAGCTTGTTTGTAAAAATATGTGAATTTGCTTTGGTGAAATCATCGGAAAAGCTATTTTTACAGTATCCAGTCATAATTCGGCGAAAAATAGTAAAAGTAGCTAGTCATTATTTTGCAAGATACCTGATCTAACGATTAAAGTCAATTCTTTGAACGATTCAATCCATTGAGTTTTTGGATAACATTATTATATACTAAGCTATTGAGTTAAATAGCGAAACTAACATATTGTTATTTTAAGCATAATAATTTAGCTTAATGGTTTCATATAAAATACATCTATATAATACATCAAACTGATGCTGCATTTTAATGATGCCACCTCCTCTAGCTAATGGCATTTGCAAACGTTCCCTTTAGTGTGGTATTTAACAAGATTGCCACCCAAAACAACAAGTTCCAGATGGCAAGTGGACAAGGAAGCCATTGGCTTACAGAGAGTCCAACAACTTTATCATCTATGTGTAGCCCGCCCTTATCATATATCTGTAAATTCTATTTTTAAACATATTCACACTACTAGCATTAACACAATCATTTGGCAGTTTGTTCCATTAATTTATCACCCTCTGTGAGAAAGAGTACTTTCTCATGTCCAACCTACACTGTTCCCGTGTTATGGAAGTTGGAAGCGTCAGTAGTGTCGACAGCGCTGTAGTAACGTCCGATAAAGTTGGATTGCATATATTTTGCTATAGTAACGTCAACGATATTTTATACATTCTAGCATGGAGAAGTTAATGGGTATTTTTTCGTCGTCGTTCCATGTAGTTCACTTCATGATTGGACAACTAAATATTTGTAACACATATATTTTGCTATAGTAACGTCAACGATATTTTATACATTCCAGCATGGAGAAGTTAATGGGTATTTTTTCGTCGTCGTTCCATGTAGTTCACTTCATGATTGGACAACTAAATATTTGTAACACATATATTTTGCTATAGTAACGTCAACGATATTTTATACATTCTAGCATGGAGAAGTTAATGGGTATTTTTTCGTCGGCGTTCCATGTAGTTCACTTCATGATTGGACAACTAAATATTTGTAACACATACATTTTTGTAGCATCGCTTAGTCACAAATTAATGTTGTATAACATTAGCTCATTTCAAGTCATTTCATTAATCTGTCGTCGTAATATCCTTATTTTGCTGCAAGTAACGCGTGAATGCACAATTGGCGACCAGTTTAAAATCTCACGCACACAGCAAGGTTTACTATAACCATGGTGTCTGTCCAGTAAAGTTAAAGTGATTCTGTCAGTAGGAATAGCATTCCACCCTAACATAAACGTTATCACTGATATCCTTGTCACAACAGCCACTGGAATCATAATTGACCGGGCCGCTATCTGGACAACCACGGGTAATCAATGAATGGGTTCCATAACGTCAACGAAATCAACCGAGAAACCTTACTCAATAACAAAGGCTTATTAAACTGTCAAGTAATATGCTGCCAACGCCACGATACAATCTTAAAAACTAGCCCAGAACTAACTCAACTGGACAGTATATGGCATATGTTCCCTGCGCGAAATGTATATTTCAATTCACGGTGAAGTCCGGTAAGTTTAGGTTTCATGTTTTTATCAGCAAGTCGGCGGCGCACAGCTTTACCGCTTAATATGCCTTTGTTATTGAGTAGATGTTCTCGGCGATGTTTCGGGTGGTTTCATTGACGTTGTGGAACCCTCCATCAGACAAACGCGATGAACATGACTGGCTTGTGGTGCGTTGATCACCCGAGGTCGTCACGTGATGATCCCGTTGGCTACTGTGACAAGGATAGCAATGATAATAATTCCTGTTGGCATAATCAATAATGTTGGCTATTTAAATTTAACCTACGACGCCTGCATGTGCATCCCACTTGCACATGCAGGCCCTGAACTAACTGTTGTGGACTATGCGTATCACTTCCACCATGCATGATATTTTCGATTTTATCGAGACATCGCGTGTAGCTGTGTCGTGCTGCGTTGATAAAAGTTTGACAATGTCATCGTGTCATGACTAAAATGTATGCGTTTCTTTTGTGGTTCAGTACACTTAGAGCGAAACAAAAGTCATGATTTGAGGGCTATGCACCTCAAAGAAATAATGAAACCAAACCACGTGCAACCAGAATAAAGAATATTACTTCAGTGGTTTCCCAGAATGTGTTCTAAAAATTCCGGTAATTTCTCCGAATGACCTAGGGATGACCAACGCGACAGATTAGTGCATGCGCAATTATGTGACATATTAAGGGAGGCAGGCATACACGGAACCAACGCAAAATTTCAAACAAATGTGTTATTTTGCCAGAAAGAGGACTAAATTAGTAAACAAAGACCAAAATATGCGACATAGGACGCAGATGACATGGCCATATCCTGTTGGCAAGTATATGAACAGGTGTATACAAATATATTATCATTTGGCGAGCGAATATTGCCAGAATAGCACACTCATGACGTAGGGTTATCTAACAGTATGACGCGGCCCATGAAATTAAGATGGTGTGTGTTCAACAAGATCTTCCGAGTAAACCACTGGCGCGATAACCTTATTTGCAGTTTCAAATGGTTGTTTTTAGTAACTCTTATAGGAGCGTGTCTTTTGTTTCGTTTAGATGACTTACTGTCCACCCTCCACTTTCACTGACGAAGTCACAATATGCCCTGACTGGAAAACCCTTCGGGAAGATCTTATGCACTCCACTGATGGTGTTGAGTCCGCGCTTTTGGATATCTGCACAGTCAGCGGCTGAACGGAAAACATAAAGGTATTGTACATACAAAGTTACGATTTATACAGACGTACATCTGGAACAACTAGAAATACGGATCTTGTACAGACACGCACGCACTCTCCCTCGCACGCAAGCAAGCACGCACGCACCCACGCACGCAAGAACGAACGAACGAACGAACGAACGAACGAACGAACGAACGAACGAACGAACGAACGAACGAACGAACGAACGAACGAACACACACACACACACACACACACACACACACACACACACACACACACACACACACACACACACACTACCCATGATTCTAGACCATCTCGAACTCTCGATTTGATAAACGTGTATCAAATACTGCTGTATGTTCATGTGTGTCTGATTATTTCTCATGAAACGTTCACAAACGATGTTTAGAACAATTTCTCCTTCGATAAACTGAGTAGATTTTTGTTATCAGGTCGTACCTATGCGTCTCGAATCGGTCTCTTTGGGAACTCTACTTTTATAGATGTACCATGAAAACGCTGTAAATGGATTCTTTCTGCTCCTTTTTGTACAATATTTACACGATGACATGTTTAAAAGAGTTTTTATTGCTCAATGTTCTTATGCAAGATGTATAATTAATTTTTAGCTATAATGGCGTAATTACCGGGAAATATTAAAAAAAATATTAACATTTCTGGTCAAATCCCTGAATTTCCCTGAATATGTTTAAGGGACGTTTTTGTGGAACCTACGTCGCCATACTTCATACAGGCAAATACAATACAAAATATCACAAAATAACATGGATTTCTCACATAACTTTATGCTTCAGTTCGATACTCTGGATAAGGGTTGTTTAAAATAGAACTGTTTTGGCAATACGCTGTGGTTGGCCACGAAGTCGATTTGGGGAAGTTGTTTTTGCAACCGTACATAGCACGATTTCCGATACATTAGTGAGGACTATTAATATGTTATCAATAACATATGTCAAGCTAACTATTTGCCAACTGTCTAATGCATAAATACATTTTTCTACAAAATATGGCCGACATCGCCCGAACCCACCTAAAACCGTTCGCCGGCAAGACCTACTACGTGGCGATTTACCCGGAACTACTTCCCTATTATCTTCATGGGAATTAGAGCGACTCCAAACGAATAGAAAGATGTCCAGCTTTGCCAAAGCCTAAACACTATTCGTAAGCGTTTTATAATATACGACGGGAGCGAAGGCGATGGGAAGGAAGGGGCGGGAAGGAAGGAGACTGGAGTGAAGGCGACGGAAGCGAAGGAAACGGGACCGAAGGAGGTGAGAGTGAAGGAGGCGGGAGGGAAGGCGATGGGAACGAGAGAGATGGGCGCTTACCCGCTGTTCACATTATAGAACGTTACAGACACAATTTGCATGTACGTGTTTAGTTCCTGTGCAGTGCCCAGGCATATTGACTTATTCATTGGTTAAAATGTAAGCAAATTCTGAGACATCAACTTTTGAAATGTCCTGACATTTTTTTTATTTTACACGGAATGACCCATATATTTTTTCCGTTAGTCAAGTACATCAGAATTACGTCACACCGACCAACCAACATTGCCTCCGCAAGCAGGCGGTGGTAGCCCTGGTCGACCAGTGGTCAACATGACAACCAACATAACGTTATAGGAGAGATGAAAAGCATTTGCCCGTATTGCAGTAATCGTCTACGTGTCGATTTTGTTTCATAATATACAATTAGTATTGCTTGTGCTATCATAGTGATCAATATTAGTGTTACAGATAACACACTTAGGAACTTTATAAGCTGTATGCCGATGAGTATGTTGCATGTGACGCTTGTCACCACTGTGAAACAACCAGCGTTGACTAATTCTCGTTCGGTTTAGATGAATCAGATGGACATGTACGCATGCGTCACACGTCACTGGTCAGTGCTAGTCGGTAAGTCGAACTCGGCCTAGGTGGTATCCAATGGATGCCACTGCACACAGCTCTATTGACCTCAAAGACATTGGACCGTGGACACTCAGACCTAGGGAAAAGCTGAGGAAGCTGAGTATGTTGGTCGAGGATACGACATTGTGAACATATGTGAAGAAGGACTGATGCAGTATTTGTACAAGGTTTAACAACATTGCTATCAAAAACTACAAGTTCCACATGACAAATGGACAAGGAAGCCATTTGGATTATCGGGAGTCCAACAGTTATTCGTGTATGTATAACCCGCCTTTCTGAGAAATTTGTAAATTTTAGTTTTTTGACGCTGCTAGCATTTACATAATCTGTAAATAATGTGTTCCATTCATTTATCTTCCTTTGTGAGAATAAGTGATTTATGATATCTAATCTGCACTGTTCCGTCACTAACGTGTCCTCTAGTTTTCTGTCTTTCTTAAGTTAAACAAATATTTCTATCAATATTTTCATGCCCGTTCAATATCTTACAGAGTTCAAGTTTATCTAGTTCTTACATTGCGCAGCATCCAGCAGACCTGTTTATTCCAACGTCACCTCGACTTCTCTGGAAGAATTCAGCCACGGGGCAATTACTGCCATCAAACTTTTCATTCACATATCCGCCACCGTCTGTAGCCAGGCACTCATTCATACACCTGAGTGAACTGTGGCAATGTTGGGTGAAAGACATTGTCAAACTTTCGAAACGGCACCAATAGGTTTCGAACCCGGATTCTCTCAACTGACAGTCTGACGTTCTAATGGCTATATATAAGGCAAAAGCATATCACACATTGCAGGAATAGAGTATACTCACGCCTTTTGAAGTACATCGGTCTGATCTTCATTTCGGTGGAATGAAGACCTACCATTCCCTTCCAGTGCTGCCATACAATGTACGACAGACCACTAGCTTTCCCGTATTTTCCGTTCAGATTCGAGTTAAGACATCTGAAATACCACCAGGCGCCATGACGACGAGACGCACAGTCCAGCACCGAGTAGTCTCGGTCGTAAGTGCTGAAGGGCTTGTCCCGATGATACTCTAAAGAATCACCTGAAGACAAAACACACCGCCTATTAGAGTGTCGCGATCATGGATATTGAAGGCCTGTCCCAGTAGTATTAATCTTGTTAATGAGCCCAAAGTTCAAACATCTAATAATGATGTAAACTTTTATGATTTGTGTTGACCACAATTTGTGAAAATATAGATAATCGTATTATTTTGTAATAACTATTCCTGTTTCGAATAATCAATATATTTTGCACTTTCTCTTCTAGAATCAAGTACGAATCGATAATATAAAATGGTCGTGACATATAATATTCGGGATTGAGACCAGTATGGTGCATTTCTATAAAGTACATACATTACAGATGAAGTTGCAAGTTTATGCATATGCTCATTTTATCAACGTAAAGTTGGGCGGATTTGTGTTTGATTTGGAAAAAAATACTTTAATTTCGACGACCTCCCACAGGAAACTTTTGAAACCAGCAGCATGTTTTCCCTTAGTAACTTTAATAAGTAATGTTTATATTATTATGTGGGAAATAAAAAATATTTCATAAATTTATCTATTAAAAAGTGAGAATCGACAGTTTACGTATCAGACAGAAATGTGCCTACCTGCCGTGCTATCGCGTTCGAAGTCACCCAGTCGTAGAGTGTAGTTATTCGCTTCTGATTCTAAGAGGAAGTCCTTGTAATCAGCATGAGCGCTTTGGTCATTATACGAGTTCATGTCAATCCTCAGTCGATGCGGCGTCATTGAAGTCAGTTGATGAATGTTGTCATTACCAAGCCATAACTCACCAGCCGGGTCACCAAATCCCGCTTTGTAAGCTGCCCAGGGTCTGTAGAAATCGACTCTGCCAATGTTCCGACGTTGGATAACCTGACATGAGATTCGTGGAACAAGTTCATTTTCATTATAACACCGTTTTTATCCTACACTTTAAATACTTAAAACATATGCAGCTATCAACCCGATCTCCGCGCAAGCGTGAAAATGTTTCATATATGTATATATGTATATATGTGTATATATATATATATATATATATATATATATATATATATATATATATATATATATGTATATATGTATATATATTTGTCTTATTGTTTATACATTAACAATGTGAGCCCAAAGGAAAATTTCCATTTTGTGTGATACATTTAATGGACAATAATGATTGCAAACAACAATGGAGTTTGATAAAACAAAATTTAATATGCTTATTCAATAGTATTTTTGCAATACTAATTTACATAAGAATAAATGTATCATTATTATAATGATGAACAGCACCATTATTATGTTTGTGTATTTTAGTAAATACACTGGTCCTCTCTTCATGGTCCTTGCCATGCCGCAAATAAGACTATCCCATGACAATTCCACACGAGAGCTGTACAATGACCTTATAGTGCGGACTACCGTACACAAAAGAATTAACAACGCAGATTGCTATTTTGCTTGATTAATCCATACATTTCATTTATTTATTGATAAATAACTTTTGACTGATTGACTTTTTTAATGACGTGGACTTTTATTATGTATTTATTAACATATTTAACATGTTTTAAAACTTTCACGTCGGAATGGCACAAGCGAATTTCAATTCATGTCTAGAACGCGAATATACTCTTATTAATAAATATAAATGCTAATTAAGGGATCAATTACACTTACAACCCATCCCCCGTAATCTGTTTCCAAATCACAGGATACATCGATGCCTTTACCGTCCTTTGGATATATAGTGTGGACACCGGTTTTTCCTCCAGCTTTCTGAACGTCAACACAGTTTTTCGCTGAAAGTGAAAACTACTCAATGTATTTAGTGACAGCGACATTGGAAGGCACGTCGTATCAGAATACTCAACATCTGATCAGTTGTAACAAGATTTAACACAATTGAACAAGGTTTTCCCATAGGCGACCATTATAACGTTCTTATGCATGCATTGAAAAGTTATCCTAAAATTTTTTTTAACTTTTACAGCACATGACAGACCCACTAAAACACCTGCTGTGAGAAATTCGTGAAAATTACATACTTCATTTTCGAATAAATTGCTTCAACGCCTGGCACCCCTGCATTTCTGCCATGAAATTCCCCGGTTTCCAAAATATGAGTACATCCTGCTTAATGGCCACTTGACAAATGGCATCATTTCAAAGCTCAGATGCTAGCGTGCACAAACATATCACTTCCATTCGCTCATTCACACGATTTCTGCTCTCACAAATACACCCAAATTGCACAATTAATTTGTTATCTTTATCTACGTAATGGCGGGTGGATTCTGATTGTGGTGTGTGTCCTGCAAGGTAAAAGACCCAGATGCCAAGTGGACTTGGAACCTATTAGCTTATCGGGAGTCCAACAAGTTGTTCCTTTGTGAACTGCCCGCCCTTATAAGATATCTTCAGTTTTACTCGTTCACACTGTTCACACTCACACTGTTAGCATTCATACAAGCAGTTTTGACAGTTAGTTCCATTCATTTATCGTCCTACACTGTTCCATAACTAATGCTGCCTTGTGCCCTCTGGTTCTACTGCCTTCTTTAAGTTTGAAGAGCATATTTCTATCAATATCCGCATAACCATTCGATATTAAAAAAAATTATATTTGGTCTCTTCTTAGTCTCCATGTGTCTAAGTGTTGTCAAACCGCATTCTATTAAGCGGCTTTCATAACTACATTCAAATAAACAAACAAATTAACAGGCAAAGCTTATAAAAGAACACTGTGAAAGAAGTAACACTGAAATAAATCTACTTATGATGTCATGCTATTCCATTATCTACAATACTTAAAAGTAGCTGTTTACATCATATTAATTTCATAAATGGTACGTACAAACATTATATCATAAAATAAATCATAATATATGCTATAGTACATTTTAATGAAACGGTGTTGTCGTTGTAACACTGGTAAAAAACTTTCTTGCAACGGTTTGCCATAATATGCTTTACAATAGTTGAACGATTAAATATCAGTGATATTGACATTCAATTATATCTCCAGTTTTGTCAAACAATGACATATGAGGTATTCTAACTACTATTTTTTCATGAAAAATCAGTTTCGGGAAAACTGGTTTTATCTTCGTGTGCAGGGTTTATGTGGCAGGATTCATACATTGTTAAACATACGCACGCGCATGCACGCTCACACACACACGAGCGTACGTACACAGTGAACACATTAATTCTTTGAACAACTACCCAATGAACATGAAACACTAACGTGGTGTTGCGTCCATTGTTTCCAACACGGTCATCAGATAAAATACTAGAAACCAACTTCTTGCGCGAAGAAATGGCTGATTTGTCCATCTCACTATGCACCTTATGTCTTCCATTGTGTCCTACAACATATACTGGGCAACGTTGATAAAGAAGGGAAGAAGCTTAATTAATATGAAGATAAACGCCAAGAAGACAAAGACGATGGTGATCAGCAGGACAAATCAAAGATCACAGTAATTGACATAACGTTGGAAGAACACAAACGTTGTATATCTTTGGACATTTCATAACGGATGACCGATAATGTGATGAAGAGATAAAGGGAGGGTAGAAACAGCACGGACAACTTTCGGCCGTATGTAAAAAGTGCTCACGATCAACTTGAACTTTCCATTAAAAATAAGACTTTTAAAATGGTATATTTGGCCCATATTGATGCATCGGGCCGAAACATCAGGCTGGAATAAAAGCAACTTTTCGACAAATTAGAGAAATACCATCTAACATGTTTGGGCACAGCATCCGGCAGAAGGAATACCATGAGAAATATTGGAGATCATGAAATATGAAGATGTCGTGAGAAGGGCACATTGCAGACACCGGTGGCGATCTGTGGTAGCCGACCTTCTGAGAGGAGATGGCTCCACATTTTTAACAAGATTTAACAAGATTTGCCATCGAAGCCAAAGGCCCAGATGGCAAGTGGACAAGGAAGCCATTGGCTTATCGAGAGTCCAACAATGTTCATCTACTTATAACCCGCCCTCCGGAGATATGTGTCAACCTTGTTTTTAAACATATTCACGCTGCTAGCAGTTACACAATCTGTAGACAATTTGTTCCATTCATTTATTGTCCTCTGTGAGAACGAGTGCTTCCTGATGTCCAATCTACATTGATCCTTTACTAATTTGACATCCTGTCCTCTAGTTCTGAAATCCTTCTTGAGTGTGAAAAACATATTTCTATCAATATTTTCGTACCCATTCAATATCTTATAAACTTAAATCTGATCTTAAAACTTGATCTTAGAACCCTTGATATATGGGGTGTTTAAAAAAAAGGCTTTACGTTTCATTCGTGGGGTCGTTATAGTTAGATATAATTATCTCCATGGTGCGCGGAGCGCTTTTGAATTAATCGGGAACCTTGTTAAAGTTTCTCTAGGCTAGGGTAAAATTAGGTTCTGTAAAAAATCAAAAACAACCTGTGTATAATTGTATACTGTGTGTTATTCAGCATTAAGTATCACATTCTATAGATCCTGCCTTGAAAATAAAATGTTTCAAAACTGTTTGTTTTTTATGTTTTTTATTTGTCGTTGATGTCGTTCATACATTCTATCTTCAAAGTATTTACTTTCTATCACCAAAATGTTGATTAGCAAGTGGGCTACCTCAGAAGCTGTCGGGCTACTTCACTTTGCAAGGTTGGTAGCCCGACTGGCTACATTCAATTACCCCTTGTGCTGGTACTGTTTCAATTTCCAAACACATTTTCACAGCATTATATGTATATTGTTTTTGTTTTTAAAATTATGTTTTGTTTTGCTTTTAAATAACGGAATTTTTTTTCAAATAACAATATTTTATGGAAACATAGGTGGATTCTAGTTTCCCATAACGGGGTAAAACTTTGTTTGTATCATAAAAAGGGCCTTTTTATTTACTTTTTGTCGCCAATTGCGACGATAACACCATGCGGAGCAGTAGCAGTTACGAAACTCGCTATTCAGTCCGTTTGTATTTCACCGGAATCTCGTCGTTTTTGCATCCACCGTAATCCATGGCTGGCATTCCATGGCAGTGGTGCTTTGCCAGTATTTGTTTACAGTGGGACGCCTGTGCGGCCCCAACTCTGGCGATGTAGATCATTTTTTTTCTCACAACGGAGATTATAAAACGCCACGCCTTGAGTACAAAACAAAGAGATCTTTGACGCAATGACGCAGTTTGTTCAAATATAGGCGGCCAAAACGAACTCTCTTTTGGAAGAACATAACAAAGCTTCCGTATATATATATATATATATATATATATATATATATATATATATATATATATATATATATATATATATATATATATATATATATATATATATATATATATATATATATATATATATATATATATATATATAACATATACAGCGGTAAAAGGCGCCGGCATTTGTACCTTTGTAATGTTGTCTACAACAAATCAATTGAAACTTTCCTATGACTATGACATTCCTATACCTGGTAACAGTAAACACATGTTATTTATTGAAATAAAGTTCATGAATAATGACATAATAATTAGCGTGTAAACACATAGACTAAAAGTAAATACTCAAATCTAAACATTAGGCTAATCCTGAGGTCTAAGCCCTCAGGCTTAAGCGATTCGAAAGTTGGCAGCCTATTATTTTGCCATGTTCGTTTAGAACTAGAACTTGAACCTAGAAACACGACATGTTGTCTTAATATAATATCAATTTCATATACAAAAATATATTATATTTAATGTAGTCAAAGTTTAAGATAATTGCATTACGTAAATCCATGTTACATTATAATGTTTGATTTAGAAATATAATTAGAATGTCCATTGTTTACATAATCTATAAATGTGTGTAACAATACACAAGTGCTGGAAAGGGAAGCACAACAATAAACATTTTTGAGACAACGATTCAGTTTCATAGTTTTGATCATTCTATATGTACTTAATAAATAAAAACTACTGTGTTTAGTTCATATTATATCTAAATATCCACTTGTCAGTTATGGTGGAATCAGAGTCACTTAGAAAACCCTGTGTGGTACACAGTAATGTATTCAGATTGTTGTGCAGTGAACCCAGAAATTGCAGTGTTAATCATATGTGATACATCAAATTAAAGCTAAGAAATAACTGCTTATGATGGTGTGAAAAACTAAATTTTTGTGTTTGCCCCATATGGTTGGTTTTGACGTGGTGTGTCACATTGTTTGTGGCACAGTGATTACCCACTGGGATAGTTTTTAGTCTAGCCTATCTTTTATATGGGTGTACAAATATTCCTGAATAAAGTGATTTAATTGAACACATGATATGTTAAAATATATGTCATTGAATATTATTGAATTAAGTTTGTATTACTCCTTAATAAGTAATATTTTGATAGATAATAATATTATAACAAATGAAGTAGTAATGCACTCTCAAACAATCACGTGTGAATTGAAAGAATAAACTATGTTATCATTGATTATAGTGATAATTGATACGGCAAATGGATGAATGTGTGCGAGACTTAAGACGATGACTGACCGACAACCGACTTCTGCTCAATGAAACAAAAACGAAAGCTATCGCCTTTCGTTCTTCCCGTCTACGTTCGCCTGATGTGGTTTTCGAAGCTGACTTTTCGTGACAGGTTTAGACATGTAGACTCAAGTGTCGAATACTTGTCGTGGCGTTTACAATAACTTGTTCCGTATCGCCAAGATACGCGTGCCCTGACAACTGTTGCATACAAGAGTCTTCTGTACTTGCTCGTGATGTGGGGTCTCGATTGTGGCAACGGGATACTATACAGCACCACGTGTTGTCTTGATGCACAGTCTGGAAAGGGTGCAGCGCTCGGCGGCCAGAGACAATGTATGATGCATATGTTACTATTAGTATTATATTACATATATGCATTACACTTGTTGTCACTACCATCTTGCTAGATGTAGGCTCATAAGGCAAGCACAAAGTTAATTTGTGCAGTCATACTCTTTTCTTGAGACAACACATCTACACGTAAGCTACCATTTTTTTTTGTGCTTGTGCACGACGTTGAGCACGGTCCTGGGCATACTCAGGTCATGACTTCAGCATTGTGTGCTCAACTCTGAGCCCGATTTCGTGATCAAGTGTTATAACCTCGCCTGAGTTTGAGTATAGTGTGAAAGCGAGGCTAGAGCATGAAACTCTTCTCAGTTGAGACCCAGAATATCTGCCATTGCACTGCGTGTAATTAAGAATAAAAACTTGTTTCTATATGTGCTTCTTCATTGGCAGAGCAGCTATCCCTCTCCACTCTATGGGCAGACGCTGACGCAAGGCATCAAGGAAGGCGTTGACTTCTGTCTTGCACTTGTCTCTCTCCCTGATTGCAACTATTTCCTGTGGGAGTTCATTCCACGTGCGAGAGACAGTAGGTAAGAATGTTCTCCTATGGCCAGCAGTGTTTGAGGAAGCTGCTGTGGCAATTCCACCTTCAAACACTGCACCATCTTGTTGTACTTGTGTGGAGCCCTCCAAGTGCCGCGGATGCCACGTAATCACAGACCGATCCAATTATTTCAGTTTGATACATTGTTTCAATATGTAAATCCGATCCAGTTCTAGACCAACTTTATCAGCGGCTAAGACTAAGTTCACCATTTCACACGGCGGTATACCACAGATTGCAACACACGACGAGAAAACTTTGAAGACCAGCAGATAGGCCATTCCCAGGGCAAGGAGAACATGAACAAGTTAAAAGGAAGGAAATAATAAATGCGAAACCATTTTGGGAGGACAACTGTTCTGTTGAATTCGTAACTGATAAAATAATGTCCGTGATCTGGATCGGGGGCAAAGGGTCATATGATGTAAATGACCCCACATCATGCAATGCCAATGTTAATAACAATGTTCCTACATTTTATTAATTTATTTGACAATATTTCCTACTGCAGTCTGTAGTATTTTCTGCTCTAAGGCTAGGGCTAAGCAAGTCTAGACTAGTAAGGTCTTAGCGCAGAAAATAAGGTTTAGTTAATAACCGGTTTCCGTGCACCAAGCACACATCGTATACCATTTACATGTGCAGCATAATCAGCATATACTGATCGGTGCAGTTTTCGACCTACTTAATAGAATATGCCGTTAAAAAAATATGAAGAAACATTTTGTGTAAGAGATCGATATACCATATCACCAACAGCTACTTCATTTATTCAAAGCAGGCAAGTTATTAAAACAGATGTTTTGAGTGAAAAACTTACGAATATTGAACGTCTAAACCATGTCTCGCCAAGACTCAAGGAAACCGGCGGAGTTCAACTTATATTTATGGCAAGCCGTACAGACAATTTTTTTTCATTTTACCACTTTGTTCCCATTATTTAAACTTTTTTAACAACCACGCTTGTCATAACACTTTATAAAACACATACAATATACTCGTTTTGAATATATAACGTTAATGTAGTAATTTTTTTCTCGTATATGTAACACATTTTAATTATTCCTACTTTTATGCCAAGACTGGCTTGCCATACATCCACAAAAAAGGCGATTATTGTCACTCCTCATATATCTTACATACATATACACACACTACGTTACAAAAAATTTTTTCTTACATTCTTATAACGATCAAAATTCACAAAACAAACTCAAGTAAAACTCGACCTCGCATGCGACGACTACGCGTAGCTCCGCGGTTACCGTAAAATCGATATTGTGTCGAGGCGTAGCTACATAAACACGCTTCACAGAGATTCTTTGTCTTTTTCTTCCACCATATTTCCCATCCCATATTCATATTTCTTTTAAATGTTATTTATTCATTATACTTAGCAAGTAATGAATTACCTCTGTTTATGTCCAAAAATAATGTTATTATTAATAATACATATCTGATGGTAGCAATATATTTCATTTATATAATAATAATTTGTATTCATTTTCTTATCAAAAGTTAGTTATTAGTGTACGTGCACACACACACCACACACACACACACACAACACAAACAAACGCACGCATGCACACAAACACACACGCACGCACGCACACATACACACACACGGGAACACAATTCTTGGCTATTCGTAAAACTGATTTTGGTTTTTACATTAAGTAGATATTCTAATCTTTCATTACCTGCAAACCATACTGATGATAATAATTATATACTAATTAATTGAGGTACTTTTTAACAGAAACTAATAAATGCCAATATTATAACTAACATACACGCAAACACACTCACGCGCCCGCGTATAATAACGATATATTATATATATATATATATATATATATATATATATATATATATATATATATATATATATATATATGTATGTATATATGCATGCATGCATGCATACATACATACATATATATATATATATATATATTTATATATACATATATATATATATATATATATATATATATATATATATATATATATATATATATATATATGTCTGTATGTATGCATGCATGCATGCATATATACATACATATATATATATATATATATATATATATATATATATATATATATATATATATATATATATATATATGTGTGTGTGTATATGTATATATATTTATATATATATATATATATATATACATACATACATATATATATATATATATATATATATATATATATATATATATATATATATATATATATATCGCGCGCGTACAGTAATGATAGCGCCACTGTACGGAATCTCTGTGAAGTTTGTTTATGTTGCGACGCCTCGACACAATATCGATTTTACGGTAACCGCTGAGCTACGCGCAGTCGCCGCCGGTGAGGTCGAGTTTTACTTGAGTTTGTTTTGTAAATTTTGATCGTTATAGGACTGTAAGAATTTTTTTTTGTAACGTAGTGTGTGTATATGTATGTAAGATATACGAGGAGAAGTTTGGCGGCTGTAGGTGGTCGTTTTCATGGTTAGGTCAGAAAGTAAAAGATCGCCCGTTTTTTTATCAAGCCTTCAAAGTATAGATATATCATAAACGTGTTCCACGTTATATTATATATCAAAATATATTTTGCTCAGACAAGACTGTATCGTTATTGTTGTAAGCAGACGCTGTGACGTCTCTAACCCGATATTAAGCGAGATTTCAATGGGTCGAAAACTGGAGTCGCTCGAAAACTGCACCGGTAACTATATGTTTGCAAATATGATCTAGGTAGCGCAATAGCCTTATATATGCAAGCGAACAGTTTCCCGTCCGACAATATGGCAATAATACAATATTATATGAATGCCATTATGACGACTTACCTTATTTCAGTTCTTGTATTTGTACAAAAACTAAGTTGTGCTACGTATAGTTAATTAATAAGTTTTCATAATTGTAACTAACTGGCTTTTGTCTACTAAAATTTCAAAATCGCACTTGCAACCGCGTGAACAACCTGCGCGTCTTCCTTCTGATAGCAAACGTTTCGCAGATATCCGATAGAGGACGCAATCGGTTGCAGTTCCTCTTTCCCCGTTAGATGGCGATCGTAGTTCTTTCCAGCCCAGACAATTTCATATGATATTTATAATATGCGTTTTCACAAAAATCTTTAATATATGTGGACAATGGACCAATATTTGAAATTACCAGTTGTTTTATCACTGATCGAAATCGAACAGATTGTTAAACAAGTTGTTTTGAATGAAATACTTACGATTATCGAAAACATGTTCGTAAAGCAACACGTTAAAAAGAACGAAAACACGCCATAACTGACGAGACATATTGGATTGCAGGAGTGTGTTTCCCGTTTTTCGTGAGTACTTCCCCGATACCATGTCAAGACAAAGCAGTGTGAAGGAAATTGCCTCGGTGTCTTTAAAAGCCTCGTTGTATGTCGTATGAGGTGGAGTTGGAAGAGCTGAGGCTGCTCGTTGTGGCAATTGTGGGAAGGGAACAGGGGAGTTGTGCCAGTAGTTCCGGTGGGGGAACAGTAGACGATAAAGTGGGGAAAGACACAAGAGATGCTAGGGAGAGCTCACCTCAGCCTGGGAGGAAGCTGAGAGGAGGGAAGGTGACAGATCGTAGGGAGACATGACGTAAGGAGACGGGAAGGAAAGGAATGGGAGGGAAGACAACCGGAGTGAAGGAGAGGGGAGCAGGGGAGACAGGAGGGAAGGAGAAGGGAGTGGGGGAGACGGGAGGGAAGACAACCGGAGTGAAGGAGAGGGGAGTAGCGGAGACAGGAGGGAAGTAGAAGGGAGTGGGGGAGACGGGAGGGAAAACAACCGGAGTGAAGGAGAGGGGAGTAGGGGAGACAGGAGGGAAGGAGAAGGGAGTGGGGGAGACGGGAGGGAAAACAACCGGAGTGAAGGAGAGGGGAGTGGGAGAGACAAGAGCAAAGAGTTGGAAGTGGGGGAGACAGGAGCGAAGGAGACAGGAGGTACGGGGTCAGGACAGAATGTGATGGAGGGGATCGAAAGGAAGAGTTATTCTGCAGCAATGATAGAGGGGGTGAGGAAGAGAGCGAGGGTGTTTGTGGGGGATTCGATAGTTAGGAAGACCGACAGAGTCTTAAACAAGGGAGATGATGTGGTGGTCTGCTTGCCTGGAGCCAAAATAGAGACGATAACTGAGAGGGTAAAAAACATCGTAGGCTCGGGTAAGGGTGGATCTGTTTTAGTGCACGTAGGGACAAATAACGTAGAGACAACTGCCATAGTTAGGAAATATAGGCAGTTGGTCAAAACACTAAAACAGACGCGGGTTGAGCAGTTAATACTGTCAGGGATTTTACCTGTAATGGGCAGGAGGGGTCACAAATATCGAAATTGTCGGGGGATGGCAATTAACATGTTAGTCCAGAAGCTATGTAGGGAAGAGGAAGTTGGATTTGTGGATTTATGGGGAAGTTTTGTTGGGAGGGCTGATATGTACATGAAGGATGGGCTTCATTTAAGTGGAAAGGGGGCGGCAGTATTCACGGACAAACTTTCAGCAGCAGTAGATAGTGACTTGGGTACAATGACAAATATTTTTGGAAGTAAACATTCTTTAAACTAGAAGTGCAGGGGGTTACCTAGAGGTGTCTCAAGCAGAACAAGAGGCCACTAGCACAGATAAACCAATATCAAACCATCCGAAAAACATCTCTGAAAAAGGTTATAGATGCGTATGTTTAAATGCAAGGAGCATAGTAAATAAGAAAATGAATTAAACATTATGGTAGAAGATATTGACCCTCACATAATTGGTATAACTGAATCATGGGCCAACATAGATATAACAGATGCTGAATTAGGACTGACAGGATACGAAATGTTTAGGAAAGATCGAATAGGAAGAAGGGGCGGGGGAGTTATTTTATATGTTAAAGAATCTATTCAGGCTTATGAAATAAAACTAGAAAGGGAAGCATATTGCGATGAAGCTGTTTGGTTCAAAATTGTTTCAGGAAATTCAAAATTAACTATTGGATTAGTTTACCGAAGTCCAAACATAAACAAAGAGGACAACACAAAAATAAAAAACGCTATAAAGGAAGTTAGTAAAGGGGAATGTATCATAACGGGAGATTTTAACCATGGACATATACAATGGAATTCTCTAGAGAGCACAGGGATTGAGGATCAATAATTTCTATGTTTAATCCAGGATAGCTTTCTTACTCAGCACGTACTAGAACCAACCAGGGGAGAAAATGTATTAGATATAGTTTTGTCATCACAAAAAGAATTAGTGGACAATGTAAACATATTTGAACCATTGGGTAATAGTGACCATAATCAAATACATTTTGACATCAATGTAAAATCAGAAAGTAAAATAAGAAAACGTACAAGAGAAACTTCCACAAAGGTAACTACAAAGATATGAGAAAATACTTAGCAAAGCTAGATTGGAATAACATGCTGATGAACAAGACCGCAATTGAATGTTGGAATATTCTAAAATATGAAATTGAGAGTATCATCGATAAATTTGTTCCATTCCAAAAACAAGGAAAACGGTGTAGAAAGAAACACTTGTCAAAAGAGGCAATTTGAAAAATAATACTAAAACAAACTATGTGGAGGGTTTATAGGTGTGCCAGAAAGGAAGAAGACTATGCAAAATACAAAGAGGCACTTAATGCAGCTACAACTGAAATCAGACAATCTAAAAGAAGCTATGAGCAAAAACTAGCATGTAACATAAAAAATGACAGCAAGAGTTTTTATGCATATGTCAGGAGTAAACAAAACGTACAAGACAAGGTGGACCTCTAGAAGACAGTGCAGGAAATATAATATCACAGGGGTTTTTAATGGCGGAAGACCTAAATGGTTACTTCAGTTCAGTGTTTACCAAAGAAGATATTTGTTCATTACCAGTTGCTGATGCTAAATTTCAGGGGGCTAAATCTGAATATTTAGGACCGTTAGTTGTAACTCCAGAATTGGTAGCTAAGAAAATAAAGGCAATGAAGGATAACAAATCCCCGGGAGTGGATAGCATAATTGACTGGATAGAACAATGGCTGACTGACAGAAGACAACGAGTTGTAGTAGATGGAGAAGTTTCAACTTGGAAATCGGTTTTGAGTGGGGTACCTCAAGAATCAGTATTAGGACCTATACTATTCTTAATATATATCAATGACTTGGACGATAGTATAACAAGTAACGTACTGAAATTTGCGGACGACACAAAACTGTTTAGAAAAGTTAATGCTGATGGTGATAAACAACATTTACAAAACGATCTAGACAGATTAGTGAAATGGTCTGAGAAATGGCAGATGTTGTTCAATTTTGGGAAATGTAAATGCCTACATACAGGACATGGGAATTTGAATGTAAACTATAAAATGGGAGATACTGTTCTGGGTACTACTGTAAAAGAAAAGGACTTAGGTGTTAAAATAAACGGTGATATGAAAATTTCAGAGCAGTGTGGCATTGCAGCTTCAAAGGGTAATCAAATTCTTGGATTGATTAGAAGAAACATAACATACAAGGGAAAAAAGTTAATTATACCTCTTTATAAAGCAATAGTTAGACCTCATTTAGAATACTGTATACAAGCATGGAGACCATATCGTAAGAAGGATATATATACGCTTGACCGCATACAAAGGAGAGCAACTAAAATGATTCCAGAACTTAGAGACCTTAGTTATGAAGAACGCCTGAAAGAATGTGGTTTAACAACTCTAGAGACAAGGAGGTTAAGAGGAGGTCAGATTGAAATTTTTAAGATATTGAATGGGTATGAAAATATTGATAAAAATATGTTTTTCTCACTCAAGAAAGATAGCAGAACTAGAGGACATGAGGTAAAATTAGTAAAGAATCAATGTAGATTGGACATCAGGAAGCACTCGTTCTCACAGAGGACAATAAATGAATGTAAAAAATTGTCTACAGATTGTGTAACTGCTAGCAGCGTGAATATGTTTAAAAACAAGGTTGACACATATCTCAGGAGGGCGGGTTATAAGTAGATGAACATTGTTGGACTCTCGATAAGCCAATGGCTTCCTTGTCCACTTGCCATCTGGGCCTTTGGCTTGGATGGCAAATCTTGTTAAATAGTAAGACGCAACGCATTAAATGTGTAGAAATCTCGGGGCCATTCTTTCAGTTTCACGAATAATTACCCGAATGGCGTACATGTTTGTCCGATACATCTAAGTATAGCCCACCGATATGTGCAACAGGTCTGACATCTGGTGATTTATTTTGCATTATATATATATACGGATTATGTCTAGCAAAAACTGTTTATGAATCATTTATGAATCACTTCTAAAAAGTTAACTTTTGTCTGAAATTTACACCTAGTGACCGATATATCTGAGTATTAACGTATCTAACGTGATATCCAGATATCTCAAAATAAACATTTGTCGTGGGAAAACTACGCCGTCCAAAAACTGACTATAATATCTTAAAATCATATAACAGCGCTGAAATCACATTTGGTGTTGTACATAATGATTGACTATTCAGTGTTTTTTAATTGTATTTTTCTAATGCCCCATTTACGGCTACATATGTTCGGAATGCGCAGCAATGTCCAATACGTTTACGCCTTTATAATGGTCAACCTTCTACATAACATAATATATATATGTGTTAGCATTAGTTAGAGTGAACTGTGTTTACGTTTGCTTGCTTGCTTGTATATCCTTCACTTCAACTACTTTATCCCTTCAATGGGTCGAAGGTAGGAGTGCCATTTCCATCTACTTTTCGCTGGCTTTGTCTGTCTTCTGCTGTGCGCAGTAGGGTCGCTAAGCTTTGCTCGGTCCACTCCTGTATATTACCCAGCCAGTTTTTCATCTGGCGGTCCCGTCTTCTCTTGCCTCTGGGATGCTTTGTGAAGTGTTGCTGTGTCGGTGATGTGGCCAAATCAGGAGAGCTTTCGTCGTTTCACCGTTGACAACGAGGGCTCTTGTTTTCCAGCAAGGGAATCCATTTGCTCTCTCACATGTTCGTTCGTTTTGTGTTCGGTGTGGGAAATGCTCCCGAAGCATTTCATTTCAAATGCTTATGTGTCTTTCTCGCCGTCGTCTCTCTGCTGTCCAGAGTCCAGCTCTCGCATTTGTATAACTTTATGTAGTATTTTTGGACCTGTCATGTCGAACTCTATCTTTGCATGGACGCTATTTCCATTTATCGCTGCTTTCATTCGTTCGATGGTCGAATAGTTTAGCTATGTTTGGTGTTTTCATGCATAGAAATTCAGTGCATGGTTTGTTTGCATGTAATAAGGGTACATCATCTCAGTACATTGCCAGTATACCATACTTGAGAAGTTATCTAACTGAGCCCCCTCACCACCCCAACACGTTCTAGACGTCAAACAAATAGATACCATTTTCACGTTGAGCGAATTGAAATATCCGCCCTTTTCTTTGGACAGGTGCAAAGGTGGATGTGGACATCAAGAATGATGGAAAGTAATGGGATCATTGTTTTAATCATATAAAAATTGGGAATTAAAGGGCATATCAAAACAAACACAAAAATCTGAATGTTTAACATCAACGCTATGCCCGTTCCATTTGACTGCTCTGGGACATGGGAAACAAGTAAATAGTTTCCAGACCAAATGGTTGCGCGGGCGTTTGAACATCAATTATATGGACTGTGGTCATCAACACTGATAGTGTCCTTGCAAAACAAATCAAGTTAACAATATTGCAGAGAAAAATATATACTTTGGGACACGTTCTTGGCATGCCACCGAAAACAAATTCAGACATGGCATTGGATATGCTAACACATAGAAAAAAGGACAAGAGGACGTCCAAAAGAGACTGGTGGCGAGTGCTTCAGAGTGAGTAGGTAAACAGTTAGTAAGTATATGCATACCATGTATTTTATTTCATCAATCGCCAAACATGCAAAACTCAAAACTGCCTTTACGGATACTGCTATTACCAATGCATATTATACAGTAACTTAAAAATGCATTGCCTGAAGATCACATAAAACGCATTTGATCTTAAATATGACGATACAAACAGCGACATTTGATCACGCGTCGCTCTCTAAGGTAGCAAGATTTATCAAATATACAACGGCAAATTATTCCATTGTCACAGAACGACAAAAATACAATTATTATTTTGTAGACTGGAAGCACTTTGGGGGCAACCTTGCATTGTGGGCATCGACCGCGCCATTTGGCGAATTATCTGGGTATATCAGCATGTTTCTCTGTCGAAGATTGCGATATCGGAAATAGCCGCTGCACGCTAGAAGAATAATTGCAGACAGGCTAATCCCAAGCAGGCTGCTGAAGACAATCAGCAGAATCAGTATTTCCTTAGGCGGCTCTGTAAAGAAAATCACAATTGTGTTTCTATTTTTTAGAAATTTAGGTCGACACATAAATAAAAGTATCCAACATAGTTAGATACTTGTTTACTTGCATTATCACAGTGACGCAAGTAGCCTGCTGAATTAGGCCGTGTTCACATCTAATTTTCAGTCGAATTACGATGCGGATCAACTAATTCGGCTCTGTTCACATACACCGAGTTAAGCCGGATTAAACCGAATTAGTGCACCAGAGGGCGTGGTGGTCGGGTCATATACACTCGTACATCGCGAGACTACGGCCCTCTGTCATGCAGCAGCGCCGCCATCGCCGAATCAAGGCAAACGGAGCTTTCACATTGGCTAATTCGCATCCTAATTCACCTGTTTTCCCGCATTGGAATTCGGGTAGCTTAATGCGGATTAAGGATGTTCACATTGCGCTACCCGAATTGCGATCCGCATCCTAATGCGGATTAACGTTGCATGTGAACACGGCCTAAGTTTGCCAACTCCCTTTACTCTCGATTGTTTTGTGTACTATCGACGGTAACTATCTATAGTTCGATTTACTTTTGATTGTGTATCGTCACATCGACTATTGCGAAACATTGAAAGTTTGATGTATTGTCTCACCACTAAGTTTGACCTAACGGAAAGAACAGTAAGACACTTGATGATGTGGGCAGGTCACTTGGTGCGGATGGAGGAGGGCCAGGCTACTTGGTGCGGATGGAGGAGGGTCAGGTCACTTGGTTCAGATGGAGGAGGGTCAGGTCACTTGGTGCGGATGGAGGAGAGTCAGGTCACTTGGTGCTGATCGAGGAGGGTCAGGTCACTTCGTACGGATGGAGGAGGGTCAGGTCACTTGATGCAGATGGAGGAGGGTCAGGTCAATTGATGCGGATGGAGGAGGTTCAGGTCACTTGATGCAGATGGAGGAGGGTCAGGTCACTTGGTGCTGATGGAGGAGGGTCAGGTCACTTGGTGCTGATGGAGGAGGGTCAGGTCACTTGGTGCTGATGGAGGAGGGTCAGATCACTTGGTGCGGATGGAGGAAGGCCAAGTCACTTGGTGCGGATGGAGGAAGGTCAGATCACTTGGTGCGGATGGAGGAGGGCCAGGTCACTTGGGGTGGATGGAGGATGGCCAGATCACTTGGTGCGGATGGAGGAGGGTCAGATCACTTGGTGCGGATGGAGGAGGGTCAGATCACTTGGGGTGGATGGAGGAGGGCCAGGTCACTTGATGCGGATGGAGGAGGGCCAGGTCACTTGGTGTGGACGGAGGAGGGCCAGGTCACTTGGTGCGGATGGAGGAGGGTCAGATCACTTGGTGCGGATGGAGGAGGGCCAGGTCACTTGGTGTGGACGGAGGAGGGTCAGGTCACTTGATGCGGATGGAGGAGGACCAGGTCACTTGATGTGGACGGAGGAGGGCCAGATCACTTGGTGTGGACGGAGGAGGACCAGGTCACTTGGTGTGGATGGAGGAGGGCCAGATCACTTGGTGTGGACGGAGGAGGGCCAGATCACTTGGGGTGGATGGAGGAGGGCCAGGTCGCTTGGTGCGGATGGAGGAGGGTCAGATCACTTGGTGTGGATGGAGGAGGGTCAGGTCACTTGGTGTGGATGGAGGAGGGTCAGATCACTTGGTGTGGATGGAGGAGGGCCAGATCACTTGGGGTGGATGGAGGAGGGTCAGATCACTTGGGGTGGATGGAGGAGGGTCAGATCACTTGGTGCGGATGGAGGAGGGTCAGGTCACTTGGTGTGGACGGAGGAGGGCCAGATCACTTGGTGTGGATGGAGGAGGGTCAGATCACTTGGTGTGGATGGAGGAGGGCCAGATCACTTGGGGTGGATGGAGGAGGGCCAGGTCACTTGGTGCGGATGGAGGCGGGCCAGATCACTTGGTGCGGATGGAGGAGGGCCAGGTCACTTGATGCGGATGGAGGAGGACCAGTTCACTTGGTGCGGATGGAGGAGGGTCAGATCACTTGGTGCGGATGGAGGAGGGCCAGATCACTTGGGGTGGATGGAGGAGGGCCAGGTCACTTGGTGTGGATGGAGGAGGGCCAGGTCACTTGATGCGGATGGAGGAGGACCAGGTCACTTGGTGTGGATGGAGGAGGGCCAGATCACTTGGTGTGGACGGAGGAGGGTCAGGTCACTTGGGGTGGATGGAGGAGGGCCAGGTCACTTGATGTGGATGGAGGAGGGCCAGGTCACTTGGTGTGGATGGAGAAGGGCCAAGTCACTTGGTGTGGATGGAAAGGACCAGGTCACTTGATGCGGATGGAGGAGGGCCAGATCACTTGGTGCGGATGGAGGAGGGTCAGATCACTTGGTGCTGATGGAGGAGGGTCAGATCACTTGGAGTGGATGGAGGAGGGCCAGATCACTTGGTGCGGATGGAGGAGGGTCAGATCACTTGGTGCGGATGGAGGAGGGTCAGATCACTTGGGGTGGATGGAGGAGGGCCAGGTCACTTGATGCGGATGGAGGAGGGCCAGGTCACTTGGTGTGGACGGAGGAGGGCCAGGTCACTTGATGCGGATGGAGGAGGGTCAGGTCACTTGGTGTGGACGGAGGAGGGCCAGATCACTTGGTGCGGATGGAGGAGGGCCAGATCACTTGGTGTGGATGGAGGAGGGTCAGATCACTTGGTGTGGATGGAGGAGGGCCAGATCACTTGGGGTGGATGGAGGAGGGCCAGGTCACTTGGTGCGGATGGAGGCGGGCCAGATCACTTGGTGCGGATGGAGGAGGGCCAGGTCACTTGATGCGGATGGAGGAGGACCAGGTCACTTGGTGCGGATGGAGGAGGGTCAGATCACTTGGTGCGGATGGAGGAGGGCCAGATCACTTGGGGTGGATGGAGGAGGGCCAGGTCACTTGGTGTGGATGGAGGAGGGCCAGATCACTTGATGCGGTGGAGGAGGACCAGGTCACTTGGTATGGACGGAGGAGGGCCAGGTGACTTGGTGCGGATGGAGGAAGACCAGGTCACTTGGTACGGATGGAGGAGGGCCAGGTCACTTGGTGCGGATGGAGGAGGGTCAGGTCACTTGGTGCTGATGGAGGAGGGTCAGATCACTTGGTGCGGATGCAGGAGGGTCAGGTCACTTAGTGCGGATGCAGGAGAGCCGACTACATCATAAAGCAGATGTGATGAACAGAGAGGCCGTACGAAAAGGGGGAGACCACAACTTGGATATGAGGGCAGTGAAAAGGGGATGTAAGAAATTATGCTGTATGCTGAGGAGGAAGATAAGTGGAGGACAAAGGCAGATACTAAGGAGAAGTGGAAAGGGATAACAGTCAGGGAGGTGCAGCAGTTCACGAACTAGCCTTACTCCTTTATACTGAGAGCGACAAGGAAGAACAATATCTTGTATAACCCAAATGTCATGATTTAATACCTAATTATAAACGTAAATATTGGCGTACGAACGCAATTTAACTCGATTATGATGAATATTGTTCAAGCACAACACGACATACTCATGTAGCGAAGTATCTTTAAATGCTACATATTACATATTAACCATTGTAAATATGTAACCGAAACTAACATGTACCTACATTACGGTATGTGGTATTACACAATCTACGATGGGAGAAACCACGTGTTGTTATGCTTTGCACCGATATGACGCAAGGAATTTAACAAGATGGGTAACTGGCCTTTCTATTCAAACACTTCTATTTGGTCTCCTCTTAGTCTCTAAAAGGAGCAGCGAGATAAACATACATACGTACATACATACATACATACATACATACATGGCCCTTCTGGGGTATTTTTAAACATATTCATACTGCTAGCATTTACACAGATAATAAGAATGAAAACACATGAGGGCGTGCGAGTGTGCGTGCATCCACGTGTCGATGATTGCGTGCGTGGTGCGTGCGTGCGTGCGTGCGTGCGTGTGTGGATGCAAAGAAATGGATGGATGTTCTTAATGAAGAAATGATAAGTATAATAAGGTAACAGGAAAATGATGTGCAAAATCAGGAAAAGACGAACACAATTTCTATTTCACATGATGAGAATGTATGTAACGTGTCATCCATTACACTAAGCGTGTTGGATGTGAATTACGCACTTACTTGTCCAACACCGGCCGCTCTCTGTCCCTGAAATCCGATTGAATCGCCTAATCATTATTTGATGTGTGCGTGCGTGCGTGCGTGCGTGTGCATGTGCGTGTTTGTGCATGTGTATGTGTCCACTGCCACAATATACATTTGATGTGCTTATTCTGCACATCTTTACTTCATTTGGTAAACTCCTGTTTTGGTGTGTGTGCGTGCACGCGTGCCTGTGCATGTTTCATTGTATGCGATTACACCATAATGTGTGTGTTTGTGTGTGTGTGTGTGTGTGTGTGTGTGTGTGTGTGTGTGTGTGTGTGTGTGTGTGCGCGTGAAAAAAATATTACGTAATGGATATATGTGAATGAATACATTATAAGAACAGTCAATAATAATAGGAATTTCAAGTGCAAAATATATATATGAATGAATACATTATAAGAACAGTCAATAATAATAGGAATTTCAAGTGCAAAATATATATGTGAATGAATACATTATAAGAACAGTCAATAATAATAGGAATTTCAAGTGCAAAATATATATATGAATGAATACATTGTAAGAACAGTCAGTAATAATAGGAATTTCAAGTGCAAAATCAGGAAAAGACAAACATTATTTCTAAGTCACGTGACGAGAAAGAGAAAGCTAGAATATATAGTGACAACATGAATGATTCAGGGGAATGAAGGAGTTGTTGACACAGAATTACAGTCCTTCGTGATATCGCAGTAGCCTGGCTGTTAAAAGACACGAGCGATACGTGGGAAATGAAGGGCCGTGATTGACACCTGTGACCAGTTTTATATGAGTAACTTACTCGCAGCGTTGTTCCATTGATCCGATAAGGCGTACGTGTCGTTCTCCCAGCTGCTATCTACAAAAGTATATTATCTTTGTAAAAATCCGCTAATGCGTAAACATTTTATTTACAGACTATGCATGATTTATTTACTGCAGTTGTGTAACTAAATTATCATATTTCCCACAGAGTGTATTATGGACACAGCCACATCACAGACAACTTTATTGCACAGCTCACTTTTGTTTCAGTAAAACAAAAACATTGTAGTTCTTGCCTTCCAACCAGAATAAGCAACAAATAAACGAGAAGATACCTATGTTGTTGAAATTTACCCTGACTCACGTTAGAAGGTAGGAAATGTAGCTCAAAGTTGACCACAAAACAGTAGAAAATACACATTGTTCTCTTGATAATGTATTCATAAATCCTTGACCGTCCTTCACTACTCCCTGTTTACGTTTAACGATTCGGGTGTGTTGCGTCCCTGAATTAGGGTCCTTAAAGTGTTATTAGTATTAATAGCAAACAATACACATCCTCCATACGAGATAATTTGGTAGTTCGTAAGTGACTATCATGATAACAATATTAAAACATTAGGGTGCACAACATTACCACAAACAATACCCATCCTCCATACGAGATAATTTGGTAGTTCGTAAGTGACTATCATGATAACAATATTAAAACATTAGGGTGCACAACATTACCACAAAAAATACCCAACCTTCATACGAGATAATTTGGTAGTTCGTAAGTGACTATCAAGATAACAATATTAAAACATTAGGGTGCACAACATTACCACAAGAAAATCCATCTGTGCCATGGTACTTGGTATTACCAGGCAATATCTTGATGACTTCTTGGAAACCAACTCACGAAATTACGACGTGATACTGTCAGTCATATAGTAGTGTCTAGCGACGGTTTACGTAGCTTCGGACAATCGTCGAATGACGCACGACGTTGCGAACAAATGTACGTAATTTTTCGGATTGCCTTGCGAACAATACTTATTGACTAGTAATTGACTAACAACTACAAATGACAGTTCGATTGTTCGTAAAAGGGTAATACCGGGGTGAATTTAGAAAAAAAATTTTAAACTGTAACGACAGGACCGTGGGGTCGTTTACGAACCCCTGAAAGTTTGGCGCCCGACATGCAAAGCATTTAGATTTAACAAGATTTAACAAGATTGCCATCTCGAACAACAAGTTCCGGATGGCAAGTGGACAAGGAAGCCATTGGCTTATCGAGAGTCCAACAATTTTCTCATCTATGTGTAGCCCGCCCTTATCAAATATCTGTAAATTCTATTTTTAAACATATTTACACTACTAGCATTAACACAATCATTTCGCAGTTTGTTCCATTTATTTATCACCCTCTGTGAGAACGAGTACTTTCTCATGTCCAACCTACACTGCTCCTTAACAAATGCTGCTTTGTGTCCTCTGATTCTACTGCCTTCTTTACGTTTGAAGAACATATTCCTATCAACATCCTCATAACCGTTCACTATTTAAACACTTCTATTTGGTCTCCTCTTAGTCTCTAGAAGGAGCAGCGAGATAAACACACATACATACATACATACATACATACATACATACATACATACATACATACATACATACATACATACATACATACATACATACATACGCTTCTTCGGTAATAGTAAAATTAGTAGTAGCTGTTATTATTATTATCATCAATGATCATAATGGTGCCTACGTACCATATTCATGTGTTGTTGTTGTTGTTGATTGTGTATTCACGTGCGCCTTCATTTCGGCAATTCCATCGTCTGTTGTCTCAGATTCTGTTGACGCCATCTGCCCCAAAATTCCGCCATCTCCCGTGTCACGTGTCGATTGTAGACGTACCGTCGTTGTGGGAGGCGTTGATTTAGTCCTTGTTGACGATGTTGTTGGTGTCGGCGGTGTTGTCGTTGTTGTTGTCGTTTTGGTAGTTGTTGTTGTTGGTGTCGACCTTGTGGTAGTTGGTGTCGTTGTTGTCATCGTCGTTGTGGTTTGTGATGGCGTTGTTGTCGTTGTTGATGTTAGTGACATCGTCGTTGTCGTTGGTGGTGGTGTCGTTGTTGTCGTCGTTGTTGGTAACACTGTTGTTGTCGTTGTTGGTGATGTAGTTGTCGTCGTTGTTGGCAACATTATTGTTGTCGTTGTTGGTGACGTAGTTGTCGTCGTTGTTGTCATTGTTGGTGACGTAGTTGTCGTAGTTGTTGGCAATGTAGCTGTTGTCGTTGTTGACGACGTAGTTATTGTTGTAGTTGGTAACATTGTTGTTGTCGTCTGTGGCGTAGTTCCGGTCGTTGTTGATGGTGGTAATGTTGTCGGCGGCGTTGTCGTTGAACAACACGGGCATTCCGTACCTGACTGACTGGCAAAATGAGAATAAATATAAAGAACGAACACTGTGAATTGCGCGTGTGCGTGTATATTAACGTGCACCTGCGTATGTACATGTATGTGTGTGCATGCCTGCGTGCGTGTGTGCGTGCGTGCGTGCGTGCGTGCGTGCGTGTTATGTCTTTGTTTTGAGAGGTGTGTGTGCGCGCGTGCGCGCACGCGAATACTGCGTAATAGTACATGTGTATCTCCAAGCAGAAAGTTTGGAGCGCAAAGAGTGTGATAACTCCATCGCAGTTACAGTAGGACAGGGTCATAAACTGATGTATGCTAACTTGTTCGTCACGACAGCAAGTTTCAGCTTGTATTCCGTCGAGCTGTCGGCTTGCTCGCAGAACGTGCCGACGACTCCACTGGAGTTTGTCGCCTGTCCGGTTATCGAGATTAGTTTCGCGTCGGTACGACATCGGAAGGACTGCGCAAAAAGCAGGGATCTCAAGAGTACTGACTCAAATTCATTCGGAATGTCTCCTTATAAACTAATGGCAGTGGTGTATTTAATGGGGGCATTGGGGCATACCCACTTTGGCTTATTTTTTATAATGTCGTATGTAACCTGTTGCGCCACGACATTGTAGCACGGTAAACTAATCGGTTACTAAGTTTGCCCCCCCCCCCCCCGGCTTCTCCTTTACGAGATCATATACACGCCACTGCATAATTTCGTATACATCGCTAGAAATTGTGATTAGTTCCAGTTCACTGTATTGCAATGAGTGAATACCTAGTAACAGACAATGATTAGATTTTACAAATAGCAATTTCTGTATGAGGGAGGCTGATTTAAAAAAGAGGTTGAAATGGTGTTGGTGCATATTTTATTACCTACAATTTTGCGATGGTGTTTATTATACATACCTATAGTGCACTATGAATACATGGATAAAACGTAAATTGTGATTTACTAACCTTCGAAACACACATGTGTTTGCCCTAATGTGACAATCGGTTCAACAAGAAGGAAAATATTGTAAAGAAAAGCAGGATATATGAAAACAAGTGGTAAAAAGGAGAAGATCTCCATCCTGAAGCAGGCGATTTGTGTGACACAGAACAATAGCAACACCTTGCTAGCATACTGTATGCCATCATTGAGCCAAATTTTAAAGAGTATTCTTTGCCAATACACGTTAATGATTGCAAAGTGTTTGGATAATTAAGGGTAGGTCCTATCATCCGGCATATGTCTAGAACATGGACTAAATTTAAAAGCAACTATGTGTGACTTTAGTTGACATTAATTCATGACTACAAAATTCACACGTTAACTGGTATAAATTTGGCTTGATCCCAACTTGAAAAGGGCATCATTTTAACAGATGTTTAAAAAAGGGAGTGGGATCAGTTGGATACATTATTAAGGATCGTTCATTGTAAACGTATTTGGTGCCTTGGGAGACACATACCGTCCAGCCAGTGTTACTGTCTAGCTCCGTGCGACAACAGACGGTTATGGGGGAGCTCTCCAAGTCTGTATGACGTAACACGGTCACCTCGTCGCTTGTGCACAGTAGCGGACCTGTAGCACAGCAAAAAGAACCGCCTGTGACCGACCGCAGGATGTGCTGTTGCTCTCTTCGTTAGTTTTCCATTTCTCAATACTTTCTTCAGATTGATGTGTTGATACAATGTTAAAAGACAGTTTTCTCGAATTAAATGTAGGGAAAACCAAGGAGCTTGTTGTTGGCAACAGCAGTGAGAGAGAAGCAAGAAGGTCAGTAGTGACAGACCAGAGGGAGGTGGAGATGGTTGACAGTTTCAAATACTTTTATATTATATTAACTCAAAAGTTTTGCAGTCAGCCCACATGTCAATGAACTTGTGTACAGAGATCTTGTGGAGAGTATCTTGTCATTCAACATCATAACTTGGTTTGGACGTCTTACTGTCAAACAAAAGACAAAACTAGGCCTTGTTGCTAGTAAACTTATTGGTCAGCAACAGCGATGGCGGTCTACTCTGTATAAATCTGCTCTTGCCAGGAAGGCATTTCACAGTTTCACTGATCCTGTCCATCCACTTAACTTAGCATTCCAGAAACTTTCATTTGGCAGGCGTATTAACGTTCCTCTTGCACGAAATAATGTTTGTAAGAAGTCAGTTGTACCTACTGCTGTTGCTGTCCTGAATGTTGCACTCAAGTGACGTGTCAGAAGAATTTTTGTATGTTGGGGGGAGGAGTCTTTGTTTATGTTGTTTTAGCTAGTTTTCTTTTTAACATATTCTTATGGTTGATTTATAGATATTTTATTCGTAAACTTCACAACATGTGTGTAAACTTTACAACATGTGTATGCAATAATATTGGGTGTTTGCGTATGTGTTTTTTTCATAAATGACAGAGCTTATTAAACAATGGATGAGTCTGAAGACAATTTTCTGTTTTAAAACGTATGGTTTTAAGACAGACAATAAAGTATTTTTGATTTGACATGAAGCCCGGGGTGAGGTTGGCACCGATACCGGTCGCGGATTTTTTTCCTTCTTCTTCGCTACTGATACCCCTTCGCTGCCGACTCCACCACCCGTCTCCACTCCCTCCGATCCCTAGCTCTCATTCTCCACTCCCCCCCACTCCCGCCAAATCTATCTCCACGCAGTCCGCCCATCTCGTCCTTCTCCTTCTACACTCCACTCTGAACGCATCTGCTTTCTTCAACAACCGTTCCCCTTTCCTCCTTTCCACGCATCTAACCCACTTGACAGACTCCTAACCAACCCCCTCATGGAATTGTATTTCACACACATATAAACCCACCGCACTCTCCAATTGTTGCGCCGCCCAACATATCACCACTGTGAAAATGTCTTTATCAATTCAAAATTGACGGTTGGCTGACTGGAATATATCATTGGTAGGCCGTTTACGATTTGTTACACATAGTCTTTGTGCACTTGAGACACGTAAAACAGTTTAATTAAAAAAACGAACGTTATCTTGTTCCGAGTCAAGAAGTGTTTTGATAATTGGTAGTGCTACTACTACTACCACCACTACCACCACCACCACCACCACCACCACCACCACCACCACCACCACCACCACCACCACCACCACTACCACCACCACCACCACCACCACAAACACCAACACCACACCATCACCACCACCACCACAATCGACACCACCAATTCCCAACCCAGGGCCCAGTGGATTTTATCAACGCCATTTGATATTCGGCCACTTTATCCGACATGTAGAAAAGCATAATAGTAAATAACCCTAAATAACTGCCTCTGTGGCTTTTTAAATACATCGCAGTGGGTAGATGAAAAGTCGCTGGTGCAAGGAAGCGAGCGAACCTAGAAAGAGACGAGTGGTAGTCGACGCCTGGGAGGATATACTGCCAGACTGCCCACAAAATTAGTGTATTAATATATAAAATACCAGTGAGGTATTTGGGGGCGGGAAGGGGGCCTTGGGCCATGGCCCCTTGGGTTAAAATATGTTGATCCTTGCGTACCAGCAACACAGCAGGAGTATGTCAACAGCGCTGCAATGATCACCAGGGGGCTCCACTGTGGCAAGAAAGTCGACACCATCTTGTGGTATGATCACTACAAAAAATGTATCATGGGCATTTCAACATATCGGAGTTTAATTGACAGTAGTGAACATACCAATAACACGAATAACCGAAATGTTTTGTATAAGTTTAGTAAGAACTCTCTGGTTGGCGCGAATGCAACCTTTTTTGATATCGGCGATTTGCCTAGCCTGCCTAACATCCGAAACGAACGGACAACGAGACGATATGGCCGCTTTGATATTGCAATGGTATGGCAGTAACCTCGGTTATCCGTGTTCCGGAATGTGGCGCCTCAGTTTGTCGCACATACCAGAGCCTGGAATCAGATTGTAGGTTCCGTTGTGACGGAATTCATATTTCCACCCAAATTCTTTGTGTATATATTACACTAGGCTCTCATCCAGGGATTAGATTAACTAATCAAATAATGGGAAACTTGTATCAGTTAATACGATGCATTCGAATAGATTATAAACTTTAGTTATATTGACATAAATGTCACAATGAAAAGTTAATCATGCAAACTAATGTTATAACGTAGAATCGGGCTAATGACGTTGAGTGGCTGCTGGCGCTTCACGGTAACGCCTACACAAAATGGAGTTCGTAACAGTCAAACCATGTTTTTGAGGCCATACTCATCTCGGCACATTCACGAAGGTGAGCGAGAGTCGTATACGCTAGACTATTATAACAGCGAAGTGAAGCTGGCAATTCTGCTCACCGGAATACCCCCTACGAGTCCAATGCCTACCGATCCCATGGTTCACCACCTTCCATGCACGTTGTGAGAACGTTGTGTCGGTAGCACTAGTGTTAAGCAAGACGGTCACTTACGTCAGAAGGTGCAGCTGACGTCATCATACAATTACGCGAAACCATCAAATACGACTCAACTGTTACGTCTTACGTACTTACTATCTGTGGGGAGCGTCAGTTTCTTTCTTTCTTCCAAATACTACGTTGACCTCATCTCATCACCTATGCTATCACCTCATCTCATCACCTATGCTACCACCTCATCTCATCACCTATGCTACCACCTCATCTCATCACCTATGCTATCACCTCATCTCATCACCTATGCTACCACCTCATCTCATCACCTATGCTACCACCTCATCTCATCACCTATGCTACCATGTACGACGAAGTTCGAAACTACTTGAACACATTTTTAAAATTTAATAAAAAATGTAAGCCCAAGCGGGTTGAGTATTATTAAATAGGTAGAATTAGCGCAGCTGAACAAAAAGTACTTCACTCTATTAATGGGAAACCCGACAGTCGAGATATATATGTCTCCAAATGTGCACATTTGAGTTGAAGTAACATATCTGCCACACTCGAAATGGTCATGTAATACGGCGTCGGACTTTTGGTTGAGGGGACCGGTTTCGAATCTACATACGGCCGTTTCAAAACTAGGGAAATTTTGTTTACCCCATATTGCCTCTGTCTGTCCGAAGCACTGAATGTAGTGAAATATCTGAGGGTTGACGAAGTTGAGCGCTAGGTTTTCGTTTACGTAATGTTCGCTAGGTGTTTAGATATGATGCAAAATAGTGACACTAGGGAACCGTTTCCCTAAGATTCTTCTGAGGTAATCATTTGCTCTTAAAATCGATTTCGCCTCTTAGTTTACGATGAAAACAAAAAAGTTTATTCCATAAAAAATCCACCAAAACAACGCTATTTAAAATATTCCAAGTTAATAATGAGGCAAAACCAGTCTTAAGCAAAACCGTAAACGTTCAACAGTGCCCAATCGTGTTATCTTAGTCTATTTTTTTTTCATTTCTTCTTCATGTTTTCTCACGAAATGAATAAGCTGTAGATTTACAAGTGGCATTTTTTAACTAACGAATTTTATAATACAGTTTAGGAATTACGCGATTTTTTTACGTTGCGAAGGTCAATGTTTTTCGACCAGCGTTTGTTATTCTTCGGGTGAATGCTATGTCCTTTACACGCAGTCTTGACTCATTCACCAATCCTCTTCGTTCCAACTTTAGGCGCCAACACATATCCTTCAAGCAACAAGGTCTCGGACGAGCCACCTGAGTTCTGTTCAGATCTCCCAGCCAGCTTCGTTTCTTCTTGCACTGTACTGAGGGAGAGGGATATGTGATGGGAGATGGGTTGATCTTAATATTGGTGGGGGGTTTGTCCCACAAACAGGAGATTACCTTACAAAATAAGTGGGAGACTGGTCCCAGAAAAAGGTGGGATATGGGATGTTGAGACCCCTTCTCCTCTCCGGGAACTCAGTAATCTGCCTCTTCTCTTTCCACGTATTGCCCATTTCAAAAGACACGAGGAATGACATCTCTGCAAAGAAGAAATAGTGTCCTGGGTGGTCGTTAGGTGTCGTTCAGTTAAGGCATTGCCGTCGTCACCGAGGTTTGCATATTTGCCATTGTTGCTACGACCAAGAACGTTCCCGAACGTTCTTGCTACTATATTGACCTATCTGCACCACAACTGGTATGTTGTAAGGAGGCATTGTTGGTTATTTTCTACGACGGGGCAAGTACGCATACAAAGTCTATTGGTTGTGCGGGCCACAAGATAGGCAGAACTTAGTGATGAAGAACGCCTAAAATAATGTGGTTTAACAATCCTAGAGACAAGGAGGTTAAGATGATATCAACAGTTTTTAAGATATTGAATGGGTATGAAAATATTGATAGAACAATGTTTTTCTCTTGATCTGCTGTACATAAATTTAATTCGTAGTTATCGTCGCCAGTTTCGAGGGCTGTGGAATTTCAGATTTGCATTCTCCGGTGGCTTTCCTTCATTATGTTGCATACCGCTGTTAAAGAGCCAACACATTGAAAGTCCATTCGTGTGTTAGAAGATAATGTACTAGTTTGGATCCTCCGAAATGTTGCCAACTGCTTGCACAAACACAGAAGTCCAGTTAGAATATACCATTTTCTATTGAATACATTCACATAACTTGTTCCCCGATTATCTAGAGTCAAACAGCGCATATCCAACCAACAACAGGAAGCAGATGGAATTGACTTTCATTGTTTTCACTCTCCTATTTTAGATGAGAGCACAGTGAAATTGTGTCATTAAAAAGCAGACAACCTGATCAGTCGGGTAATTACAATTTATATCCAAAATTATGTGAATGCGGTACCGTTTTTATTGCACTCGTAGGGCAATGGCTTTGTCGGTTACTGCGTTTGTCTCGCATCGAAAATACACTTCTTCTGTATTGCATCCACGTGCAGACGTCGTTTGTACGATACGTGTTACGCAACGAAGACAGTCCGGTGTTGCCAGCAACATGCAGACGTCGTTTGTACGATACGTGTTACGCAACGATGACAGTCCGGTGTTGCCAGCAACATGCAGACGTCGTTTGTACGATACGTGTTACGCAACGATGACAGTCCGGTGTTGCCAGCAACATGCAGATGTCGTTTGTACGATACGTGTTACGCAACGATGACAGTCCGGTGTTGCCAGCAACATGCAGACGTCGTTCGTACGATACGTGCTACGCAACGATGACAGTCCGGTGTTGCCAGCCTTCTCGAATCGGAGTTCAATGTCAAGAGCAGGCAAGTGAAAGTTAAGAATGTGTTTCTTTTCTCGGGTATCGCGGCAAATAAAGTCCAACTGTGTGTGTGTGTGTGTGTGTGTGTGTGTGTGTATGCATGCGTGCGTCTGTGTGTGTGTGATTCGTTGAACCACTTGTTTTGTTTAACGTAATGCTTAATGTATTACCTACCCTTTGAAATATTGCGCAAAGAAGATTGCAATCAGATGAACGAACACAGCAGATACTGTTTTTTTTTTGTATTTATGGTCAGACATCGCACTGCAATAACGCATTGATACTTATACATAAATAACTATTTCCATTTAAGGGATTGATAAAATACGTCTTTCGTCAATAAATAAATAAATACAAATATGCCACAATGGCGTCTTTCATTTCTATGATGTACAACATCAGACGCACGCGTTTGGCTTGTTCGCATAATTTCGTTAAATTTAAAAGGATAGTACAACGATTTTCATAGGTTAGCCAACAAACTGGTTTTACGGCACATTGTAACACTGAATTTATTACCATCGGTAGGTTAAAAATAACATTCACACAGAAAGAGTTACAATCCTGATATTTCACTTCTATATATTGGAAGCAATTACACGATTTTGGCGTAGAACTAAAATGTTCAACTTTTGCGACATATATAAGCCCTGTTTAATGCCATTAAATATCGCCCGATAAATCTTCACACATGGAGGTGAAATATGAAGTTTTTCACTAGATTATTTATTGGTCCGCCAAATTCCCGTTTCACACAATTTCTAACGGTAAATTTACCACGATAATACAGACTAAACCATGACGTATAGCACTGTTAATTTATATGTAATATGCAGAGAATGTGTTCATTTTAATCATACAAAATCCCCAACTAGTTGCGTGTCGAATAACCAGTGAAAATCGTTGTACACCTGTTTAAGCAAACAACAACATTACCAGTTCCCGTAACATTTGCATGTAATTCACAGACTACACATCGATCGGGTGTTGTTAAGGGTTCGTATATTTGTTTAAATAAAATGGTAGATCGCTCAAAGAAACCAGACAACTGTTTTGTTTAATTCTACATGGATGATGGTTTCTCATGAATCATATGACGTGTGTTATCATCTCGGTTGAGCACTAGCGTCTTTTAATATAATTGATATTACAGATATTAAATTTTTACGATGAACAATACATATAAAATGATGATAACTAATGATAAGCTCAATGATAAGTAAAAATACTAATTGTATTTCAATTGCGTACAATCTGTTCAGATCGGGAATAAAACTGTAAGGTCGGAATGTCATACGAACGAAACAAATAAAACAATCATGTGAACCAAATTACATTGTTTTTTCGAAAAGTACGATTAACGCGGGTAGTAGCAATGTTGTGTTGGCACAGAAATGTAATTTAACTACCCGTCGAAGCGCGAAATTCTATTGTATTTCTATACTATTCATAAAACGATGTCGATACGCAAAACAGTGTGTGTTTCGATCATTTGTATAAATAGTCGTCCGGCTAATGGTCAAGTCACCGGAAAACTATGAATACATGATCGCTAGTGACAAAATGAGGACAAGAAAACATAACAAATGAACTCTTGAAAATACGTGATCCCATAACTCAAGATGACATGTAAGTTTGCCTCCGAGTTTAGATATCTGATTAAACAAATTACGCCGTTGACAAAACAGAGAACGCAGGAACAGTATAAACACACATGATCTATGCTATGTTAACATAGACACATATTAAATGATAATAATTGAAACTAAATACAACAAAAGGATAGATGTTGAAATAATCTGGGCTCGCTGTAGTACGCAGCTATATCAGGCAACACCCCGAAGTGACATCTGATAAATTAATCGAAACAAATAAAACTATTGAGACGTGCACTGCTGTGCTGAACAATATGCTGTAGACTTCGCCGTCCGTGATGGTCTAGGCCCCAACTCGTCTACAGCGTTCATGTCCCGCTTGCTACAGGTACATGACGTCAGGCGGAAGCACCACCGGTGCCATCTGGCGAATATAAACAACATGTCAGGTAAGTGCCAATTATCATTTAATGCTAAACATGCATCAATAAAAGCTAGTCGAGTATCGCTGAAACGATTTTTAAATGGAATGCGAATAATTATAATATATTTAGCTCCCAAGAAACTGTTAGTATTAGGTCCGAATATTTCGGCCGACTCATTCGGTTTTCGTCGGCCGATTGACGTAGTTACGGGCGTGTCATGACCAAAGTCATGCGACACAACTGGGGAAAGACTGAATGAGTCGTCTGAGTGAGTCGGCAAAATACTCATGGGAGGAAATCATCATATAAAATTCAAATAAACCAGGTAGTAAATCCATATATGCCACTTTTAGGCGGTTTGAATGCCTTATTTAGATCATCCTGCAATCGAGCATAATGCTGAATGTCGTTTAATTAGGACTGAATATGAATATTGTGTCAAACACTACACATTCGGCACCCACCCGTTTCAACATCCCGACCTTTACTCCATTCACATCACAATAATCTGACCCTATTTTAGCGGAATCTTTGGCAAACACAGTTACACTTGCCTGGTGCAGCCGACTGCATCTGCCTGCGCACTATCTGGTAGAAGAGGACGAGCAGAGCAACAACAGTGAAGCACAAGGCCACGCTGATACCGATGAAGACGAACTGCAGCAGGACGAAGCTTGCTAAGGCGGGGGCTGCTGTAGTAGAAACGACAGTAGAGATTTAACAAGATTTAACAAGATTTGCCATCCAAGCCAAAGGCCCAGATGGCAAGTGGACAAGGAAGCCATTGGCTTATCGAGAGTCCAACAATGTTCACCTACTTATAACCCGCCCTCCTGATATATGTGTCAACCTTGTTTTTAAACATATTCACGCTGCTAGCAGTTACACAATCTGTAGACAATTTGTTCCATTCATTTATTGTCCTCTGTGAGAACGAGTGCTTCCTGATGTCCAATCTACATTGATCCTTTACTAATTTTACCTCATGTCCTCTAGTTCTGCTATCCTTCTTGAGTGAAAAAAACATATTTCTATCAATATTTTCATACCCATTCAATATCTTAAAAACTTCAATCTGATCTCCTCTTAACCGCCTTGTCTCTAGAGTTGTTAAACCACATTCTTTCAGGCGTTCTTCATAACTAAGGTCTCTAAGTTCTGGAATCATTTTAGTTGCTCTCCTTTGTATGCGTTCAAGCGTATCTATATCCTTCTTACGATATGGTCTCCATGCTTGTATACAGTATTCTAAATGAGGTCTAACTATTGCTTTATAAAGAGGTATAATTAACTTTTTTCCCTTGTATGTTATGTTTCTTCTAATCAATCCAAGAATTTGATTACCCTTTGAAGCTGCAATACCACACTGCTCTGAAACTTTCATATCAGCGCTTATTGTAACTCCTAAGTCCTTTTCTTTTACAGTAGTACCCAGAACAGTATCTCCCATTTTATAGTTTACATTCAAGTTCCCATGTCCTGTATGTAGGCATTTACATTTCCCAAAATTGAACAGCATCTGCCATTTCTCAGACCATTTCACTAATCTGTCTAGATCGTTTTGTAAATGTTGTTTATCACCATCAGTATTAACCTTTCTAAACAGTTTTGTGTCATCCGCAAATTTCAGTACGTTACTTGTTATACTGTCGTCCAAGTCATTGATATAAATTAAGAATAATATAGGTCCTAATACTGATCCTTGAGGTACCCCACTCAAAACCGATTTCCAATTTGAAACTTCTCCATCTACTACAACTCGTTGTCTTCTGTCAGTCAGCCATTGTTATATCCAGTCAGTTATGCTATCTCCGATACCATGGGCTTTTAATTTAAGTAGCAATCTTTGATGTGGCACTTTGTCAAAAGCTTTCTGAAAATCTAAGTAGATAATATCTACTGGCGATCCCACGTCTATCCACTTAGTGATTTCTTCCAAAAAACATAACATATTTGTTAAGCATGACCTCGCTTTAAGGAATCCATGTTGAGATGAATTTAATAATTTATGCTTAACGAGGAAGTCCACCATATGGTCTTTAATTAACCTTTCTAATAATTTACAAATCACTGACGTTAAACTCACTGGTCTGTAATTCTCTTACTTATTTCTCGAACCCTTTTTAAATAATGGTATGATGTTTGCTTCTTTCCATTCAAACGGAACAACTCCCTCTTTTAATGACAAGTTGAATACTCTTGCAAGTGGTATACTGATTTGATCTACTGTTTCCATTAGTAATTTTGGAGGAATCCCATCCACTCCCGGTGATTTGTTATCCTTCATTGCCTTTATTTTCTTAGCTACCAATTCTGGAGTTACAACTAACGGTCCTAAATATTCAGATTTAGCCCCCTGAAATTTAGCATCAGCAACTGGTAATGAACTAATATCTTCTTTGGTAAACACTGAACTGAAGTAACCATTTAGGTCTTCCGCCATTAAAAACCCCTGTGATATTATATTTCCAGCACTGTCTTCTAGAGGTCCAACCTTGTCTTGTACGTTTTGTTTACTCCTGACATATGCATAAAAACTCTTGCTGTCATTTTTTATGTTACATGCCAGTTTTTGCTCATAGCTTCTTTTAGATTGTCTGATTTCAGTTGTAGCTGCATTAAGTGCCTCTTTGTATTTTGCATAGTTTTCTTCCTTTCTGGTACGCCTATAAACCCTCCACATAGTTTGTTTTAGCATTATTTTTCTAATAGCCTCTTTTGACAAGTGTTTCTTTCTACACCGTTTTCCTTGTTTTCGGAAGGGAACAAATTTATCGATGATACTCTCAATTTCATATTTTAGAATATTCCAACATTCAATTGCGGTCTTATTCATCAGCATGTTATTCCAATCTAGCTGTGCTAAATATTTTCTCATATCTTTGTAGTTACCTTTGTGGAAGTTTCTCTTGTACGTTTTCTTATTTTTACTTTCTGATTTTACATTGATGTCAAAATGTATTTGATTATGGTCACTATTACCCAATGGTTCAAATATTTTTACATTGTCCACTAATTCTTTTTGTGATGACAAAACTATATCTAATACATTTTCTCCCCTGGTTGGTTCTAATACGTGCTGAGTAAGAAAGCTATCCTGGATTAAACATAGAAATTGTTGATCCTCAATCCCTGTGCTCTCTAGAGAATTCCATTGTATGTGTCCATGGTTAAAATCTCCCATTATGATACATTCCCCTTTACTAACTTCCTTTATAGCATTTTTTTTATTTTTGTGTTGTCCTCTTCGTTTATGTTTGGACTTCGGTAAACTAATCCAATAGTTAATTTTGAATTTCCTGAAACAATTTTGCACCAAACAGCTTCATCGCAATCTGCTTCCCTTTCTAGTTTTATTTCATAAGCCTGAATAGATTCTTTAACATATAAAATAACTCCCCCGCCCCTTCTTCCTATTCGATCTTTCCTAAACATTACGTATCCTGTCAGTCCTAATTCAGCATCTGTTATATCTATGTTGGCCCATGATTCAGTTATACCAATTATGTGAGGGTCAATATCTTCTACCATAATGTTTAATTCGTTTTTCTTATTTACTATGCTCCTTGCATTTAAACATACGCATCTATAACCTTTTTCAGAGATGTTTTTCGGATGATTTGATATTGATTTATCTGTGCTAGTGGCCTCTTGTTCTGCTTGAGACACCTCTAGGTAACCCCCCTGCACTTCTAGTTTAAAGAATGTTTACTTCCAAAAATATTTGTCATTGTACCCAAGTCTCTATCTACTGCTGCTGAAAGTTTGTCCGCGAATACTGCCGCCCCCCTTCCACTTAAATGAAGCCCATCCTTCATGTACATATCTGCCCTCCCAACAAAACTTCCCCATAAATCCACAAATCCAACTTCCTCTTCCCTACACAGCCTCTGGACTAACATGTTAATTGCCATCCCCCGACAATTTCGATATTTGTGACCCCTCCTGGCCATTACAGGTAAAATCCTTGACAGTATTACCTGCTCAACCCGCGTCTGTTTTAGTGTTCTGACCAACTGCCTATATTTCCTAACTATGGCAGTTGCACCCTCCCTCTCTACGTTATTTGTCCCTACGTGTACTAAAACAGATCCACCCTTACCCGAGCCTATTTTGGCTCCAGGCAAGCAGACCACCACATCATCTCCTTTGTTTAAGACTATGTCGGTCTTCCTAACTATCGAATCCCCCACAAACACCCTCGCTCTCTTCCTCACCCCCTCTATCACTGCTGCAGAATAACTCTTCCTTTCGATCCCCTCCATCACATTCTGTCCTGACCCCTTCCCTCCTGTCTCCCCCACTTCCCACTCCTTTGCTCTTGTCTCTCCCACTCCCCTCTCCTTCACTCCGGTTGTTTTCCCTTCCGTCTCCCCCACTCCCTTCTCCTTCCCTCCTGTCTCCCCTACTCTCCTCTCCTTCACTCCAGTTGTTTTCCCTCCCGTCTCCCCCACTCCCTTCTCCTTCCCTCCTGTCTCCGCTACTCCCCTCTCCTTCACTCCGGTTGTCTTCCCTCCCGTCTCCCCCACTCCCTTCTCCTTCCCTCCTGTCTCCCCTACTCCCCTCTCCTTAACTCTGGTTGTCTTCCCTCCCGTTCCTTTCCTTCCCGTCTCCTTACGTCCTGTCTCCCTATGACCTGTCACCTTCCCTCCTCTCAGCTTCCTCCCAGGCTGAGGTGAGCTCTCCCTAGCATCTCTCGTGTCTTTCCCCACTTTATCGTCTACAGTTCCCCCACCGGAACTACTGGCACAACTCCCCTGTTCCCTTCCCACCATTGCCACAACGAGCAGCCTCAGCTCTTCCAACTCCACCTCTACTTCCTTCATCCTTGCGCATCCCCTACACTCAAAACTAAAACTATCTGCCTGGACCTCAGCCCAGGACTTCTCGCACCCAGACTTGACGAAATCCACCCAGTTACTGCAACTGCCACAAATTAAGTGCCTTGTGGCCTTTAACTGCCTTTTGCACGGCGCCATCATACAATTTAGTTTTAATTAGTTTGCTACGTTAGCCTTGAATAAGGCTGTTTTTGTGATCAAAAGAACACTTTAGGCTAACAATCCTGCCACCTAGCGAATACGGAGAACACTGTGTAACAAAACAACGAAATCAGTGTGTACTAATTTACGCTAAAATCCTGCTGTTAATTCCTTTTTACCGAAAACGTTGACTACCACTATGTCAGATATTACCTTATGTATGTAATTTAAGTAAATAAATCACTTTATCTGATATATATATATATATTAGCCAATGTAAACGATAGCTCGATGCACGGGTTGAATGACCTGTAAACAAACTCCCTTTATCACTCGTTGAGTTTGAATCCGGGGAAAAAAAATACTACCTCTGTTAACAACAACGGTTTCTTAATATATGTCTACAAGAAGTTGGTGAACAATATATGTATAATACTAATACTTATTCTAACCAATATTCAATGTTACTGACTATTCACTGTTATCTCAATTTTCGAATTGTAAACACCCCTATTAACGCTCGCTGAATTCCCTGACAGAATCCGAAACTAACTTACTCTAAAATACTCCCTCTAACTAATAATTAACAAAACCTGTTTCCTAATATATGTCTACAATACGTTTGTGTATAATATATATATGCAATAGTAATACTTATTCTATTTGATATTCCGCGTATTTCTGCAAATGATCTACACCAAATTCAAGTCGCTGCACCAAGTCCAAGTCCAAGTAGCCGAATTCAAGTAGCACACACTATAGAATGCGAGTAAGTAACTCAGTTGATTTTGCCCAGTAGGTACGTTGGTTGTGTGCGTGTGTAACACGTGCTGTCGGTTTAATGAAATAACTGACTTGGATCGTTAGATCGGGTAACTTGGGAAGTATGAATAACCCCCATGTCATAGTGCATAGAGCCAGACCGGGTTTGAAATTGAGTTACCATGTCGTAGTGCATACTAGATGGGTTTGTTTTTTTCCTCGAACAAAACGAGACGAACGCAAAAACGAGACGAACGAAGCATTTCAAGTAGGGAAGGACCTTCAGACATCACCAGCAACATATATTTACTATTTGACATATCCATGCAATTAGACTAACACACACACACACACACAATGTCAAATAGGACACCGACGGAAGAGAGTAATGTGGAGTGATTGTTCCTCATCAATTCGATTTTGTTGCTCGTCTCGATTGAAAACCGCTAGTAGATCAACGCTTTATTGCATTAAATGTGTTGATACCGATATTCATGCGTTATCATTCAATTCAAGTGTGTGGTTCCAGCGATTCATCAACAAAACAATGAACTGACTTAATGGCAAATCAACAGTCAACTTTAATATATACTGAGGACTAACGCATTCAACCACATATATTAGTTTATCAAATAGGCGTATATTAATGTGAACCCTGGAGAACAGGCACATTAATGGACATTCTATAACAACCGTCCCGTTCGCCCGTCCGTTTATCTCTGCTCTATATTAATGTCACTCTCTGTATGACTGTCTGCCTGCCTGTGCTCTGTATTTATGTCACTCTCTGTATGTCTGTCTGCCTGCCTGAGACTGTATATTCATGTATGTGCCTGTTTGTCTGTATATGTCTCTCTCACACCGGTTACATGGAATTATATGAACACGAACTGTGGACATCCAGCTCCATGTCAAACAATAAAGTTTAATTTATTTTGATGACAAACTCAACTTAACTACTATATAACCCATTTAATTGCTGAGCAAAAAAGTTCATGAAACGTATATAATTACCTGTTACTCCAGCTTTTAGCAGCACTGAAAGCAAATGAAAGGTTTACAATGTTTTATTATATATTGGGCTGATGTTCCAGTTATAAAGGTGGACTTATCAACTTGGCATGGTTGAAACTATGACAGTGTATATACTTGAGTTACTCGTGATTACGTTCTGAAATCCACAACATTACATCAAGAATACAATGCTGGGTGTGAATTATATATACAGCTATAAGAATAGTTCTTTTCACAGGTACTGAATTATAGTGGAATTTGCCAAAAAATTATAATTGCAATTGTTTTATTCTAGTTGCTTTATAAAATAAGTATCATCAGTTACAGTTGTGTTCGGAGGCGCTGGAAACTGACAAAAACAAATACGTTGCAAATAACACAACTTTGATGCTCACTTGGCATAGATTCATCGTCTTCGTCGTCAACCGCCTTGTAATACTCTGCAACAAATACAGTTGCATTCAGCGTGAATGAAACACGTACTACCTGGTGGCTATTACAAAAAACTTTGTTCAATACGTACTTTTAAATGGATACACATTTTACACTTTAGCACTTCTACGCCATCCTGTTAATATTCAGAACAGAAATTGATCGTCTGGTGAGAAACCAATCACCAATTAAGCCCGCAGCTCGCCGATTTTTCGTCGAGGTACTGCAGATTTTTAATCGAGGTCAAATTTGTTGGGCTAAATGCACACTAGCCGATATTTTGCCGCGACTAGAACGACCCTACCGGCATGTTTGGGAGTCAGCCAAATTGTCTGAAAGAATGTTTGTGCACGTGACTGCAATCACACTACCTATTGGTCAATACAGGTGGGAGCCCCGATCATGTGTCTGGGTCTGCAGTGCACTAGCCTAAAAGGTCCGTGATGACTTCTTGAGATCTAACACTGTCTGAACTTGAATGCGCAATACACTTGCCGATTATTTGTTTGCGAGGCTTGCATATCCTGTAATTGTGTATAAAAAATTAATACCCTGAATACACAGTTTGCGAGACTTGCCGTGTATATTTATACTGAAATATTTTCACTTGCTTCATGTTACAAACATTTGGAAAATATGCAGTGATTTCGTTAAAAAAACATCATCATTACATGGACAAACATGCTTAAAATACAGTTCAACTACATGTAACTAATATAAAATGTTGTACGTTTTAACACTGAATCAGTAATGTAATCTGCATATGACTGCTGACAAAACAAGTTGTTAAATATATTCTAACTACACTGCCAGCACTGCAATATATAACATGATTTATAAACGAAGATGTACACTGGAAAACACAGTGGAGGCGGTGGTCTGATGGTTAGAGCACCCGACTATCGACCGAGAGGACGGTGGTTCGAATCCACCTGCTGCCGTTTCGAAGCTTGGGCAATTTCGTTCACCCCACTTTGCCTGTGTTTTTCGGAAAAGACTCTAACGCACAGTTTGTAGCTTCCGCGGCACGAGCTGTTTCCCGGTCAGGCGCGTGAGAAACGCAGAGCAGGCAGTATGTACGCCAGTAATACATACACGGGTCTAAAGTAGTGTATGGTATGGACAAACCTGTCTCACAGTTTGTTCCTCCGAACCAAACGGGACACCGACACGTGTATCGACCGAAACGGTTGATGCATGTCCCGTCGTTCATGCATGGCTGACTCCGGCACTCATTCGTATCTGAAAGAATTTGCAAGAGATTTATCAACAAATTCAAGTCTATACACCCAAGTGGACAAGTGGAAGCAACTGGTTTATCGAGTCCAACAAGTGTTAAACATTGTGTAAACCATCCAATTTATATATATATATATATATATATATATATATATATATATATATATATATATGTGTGTGTCAATCATATTTTAAAAAAAATTTCGCGCTGCTAGCATTTAAATAATCCGCAAATAATGTCTTCCATTCATCTATTGTTCTCTGTGAAAATTAATCCTTTCTGATATCCAATCTACACTGATCCTCCACTAACGTTACTTCGTCTCCTCTAGTTCTGCCGTCTTTCTTAACTGAGAACAAAATATTTCTATCAATATTTTCATACCCATTCAATATCCTACAAACTTCAATTTAACATCTTAACCTGTTTGTATCTATGGTTGTTCAAGAACATTCTTTTAGGCGTTTTAAATAACTAATGTCTTTCAGTTTCAGTATCATTTAAGTCATCGTGATGCCGACAATGCAAAATTATGTCCACGCACGATTTAACAATAGTTCTTATCAAACAGTTGTGTCGCACAGCTATTTTCAACTGAGATATAGTTTCTTCACTGAATGAATACACACGGACGTGTAATGTACGCTATGTTGCTGAACCTACCAAATTAAAACATGACAATAGAAATTATTATTTTAACACATCCAAAACGTGTTGTAACCTTAAGATAAATTTTCAACTTCTTATAAATGCGAACTCGTCAGTACTAATGACGTCCGGGTCGAATGCGTCATCTTATACGAGAGGAAGTTCGTAATTGTCCTTGTCTCGGTTGATTGCTGCCTTGGCCTTGCGTATCTATGTGGCCTCTTTCAAGTGTCTGCTCCTTCTGTTTCACTCTCTATCTACCACGTTTACTCCCTCTCAGTCTATGATATGATTATCGGTGGTTGTGTTGTCTGTGAGGACGGACTTGTTGTTGGTGGACTGCGACCGCTTCTTTTCGCTCCTCGTGTATTGTTCTTTTGGTGCATTCCCTACATATTTCTTAAACAATCTTCCTGTCTCTCCCATGTAGGATGCACCTCAACCTTTGTACTGTTCTTCCGGTTCTACTTAGTCCTTTGTGCGTACCAACATACCTCTCAAAGTTGTGTGAGGGCGCATGGCTGTGGCCATCTCGTATTTCTTCAGCGCCAGATCAACCCTCTCTGAGACACTTTCCGCGTATGGGATGACGACCTTCTCTAGTTTTTGTACTTGTTTATCTTGTCTGTTGTTTTACTCTGTTTTTTTTTGTCACATTATTCTAGGCCCAGGACGGATAGCCGCATCTTCTAAAGGCTGTTTCTAGGTATTCTTCCTCTTTTTTCCCCTTCCTTGGAAGTTATCGTCTCACACCTGTTCCTAAGGGTTCTGACTACAACTAACTTCTTAATCTTATTTTTATTATGTTTCCATCAGCGCGATTCATTAAGAATTTTGGCGTGCTATAAAAACTATATATGTATCAACACAACATGCATCGACTGGTATTTTGACCTGTTTAATTGAAGTGGCAGTCTAGTACAAAGGAGGTAGCCATCATGTTAATGTATCACCAACTTGATCGCCAGGAGTCAACATTGTTATGAGCCATACGAGTTTCAGTTGTGTCTCAAGCTGAGCATTGGTTTATATGTAATTAAGGGTGTATTATGACATGCAGGTTGTCATCATCATAGACAATGCGCGACAGTAGTTACACTGAATCTCGGCGGGCTGTGAACAGGTATATAGTTGCACCAGTTGTAACAAAGATACTTTGTACATGCTGAATCTTGTTTAAACCGACTCAGTATCCTGCTATAGTAGTTCAGTTGAGATGTACACACTACCAAGGCATCATGTCTGCAAGTTACAGTATATTTACTAATTCATCCTGACAATAAGTTGTATATTAGTGATTGATCCTGATAAGATTATATGTTTGACCTGTTGATCATTTTGAGACGGCTACTAAATGTAACTGCAGAGTTGGCAAATTGTATTATTTGGTGGTTATGTTTATCTTACATATGTGCAGTAAATGTTAAGGTGTGCTGGACTTGATGACTGGGATTAACATGTACGTTGTATTGTCGTACCCAGTATCATACACATTATTTATCTTACAATTATCTTCCTTGCATGTAGTAGACATCAGTGAATGACATATATTTTGTCCCGATTGATATGTGCAGTGAATTGTCTTATACTAGATTATATGCAATATTGGTTGTATTGTTACAGGGTCAAAGTATACACAATAAAGATTATTGAGCCATACTATTGGAGATTTCTTCCTCGCTTGAAGGGGAGCGGCTCGTGACATTTGAGAAACGGGACATTGTGACGTCATTGAGAAACCTGCTATTGCAATTTGTGTATGTCATATGTTAAAACTACTGGACTGAACATGTGCAATGATAGAAAGAAGAAAGACGAACCGATGACGAAGTCTGACGGTCTGATCTTGATGACGGTGTGTGTCTGACGCCGTACCCAGAAGACCCACATCGCGAACGGCGTGTCACGGAGACTGCTGAGTGTGTCATCTGCATAAAGTATCACAACACTACACAAACGCATCCGCTGTTAGTCATAGTTTCACACAGGAATACCCAGTTAATTCCACACGCAAGTACGAATAATTTTAGTTCAGGTAAAAACCCATATACATAAAATATGCATTAACAAATATGTTAAGATTTAGATAAATTAAAATAAATAATTAAATACGTAAAAATATAAATAAGAAAAAAAAACATAACTATATATATATATATATATATATATATATATATATATATATATATATATATATATATATATATATATCTGGTCATACATTTTATCAAAACAAACGTACAACTAGCAAGTAACGGTTGCTAAAACAAAATAAGATATTAAAGTTTATGTTTACACCTTTGTTGAGAGGATATCTTCGTAGACACAATAGTGGCTTCTTATGACGTGCTAGGATTAGAAATATATATACAAACGCCTAATGTGTATAGCTCTATCCGGTGCTGAAAGGAAAGGCACAGTGCCAGCCAGCCCAGGTGTCCGTGTGGTGATTCAGACCTTATTAGATGGCAATAGATGTAGTGAGCACCGTGATTATATGCATCACACCGATTAGAGCATAAACCCAGCAAAACGTGAAAATAAAGTCTCAATCTTAGTGATTGTTCCTCAAGAAGTTTTCATGATGTACCATTTATGTCTGTGTTATTTGCCTATAAAATAATAAATACAAAGCTGATATTATGTCCTGCTCGGCTTCAAGTTGGCCTCTTAAATTTAAGCCAGGCGTATGCAGAGATTTGAATATATTATGTGTGGTTGCACTGAGCTTTAGAATTGTCAGAGCTATGAGGTTGAATACTTATTTCTGGTAAATATTTACATTCTTAAATTGTACGTGAAAAAAAGAGTTTTTTAAAGTATTAATGCGTCCGAATGGTACTTGATAATTGCTGTTGTTAAAACGATGAATGCCTTGTCCTGTCACTGGAGCAAGTGCTAACTATAGTAATAATAATTATTATTATTCATATCATAAAATAAACTTTTCATTTCCCAAACAGTCGAGAGTTTGTGACAAAAAAATACATGTATATACCATAGCGCTGAAATTTAAATAATAACAAATTATTTTAAAATGCAGTAAAGATATATTTAAAATATTCAAATAAGTCAAGTAAAATGCACAGCTTAGTGATTTAAGAAATTATATGGTTAAAATACATAATATCAATTAATTAACTAAAAGAGTCCAGTTAAAATGTTCATGATCTCGCGACTTATTGTTGTTTAAAGATAATGTTTTGATAACACTTTTAAAATCATAAATGGAGAGAGTGCTGGGCTGAGAGTGTTCCATATATTTGCACCAGTGACTGCTATAAAGTACTCGACGATTTTAGTTCGGTATATCTAATTGTCCTCACCTGCAGTACTTGTACTGTTATATGGTCCAACAGACAGCGTGTAGCCATCTGAACGTCCGCTCATTGCGAAGTCATCGTACTGAGCAAAGCGTTGCCCTCCCTCGTTTGTAGCAGTCTCTACTCGTAAAAGGTAAGTCGGTCCAGTCGTGTTTCTTGTCAGCGTGTGGATCCTTTCATTGCCGAGCCAGAAATCGGCGGAGACGTTTCCGAAGCCTCGCTGGTACTCGTCCCAGTTTCCCTGGAAATCACCGTTGTTACTCCCCTGACGCATCAGTACCTGTAAGGTAAACAACGTGCGAGGGGTGCTTAATTTTGGTCATCAATCATATTTGATTTAGCTGTGCACGTGCCCACCTTTCACATATATTTAACAGACGGACATACGCTTGTTCAACGATGACATGGTCTCTAACACGATTACGTGAGTACCACGGTGTCAATGAATACTATAAATCATTTATTTGCAACTATCGTATGCATTTAACTATAACACTTTAATGGTTCTACCCTTAAGACATTTATGAAACACATTTCATTGATGAAAAACACGCAATACACATTTATGAACAACTATTGTGTCATGAAATAAACAGGTTAATAAGTTACTGGTTTAATAACAAAATGCCCAATTATGAGGAATACATTCAATAGACGATATTCTAGACGAATTCTCATTAGCACCATATATTTTTAACGTCCCAAAACGTGGTTACATTTTTAGCCAACAGGTGTCATATATAATGTATGGTGTATGACAGCAGAAAATAAACCCGACAACATACACATTTACCTAAGTAAAAAACCTCTTTCGTAAATTATAAATTATTTCAAATTTGACCAATTTCCAAATCTGCCATTTTCTGGCGTTACAATGAAGTCATGAACATATCGCAGTGACGTCACAAACAAGACCCATACAAGTAGTTTTATTCACAATACTTACTAAACCTATCGGTGTAGTAGGTGTTGTGAATACTGCCTATTTGCTAGCACAAATAAAGTTCCATGAATGTTTGATGCAACAAAGAGCAAAAGTGATTTACTGTGTGGCAATTGTCTTGCCAAGATAATTCCTACATTACCGTCCATCCTCCACCATCCGTGGTCAGGTCGCAATAAACTTCAACAGTTTGGACCTTGGACGACAGTATGTAAACCCCACTTGTGCGAGCTCCACGTGCCTGTAGATTGGCGCAGTCGAAGGCTGGCGTAGAACATACATTTAACAAGATTTAATAAGATTGCCAACCAAGAAAAAAGCCCAGATGACAAGTGGACAAGGAAGTCACTGGCTTATTGAGAGTCCAACAATTATTTATCTATGTTTAACGCGCCCTTCTGATATATTTGTAATTTTGTTAAGCATATTCACGCTGCTAGCATATGTATGAACCCAGGCCAATTTGATAGCGGACCATTCTATATCAGTACAATGGGCACCATCTCATATAGCAAACCACTTCAGATCTTAAATACTAGAAGGCAGACCAATGTGCTGAAAGGTTAAGGTGAATAAACAAGAGTAGTAATTTTCCAACAAGAGGTCAAACTGTGGTGAAACTAGCATTATTAACAAATAACGATGTTAACATGATTCGACGCTTAACATTATTAATGAATTGACTACATGAGTGTTGGCGATGTTGGAGGAAAATGCAAATTAATCATTATTTTTTGGTAATCAGCTCCATGGCGTTTTGTTTTGGATAAAATTGCTTCTTTTCCTCCAGGAGGCGTGTCCACCTTATTATTATCAAGCTAGCGTGTGTGTGTGTGTGTGTGTGTGTGTGTGTGTGTGTGTGTGTGTGTGTGTGTGTGTGCGCCCGCGTGCGTGCGTGCGTGCGTGCGTGCGTGCGTGCGTATATGTTACTCTACCCCTCCTAGACGCTTTGCATCTCGGGCACCAAACTTTCAGGGGCTCATCTACGACTCTACGAAGGAGTCCTGACACTTTTTTATATTGTATTATTACCAGCGATTATAGATTTATCCAGAATGCGAGATTCTTCTCAACGCCATGCGTGTTTTCTACGATTGTTCCAAGTTCAGTGAACCCTCCAATGCACAGACGCAATGACGTAGCAAATCGTGGCATGGCGTCACCAAGCGAACCAATTATATCACTTGTGGGAGTGGTGACATGCTGGGTGGCGCCACTGTTGGGGTGTATGAACGTCGGCATGTGGTGGTTTACGTAATTACCAAGTTATCCCATCCGGACGATTGGTATTTTGCAAGTGGCTGTACTCACAAAGAACGTAAACATAATTAGAAATGTAGAAAAAGAACACATACCGACATGGAAATTCATCGGTCTCATTTTCATCGCGGTTGACCGTAGAGATTGCCGCCCTAGCCAGTTGCCCCAGATGACGTAGGACCAGTCGAACCCCTTCTTGTACTGTCCGTTGAGGTTAGAGTTCATGCAGTCGTTGTACCACCACGCGCCGTGGCGAGTGCGCGCACAGTTTTTCTTTGAGCGGTCGTGATCCCACGTGCTGAACGGCATGTCTCTGTGATGCTCCAACGCGTCACCTTTGACATAATCAAAAGAAGAAGATAGTATGTATTTGTTCCAGCGACATTGACAACCCAACTTATGTCACAATGGTAAAACGTATTCACAGAACCAACAAGATACATCACAATCACTGAAAAAAATCAGTTAATGGTGTTAATTAATTAAGTTCCATGCAGTGTAAAATTATAATTATAAATTGATATATGGAACAGGAGACTCCTATTAAGACCAAATCTGGTCGCTGTCATAGGAGTCACCCAGTTATACTTTCTATGTTAGTGTATATTTTTAAATATTATTTTTGCGTGCTTAATCCAAAACATAAATTATTATGACCTCGTCAAACTGTAAATACATAAAATATTATTAGTTGGTTAGAAATTACAATATGTTTCGACAAATGTGACAATTTGATATTTCATATATGTCATTAAATATTTCACATGGTTGATTTCTTAGTTTATCCGGTGCACACTTGAAATAACGCCATAATGACGTATCGATTATCATTGTGTGATAATGAATTCAATCGCAATCGCATTTCTGGATTTTATAATTTTGTAGTTTGATTACTGAAATAATCATGTTTTAAACTTTTCAATGAAAGCTGGCGTATTCCCGGGTACGCAGCTAAAAAAATGCGTTATTTCCGACCAGATCATCATCCTACTCCCTGCATGTTCACTGGGAAATCAATGCAAAATTACACACTATGGCAAAGATGTATGTTAAGTATCATCGAAATAAGTCAGTAACTCGTGTGGCGGTCATTTCACAGCCAAGGTACTGTCCTGCACAGGGAATATTAATCAAACATATATGTATCTTTCGTTGTCATTTTATACACATACACAACGCTAACATCTACCTAATTCAAACGTATTAATCATACATTTATCTGGGGTAAAGAAATCCAGTGCTTCACCATTTCCATCTATGTATAATTTATTATATTATGTATGTTTCTCAACCCGCCCCCACTACCTTTATCTTTGTGTATTTTTTACCAATCCAACTGTTATCTACTGGTATTGTTAAACCGACTAGAAGCTGCTTTGTGCTTTGGTGAGTTGCTGAGCTTGGTTTCCCGATGATCTTAGCCCAATATGAGATTTAGTATTTGGTTTCCAGATGATCTTAGCCCAATATGAGATTTAGTTTTTGGTTTCCAGATGATCTTAGCCCAATATGAGATTTAGTATTTGTCTGTGCATATTGTAATGAATGTATGTGCGTATGTGTGTGCGGGCGTGGTGCGTGCGTGCATCTGTCTACGTGTTTGTCTGTCTCTCCGTGAGAGACATACATAATAATCGTAATCGATTTAAACCAGCACTTTATGAATTCGCGTAACTGACTTATTCCTCAAGTACTTCCTAATACACGTCACACAACTGACCGGCATTGCTACGCTGACGGTACATTCCGAGCCTAAGCGCGAAGTCATCTTCGTCCGACTCGATGGAGAAATCTGCGTATTCGGCAAATCGCTTCTCCCCGGAGTATGACGTCAGCTCAACCCGGAGTAGCTGCATCCGATTAGCGTTCGTTAATGCGTGAACGTGGCTGTTTCCCAACCAATGTTCCCCGGATACGTTGCCAAATCCCTTCCTGTACTGAATCCACTCTAGATAGAAATCAACGCTGCCGTCCTGACGACGCTGAAACACCTGGCGACAGAGGAACACATTAATCGGTACCGTTGAATCACCTGGTGTTATAGGGGTGTAACAAAATGTCGAAGTGTTCATGCATCGCAAGTAAATTTCGATAGTAAATTGAACTAAAGACAGTTGTCTCAAGTCTCAAGTAGTTATACTCCAAACAGCCCAATCTTGAGCTAACGCAGGAGTTTGGACCAACGGCTTTTAGTGTCTCTTCCGAAAGACACAGGCAAAGTGGGGTGAACGAAATTGCCCAAGCTTCGAAACGGCGGAGGTGGAATCGAACCACCGTCCTCTCGATCGACAGGCGGGTGCTCTAACCATTAGACCACCGACACTAGAACTTAGACACTGAACTATCGATGATAACAATACTTAGCAAAACAATTCAGCAGGGTTTGTTGTGTCGCTGTAGAAATAAAAGTGTGTTCAACTATACTGGACAATTTTATTTATTTATTGATCGACCTGACATCAACAGTCGTCAATTAGAGCAGTGTCATTCACGGATTTGGCATCTCTAATACAATACTTCGAAGGCAACTCGATAGCGCCACCCATAAACTACGGTTATTCGCTATTCCGTAATACTATTGCGATAGCTATGAAACTATCACCATGAAAGACACCCCTACCTAGTAACATGCATAAACTAGTTTTATTTAAATATAGAAAACACTGTTCAGATAACTAGCCTAAATGAAAGACAATATATATATATATATATATATATATATATATATATATATATATATATATATATATATATATATACACACACATATATACATATATATATACATGAACATATATATATATATATATATATATATATATATATATATATATACATATATATATATATATATATATATATATATATATGTATACACATATATACACACATATATATATATATATATATATATATATATATATATATATATATATATATATATATATATATGTATACACATATATACATATATATATATATATATATATGTATACACATATATACATATATATATATATATATATATATATATATATATATATATATATATATATATACATGAACATATGAACTAGAATGTGGCATATAAAAATCGGATTATGATAACACCGGTTTAAGAACACCTTCTTGTTAACGTATGGAACCTTCTTGTCGACAACATATTATATAGTGATGTTATACAATATTATCTAAGCTATGTGAGGTGTGTCAGGCATAATTGCAAGTATATACACGCGTGCATGAATTAAATATACTACCAGTTTAGAAAAAGCAATAACGTACATAACGTAAATAGCAAAATAGCAATGGAAATAACACAGGATATAATCGTGATTATCCTCCAAAATGCGTGGAAAACATCGTTATGTATAGCCATATATATATGTGGAAAACATCGTTATGTCAACCGTAACCGTTTCCAGCCCACAAGCGGTTAAGCTGACACCTATGAGTGTGGATGCAATTACACAATCCTTCTCTTGATACGAGACAGGATAATACACCGGGTCTGCTCACCGTCCAACCTCCACCAGCTGTCTTCAGGTCGCAGGACACTTTGAAGACATGTTGATACACCTTGATGTTGAAGACTCCACTGTCGGATGCTCCACGGGTCTGTAGTTCAGCACAACTGGAGGCTAGGTAGATATTTAACACATATGAGAGGTGGATGTATAACCACAAAACCAAACACGCACGCTCGCACGCATGCAAGTTAGTTATCATAAGGTATCCACATTAGCCTTCCATATATATCCATTATTTGAAACCCGAGCTACCTCTACGATCATTTTAGGCGATTGTCCACTAATACATTTACTAATCTATAATTGAAATGCTGCACATATAAACCATCACTTATTGCACAATCATCACATATTATCCTATCATGCTTAATTCCTATCATTCCCAAGGTAATTTCCTGCAAACATATCTACCAGGCATTAGGTAGATGTAACCCTGGTGGATTTAGCTGTTTATATATTTACTAGGCTAGTCACTAGGGGGCGCTATGGCCAGTATCACTCCCAGTTTAACAATCTGAGCGAGTTTTAGATAGTAGTCTGTGCAGTTCGCCCTGGGCCGGAGAAGAGGAGACACGTTGTTACATGCAAGCCACCTTCTCCCGGCTCAATATATACTTGGGTCAATTGCATTATATTAATTCCAATTACACAACGATTCGCATACCAATTCCATGTCGAAATAAAAGTATGTGAACAGAGCAACCATGGACACACTCAATGCCTAAACATAATATCTAGTTTAGAGCAGCTTTATGTGCTGTTACACTCTCGTTTTTACCCCTGAAGTTCCGAGTAAGACTGGCACCGATACTGGTCGTCGATTTCTGTTTTCCATTCTTCTTCGTCACTAACCCCGTTTCACTGCCTCCATCAACGGTCTCCATTCATCCCATCCCTCGCTCTCATTTTCCACTCCCCTCCCTCTCCCGCCAAATCTCTGTTCACACAGTCCTCCAATGTCAGTCTCGATATGCCGACGTTCTCTGCACTGCATCCCAGGGACAATCCTTCGAACAAGTGGAGCAGTCCCTAACTGATGCATACGATGGAGTAACCAACCACAGAGAAAACGCAAATCAGTGCTTTTTATGTTAAGAACAGGAATACAAACCGACAACTGAATACTATCTGGAATGGGAAAACGCTGCCACACAATTCCAAGCCAGTGTACATTGGGGTAACCCTGGATCACATCCTCAGCTACAAACATCATGTCATAAAAAATAGGCAAAGGTAGGAGCCAGGAACAACATCCTAAGGAAGTATTTGTCCAACTCCAAATACGGAACAGACCCGGGGACCATACGAACCAGTGCCCTTGTCCTGTGCTCAGCAGCTGAATATGCCTTCCCAGTATAAGGCCGCTCTACACATGCCAAGAAGATGGAGCCAGTCCTCAACGGGTCTCTAGAGCTATTACTGGTTGCTTCAAACCAACACGAGTGGAAGACCTTTATCTGCTATTTGGAATTGCTCCACCTTCGTTCAGGAAGGGCATCCTTCTCACAAATAGAGATAACGAAGCAGGAAAGCGACCCTCGCCACCCCCTATTCCAACATGAGCCAGCACCCAATAAGTTGAAATTTGGGAATAGCTTCATTCATGCTGTTAAGCCCCTGGATGATAAACAACACACAGAGCCGTTGCCAACTTGGCATTGTCTAAACCGCCTCGGGACTGTTGTCGGGCGCTTCAGACACTTGAAGCAGAGGTGGGAGCATAGACAGGATGGCAACATTGAATGTGATTGTGGAGAGGACCCCCAAACGATGGCACATCTAGAATGTCTCCTCCTACCAGAGCTATGCAGACCAGACGACTTGGCATGTGTGTTGCAGTGGCGAAGAAAAGTGCAGCGACACAAGAAGAAGACATCAACCGTTCCCCTTCTATTGTTTCCAGCCCACTTTAACCGGCACCTCACCAGCTTCCTCGTGAGAGTCTCTTTCACACCAACTTCCTCCCTCAGCTCCTCCATTCTTCGCTTGTCTATTCTTTTCACTCCCGCAATTCTTTTCACGCATTTATTTTCGCAAACTTGCAGTTTCTCTAGTTGCTGTTCCGTCATGATTTAATATCTGCATATTACGGTACATTTTGGCAAACTAATATGATATATGCGACATAGTACTGCTTATCTGTAGCGAATAATTTTAGTTAAATTATGTCAGTTAGCAGAAATCGAAAATACCAATTAATGTTCACCAATTCCAATTACTTTTAGAAACAAAACACCATTTCTAATCCTTAGTTGTTATTGGTGTTTCACTTCCAATTACATTGATCCCAATGCGATTGATCCCAAGTCTGAGTACGTACCTACTTTGTATGTACTTGTACTTGTACTTCTTCATTTTGTCGGAACAAACTAATTTGTCTCAATTCTGCAAAACTGCAACTATTGCAACACGGAAGAAATACAGAAACACTTACCCAAGAGTGTCTCCTTCTGTGAAACTGCAACGATATTTGTCTGCTCTGAAAGCGTAACAATTTCAGCACACCAGATAATGTCATAACTAAGGTCTGAGGTATTCAGTGCAATAAAACACGTAATTTCAAACGTAAATTCTCTTTTTGCCAACAAATAAGCACTAAGCATAATATGTTTTAGAACATATGTGATTTAATTTACATATTAAGTACACATCGGAAAGTTACGATTTTCTGTACGGTCAGAAATGGTACATATACTAGGTGCGAAAGACAAAAAGCAAATTGCTGTGCGAAAGCTGTTCATTTGTATAACTCCATCACTGGAATCACATCACTGTCTGTTGCCAGGTACTAATTTGTACTGCTGAATGAACTGGAGCAACTTGTCCAAGTTTCGAAAAGGCAGCAATAGGATTCGAACTTGGGTTCTGGGAGTCCAATGTCAAAATACTTTGTAGTAGTTGATTAAAAGAAACACAACAACAGATCAAAGTTCCATGTTTCTTATTGTAGACATATGAAATAGGATACATAGAATTATAAGTTTCTTTCATAAATAAAATTGTTGACACACAATTATAATCAATACTACGTTGCACTATAAAAACACATTTGTTGGCCCATTTCCTTAATGGTGACAACCAATTTACCATGTGTATATTGCATCGCATAATTCATGCATGCTATATGCACAGTTCTTAATAATTACAATATATTCAGTAGCTAATGCAATGTACGGACTTTAACATATGGAGTGTTGTGTCCAGTCACTTATGAGAGTTGGTAGAAGATCTCACCTGTTTCACAAGCAGCACCAGTAAATCCATACTGGCATTTGCAGTAGAATGCATTTAACATATCAATGCAAGTTCCATTGTTGTCACAATGTACGCCCTTACAATTGTCAATGTCTGCAAACCGAATAATGCAGTGTGATAATTATTCTAACAGCAAAACCGTTAGGTCGTCTATAATTAATTGGACTTAGCGATGTATACTAGTTGTAATAATATGCATGCATATGTATTCACCACGCGCGTGTGTGGTGCGAATTTAATTTACAATATTAATGTATTATTGCTAGCCTAGTTCATAATTTAAAATATATTATGTATTATGTTATTGTTTCACTTTCGTTTTCAATTTAATATGAACTACTTAAAAATAACATTTTAAAGACGAAAGGTTAAACATAAACGAACCTTCACTGTGGCTCAAACAATCATGTACTTCACATGGCCCACAGGTTTACCTATTTTGCACGTTGCTCCTTCATAGCCCAACCGGCAGTCGCACAAAAATGTGTTCACCTTGTCGATGCAAGTTGCGTCAAACTGGCAAGGGTTGCTAGCACATTCGTCGATGTCTACAACACGGCAACATTGACTTTGAAATTGAGGTATTAAAATAAACCCCAAAGCTAGTCTCTTATAATGTCTACAACACGGCAACACTGACTTAGTAATTTCGCACGTGGAAACAGCTGACTAGATTAACCGTTGTTTCACGATGTTAAAATAAACCCAGCGGTAGTCTGCTCTGGTGTATGTTTTAATGCAACCATTTCTTTGTGTAGGCCATATATTTAAGTCTTCATTTTAAATATATATGTAATCACCAAAGTGAGTATATATGGTAGGGCAATAAAAACTACACATATTCTCATGCCACCTTATCAAATATTTACCATAATTATTAGGATTTATGTGTTTAGCAGCCATGTGTGGGGTGTAGCGCAAGATTATGGGTTGATTTTCCATATGTAAAGGCACCATGTATATATATATATATATATATATATATATATATATATATATATATATATATATATATATATATATATATATGTATGCTTTTGTGCAGACATCTATGAACACACATATTAGGCATATTTGTATAATTACCAATTAATGGTACGTACAATTTTGTTTCTTAAATAAAATGTCAAGTTTTTTGCAATCCTTCCGGGAAAACATATATGCAAACATTTTGCCTAAAGGTAATTTTGCACAAACCTGCTTAACTAATCACCCATAATATGGTAACAGAGTGAGCAGTAGGATACATTTGGAAACTGTTTTTCGGAAATTTAGTTCTCAAGACAATAACTAATATATCGCTGGTGTGTTCTGACCTTACCTACTGCCATAAAATAAATTAAGTCAAACGCCCTTGACGCTGGCGTTTTAAATGTCGAACGTGTTGCATTGTGTTAAAACATGTCATTTATGCGTCATATATTTGATATTTCAATAGCGTTAAAAAAATTTTTATGAAGCACACGCACGCACCCATTTATCACTATGAATGTTGCAATTATAGCGAATTATATATGATCAACATACCAATGTCACACACGGTGTCTTTGAATCCTGGCGCACACGAACAGGTGAACGAGTCTAGGCTATTGACACAGCTACCTTGGTTAAGACATGGGTTACTTTCGCATTCATTTATATCTGTCAAATATCACAAACACATTATCGTTTGTTTCTTTTCATTGTAAGGGTCACAGGTGGATCTGTCATCAACCGTATATTTAATAAATAAATTGTGCTGTGTTCACAAATAATATTTTAACAAAATACATTTGTAATTAAAATATAGCATCGATTACTCTCTTAAGCAAACAGTTATGTCAAAGTAGTCACTGTATATAAAAGTACAGGTGAAATTCCAACAGGTTAGCTAGCCACATTATAGATAATGTTATGACGCGATAGTTAATATTTTGATATAACTGTTTGCCTGGTGGACATCATTGCGTGAAACAAAGTGGTGAATATTTAGAAACAATGTGGTTCTTAATGTGTTAAGTGTAACAAATGAATACATGTTGAAGAACACATGCTTGCATATATTCATTAATGTATTGTACATAACCGACACTGCAAGGATGACTGACATTATCTAGAGACAAGCGACGCAGCGGCTCTGAAAATATCTGATGAATCAACGAACTATCAAATCCATAGTAATATATATGGTGTTCAACAGAAAAACGATCAGGGTCCTGACGAACATAGCTAGAACGATCAGGGTCCTGACGAACATAGCTAGAACGATCACGGTCCTGACAAACATAGCTAGAACGATCATGATCCTGATGTATACTTGCCCGAGTATATGTTCCCTGACCAGACATATGTTTATATAATGTAGAACATAGAGAATGCACCTTGTAGTCATTTAGCTTAGTTGTTTCACTACATAATAATGCATTTGTATGGGCCAATGGCCTAAAAATGAGGAAATGGCCCAATCACACCTAGTTTTATGTTGCTTTAGCCCAACATTTTAAATGTTTGATTCTTATCGATTTACATTTGCTGTATTCAACTCTTTAGCAGCAGTTATGTATTTAACATGAAATAATCGTATTCCAGTATGCTCACTAACCCACTGTGCACTCGCCCCCGGTGTAACCAGGCAAGCAGGCGCAGTGGTAGGTGTTGATGTCGTCAATGCATGTCCCTCCATTCTGGCACGACTTACCCACACACTCGTCTATGTCTGCATAAACAGACACACACCTTTCACCATTGGCAAACGTGTTACACATATTTCTGTAATTTATGCAACACAAATGTATACACTATTCATAGACGTGTGGTCAAGAAGGATACGAAATGTGTTTTATTTGGTCCCACATTATTGACTTATCTATATTTTGCATTGCCTTTGTGGTTAGGGGCTACACATAAAGGACGTCACGCAATTTTTATCTTGTTTTAGACATCCACCCCTTGTCACGTTTCGTAAAGCTGGCCTGTAACCCCCTAAAAAGTGCGTTCGAGAAAGACCCCCCATACAAACACACACATTATGCGTACATCTATTTTCACTAAGTTTGCAGACTTTTCGCGCGCTAATACATAGTTCAATGATGCATGAAAGTCTTCATTCCTTTTCCGTTCGAATTCAATTGAAATAGTCCCAAAACCTGGCATAGTCATCAATGCTATCAGTTTGATATCGACAGCTGGACGAGCAAAACTTTTTAATAACGAATGTAACGATCACCAAGACACCCCACATAACGCTCCGTTACGCTCAGCCGGACACCCACATCCCCCGAGAGTGACGCACTTTATGGGGGGCTCTTTTATGCTTGTGGGTGCTAAAATGCACACAAATAAAACACTCCTACTCCTAATCCAGCTACTCATGTTTTGAGATAATATTATATACTAGTTAAGGTTTGGTTTTCATTAACTGCTATTTCCATTTTATTGAGGTATTGTCGACATAATTTAAATTATAGACTACGGTTTCTTATATGAAATCTGCATACTAAGATGCAGGAGAGCTACTAACACGCACGCACACGCACACGCACACGCACACGCACACGCACACGCACACGCACACACACACACACACACACACACATTGTGTATGAAATACCTCACCTGTCTCACAGCTGTAGCCAGTGAAGCCTGACAAGCATACACAGTTGTATCTGTTGTGTTGATCTACGCACTCTCCGCCGTTCAGACAAGGTCTACTGACGCACTCGTCCACGTCTGAACAAAACAAATGTAAAAAATAAGCTTTTACAAGAATTTGTATACATGCATTTAACGTCCACGTTAGAGCGAGTATAAACAAAACTGAATATTGATGTTTATTTCAAATATGCAACGGTATGCTTTTTAACAAAGGTCACAGTTTATTGTGCAGTCGCAGAGAAAACAGATGTGTTGGTAATGTTGGTGTTCAACATTTAACAAAATTTAACAAGATTGCCATCCAAGGCAAAGGCCCAGATAACAAATGGACAAGGAAGCCATTCAGTTATCGAGATTCCAAAATTTTTCATCTATGTGTAATACGCCCTCCTGAGATATGTGTCAACCTTGTTTTTAAACATATTCACACTGTCGACTTGTACGATTAGTTGTGCAACTAGGCCACCGCCTCGGAATTGTACATGTGTATGCAATTCGGAAATGTATCGTTTGATATAACTGTTAGAGGTAAAGGTAATATATATGTTCTTTTATAACGTGGTATCCAGTCAATAGAACCGTACGAAGCACTTTATATTTCACCCTCTAGCAGAACGGTTCATTCCAACACCAATGTCACTTCTATGGGAAGTATTCAGCCACGTTGCAATTACTGCGCGAAGATTGTTCGCTGATACAGCCACCACTGTCTATAGCCAGGTACACACCAGTTTGACAGCTGCTGTCCGAGTAGCCAGGTGCACAGAAGCAGGAGTAGGAGAGATACGCGTCGACGCACATTCCATTGACACACGGGTTACTGCCACATTCATCTACGTCTGCAATGATACAACGAACATCAATATAGCTACTTTCGGTTCTCTATCTACGAATGTCGTCTACAGGGAGACATAAGGAGCCGTACACAATTGTCGTCACTAATATATTCGTACAAAATGCATTTAAGGGTGAAACACATTTTTTAATGTTGGTCGCATGCGAACTGCGAACACAGTTGCGTTGTGCAGCGCCGCGCAGCCAATTGTTATAAAACTACTGTTGTCTTAAGCTGTGTAACCGTTCAAAGCGCGTCACTGTAGTACACTCTTACATCTTGGAAATTCACAACTTTATGAAAAACAATTATCAATATGACACGATGGAGTTGTTGTAAAAGCACGAAACCGAAACATAATTATTGGATATAGATGTTTGTAAACATATTCTGGTGGCCATTATTATATGTGCTGTATAAATGCACCATGTGATAACATTTTTACATCGATATAGTTTTTAATCTGGAAAATTATCAACATTAATGTACTAATTCATGAAGGGGGATATGTATGTGAATTAGTACGCTTTGTACGAATAGTAAATATCGACTATTGTGAAAGACCCTCCGGGGGCTACGCAAAACATTGCCAATATACCATACCATAATTTGAATTTGTCTAACTGACCCCCGAAAGACTTCTGTAAAAATATACCATTTTCATGTTGCGTCGAATGAAATACACACCCTTTGGCGTGTGAAAAATATGCATTTTCCATGACATGTATTAATTCTCTAACATATTTGATTCATATATTAATTGGATCTCTCAGTTTACGCCTTGGTCATAAATCGCGTTTTGATAATATATATATATATATATATATATATATATATATATATATATATATATATATATATATATATATACCTTTAATTACCCAATAAGTGTAATATGTGATTTGATACCCTAAATGTGGTAGAAACATTAACATGCGTTAGAACGAGAAACCACACCGATAACACGATGAACATGTCTCAATGATGGTACAGTGGCAATGTACTGAGTCCCCCCCCCACACCATAAACGGCAGACACAGCGACATCGTAGGAAGGAATTTACCTGTCTGACAGATGGCGTCAGTGTAGCCCGGTTGGCATTCACAGCGATAAGCATTGATGTGGTCAATACAAGTGGCTCCATTCACGCAAGGACTGCTACTGCATTCATCCACGTCTGACGGAAACACAACGCTTATGCACACGTTTTACTTCACACTGGTCATTAATACGGATTCCCGCTCCTCTCTCTTAGCAATGTTGTACTCCACGTTTTATTTTCTACAGCTATTTATCGCCAGAAATTTAATAACACGTCAATTTTACAGACCTGTGAATCATACCAGCTTATTTCATTCCATCGCCAAATCGTTTATTTTCGAAAATATTAAGAAATTAAAGATCGATATAGTAATATGTTTTGTATATGCATATCATTTTAACCAACCGATTGTTACAAATACTAATCGATTCAGTCTCGCAATGTTCCATTAAAGAGGTGTATGGTTATTTAATAAATGTCGTAGTACATCCACAATAAATTAAAAAACATGTGGCTGACGTTTGCCGAAGTGACCCAGACGTATACTATACACAGCTATGACAAGGTAGCTGCTGCCACGTCATTGGATTATCTTTAAAAGAGACTAAATGTGTTTTCAGACGCCATGTGTACTCATTTATGTGAGCTTGAACAAGTTATAGGTTTAAGAAATATGTTATTTCCTTTATTTACCTGAAACACACTACTACTGAACTGATAGACACATTCGGGATAAGATATAACTGTGGGCTTGTACCTGTGTCACACGTGTCGCCACTGTAGCCGCTCACACAGCTACACACGAAGGAGTCAACTTTATCCAGGCACCCACTTGCGTGCATACATGGGTTACTTGCGCATTCATCTATGTCTGCACACGATACAGGTGATACGACCAATAAGCCTGAACAATGTTTACATTACACACAAGAAGCCTGTTTATGTATTACTTGAAATGTAATAACCACCAGCAGAATATGGTTTTATTTCCGACCGGTTCACCAACAAAAACATGACTTTGTCTAAGCGGTAAGTAAATAGTAAGCGTTAAATTATTATTGCGGCTTAAGTAATTAAATGTTTTAAGGCACTGCGCAGCAGGAATTACGATAAGAGCAACTCAGCTAGGGCCAGACTGTTAAGTTGCTAATCTTGTTAAAAATCTTTTATTCTCCTATCATAATAATAAGAAATTTCAAATGTGGTCATCTCCAATAAACGACAAACATGTAATATAAATAAAAGCGAACAAGCAAATGACTGGCGTTTGACCTATCAACGGTCTAGCCAGTGCAGGAGGCTGTACATGTATATAATAGAAATAAGACTGCATTTGTGAGCCCAACCTTCCTCGCAGATTTCGCCGGTGAAACCTTTGTCACACTGACAGGTGTAAGAGTTTGGACTATCAGTGCAGACACCACCGTTCTGACAAGGGTAACTAAGGCACTCATCTGCATCTGCAATGTACACATGTTCATTTGTAGATATTAGTCAGCACAAATAATTCACGTGTGGTGCACGTGTGTAGCATACATGCTTATGAATAAGGATTATCAGGCACAAATAGTTAACACATAAAGTCATGCAGTTTCTAACTAAAAGATATATATATATATATATATATATATATATATATATATATATATATATATATATATATATATATATATATATATATATATATATATATATATATGTATATATATATATATATATGTATATATATATATATATATATATATATATATATATATATATATATATATATATATATATATATATATATATATATATATATATATATATATATATATATATATATATATATATATATGTATATATATATATAAATGTTGTTGAATAAAAATCAACTAATTTCTATGCAACTTTTTGCTTAAGTGTTATGTCTACTTATAGATGTTAAAGAATATATATATATATATATATATATATATATATATATATATATATATATATATATCTATATATATTGTTTAACAGCTATAAGTAAGCATAACACTTAAGCAAAAAGCTGCATAGAAATTAGTTGATTTTTATTCAACAACATTTTGGTCCATGTGGACCCGCACGAGGCTTATGAATGACAAAGGTCTGTATTTTAACTATACATACCACATCACAGACATAACAAAATCACAATGCGAAACGTCCAATCAAATCTGGCACTATTCTTCACCATATTGTATTCATAGAGTCAAAGCCAACCATGGTTAGACTGAAATGTTGGTGTTCACGAATATGTTGAGCTATCCTACTCGGTAGATATACATACCTGTCTCGCAATTAATGCCAATATAGCCACTAGCACATTTACAGGCATACTTGTTCACGGCGTCGGTGCATTTGCCGTTGTTCATGCATGGGCTACTACTGCATTCAATAATCTCTGTAGTCAGTAACAACGATATGTGTGGGTAATTTGGATATGTGTGGCGTTTATGCCTTATGTATTCCTGGTTTTGTGTGTGTGCGTGTGTGGGTGCGTGTGTGTGGTTACATATAGTGGCACATTCAACAATATATATGCACCTTTATGTGAACTGTGCATCGCAAAAGCATAATGACCAACGATACAGTAACATCTAAGTGAAAGATAATTAAAATTAAGTATATGCTGCATCAATACAATTAATCTGATGTAAAAATCCCTCCCGTATTCAGGGACTAAATGTTGACGGATTCAACTATTGTATGTGGCTGCCTTGTGGAAGAAAACGAGTCGATGGAATATAGGCAGATTCGTTGGCTTTTTGCATACGCTGTACCTACCAATTCCACAGTTTATGCCGGCATATCCCGACGCACAAAAACACTCGTACGAGTTGACTTCCTCTACACAAACGCTCCTCAATTGACACGGGTGACTGCTACACTCGTCAATGTCTGAAAAATAATATGGAAATGTGTCAATGTGTCTTTAGTTATTTGTGTTGCAAGTTACACAGATAGCACTGTGGCGTATACAAATAAGTAAGAATGTATGCTACCACAATTCAAAAAAGGTTAAGTAAAATCAATCCATAATGTGCAAAAATGTGTAATATTAAACATCGCAGAGAGCTCACGCATTTTCACCCTGATTAGAACCAACAATCTGCAAAGCAGTTTTGTTCTAGAATGTATGTATTTTGTTCAAGTAAATTTTCATTTAAATATAATTTGGTTTAGTTCTACATATCGTTGATGATGTAATGGAGAGCCGAACCATTGTTGTAACTTATATTTAACACATTATGAGGCTCTTTGTCTTTATAACTACATGTTAACTTTCTTAGAAAGACTGGCAAATGTCGTAGGGACGGTGGATACATTATCATGTCTGAACTACACTCTTTTATCATTCAGACATGCAAAGATATAATTAAGTTGGACATTATTCTATCAACATCTAAAAAGCAATACCTTGTTCACATGTGGCGCCAGTGTATCCCGCCAGACAACTGCACTGATATTGGGCAACTCCGTCAACGCAGGTTGCGTGATTGGCGCATGGGTGACTAGTACATTCGTCGATGTCTAGCGCATATGGCAAAACACAGATTCAATTCAATATATTATGTCTGTGTTGCATAATCGGTAAACTTCAATTGATTATGGCGTCGATTTGTTTATTTGTTAGAGTTTGCCTTCTATGGAGGTAGTCCAAATTTACCCCGTGTGTGGGGTATTTTACTTCCCGTGGCATAGCTACGAGAGATTTTAGTGTCTCACCCGAACGACACAGGCAAGGTGGGATGAACGAAATTGTCCAAGTTTCGATGTGGCAGCAGTTGGACGCGAACCTAGCCCTGTCGAATGGCAGTCCGACGCTCTAACCACAGAGCCACTATGCCCCATCAGATATAGTAATTACGTATTAATCTCCATAGCCAGTATGCATAACAAACAAATAAAAACATAGCAAACAGCGCAAGAGTTTAAGGCTATGCATGTTATCAAATCGCATTATTTATAACATGTAAACGTTAAAAGGGTGATATCTTGTAATCATACATACAATTTTCGAGCAATATTGCGCGATTTTCATACAGTGTTATGTTAAGAAGTTAACATATTACTCTGATCATATATGCCACTTTTGTGAACTGTTGAGCGATTTGTATACATTATTAATTATTGTCTGTGTCGATGCTGTCAGTTTTGGGTAATTGCAATGACGATCTGCACAGCATATTGAAATCAGCATTAAAGGTTTCTCCCCAATTCGACTTTTTCGCTCGTCTTATTTGAGATTAAATTTTTGCTAAAATATCGAACAACCTAGTATCCACTATGCCACATTAGCTCGTTTGTGCAGTTTTATGTAGTTTTAGTTAGGTCATCAGACAAACTATCACATTATTTGATGCTAGGCGAATCAATTGAAGTGAAAATGGAAAACTCGCGAACTTCGATTATAGAACTCTACTTGTGTATCACTGTTTTCGATTCTCACTGCCCTCATCAATGACACGTGACCGACAAGTTCAATGGGCTGAAGGCTAAAAGTCGGCTCCGTAATGACTTTGTCTAGGTTCCAAATATAACGGCCAAAGACAACTCTTTCAACGATTTTACTAACTCAACTGCGGATATTACATAAAACTATGCACATACTACATATCTGGACTTCAATCAACCGGATTTGCGATGGGCTAAAGCAGTTGATGGATGGAGTTTTAGCTGTAAACCTACCCTTGCGGCATCGAGATCCAGCGTAGCCGGCCAGGCACTCACAGGCAAATCTGTTCATCCTATCGTGGCATGATGCCCCATTCTGACACGGCTCAGATGCACACTCGTCTATTTCTACGAGCAACAGTAGACATTATACATCCTTCGATGTAACATTGATGATTAATTCACGTACATACTTTCATTAACTAATATTTAAAACATATTTAGTATTATTAACTTTATGGTTTATTATGTTATTTATTAATAATAAGTCATTATTTCATTATTATTATTATATTGTTTTTGTGCTATGCTTAAAAAATACTAAATATTATTATTAGTATTCTAAGATATGTATTTGTTTACTTAGCAATTCCAGACCATATATTAAAGTGAAACCAAAGGCATTTTGGGGGCCTTTGCACTTATAAGAGTACTTGAAAAGTAACTATTTGCAACTATAATCAAGAATATCACGCAAGTGTTTAACGAAATATACCTCATTGAACACCGAAAATCTTTTTTGCATGGGCAGCGCCATATTTGTTCAGAATCTTACGTCAAGAGTGCTGACTAGGTTTCCCTCAACTCTAACTTTAAACGCCTGATCGTAGACGTAGACGATTTTAATCATATACTTGCCAACTTATTTGGCAAGATAGTCCACTCATTCATTGCTTACTACTACGCTGAAGTACATGCTGGAAGATTGTATGTACCGCTTCAGGCTTTAACGTTCTCCGTCGCGACGTTTTGAAGGATCTTGACCCATTAGTTGATGGAAATATATCAACTTTAAAACACGACTTTTAAAAATGGGCCGAACACATATCGCGTTGGCTTCCAAATTGAAAAGAGACAACTCTCTAACCCTCGCTGAATCATGTTCACATCCGAATGCTGCATAGTACAGCATTGTAAGAGTTTTTGCTGCGTGTGAATCCAATATAAAAACAAATAAAAATGTAATTGCACATCTCAACCACGTTAAAAATACACGCGATATGCACAGCCTACGTCACCGCCGCGTTGGGGGTTAAGGGGCTGCTCGCTTCTGATTGGTCAAAATTTCAAACACTGAAGAATATATCAACCTTCAAGAAAAATGACATTATACCAGAATTTATCACTTTTAGAACACATTCCCAGTAAACCACTTGCGTAATATTCTTGATTATAGTTGCAAATGGTTAGTTTTCGGCACTCTTATAGATGCAAAGGCTCAACACAATGCCTTTGGTTTTACTCTACTGGTGAATGTGCCGTGAAGAGCCAAGAGCAATCTAGGGTCTAGCGCTATATGAAATAAAATGTATTATTTTTCGCCAGAATATAATATAATCTGCACTGACAGTCATACCTGTGCTGCAGTCTAGTCCCGTGTATCCTGCTAAGCACAGACACGTGTGTCCTTCAACCTCCTCCAAACATCTGCCACCGTTCCTACATTCATTGCTATCGCATACATTGAAATCTGTTAACAACAAACAGTTATACATGTATCAATTCTGTCCTGGTGAAGTAGAGTAATTGTGGCTAAACTCGGAAACAAAATGTGACTGTTCCAAATATATATTTGATGGTGCTTATGCTATATTCATACTAAACGTATATCTTGATATTGAATGTGAATCAACGATGGAGATTAAGTAAATGATATACCAACAGTGATGCCCAGAGAATTCGATTTGGTGTTGGAATGAACATGTGTGCCAGGGGTTGAAACGTACATCGCTTTGAGCAGGCCTGCAGACCGGATACCGTGCAGCATGAGTTAACTTTACATTGTTTACCTACCGACATTTGGCTTGTTTACATATGGTTTGTTGGTATATGATTTGTATGCTTAAGCGTGAACATGTTCACGGAGTTGGTAGAGAAAAACAAAGTAACGATTTTCTTCAAATCGTCGTTAGCCATCACCAGGAACTGAATTCTCGGACAACTAATTCTTCATATGCTCGTCAGTTGGCATGGCAAGCAGGAACAGAATTCATTTCCTGATGAAGGCTTTCGATGGTAGCCGAAACGTTGAATAACTAAATCTCAATAGTGATTAGAATAAAACAGTTACTTCATTTCTACAAAGGGTTTATTTGCATGTAGTTGTCTACGTAGCTCAGATATGGTTTATTTTAATTATATTTACATAGGTTTAATTTATGAATAAACACGCATTTCAACGTATGATTGAGAGTATTAATTTTCAAGTGCATGGCTGCACATGGGATACAATATATTCGTGCCATGTGATTGATGCACACTTCCGAACACATTCAATTTAAAACAGCAAATAAAACAACGACAACTTTTTTTATTTATGACATGATACATATAAAATGTTCAGGAGACTCCTTCGCATTTCTTATACCGAACACAAAACGAACAAATACGTGAAACAGCAAGTGGATTGTTGTTGTCAACGGTGAAACGACGAAAGCTCTCCTGGTTTGGCCACATCACTCGGCACAATCCCATTTCAAAAAACACCCTGCGGTCAAGAAAAGACGAAGCGGCCAGAAAATAAAATATACAGGAATTGACACATCTAAACCTACCGACCCTATTACGCAAACCAGAGGACAGGCAACGCTGGCACAGTTAGACATTGTATGCAATACGATCCTGCTATATGATTCCTGGACACTTCCAAAAACATGTTTAGTTTAGCCTAAAACAGCAAATATTAACGTATATTTGTTACTTAGGGCATGCTAGCAATTAGTAATGTTTTGTAATTAATAACGTTAACACTAGTTACATACCTTTCCTACAGTTAGTACCAGCGATTCGACACGTACATATATGAAAATGTGAAACACTATTGCTCTCTGGAAAATATTGTCTTTGCATTTTAATAATAACAAACACAACATTGGAAAACGGTGGTTAATTTTTGCAAATTTGTTGTTAGAAACATGTGTGATCGAAAAGGCCACTAAGATTTACCTACCTAGCATGCGACTGGAACCTTCCAGGCATATATATGCATTTATTCGATCCTTGCATAATCCATTGTCGAGACACGGACTGCTCAAACATTCGTCGATATCTGTGAAAATGTATTTCAAACTGCAGGTAAGATCATGGTAAACTACCCATGTAATAAATTCGTGTCACTGTTTTACTGGACACATCACATACCATTATCAAAAGAAATATCATATTGGAAAAGGGTGGTTTATCTAGGGAATTTTAATTACAATTGTTGTGTTATCTTGAATGTTCTCGGCCAGCGAAGAAATTCCATGAGTGTGTATATAATATATATATATATATATATATATATATATATATATATATATATATATATATATATATATATATGTATATATATATATATGTCTATATGTATGTATGTATGTGTATATATATATATATATATATATATATATATATATATATATATATATATATATATATATATATATATATATATATATATACATATATATATATATATATACAATGCAACATGCGAGAATCAGAACACTTTATATTTCTGTGAATGTCTTCCCAAGTACAATAGGGCAAAGAGCGAGCAAGGTAGGTTATCAAATTATTGGTAATCTTATTGATTTTGATAATAATTATTGTTCATATATATATATATATATATATATATATATATATATATATATATATATATATATATATATATATATATATATATATATATATATATATATATATCTGAACACATATATATATATATATATATATATATATATGTTCATATATATATATATATATATATATATATATATATATATATATATATATATATATATATGAACATATATTGTTTCGATTCTTGCATATTGCATTGTTCAGACATGGACTGCTCAAACATTTGATAATGTCTGAAAATTAATGTCAACATCGGGCTGTTCTTCACACCCATTTTTATATAAATAGATATAACATTTGAAAAAAACGGTTATTTATTTATGACATATAAAGTAGAAAAGTGCATCATAATTGATTAGACTATCAAAATATAATGAACCTTCCTTGGCTACAGTCGGAACCAGTGAAGCTAGAAGACATTAAAATATGACTTGGCTCAATCTTTGCATGTCTCAAACAGTCATTGATATCTTCAACATGAATCACAATCACAAGCTTCACGGAAACATATATTGATTTTATAATATAATATAAACATGACATTTACATTGATTAGACTACCCATACTGAATTACCTACCTTGGCTACAGATGGCACCAGTGAAGCCGGGAAGACATTCACATACATATGAATTGTCTAGATCCTTGCAAGTACCATTGTGGAGACATGGATAGCTCAAACATATGTCAATGTCTGGAAAACATATATGAACTTCAGGTTGGGATTATCATTCTAGATGTGCCTGGTTACATAGGATAATCTAGTCTAGTTTTAAAATTCAAAAACATTCCGATTACACTGATGCTATAGTAATATGTATACAAATTGAAAAGGGCAATTTATATTGGGTTTGCTACCTATCAATAGCAGATCTAACTGAATAAGGCTACACATATTTAATTACCTACATTGACTTTGGCTACAGTTGGCACCAGTGAAGCCCGTAAGACATTCACAGAAATACGAATTTACTCGATCCTCGCATGTTCCATTGTTGAGACACGGATTGCTCAAACATTCGTTGATATCTGAAAATAAATGGCAATCTCAGGTTGAGAGTTTTGTTCATCAAAAGCCTCGTTATACAGAATTATCAGTTTGTGATCATTTTTTGTATATTCTAAACGAATATAATGTCATAAACATCACGGAAACTTCAATATTGATTTATTTAAAATTACAAATATAAAGTAGGAAAAGGCTTGTTTAATAAAAACAGAACATTCAAATCGATTAAACAACCAATAATTAATTATCTACCTTGGCTACAGTTGTCACCAGTGAAGCCCGGAAGACATTCACACATGTATGAATTGACTCGATCCTCACATGTTCCGTTGTTGAGACACGGATTGCTCAAACATTTGGTGAGCTCTGAAAAATAAGTCCCACCCTAAGATTCAGATCATTTTCTATATTCCACACAAAATATCATGTCTCAAGCTACTCGGAAACTCCAGTACTTATTTATTTTATAATAACGAATATCAATACGAAAACGGCGATTGTCTTAGAGAATGTCAAACATAAACAGGTCATTCAAATCGATCAGGCTACCAAAAATTATTTACCTACCTTGGCTACAGTTAGCACCAGTGAAGCCCGGAAGACATTCACATAAATATGAATGACCTAAATCCTTGCAAGTTCCATTGTTGAGACATGGACTGCTCAAACATTCGCCATTGTCTGGAAAATATACCTTAGATTCAGGTTGGGTATTATTGCTCTTGGTGAGCATGTGCTTGTGGGATAATATATTTAGTAGTTTCAAGATATTTCCGATTATATTGATGTTATAATAATATATTACATGCATATTGAAAAAGGTGGTTTATATTGGGGGGTGTGCTAAGTATGCACAGTAGATTAAACTCAATAAGACTACATATATTGAATTTCCTACCCATACCTTGGCTATAGTTGGCACCAGTGAAGCCCGGAAGACATTCACAGAAATATGAATTTTCTCGATCCGCGCATGTTCCATTGTTGAGACACGGACTGCTCAAACATTCGTTGATGTCTGAAAATAAATGGCAATCTCAGGTTGAGAGTTTTGTTCATCAAAAGCCTCGTTATACAGAATTATCAGTTTGTGATCATTTTTTGTATATTCTAAACGAATATAATGTCATAAACATCACGGAAACTTCAATATTGATTTATTTAAAATTACAAATATAAAGTACGAAAAGGCTTGTTTAATAAAAACAGAACATTCAAATCGATTAAACAACCAATAATTAATTATCTACCTTGGCTACAGTTGTCACCAGTGAAGCCCGGAAGACATTCACACATGTATGAATTGACTCGATCCTCACATGTTCCATTGTTGAGACACGGACTGCTCAAACATTTGGTGAGCTCTGAAAAATAAACGACAATAACAGTTTGACATCATTGTTCTTGTTGTGCCTAGTTCTATAGGATTTTCATGTCATGGAAACACACATACATGTTATACATATATGTTATAAGAAAAATTACAAAAATGGTGGACTATTCATGGCATGCACTAGAACGATAGTATACCAGAATTTAGTAGATTATGTAATTCATTACCTTCGCCACAGCTATTGCCATTGAAGCCTGGACGACATTCACAGAAATATGAATTAAATCGATCGTCGCATGTTCCATTGTTGAGACACGGAGATCATTTTCTATATTCCATACAAATATCATGTTTCAAGCTACTCGGAAACTCCAATACTTATTTATTTTGTAATAACGAATATCAATAGGAAAACGGCGATTGTCTTAGAGAATGTCAAACATAACAGGTCATTCAAATCGATCAGGCTACCAAAAATTATTTACCTACCTTGGCTACAGTTAGCACCAGTGAAGCTCGGAAGACATTCACATAAATATGAATGACTTAAATCCTTGCAAGTTCCATTGTTGAGACATGGACTGCTCAAACATTCGTCATTGTCTGGAAAATATATCTTAGATTCAGGTTGGGTATTATTGCTCTTGGTGAGCATGTGCTTTGGGATAATAATATTCAGTAGTTTCAAAATATTTCCGATTATATTGATGCTATAATAATATAATATATGCATATTGAAAAAGGTGCTTTATATTGCGGGGTACGCTAGGTATGCACAGTAGATTAAACTCAATAAGACTACATACATTGAATTACCTACCCTTGCCTTGGCTACAGTTGGCACCAGTGAAGCCAGGAAGACATTCACAGAAATATGAATTTACTCGATCCTCGCATGTTCCATTGTTGAGACACGGACTGCTCAAACATTCGTTGATGTCTGAAAATAAATGGCAATCCCAGGTATAGAGTTTTGTTCATCAAAAGCCTCTTTATATAGAATTATCAGTTTGTGATCATTTTTGTATATTCTATATGCATATCATGTCATAAACTTCACGGAAACTTCAATACTGATTTATTTAAAAATACAAATATAAAGCAGTAAAAGGCTTGTTTAATATAAACGGGACATTCAAATCGATTAAGCTACCAATAATTAATTATCTACCTTGGCTACAGTTGTCACCAGTGAAGCCCGGAAGACATTCACACATATATGAATTGACTCGATCCTCACATGTTCCACTGTTGAGACACGGACTGCTCAAACATTCGATGATGTCTGAAAAGTAAACGACAATAAAAGTTTGATATCATTGTTCTTGTTGTGCATGGTTCTATAGGATTTTCATGTCATGGAAACACACATACATGTTATACATATATGTTATAAGAAAACTTAGAAAAATGGTGGACTATTCATGGCATGCACTAGAACGGTAGTATACCAGAATTTAGTAGGTTATGTAGTTCATTACCTTCGCCACAGCTATTGCCATTGAAGCCCGGACGACATTCACAGAAATATGAATTAAATCGATCGTCGCATGTTCCATTGTTGAGACACGGATTGCTCAAACATTCGTTGAGCTCTGAAACATAAATCCCACCCTAAGATTGAGATCATTTTCTATATTCCATACAAATATCATGTCTCAACTTACTCGGAAACTCCAATACTTATTTATTTTATAATAACGAATAGCATTAGGAAAACGGCGATTGTCTTAGAGAATGTCAAACATAAACAGGTCATTCAAATCGATCAGGCTACCAAAACTGATTTACCTACCTTGGCTACAGTTAGCACCAGTGAAGCCCGGAAGACATTCACATAAATATGAATGACCTAAATCCTTGCAAGTTCCATTGTTGAGACATGGACTGCTCAAACATTCGTCATTGTCTGGAAAATATACCATAGATTCAGGTTTGGTATTATTGCACTTGGTGAGCATGTGCTTGTGGGATAATATATTCAGTAGTTTCAAAATATTTCCGATTATATTGATGTTATAATAATATATTACATGCATATTGAAAACGATGGTTTATATCGGGGGGTATGCTAGGTATGCACAGTAGATTAAACTCAATAAGACTACATATATTGAATTACCTACCCATGCCTTGGCTACAGTTGGCACCAGTGAAGCCCGGAAGACATTCACAGAAATATGAATTTTCTCGATCCTCGCATGTTCCATTGTTGAGACACGGACTGCTCAAACATTCGATAATGTCTGGAAATAAATGGCAATCTCAGGCAGAGAGTTTTGTTCATCAAAAGCCTCGTTATACAGAATTATTAGTTTGTGATAATTTGTGTATATTCTATACGCATATAATGTCATAAACTTTACGGAAACTTCAATACTGATTTATTTAAAAATACAAATATAAAGTAGGAAAAGGCTTGTTTAATATATGCAGGACATTCAAATCGGTTAAGCTACCAATACTTAATTATCTACCTTGGCTACAGTTGTCACCAGTGAAGCCAGGAAGACATTCACATAAATATGAATGACCTAAATCGTTGCAAGTTCCATTGTTGAGACATGGACTGCTCAAACATTCGTCATTGTCTGGAAAATATACCATAGATTCAGGTTTGGTATTATTGCACTTGGTGAGCATGTGCTTGTGGGATAATATATTCAGTAGTTTCAAAATATTTCCGATTATATTGATGTTATAATAATGTATTACATGCATATAGAAAACGGTGGTTTATATTTGGGGGTATGCTAGGTATGCACAGTAGATTAAACTCAATAAGACTTCATATATTGAATTACCTACCCATGCCTTGGCTACAGTTGGCACCAGTGAAGTCCGGAAGACATTCACAGAAATATGAATTTACTCGATCCTCACATGTTCCATTGTTGAGACAAGGACTGCTCAAACATTCGTTGATGTCTGAACATAAATGGCAATCTCAGGTAGAGAGTTTTGTTCATCAAAAGCCTTGTTATACAGAATTATCAGTTTGTGATCATTTTTATATATTCTGTACGCATATCATGTCATAAACTTCACGGAAACTTCAATACTGATTTATTTAAAAATACAAATATTAAGTAGGAAAAGGCTTGTTTAATATAAACAGGACATTCAAATCGATTAAGCTACCAATAATGAATTATCTACCTTGGCTACAGTTGTCACCAGTAAAGCCCGGAAGACATTCACACATATATGAATTGACTTGATCCTCACATGTTCCATTGTTGAGACACGGACTGCTCAAACATTCGATGATGTCTGAAAAATAAATGACAATAACAGTTTGACATCATTGTTCTTGTTGTGCCTAGTTCTATAGGATTTTCATGTCATGGAACCACACATACAGGTTATACATATATGTTATAAGAAAAATTACAAAAATGGTGGACTATTCATGGCATGCACTAGAACGGTAGTATACCAGAATTTATTAGGTTATGTAATTCATTACCTTCGCCACAGTTATTGCCATTGAAGCCCGGACGACATTCACAGAAATATGAATTTACTCGATCCTCGCATGTTCCATTATTGAGACATGGACTGCTCAAACATTCGTTGATGTCTGAAAATAAATGGCAATCTCAGATTGAGTGTTTTGTTCATCAAAAGCCTCGTTATACAGAATTATCAGTTTGTGATATTTTTGGCATATTCTATATGCATACAATGTCATAGACTTCACGGAAACTTCAATACTGCTTTATTAAAAAATACATATATAAAGTAGGAAAAGGCTTGTTTAATATAAACAAGACATTCAAATCGATTAAGTTATCAATAATTAATTATCTACCTTGGCTACAATTGTCACCAATGAAGCCCGGAAGACATTCACACATATATGAATTGACTCGATCCTCACATGTTCCACTGTTGAGACACGGACTGCTCAAACATTCGATGATGTCTGAAAAATAAACGACAATAACAGTTTGACATCATTGTTCTTGTTGTGCCTGGTTCTATAGGATTTTCATGTCATGGAAACACACATACATGTTATACATATATGTTATAAGAAAAATTACAAAAATAGTGGACTATTCATGGCATGCACTAGAACGGTAGTATACCAGAATTTAGTAGGTTCTGTAACTCATTACCTTCGCCACAGCTATTGCCATTGAAGCCTGGACGACATTCACAGAAATATGAATTAAATCGATCGTCGCATGTTCCATTGTTGAGACACGGATTGCTCAAACATTTGTTGAGCTCTGAAAAATCAATCCCACACTAAGTTTTAGATCATTTTCTATATTCCATACAAATATCAAGTTTCAAGCTACTCGGAAACTCCAATACTTATTTATTTTATAATAACGAATATCAATAGGAAAACGGCGATTGTCTTAGAGAATGTCAAACATAAACAGGTCATTCAAATCGATCAGGCTACCAAAACTGATTTACCTACCTTGGCTACAGTTAGCACCAGTGAAGCTCGGAAGACATTCACATAAATATGAATGACCTAAATCCTTGCAAGTTCCATTGTTGAGACATGGACTGCTCAAACATTCGTCATTGTCTGGAAAATATACCTTAGATTCAGGTTGGTATTATTGCTCTTGGTGAGCATGTGCTTGTGGGATAATAATATTCAGTAGTTTCAAAATATTTCCGATTATATTGATGTTATAATAATATGTTACATGCATATTGAAAACGGTGGTTTATATTGGGGGGTATGCTAAGTATGCTCAGTATATTAAACTCAATAAGACTACATATATTGAATTACCTACCCATGCCTTGGCTACAGTTGGCACCAGTGAAGCCCGGAAGACATTCACAGAAATATGAATTTTCTCGATCCTCGCATGTTCCATTGTTGAGACACGGACTGCTCAAACATTCGTTGATGTCTGGAAATAAATGGCAATCTCAGGCAGAGAGTTTTGTTCATCAAAAGCCTCGTTATACAGAATTATTAGTTTGTGATAATTTGTGTATATTCTATACGCATATAATGTCATAAACTTCACGGAAACTTCAATACTGATTTATTTAAAAATACAAATATAAAGTAGGAAAAGGCTTGTTTAATATAAACAGGACATTCAAATCGATTAAGCTACCAATAATTAATTATCTACCTTGGCTACAGTTGTCACCAGTGAAGCCCGGAAGACATTCACATAAATATGAATGACCTAAATCGTTGCAAGTTAAATTGTTGAGACATGGACTGCTCAAACATTCGTCATTGTCTGGAAAATATACCATAGATTCAGGTTTGGTATTATTGCACTTGGTGAGCATGTGCTTGTGGGATAATATATTCAGTAGTTTCAAAATATTTCCGATTATATTGATGTTATAATAATATATTACATGCATGTTGAAAATGATGGTTTATATTGGGGGGTATGCTAGGTATGCACAGTAGATTAAACTCAATAAGACTACATATATTGAATTACCTACCCATGCCTTGGCTACAGTTGGCACCAGTGAAGCCCGGAAGACATTCACAGAAATATGCATTTATTCGATCCTTGCATGTTCCATTGTTCAGACACGGACTGCTCAAACATTCGTTGATATCTGAAAATAAATGGCAATCTCAGTTTGAGAGTTTTGTTCATCAAAAGCCTCGTTATACAGAATTATCAGTTTGTGATCATTTTTGTATATTCTATACGCATATAATGTCATAAACTTCACGGAAACTTCAATACTGATTTATTTAAAAATACAAATATAAAGTAGGAAAAGGCTTGTTTAATATAAACAGGACATTCAAATAGATTAAGCTACCAATAAATAATTATCTACCTTGGCTACAGTTGTCACCAGTGAAGCCCGGAAAACATTCACATAAATATGAATGACCTAAATCCTTGCAAGTTCCATTGTTGAGACATGGACTGCTCAAACATTCGTCATTGTCTGGAAAATATACCATAGATTCAGGTTTGGTATTATTGCACTTGGTGAGCATGTGCTTGTGGGATAGTATATTCAGTAGTTTCAAAATATTTCCGATTATATTGATGTTATAATAATATATTACATGCATATTGAAAACGATGGTTTATATCGGGGGGTATGCTAGGTATGCACAGTAGATTAAACTCAATAAGACTACATATATTGAATTACCTACCCATGCCTTGGCTACAGTTGGCACCAGTGAAGCCCGGAAGACATTCACAGAAATATGAATTTTCTCGATCCTCGCATGTTCCATTGTTGAGACACGGACTGCTCAAACATTCGTTGATGTCTGGAAATAAATGGCAATCTCAGGCAGAGAGTTTTGTTCATCAAAAGCCTCGTTATACAGAATTATTAGTTTGTGATAATTTGTGTATATTCTATACGCATATAATGTCATAAACTTCACGGAAACTTCAATACTGATTTATTTAAAAATACAAATATAAAGTAGGAAAAGGCTTGTTTAATATAAACAGGACATTCAAATCGATTAAGCTACCAATACTTAATTATCTACCTTGGCTACAGTTGTCACCAGTGAAGCCCGGAAGACATTCACATAAATATGAATGACCTAAATCGTTGCAAGTTCCATTGTTGAGACATGGACTGCTCAAACATTCGTCATTGTCTGAAAAATATACCATAGATTCAGGTTTGGTATTATTGCACTTGGTGAGCATGTGCTTGTGGGATAATATATTCAGTAGTTTCAAAATATTTCCGATTATTTTGATGTTATAATAATATATTACATGCATATTGAAAACGATGGTTTATATTGGGGGGTATGCTAGGTATGCACAGTAGATTAAACTCAATAAGACTTCATATATTGAATTACCTACCCATGCCTTGGCTACAGTTGGCACCAGTGAAGCCCGGAAGACATTCACAGAAATATGCATTTATTCGATCCTTGCATGTTCCATTGTTGAGACACGGACTGCTCAAACATTCGTTGATATCTCAAAAAATAAACAGCAATCTCAGTTTGAGAGTTTTGTTCATCAAAAGCCTCGTTATACAGAATTATTAGTTTGTGATAATTTGTGTATATTCTATACGCATATAATGTCATAAACTTCACGGAAACTTCAATACTGATTTATTTAAAAATACAAATATAAAGTAGGAAAAGGCTTGTTTAATATAAACAGGACATTCAAATCGATTAAGCTACCAATAATTAATTATCTACCTTGGCTACAGTTGTCACCAGTGAAGCCCGGAAGACATTCACATAAATATGAATGACCTAAATCGTTGCAAGTTCCATTGTTGAGACATGGACTGCTCAAACATTCGTCATTGTCTGGAAAATATACCATAGATTCAGGTTTGGTATTGTTGCACTTGGTGAGCATGTGCTTGTGGGATAATATATTCAGTAGTTTCAAAATTTTTCCGATTATATTGATGTTATAATAATATGTTACATGCATATTGAAAACGGTGGTTTATATTGGGGGGTATGCTAGGTATGCACAGTAGATTAAACTCAATAAGATTACATATATTGAATTACCTACCCATTCCTTGGCAACAGTTGGCACCAGTGAAGCCAGGAAGACATTCACAGAAATATGAATTTTCTCGATCGTCGCATGTTCCGTTGTTGAGACACGGACTGCTCAAACATTCGTTGATGTCTGAAAATAAATGGGAATCTCAGGTTGAGAGTTTTGTTCATCAAAAGCCTCGTTATACAGAATTATCAGTTTGTGATCATTTTTGTATATTCTATACGCATTTAATGTCATAAACTTCACGGAAACTTCAATACTGATTTATTTAAAAATACAAATATAAAGTAGTAAAAGGCTTGTTTAATATAAACAGGACATTCAAATCGATTAAGCTACCAATAATTAATTATCTACCTTGGCTACAGTTGTCACCAGTGAAGCCCGGAAGACATTCACATAAATATGAATGACCTAAATCGTTGCAAGTTCCATTGTTGAGACATGGACTGCTCAAACATTCGTCATTGTCTGGAAAATATACCATAGATTCAGGTTTGGTATTGTTGCACTTGGTGAGCATGTGCTTGTGGGATAATATATTCAGTAGTTTCAAAATTTTTCCGATTATATTGATGTTATAATAATATGTTACATGCATATTGAAAACGGTGGTTTATATTGGGGGGTATGCTAGGTATGCACAGTAGATTAAACTCAATAAGATTACATATATTGAATTACCTACCCATTCCTTGGCAACAGTTGGCACCAGTGAAGCCAGGAAGACATTCACAGAAATATGAATTTTCTCGATCGTCGCATGTTCCGTTGTTGAGACACGGACTGCTCAAACATTCGTTGATGTCTGAAAATAAATGGGAATCTCAGGTTGAGAGTTTTGTTCATCAAAAGCCTCGTTATACAGAATTATCAGTTTGTGATCATTTTTGTATATTCTATACGCATTTAATGTCATAAACTTCACGGAAACTTCAATACTGATTTATTTAAAAATACAAATATAAAGTAGTAAAAGGCTTGTTTAATATAAACAGGACATTCAAATCGATTAAGCTACCAATAATGAATTATCTACCTTGGCTACAGTTGTCACCAGTGAAGCCCGGAAGACATTCACATAAATATGAATGACCTAAATCCTTGCAAGTTCCATTGTTGAGACATGGACTGCTCAAACATTCGTCATTGTCTGGAAAATATACCTTAGATTCAGGTTGGGTATTATTGCTCTTGGTGAGCATGTGCTTGTTGGGTAATATATTCAGTAGTTTCAAAATATTTCCGATTATATTGATGTTATAATAATATGTTACATGCATATTGAAAACGGTGGTTTATATTGGGGGGTATGCTAAGTATGCACAGTAGATTAAACTCAATAATGCTACATATATTGAATTACCTACCCATGCCTTGGCTACAGTTGGCACCAGTGAAGCCCGGAAGACATTCACAGAAATATGAATTTACTCGATCCTCGCATGTTCCGTTGTTGAGACACGGACTGCTCAAACATTCGTTGATATCTGAAAATAAATGGCAATCTCAGTTTGAATGTTTTGTTCATCAAAAGCCTCATTATACAGAATTATCAGTTTGTGATCATTTTTGTATATTCTATACGAATATAATGTCATAAACTTCATGGAAACTTCAATACTGATTTATTTAAAAATGCAAATATAAAGTAGTAAAAGGCTTGTTTAATATAAACAGGACATTCAAATCGATTAATCTACCAATAATTAATTATCTACCTTGGCTACAGTTGTCACCAGTAAAGCCAGGAAGACATTTACACATATATGAATTGACTCGATCCTCACATGTTCCATTGTTGAGACACGGACTGCTCAAACATTCGATGATGTCTGAAAAATAAACGACAATATCAGTTTGACATCAATGTTCTTGATGTGCCTGGTTCTATAGGATTTTCATTGCATGAAACACACATACGTGGTATACATATATGTTACAAGAAAACCTAGAAAAGTGGTGGATTATTTATGGCACGTAGTAGAAAAGTAGTATACCCACATTTAGTAGGCTTCAATAATTCATTACCTTGGCCACAGTTGTTGCCATTGAAGCCCAGACGACATTCACAGAAATATGAATTAAATCGATCGTCGCATGTTCCATTGTTGAGACACGGATTGCTCAAACATTCGTTGAGCTCTGAAAAGTAAATGCCACCCTAAGATTGAGATCATTTTCTATATTCCATACATATATATTGTCACAAGCTACTCGGAAACTCCAATACTTATTTATTTTATAATAACGAATATAAAGTAGGAAAACGGCGATTGTCTTAGAAGATGTCAAACATAAAAGGGTCATTCAAATCGACTACCAAAAATAAATTGCCTACCTTGGCTGCAGGTGGCACCTGTGAAACTCGGAAGACATTGACATAAATATGAATGACCTAAATCCTTGCAAGTTCCATTGTTGAGACATGGATCGCTCAAACATTCCTCATTGTCTGGAAAACATACCTTAGCTTCAGTTTGGTTATTGTTGCTCTTGATGAGCCTGTTTATATAGGATATTATGTTGAGTTGTTTCTAAAAATGTCTGATTATATTTATATTATAGGTATACGCATATTCAAAAGGGTGGTTTATATTGGGCATGCTAGGTACTCATAGTAGATTAAACTCAATAAGGTTACATATAGTGAATTGCATAACAATGCGTTGGCTACAGTTGGCACCTGTGAAGTAAGGAAGACATTCACAGAAAAATGAATTGATTCGATCCTCGCATGTTCCATTGTTGAGACATGGACTGCTCAAACATTCGTTGATGTCTGCTAAATAAATGACAATATCAGTTTGGTATCATTGTTGTTGATGTGCAGGTTCTATAGGATTGTCATGCCATAGAAACATACATACACATATATGTTATAAACTCTACTATGGAATAGGAAAATGGTGGATTATTTATGGCATATAGTAGAAAAGAAGTATACCCACATTTAGTAGGTTTCAATAATTAAATACCTTGGTCACAGCGGTTGCCATTGAAACCAGGACGGCATTCACAGAAATATGAATTAAATCGATCGTCACATGTTCCATTGTTGAGACACGGATTGCTCAAACATTCGTTGAGCTCTGAAAAATAAATGGCACTCTGAGGTTGATATAATTTTCTATGTTCCGTACAAATATCATGTCAAAAGCTACACGGTAATTTCAATATATATTTATTTTCTAATAGCTAATATAAAATACGAAAACGGTGATTGATTTAGTGCATGTTAAACATAAACAAGATATTCAAATCGATTAGGCTACCAATAATGAATTATGTACCTTGGCTATATTTGGCACAAGTGAAGCTCGGAAGACATTCACATAACAATGAATGGTCCAGATTATTGCAAATTCCATTGTTGTTATAAAAAGAAATCTAAAATAGGAAAATGGTAAAATGGTGGTATATTTAAGGCATGCGGCGTACAATAATACAACATAGTGCTACCTTGGCTACAGCTGTTACCATTGAAGCCCGGAGGACATTCACAAACATATGAATTGAGTTGATCTTCGCAAGTTCCATTGTTGAGACATGGAGTGCTCAAACAACTGGCCATGCCCTCATTTTTACCAAATTCGACGCCTGCAATAGTTAGACGCTAGAAGGAATAAAAATAAATCAACTGACATACTCTAGAATTTAACGACTTTAGCTGTGAAAAACTACTTGCTAAAATAATGCACTGAAACATCCACGGAGATAATGATATTAAGAGAATATCACAAAGAAATTCGTAAGGGATAGAATGGTTACGAAAATATAAAGATACATATTTTTCTCACTTAACAAAAAATAACTAGAAGACACAAATTAGCAATAGTAGAGGCACAGTGTAAGCAAATAATTATTTATATACATTGCCTACAGTTAGTACCATTGAAGCCCGGAAGACATTCATATAACTATGAATAGACTTTATCCTCGCATGTTCCACTGTTGAGACACAGCGGAGTGTTCAAACATTTGTTCATTTCTCAGAAAAAAATTCAACTTAAGGTTGACATAATTTTCTTGATACGCATAATTCTATAGAAATATCTGAAGGAAACTTTCATACACATTTATTTAATAATAACAAATATGAAAAGGAAAATGGTGGCATGCTAGGTATAAACGGGACATCACCAATAAATAGGTTACCAACAATTAAATACCTATCTTGCTTATGGATGGCACCAGTGAAACCCGGGAGACATTCACAGAATATTAATTGAATCGATCATCGCATGTTCCATTGTTGAGACACGGAAAACTCAAAGATTGGTTGATGTCTATAAAACATATATGAATTTCCGTTTGGGATTATACATGTTATAAAAATATATGCACAATTAAAATTGTAGCTTATTAAGGGCATACTAAGCTAAGTACTATATAAAAGTAAAAAGATTACAGAGCGTGAATTACCTACTTTGCCGACAGCTGACACCTTTGAAGCCCGGAAGACATTCACAGAAAAACGATTTAACTCGATCCTCGCAAGTCCCATTGTTTAGACATGGACTGCTCGAGCATTCGTTGACTTCTGAAAACATTCAACTTCGCATTGATTTATATTATTCGCAGGTTATATAGGATTATTGAATCACAATATTCCTGGAAACGTCCAAACACACATGCGCTCGCTTATGCACGCACGCACGCACGCACGCACGCACGCACGAACACATACACACACACTACTATTTGTAATGACTTTGTATCTTGGACATCATACTTACGAAAGATTAATAAATAATGATCTACCTTGTTCACAGTATGCATTCAAATCGATTAAGCTACCAATAATTAATTATCTACCTTGGCTACAGTTGTCACCAGTGAAGCCTGGAAGACATTCACAGATATAAGAATTGACTCGATCCTCGCATGTTCCATTGTTGAGACATGGACTGCTCAAACATTCGTTGATGTCTAAAAAATAAATGCCAAAGCTCAACTTGAAGTACTTGTTTTTCATGCGACTGATTATATAGCATTATCTTGTTGTGATTCCTATAAATAATTACCTACCTTGGCTACAGTTGGCTGCGGTGAAGCCCGAGAGACATGTACAATGATACGAATTGATCCGTTCCTCGCATACTCCCTTATGGAGGCACGGACTGCTCACACAGTTGTTGATGTCTGGAAAATACAATTTCAGGTTGAGATACTTTACGTGCGCCAGAGTTCATAATTCTACGTGCGCATGACTAAGTATGATAATCTTTTTTTTTATTTCCGCACTTATTAAATTTCATAATACGATAAATGACGAACTAAATACCTTGCTCACAGTTGGTGCCATTGAAGCCGGGAAGACATTCACAGAAATAAGAATTGTCTTGAAGATCACATGTTCCATTGTTGAGACACGGAATGCTCAAACACTTGTTGAAAACTGAGAAATAAATATTAATCTCAGATCGCGATTATTATTATTCTTAATTCGCACGGTAAAAGATAACATAATTTACTTGCAAACCAGCATAGATACACACGTTTTGTTATAATACCAGATATAAAAATAAAAAATGTGGATTACTTAGGGCCTTCTATGTATCAAGAGGAACAAATTTAGTAACAATAATCAGTATACATATACCTGATTTAGGGCATGCTATTTATGAATACAGGTTAACATGGATACATAAACCAACCACGAAGGAATTACCTACTTTGCTCACAATATGTGCCATTGAAGCCCGGAAGACATTCACAGACATATGCATTGTCTTTATCCTCGCAAATTCCATTGTTGAAACACGGTCTGCTCAAACATTCATTGATGTCTGTAAAATATATTTTAGCCTGAGGTTGAGATTAGTGTTCAGGCTACTAATTTCGCAAAACGTCCAGAACATATTTATTTTAAAACGCCAAACACCACAAAGAAAAATGGTGGTTTATTAAAGGCATGTGAACAGTACCTCAGTATTGATTAGAATACCAATAAGTAATTACATATTTTGGCTACAGGCGGTACCATTGACGCCTAGAAGACGTTCACATAAATATGAATTGACTGGATCGACATATGATCTATTGTTGAAGCATGGGTTCCTCAAATATTCATTGATATCTGGAATATATTTTAACCATACCTCGAGATTGGTGTTTTTCATGTTACGAATTATGTAGCACATTTTTGTCACTTCTTTTATGAAACGTCCAAACACATCTGCTTTATAATATGAAATGCAAAAGTAGAAACATTATGTTTCATTTTGACAAGATAGATATGTATATACATAAGTATGAATAAAAGAGTATTCAGAACTAATTACCTACCTTGCCTACATTCAGGACCAGTGAAGCCTGGACGACATTTACAGGAATACGAATCGACTCGATCCTCACAAGTTCCATTGTTGCTGCATGGATTACTCAAACATTCCTTGATGTCTGGAGAATATATTTTAATTAACGTCCCCAGTTATTAAAGAAATTATCGCCGGTTTCTAAAAACGTTCAACACATTTACTTGATGATATAACATTTAAAAGTGGAAAATTTAGCTACGTTTTGGACAAGATATATATATATATATATATATATATATATATATATATATATATATATATATAATTATTTAATTTTATTGTGTCAAATAATAATATAAATTCATATACATACAACAAATCAGCCAATCAAATACTAAGCATATTTAACACAATGGAAAATAAACAAATTGCTTATGGTTCCTTTGTCAATTATAAATTAAATATATTATGTGCCACAAGTTTACCACAATTTACTAAATAAGTTATTCGCATATAATAATATGTAAGACCATTATACTAAATTATACTGATATACCTCAACTGACTAGAATACTATTGTTCATAGGTTCCCCATATGTGATTTTTCATTGTTTTTTAAATATATAAACATATGTACAATAATCAAGGTAGTTGACAAGCCTGACACATGTGACACATGTGACTAGCGGCAGCAGCGGCTTAGGCGTGAAAACCCAGGAAAGTATTGATGTACAGGCCCTGATACAGCAGCTGATGTCAGTGACAGTGGGTGCTGGGCGGTTGGCAGAGCAGTGGGAAAATCCGTATCAATGATGGAGAAACGATTTGAAAATGCCCAGAAACAGCTACTACTGCTACCATACCAACACGATGAAATGGAACAGTATTCCAAGAGAGAATCAATCAGAGTCTTTGGAGTTCAAAGTGATACAGCCGAAGAATCCGAGGAATATCTGATAGGAAAAATCATATCGATCGCAAAGAGAATCGACGTCATTGTACAATCGAGCGATATATCTGTGGCCCACAGAGGTGGAAAGACGGGGTTTCGAGCAAGACCCATGTTGGTGAAGTTTGTGTCCAGGCAATTGATATAACAACTGATGATGAACAAAAATGAACTTAAGACTGTAAGCACCAACACTGATGCAAAGGTGTTCATTACGGAAGACCTAACGCCACTGAGATACAAACTTCTGATGATAGCCAAGCACGCAGACGCAGTTGACTATGCATACACACGCGACGGGCGCATCATCTGCAGCATCAAAGGCAACAAGATCACAATCCAGTCGCCTTTTAAAATGGTTAAAGTTGGAATTGATCAATCTCAAAGCACTTGGACTTGGGCCCTACGTTCTCGGTGTAGAATAGGACGGGGAAGGAAGATCCTCTTGTGAAGACAAAGGAACTAAGAGTTTAATTAGAGAGCAGAACTCTGCTTTGCAACCTGCTGTAACTAATATAAAACGTGTTCTACTTAATGTTTGTGGTTTAATGACCAAGCTGAGGTCGCCTGACTTCGATTTGTTTATTTCAGAATATGATTTAATATTTCTACCTGAAACAAAACTTGATGATTTTGATATAATTGATATCGATGGCTTTGATTGCCATACAATGAATAGAACAACATTTAAATCTAAATCCGGAGGAGTAGCACTACTGATTAAGACCTCGCTGTCTTACATTATTGAAATTATACATGGAGATATGGTTCAAATCAAATGTTAATTTGCTTGGGTATGAAGCATTATGGGGAATAGTTTATATTCCGCCAGATAATAGAAAATGACACTGCAAACCTAAGGAATGACTCAAACAGCTCATTGTATTTAGTTGGTGATTTTAATGCCAGAACTTGTGTGATTTTATTGAGTCTTATGTGATTTTATTGAGTCTAATTATCAAAATATGGTGTTGAATGACTTTGATAAAGATATAATGCAACCGTTAGTGGGGAGAAATAATTCAGATAATGTAGGCGTACCACTGGATAGAAATTCAATAGATAAAAAGACAAATAATTATGGACGCAGGTTAATCACATTGTGTAAATTTCTAAATGTTCACATTGTTAATAGTAGGATTGGGGTCGATATGGACAGAGGTGCAACTACATGCAACAATAATATGTTATTATATTTTTGTTTCTCCACAATCATTTCATGATATAATGGGATTTGACGAATTGTTATCTGATGTTCACAACCCTGTTAAAATGGGCTTTAAATGTACCATGCAAAACCCAATTGTTCCGACAATAAGGGAGGATGAGTTAGCTGAGAATGATGATACTGCCCAATTTAACAAACCAAAATGGGTTAAGGATTGTGAATCAGGCTTTCAAAATAGTATTAATTTGAAGGATGTTGAAGATATAGAGAAAGATCTTGACAATTTAATGTGTAATAATATTGACGAGGCTTAATTAAATGATATAGTAAACCACATTAATGATATATTAAAAAGTGCTGCTAAAACGGTTGGTTGTATGAGGGATAACTATAGACCTACAATGAAGGGTAAAAGCATTGACAAAAACGCTAACGGTAAACTATAGTTTAATCAAGTCTGTAAAGAAAGGAGAAAACATTACTTTCAAGCCAAGGCAGTGTACTGTAAAGATAAAACTGATGTTAATAGAAATGCCAAACATAATGCAAGTAGGAACTATGAAAAGGAAATTAACAATCAGCATAAATTGTATTTTAAGGATTTTGCAAATAAATTAAGAAATATGAAGATTAAGAATCCAAAGGACCACTGGAAAATTATTAATGAGTTGAAAGGTGACAAATCAATACAGTTAATACTAAAATTGTTTTGAACACTTTAAGAAGTTAAGTTTTAGTGAGGAGGAGGATCAGAATTGCTATGATTATGGAAATTTTGCAAGCAATGATAATAATACGTTTTTAAATAGTATGTTTACAGCTGAGGAAGTACGTAAGGCTATACATAAGTTAAAAAACAATAAAGCATTTGGGCTGGACCTAATTCTAAATGAGTTCCTAAAAAACTCTGTGTATATTAAATTGTTTAATGTCATATTAAAATCTGGCCATATTCCTAAAGATTGGGCCATGGGTATTATTTTGCCCATTTATAAAAATAAGGGTGTAACTAACCCAGACAACTACAGAGGGATCGCTTATACTGTGCCTTTGTAGACTACAGAAAGGCTTTTGACTCTGTAAACAGAACATTCATATGGTTGAAATTATAATCAAATAATACTGATGGAAACATTTTCACTTTGATATTTAACTTATATAATGAAGCCAAATCATGTATTATGAATACATTTACAAAACACTTGCCACCTTGCTTCCCATACAATATTTGAGTTCGACAAGGCGAACATTTGTCACCACTAATGTTTGCATTATTTTTGAATGATCTTGAAACACATCTGTCAATTGCATATAGGGGGGTTAACCTACATTTCTAGTCTAATTGAAAATTGTTTTGAAAAAGAGGACATTGTTGTGTATCTAAAGCTTTTTGTGTTGCTGTATGCTGATGATACAATTTTATTAGGTGAGTTACCTACTCAGTTACAATCTGCACTTGACACCCTATTTAACTATTGCGAAACATGGAAAATGCATGTTAATACTGCCAAAACTAAGGTGTTAGTATTCTCAAGGGGTAAGATTAGAAAATTGCCAGAATTTAAATTTGGACCAAATAAGCTTACCAATGTAGATAAGTATAACCATCTAGGAATTCACTTTAACTATAATGGTAGATTTTCTAAAGCAATCAGACATTCATATGAACAGGCAAACTGAGCAATGTTATGTTTAATTTCTAAAGCTAGGAAGCTAAAACATCCTATTGATATCCAGTTAGAACTATTTGGTTCCCTTCCATGCCCAATCTTGTTATATGGACGTGAAGTATGGGGATGTGAAAATATTATGTTAATTGAAAAGCTACATAGGAAAAAAAATTACTTGGGGTAAACAATAGAACACATACTTCCATGGTTTATGGAGAACTTGGGCAATTTCCAATAAATATTAAAATAAACAGTAGATTGTTGAATTTTGGGGGGAAACTATTGACGGGAAAGAAATCTAAACTGTTTTGCACCTAATAAGGTTTTTGAGAATAAAGTTGAATTGAATTGAATAGTTTTTTATAACAATATAATTCAACAATTTGGGACCAACATATGACAGTGTATTTTATGTCTGTTTTTTATTTACAGTATGGTATTTTATAAACTGTCTCTTGACTCATATTATGATTGTGTGAAGTGATATGTTGTGTAAGCATGTCATTAAATATATTTGTTAACATATCCGTATTATGTTTATGCAATAGCAGGCAGCTTACATACTTGTTTAGTTGATAAATCTTCATAATTTGATGTCTTAAATAACAATTGTGTGTGGTTTCTAAATCCGACATGACTAATTATACGTATTATTTGTTTCTGCAATACATGAATTTTAGATAAATATATATTTGGGGCTCTTCCCCATACTACGTTAAATAAAGTAATATATGGGTAAATAAAAGTATAATAAAGGTTAACCAATGTCTTCTAGTTCAGTTTGTTCTTTACCTTTTTAATAACACCTATGCTCTTAGAGATTTCTTATATGTGTACATTATATGGTCACTCCAACTGATTGTATTATCTATTATCACTCCCAGAAATTGTGTATAATTAACATTGTCTATTTCTATTCCGTCTATGTGTAGATGTTATTACGTCTATTTCTTACACTGGGAGTATTGCAAAAGGCCATTCTACATGTTTTTTATTTCAGTGTTTAAATCTTTTTCAATATTTTGCAGATCTTTCCCTTGGATAAAGGTGTTAGTATCATCTGCATACATAATGGGAAAGGTAATATCAGACATAGCACCTAAATCATTTACATACATAAGAAATAGTAAGGGTCCTAATATTGACCCTTGTGGTACTTGACATGTTATATTTTTAAGAACAGAATTTATTCCATTAAATTTTACTGTTTGTTGTCTTTCAGACAAATAATTTTGAAATAATTGTAGCACTATTCCTCAGATTCCATAACGATCTAGTTGTTTTAATAGGATGTCATGATTAACGGTATCAAAGGCTTTAGCAAAATCTAAAAACAGTCCAATTATATGTTCTCTTTTGTCCATTGCACTAGTTACTGTGTGAATTAGTATTGTTAAAGTCATATACGTAGAATATGCTTTCTTAAATCCCAACTGGGAGTTTAACAAAATATTGTGTTTAAAAATACATTTGGTTATCTTATATATTAGTCTTTAAAAAAATCTTAGAACATTCTGGTAATATAGAAATAGGTATATAGTTTTTAGTTAGTGTAGCATCACCTTCCTTAAAAGTGGGCACTACATTAGCTATTTTTAGTTCATCTGGTACATATCCTTTATCAAATGATAAATTTAGAATGTAGCATAATGGCTCAATCATGCCAGAGTAAGTTTGTTTACTAATATTTGGTTTTACACCATCCCAGCTGGAACTACAATTTTTCAATAATTATCCTTATCTCAGCTATGGTTACAGGTGCTAAAAACATAGTTTTTATAAATTCCATCGAGATAATCATCAGGCTTTTCTGTGATGATTTGTATTTATTTAGCTAATTCTGCGCCTACGGTCATGAAATGCTCATTAAATTGATCAGCTATTAATTGCTTGTCTTGTGTGAAATTGCCATTCACTAAGAACCTTTTTTATGTGAAGATGCTGTCCTCTTGCTAATGGTTTCCCTTTTCAAGTGCCAAACTGTTTTCAAGTTGCTCTTATACTTATCAAACTCCTTTTGATAGTGATAGTTTTCTGCTATATTAATAAGTTGCCTTAATTTGTGTTTGTGTCTTTTATGATTGATTTCTTAAAACACTCTTGTTTTTTTCAGGAAATACATGTTTTTTATGGAATTCCTAAACCCATCTATGTTTCCATTTTATTACCTTTTTCTTGGCTAGGACTGATTTATCATATGCCCGTGGAATTTTCTTTAAAAATGTAGTATGACTTTTTTTATCTTCAGATGCACAAACATCAGCAACAGTGTGATCAGTATATACTTTGGTCTGTGTAATTATATCATCGTTTAAATCATTACTTAGCTTAGTTAGTAGAAATATTGAAAAATTATTAGAAATAAATGTATATAATATTCCATGCAGTTTATTATATTCACCAAGTATATCATTACTGTATATATTGTCTATTAATGTGGGTGTAGCTGGTGTTATTCTAGTGGGTTTAGTAATTTGAGGCATTAGAAGAATTTCAAAACATTGTATCTACATAGTCATGAGTTTCCATATGGTGATCATAACTTGGTAGATTGATGTTAAATTCACCCATGACATAATACTGTTTATTTTTTATTTTTAGTTTATGTATAATTTTAATGATTTGTTCTGTAAAAGCATTAATGTTTGTATTTGGTGGTCTATAAACTACACCAACCAATATTTTCCTTTTGTGTTTCTTGAAAAGAGACTTGACTTCAACAAAAGACATTCTATGTGTTCAGTCAAAATATTAATATCTGGCCTTTCAACATAGTCATATGGTCTGTGAATATACATAGATACTCCTCCTCCTTTTCTCGAGGGTCTCGTAAGATGAATACTTCTGTATTCTGGTTTTCATTCAATTCATATAGCTCTGAGGTTTCAATATTTAACCAGGTTTCACTTAAGCCAATTATCAAAAATTATAGATCAAATAACATTAGGTCAAGTCTGTGGAGTAATTTATATTACAAACTTCTGGTATGATGTTATTACTGAATAATTCCATGTTAGCTATGGCACATTTGGAAGATTATTTAACTTTATCTTTCCACCCATACCTAATTTATTATAGGTTGGAATATTTGCATTAATTAAATGGACTACTATTTACCCCTCAAATTGTGAAATGTCTGGTAAATTTACCACACTTAAAATCAATGTGTGATGTGTATAGTATGTATATATATATATATATATATATATATATATATATATATATATATATAATTATATATATATATATATATATATATATATATATATATATATATATATATATATATATACGTACATATATATACACACACGCACGCACACACGCACGCACGCACGCACGCACGCACACACACACATACATAATCTTGTCACTAGCTTCCTGGAAACGTACCCACATTTTTTATAATACACGGTATTCATAACTCGTACGACATCTATCGGCTGAGAATGAAACCACTGTTGCGGATCATTAGCTATTTTTAGTTCATCTGGTACATATCCTTTATCAAATGATAAATTTAGAATGTAGCATAATGGCTCAATCATGCCTGAGTAAGTTTGTTTAATAATATTTGGTTTTACACCATCCCAGCTGGAACTACAATTTTTCAATAATTATCCTTATCTCAGCTATGGTTACAGGTGCTAAAAACATAGTTTTTATAAATTCCATCGAGATAATCATCAGGCTTTTCTGTGATGATTTGTATTTATTTAGCTAATTCTGCGCCAACGGTCATGAAATGCTCATTAAATTGATCAGCTATTAATTGCTTATCTTGTGTGAAATTGCCATTCACTAAGAACCTTTTTTTATGTGAAGATGCTGTCCTCTTGCTAATGGTTTCCCTTTTCAAGTGCCAAGCTGTTTTCAAGTTGCTCTTATACTTATCAAACTCCTTTTGATAGTGATAGTTTTCTGCTATATTAATAAGTTGCCTTAATTTGTGTTTGTGTCTTTTATGATTGATTTCTTTAAATACTCTTGTTTTTTTTCAGGAAATACATGTTTTTTATGGAATTCCTAAACCCATCTATGTTTCCATTTTATTACCTTTTTCTTGGCTAGGACTGATTTATCATATGCCCGTGGAATTTTCTTTAAAAATGTAGTATGACTTTTTTTATCTTCAGATGCACAAACATCAGCAACAGTGTGATCAGTATATACTTTGGTCTGTGTAATTATATCATCGTTTAAATCATTACTTAGCTTAGTTAGTAGAAATATTGAAAAATTATTAGAAATAAATGTATACAATATTCCATGCAGTTTATTATCTTCACCAAGTATATCATTACTGTATATATTGTCTATTAATGTGGGTGTAGCTGGTGTTATTCTAGTGGGTTTAGTAATTTGAGGTATTAGAAGAATTTCAAAACATTGTATCTACATAGTCATGAGTTTCCATATGGTGATCATAACTTGGTAGATTGATGTTAAAATCACCAATGACATAATACTGTTTATTTTTAGTTTATGTATAATTTTAATGATTTGTTCTGTAAAAGCATTAATGTTTGTATTTGGTGGTCTATAAACTACACCAACCAATATTTTCCTTTTGTGTTTCTTGAAAAGAGACTTGACTTCAACAAAAGACATTCTATGTGTTCAGTCAAAATATTAATATCTGGCCTTTCAACATAGTCATATGGTCTGTGAATATACATAGATACTCCTCCTCCTTTTCTCGAGGGTCTCGTAAGATGAATACTTCTGTATTCTGGTTTTCATTCAATTCATATAGCTCTGAGGTTTCAATATTTAACCAGGTTTCACTTAAGCCAATTATCAAAAATTATAGATCAAATAACATTAGGTCGTTGCTCAGCTTGTCAATTTTTTTTTGTGTTCTTCTAATATTCAAATGCATTAAGGAAAGTCCTCTAGCATAGTTGTCATTGCATTTTATTATTTCACTGATATAACTTTCAAGGTAGTATTTGGTAGTAAGTGCAGTGTTGCTTGTTGCAAGGAAATTGCAATCAGGATCTAAGTCTAATGTGTTAAGATTACCGTTTTCATAGACAGGCTTATCATTTAGTTGTCTGGTTGACATCATTGTTCTTTGTGTGACTGGCTATATATAATAATATAATATATACCCGGTATATATATATATATATATATATACATTTATTTATAACCAGTTTTTTTAATATATAATAATATTATATATATATATATATATATATACATATATATATATATATATATATATATATATATATATATATATATATATATATATATATATATATATATATATATATAATATTATTATATATTAAAAAAATGGTTATAAATAAATAAATGTATGTATATATATATATATATATACATATAATATATATATATATATATATATATATATATATATATATATATATATATATATATATATATATCAGCCGTATAGTCCCGTAGTTGGGCGAAGGCCTCAGCATGTTGTTTCCAAGTTTGCATATTTTGTGCTTATCTCTGCCAGGTGGTTTCATTCTAATACTCATCCAAGTCGCCTCTCCATCGTTTTGCTGGTCTTCCTGGTAATATCTTCCTTCCGTTTCATTTCCAGGTGGTAATGCACGTTGTCCATCTGTCATCTTTGAGTCGGCTGATGTGTCCTGCCCAAGACCACTTCATTCTTCTAGTTGTTTTTATCACGTCTGTGACTCCTGTCTTTGCTCTCACCCAGGTGTCTTTCTGTCATGGTATGTTATATTATGCATACTCCTCTCCATTTTCGTTTGTGCGGTCGCTAGTTTTTTCTGAGCTTGTTTTGTGAGTGACCATGTTTCAACACCATATGTCATAGCTGGCAGTACACACGAGTTATAAACCTTTCTTTTTAGACAGATAGCAAAGTTACTTTTGAAGAAGTCGCGATGTTTTGCATATGATGTCCAACCAGCTGTACTTCGGTGTAGGATTTCCTTGTCTTGGTTCTTGTCCCTAAGGCTGAAGCGTTGGCCTGGGTATATTCTCTATTTGAGTGTTGTTAACGTATATTGGGGTGTTGTCTAGAACCATTACTTTTGTTCTTGAGATGTTCATCCTCAAGCCGCTTAGGTTACTTTCTTCGCATAGTTCTTGTAGCATCCTTTCTAGTTCTTGTGGTGTTTTGGTGCACAGGAAGATATCGTCTGCGAAAAGGAGATGGTTAAGATATTCTCTATCTATTTTCAGGCCTTTGTTCTCCCAGTTCAGTCTTCTGAAGATACTTTCGAGTGTTGATGTGAATAGTTTAGGTGAGATGGTATCCCCCGTCGCACTCCTCTTTTGATGTTTATTTTCTCACTCTCTTTGTTAAGATATACTGTCATAGAACTGTCTATGTATATATCTTTCATGACTTGTATGTATGCATCTTCTATTCCTTGATCTTGGAGTGAAGACAGCATTGTCTCGGTTTGTACCGAGTTGAAGGCCTTCTCATAGTCAATGAATGCTATAAAGAGTGGTATGTTGAATTCGCGGCACTTCTCCTTCAGTTGATTTATGACATAGATGTGATCTGTCGTTGAGTACCCGCCTCTGAATCCTGCCTGTTCTCTGGGCTGATTCTCGTCTAGTATTTTCACCAGTGTAGCTCTTAGAATCTTCGTGAATAGCTTGTAGATGTTCAATAGCAAGCATATTGGCCTATAGATATTTATGTCTTTTTGGTTGCCTTTTTGAAGATTATGACCATCTTTGCATTTTTCCAGGTAGTGGGGATTCGTCTTTCTAATATGCATTTTGTATACAGCTTGGCTAAGGCTTTTGCGATGGTATCCTCTCCTGCTTCAACGTTGTTTCCTGTTGCCTTCCCGTTTTTCATCTTCTTTAGCGCGGCTTCTACTTCCCGTGTTTATATATATATATATATATATATATATATATATATATATATATATATATATATATATATATATATATATATATATATATATATATATATAACATAACCATCACAGACGATATAGAGACAGATCTCTAATAGGTTGGGTTAGTTGACACCTCTGGCTACACGTGCTGGTCACACTTCATTATTTCGTCAGCGGTAGTTTTCAAGACGTATGTGGCGAGCTGATAGGGGTGGACCAGTCCACTATAAGCCGAACAGTGAAACGAGTCACAGAAGTATTGCTTCGGCAAGTGTCCAACCACATTGGACAACCAAATGAGCCACAAGCTGAGAGGACCAAGGCCAAATTATACCAAGTTAATGGATTGAGCATGCGTTGGAATAGATACGCGAGAACGTAATGGCATAGATACGCGAATGTTTCAGCGCACTGCATAATTAGCGCGAATTTTCAGTAGGCTCTACTGATTCAGCTACCAATAATAAATTACATACTTTGGCCACAGTTTAACAAGAGATTTAACAAAATTGCCATCCCAAACTACAAGTTCCGGATGGCAAGTAGACAATTAAGTTATTGGCTCATCGAGAGTCCAACAATGCTATCAGCCTGCACTTATCAGATAGTTGCCAATTCTCTTTTTAAACATATTCCCACTAGCAGGATTAACAGAATCATTTGATAGTTTGTTCTATTAATTATCGCCCTCTGTGAGAATGAGTACTTTCTCATGTCCAACCTACACTGCTCCATTATTAAAGCTACTTTTTCTCCTCTTGTTCTACTACATTCTTTAAGTTTGAAAAACACATTCCTATCAATATTTTCATAACCAATCACTATTTTAAACACCTCTATTTGGTCTCCTCTTAGTCTTCTGGTCTCTAATTTTGTCAAAACACATTCTATTAAGCGGCTTCCATAATTAAGATTTCCCAATTCTGTAATAATTTTAGTTGCTCTTCGTTGTATTCTTTCTAGCTTGTCTTACGATATGGCCTCCATTCTTGCATACAAATGAGGTCTAACCATATCTACCCAATTTGTAATATCTTCCAAAACACCTACATAACCTTGCTTTCAGGAACCCATGTTAAGATGTATTTATTAATTTCTGTTTTACAAGTAATTCCGCCATGTGGTCTCTCATTAATGTGTCTAGTAATACCCATACAATTGATGTTAAACTCACTGGTCTGTAATGTTCTTACTTGTTCCTCAATCCCTTCTTAAATAGCAGCTTAGTGTGTGCTTCTTTTCATTCCGTAGGAATTATTCCTTCTTCTAGTTAAAGTTAAACACCTTTGATGGCATCCAATCAACTCCAGGTGATGTATTATCTTTCATCGTCTTAATTTTCTTTGTTATCATTTCAGGAGTTACAAATAACTGCTCTAAATGATCTGATTTATAGCCCTCAAATTTAGTAACTGGAACTGGAAGGGAGCTGGTATATTCTGTGGTAAAATCTGGGTTGAAATACTCGTTCAGGACCTCTGCCGTTTGGAACATGTCTGAAATTATGTTTCCACTGTTGTTTTTCAGTGGTCCGACCTTATTTCGAACTTTCTGTTTACTTCTTACATTAGCATAGGAACTCTGTACTTTTTCATAGGTTGGTACGAGCGAAGCCCAGAAGACATTGATATACAATGTCAAAAAAATTAACTCGATCTTCGCAGGTTCCAGTGTTTAGACATTCGTTCATGTCTGGAAAATATATTTTAACCACAAGTTGAGATTGTTGTTCTTCGTTTGCCGAATTATGAAAGGGTTTATTGTCACTTCTTTCACAAAACGTCCAAAAACGTTTAGTTTATAATATAAAATTGAAAAGTGCAAAATGTTGTTTAATTGTTTACATAATGCATATGAATGTACATCATATTTAATACTCTTAATTGTAACTACATGTATATATATATATATATATATATATATATATATATATATAGTTTATATGAAATATATAATATATATTTCATATAAACTATATATATATATATATAAATACACATATATTTATTTAATATAAACTGTATATATGTGTATATATATATTATATATATATATACACATATATACAGTTTATATTAAATAAATGTATCTGTATTTTTCTAGATAGCTTGTGATATGATATATATATATATATATATATATATATATATAATCATATCACAAGCTGTCTAGAAAAATACACATACATTTATTTCATATAAACTGTACAAATGGAATATTGGTTTACTTGGTGCACACTTAGTGAATAGTACGATACATCAGAATTTATTAGGCTACCAATAATAAATTACATACCTTGGCCACATATGGCACCAGTGAAGCCCGGAAGACATATACATGCATATAAATTCACTCGATCTTCGCATGTTCCATTGTTGAGACATGGACTGCTCAAACACTCGTTGATGTCTGGAAAAATATATTTTCGTGTGTTTTCCGCAGCTCGATACCCCGTCGACTCCCGGTGTATTTGTGTTTACAATGAAATGGGGACACGCTTGTGCAGACCTTTCTCTGTTTGTATAAATACACCAACTACTTGGTAGGTTGGTAACGGGCAATCCAATTTTATTCATACACAACAAGGATTGCCGCTGTGCACACACTAATAGTGACTAAGTCTGCCACAAATTGTGCACAGCCTGGTATTAAGCTGATGTGTATGATCAATTAGTAAACAATACCAGATAAGATTTAACATTATTGATATTTTCTACTGTAGCTAGCAACTGCCGAAGACAGTCTTTACCAAAAAACCCTTGCTGCTCTTAAACAAAGCGACAGCATACAAAGAGGGAAAAAATACCTATGTGCAGACAAGCATACATAATTATATGTATATATTTGATGTCTGGAAAAATATATTTTAAACTTAGACCGAGATTATTGTTCTACATGTGGCGCATTATGTCGGATATTAATGTCAACTATTTCACAAAACAAACAAACAATTACTTTTAATTTAATTTTAAAGTGGAACATTTTGGTTTATTCTTAGGCTGGTTAATACGAATACACAATTAATAAAGTTACTAAGAACTAATTACCTACATTTTCTACAGTCAGTACCAGTGAAGCCAGAATGACATTTACAGGAATATGAATCGATTTGATCCTCACAAGTTCCATTGTTGAGACATGGACTGCTCAAACAATCGTCGATGTCTGGAAAATATAATTTAAACACAAGTTGAAAAAATGTTTCGTCATGTGCCAAGTTACGTAGAATAGAACAGAATTTATAGAATAGAATTTTTTTTATATTTTGGATATCATAGATATGGATATGCATATGAAATAATTAGATTACCAATACCTAATTACCAACAATCAGTACCAGTGAAGCCAGAACATCTACAGGAAAATGCATCAACTCGATTCTCACATGTTCCATTGTTTAGACTGGATTGTTCAAACATTCGTTGATGTGTGGAAAATATGTTTATTGTTGTTTGTGTACTGAGATATGTATGATATATGTGTCACGTGTTCCACAAACACGCAAATTGATGTTATAATATAACATTTAGCATTCAAAATTTTGTTTTTGTTTTTACAAGATAGATATGAATATACATAAGAATGTATATGGTTACTAAGAAATGATTACCTACCTTGCATACATTCAGTACCAGTGAAGCCTGGACGACATTTGCAGGAATATGTATCAACTCCATCCTCACAGGTTCCATTGTTTAGGCACGGACTGCTCAAACATTCGTTGATGTCTGGAAAATATAATTGTATATAATGGTTTTAGATGCCTGAATATGTAAGCTAACCTTTTCATTAGCTTACTGTAAACATCCACATTTATTGATATTCATTTTAGCAAATACAATAATAAGAATATTAGTTGCATAGAACATGTTAGCTATGAATTCTTAAGAATTAATGCGAATATCAATAACTAATTACCTACCTTGCCTACAGTCGATATCAGCGAAGCCTGCACTACAATTACAGGAATGTGAATTGATTCGATCCACGCAAGTTCCATTATTGAGACAGGGACTGCTCAAACAATCGTTGATGTCTATGAACATACATATTAAATCTCTCTAGTTGGCATCGTGGAATTTGATGCGCATGGTTATATATGATTACTATGAGGTAATGCTAAATATATGTTCTTGCAGAATTAATTTTTTTTAATACTTTGTTAAAATCTGGAAATAGTGGTTTATTCCAAGCATTGCAACTATGAGTAGTGTTTTGTAATTAATAACTGAACTAAGAATTACCTATGTCTTACAGACATAAAAAGATTGGATCCACAAAATGTCCTTTGTTCAGACATGATGATAAAATATATTTCATATATCTATGTGTGTAAGGCATGCACATAGTTACACACCTACCTTGCTCACAGTAGAAACCCAGGAGTCCTGGCGGACATTTACATAAATACGAATTAACTCGATCCTCGCATGTGCCATTGTTGAGACACGGATTGCTCAAACATTCTTTGATGTCTGAAACATGAACATTAATCTGAGGTTTAGATCACTGTTCTTCGTGTCCATATATATGTTAGAGTCAATCTGCGTAATCAGTCATGTCGCGTAATGACTGACATGTTTAAGCATTACGCGAAATGACTGTTTTACTCAGGCATTTCGCGAAATGACTGGTGATTTCAGTCATTACGTGAAATGATTGGAAAAGAGGTGCAGTAATTTCGCGTAATGACTGAAACGGTGTTTCTCCTGGTTAATGACAATTGATATGGGCAAACTTTTTTCATCTACCTAGCCAGATATTTTCAGAAATTGCCACCTAGCAGCTATCTATTTCTCACACTCAAAAATATGTTTTGTATTTTGATGAAATTATGATTTAAGATGATTGTTCGGGTTCACTTTGGATTGTGTAGAACACCAGGAATTGAAGTTACTCCACATGGTCGAAACCACTTATCATCAAATTAATGTTCTTATTCCTAGGTGCGCTTTGTGCCATTATACCCAGAGCAAACACTGCGCAGTATCAATTACGATTTGTCTTCTATTGTGTATCTTAAATTGAATGTTGGAAATGTAGAATGTCCTATTGTTTTTGTGGAGTCAGGACATTGTGTCCTATTGATTTAAGAGGTTCAGGATATTTTATCCTATCTCTTCTGTTTTCAGTGTGCGTCACTGTGTATTTCGTTTCTTTATCAACTTCTTGATGCCACTGCATTGACAAATTTGATACCTGCGAAATATAAGAGCATGTTTAAACTATTATCCAATTTTAATTATAAACTAGCTAAGCCAAAATGGTGAGAATAAATAAAAAATATATACACACTCACACACACAAACACACACACACACACACACACACACACACACACACACACACACACACACACACACACACACACACACAATCCTGTCACTAGCTTCCTGGAAACGTACCCACATTTTTATAATACACGGTATTCATAACTCGTACGACATCTATCGGCTGAGAAAGAAACCACTGTTGCGGATCACAGACACCGAGAAATCTGGAATCTTCTGTAAAATCGCATTGCTACCGACCTGTTTCACACTTATCTGCTGTATACCCGGGAACACATTGACATAAGTACGAATCGACTCCATCTTCGCACGTAGCACCATTGAAACATGGATCGCTCTCGCATTCGTCGGTGTCTGTATTATTCAAGCAAAGCAACGAGAACGGTCTGATTACTTATTAGCAGGGATGTGACGATTACTTTAGTAAAGTGAAGTTGATCTTGGATTGTTTCGATTAAGTTAAGTTAAGCTAACTTGTATTTTGACAGTTAACTAGTTAAGTTAATGAATACACTGACACAACACATATATAGTACTAATCTCGTGTCAAAAAACGCATTTCAGCCGGTCAATACTCCACAAGTGACACGATGGTAAAATAGTTGACCGGCTGCATATCCTATAAACTCCAAATGTTACCCATTGGATCAATATTCATTTACGTATGTGTATGACATATTAATCTAGTTACTTTGAAAAAAGTACTATTAATTTCATTACAACTTAGGTTAAGTTAACCTCTAAATGTTAAATGGTTAATTTAAATGCTAATTTAACTTTAGCAAGCTAAGCATTAAGTTAATTGGCCTTGGTGGCAAACAGAACATATCATCTATACAGTTTCCAATTGATCGACCATTTAACGACAAATTAACCAGCATCCGGTCTTTCACAATAATTTACAAATAACTGTCTTGTTATATACTTTAAGGCAACATATACGGAGATATATGTTTGGTTGACGTCGTTATATGCACTATTGTATAGAAGTGAAATGTGGCTAATCAGTATGTGCATACACGATAGTTCAGTCTCAATACAAATATGGTTCCATAGGATATCAAGTAACATTTCATGGGCACAACACACCACAGGCGATTACTGGAAAAGAACATCCACAATGTATTGGCACTATAATGTGAAATGGTAGAACAGAAAGTCACCAGTGAATGACAGTTAGAAGGTCGTTAAGCTGAATGCAATCGAATATACACCAATGGTAGAACAGAAAGTCACCAAAGAATGACAGTTATAAGATCGTTAAGCTGAAGGCAGTCGAAGATACACCAATGGTAGAATAGAAAGTCGCCAGTGAATGACAGTTAGAAGATCGTTAAGCTGAAGGCAATCGAAGATACACAAATGGTAGAATAGAAAGTCGCCAATTAATGACAGTTAGAAGATCGTTAAGCTGAAGGCAAATCGAAGATACACAAATGTTAAAAAAACGGTTCGAAAAATAAGTGAAAGCCGCCTGCTCGTATGCAACAAACATAACTATACGGGAGGCCATTATCATAAAGTTAAAATGTCTTCAGATACAGCACCTAAAGGAGATAGTATTGCAATACCTGTTTTGCACTCGTCTCCTGAATAACCAGGTAAACAGGTGCACTTGTACGAGTTGATTCCATCTTTGCAGCCAGCGCCATTCATACAGGGCCTGCTGGCACATTCGTCTATATCTGAAATATTAGATTATTATGTGCATGATAAACTACGAGCCTGCGTGCGTGCTTGCCTGCCTCCGTGCGTAGCATATGTCAATAAAAATCTATTCTATGTTATATCATGTTAATTGCCTCATATGAGGAATCAAATGAACGTACAATGGGGCAATGACAATACAAGCATCAGTTAATTGTACCTGTTTCGCATTTCTCGCTTTTAAATCCAGGAGCGCAGTCACATTCATATGAATTAAATCCATTTATGCAGACTGCACCATTCATGCACGGGCTGCTGACGCAATCATCTCTGTCTGCAATGGCCAGCCCAAAATACATCTCACTTTTACAACATCACGATACACAATATACTGATTCCTAGTACGTTATCCACAATATGGATGCCACAATGGCTACAAGCACACTACTCGACATGTGGATGCCATGCATGTCCTGGAATTGGGTCTAATTGTGACTACAAGCAATATCAGTTAGTTAATGAAAAATTGTTGTCCTTTCCCATTAAACCGAAGACGAAAGTTAACCATGATGTATAAGAAATAGGACAAACTTATCCAATATATACAAAGTTTCAACCTTAACATGTTTATATAACCTTGCTCTGCCACTGATAGTAAGGTGATAAAGCGAGGCTTCTATTATGAACCATTCAACCAACATAACTGTTTGCTTAATTTGTTTATTATTTGTTGGCCAAACAACTGTCACGAACTGTTGTACCGTTTTCGCATTGATCTCCTGTATATCCGGGAATGCAGTCGCACGTGAAAGAGTTGGTTCCGTCAATGCACGTAGCGCCATGCAGACACGGATTGCTGACGCATTCGTCTTTTTCTGCGATATTCAACCGAAAGAATGCACTTGGTTCGGGATCACGTCAACTCAACTGTATCACCTATTAAACTGGCCGTATAGCAATAGAAGATCCGCCCACCATTTATCTAATCATGGCAAAAACTAATATATCAGACGACTTGCAAGCTAAGCATACACACGTAATACATTTAATTTTAAAAACAACCGTCAATGGTAAAAACACCCTTAAAATAATAATAATACAATAATTAATATTGCCTTGAGAATCAACATTTCAAATAAAAGTACATATGTAATATATGTGTGTTTGTTAAAATTATCAACACACGCCCCTCTGGTCATCTAAAATAATCAATATGTATACAAAATGATGATGATAATAATAATAACAATTATAATAGCGTCGTTAATTTGTAATTCCATATGTTTTCTCCAATCCACAATTTATTGTACCTATTTCGCACTGGTATCCTGAATATCCAGGTCTACAATCGCACTCAAACATGTTGAATGCTTCTACGCAGATAGCACGATTCATGCACGGATTACTTGCACACTCGTCTGTATCTGGAATATTAAGCATAATGATGAATTCTGCTTGATTTTGTGATTTTTGTTTTATTTCCCGTCTGGTTAAACAAAGCATGTGACTTTGGAGAAAAAAATTGTATTTGCCTTGTGTGTGAGCTGGATAAAGGAGGTCCTCTGGAGATTGGGCAATTTTGTTCGTACAGTTCACTCAGCTGTATAAATGAGTACCTCGCTATAGACAGTGATGGATATGGGAACAAATAGTCTTTGCGCAGTCTGCCAGAGGGTGAAGTGTAAAGAGCTTTGAAAGGTTCTACAGACTGGATATTGCGCTATATAATAACGTACCTATACCGTTATTCCAAATGATCAAAGTAGGTGAACATGAATTGAGTGATGCAAATGTGTTATATAACGGTCGATTACGATATGCCAATAGAATACCATTGAAGCTCCTTCACGTACAACAAAATAGATAGCATTACACGTGTTTAAAGATAACCATACGCCCTTTAAAAGTAGTTCACGTATGAGATGACAAGATATTAAATGAATGCAAAGATCGAAATGATATCTAATGACAAGACGAAGGGAAGACGGTTTTCTATTTGAGAATCCATACCCCACTACTTGGACCCAAAAACATGTAATAGAAAGACACATGTCATAACGAGGCGCATATGTAAAATACTTGGATTCGTAAAACATGTGTATCTCAGTACTACGTATTGGTCAATTCAAGTCGCAATAAATTTTACCTGTTTCACACATATCTCCAGTGTATCCCGAAATACAGTCACACTCGAAGGAATTTATCCCGTCCTCGCAACTACCACCATGAATACACGGAAAGCTAGCGCATTCATTTTTGTCTGTAACATTCACCCAATGCAGTGCATTCAACATATACAAGATATAACACCATCAACGAGATGCCAATTAGACTCCAAACCTCGCTGTTCCGAGTATCCAAACAATTACACATTGCCTAGATAACAACAGAAGACACGATTCCTCGGCGGTGGTTACTCAATACTTTGTCAGAATACTATCCTTGAGAATTTATTTAAGTGATTCACCATATACATATTTTAGACATCTGTGAAAACGATACCCTTTACATTTGGAATGCAACCAAATATACACCATTTAATGTGCAAAATTTGCATGGTATGATATAAATTAATTCACTAATATATTGCGTTCATAGATCAATGTTAACTAAAATGACATAAAGTTGCCCTGAAATTAAATCACATCACTTGTTATATATATATATATATATATATATATATATATATATATATATATATATATATATATATATATATATATATATATATATATATAATCACATCTCTTGATTTATATGTGTGTGTATGTGTGTGCGTGTGTATGTGATTATGTGAGAGATGTGATTATATATATATATATATATATATATATATATATATATATATATATTTATTTATACCCTAATATCCCAAACGCGTAGCGTGCATCAGCGTGCTTTGGCTCACCAATAAACCAATACTTAATACAGCTTATAAAATAAATGCATTAAACTTTAAACAACATTCCTAAATATAATGCACTGCTTATTTAAAAACACAAAATCGAATGTTTCATTTAATTGCTCAAAGGAATAAAACAAAAAATTGTGTACCTTTTTCACACCTGTCTCCCGTATAGCCAGGATTACAGTCGCATTCATATGCGAGGAATCCATTTATGCACTCTCCACTGTTCAAGCAGGGATTACTCGCACATTCTCCAATAGCTGTAACATCAAGTGTCATAATACCGGAAACCAACGTAATTCTGACTTTGCGTTTTTACTATGTGTCAGCGTACATCACATACAGGTACACATTGTGGTATTGTCACAACAACCTGTTATGTGGTAGCAGCACAAACGAAAGAACATGACAAGGAAAATGTTGAACATCAAGATATAATCCCACATGACATCATCGGAAGGAGAAGCAAAGTAAAAAATAAAAAATATTCCCTGAAAACAAAGTGTAAGTGGGCTGGTGTCGTAGCGAGAATGAAAGTTAACATATGGACCATTAGGATAACTGAATGGCAACCCAGAAATAGAAGTTGGCGGATGAAATGCTGGTGTGAAGACATCACCATCTACACATGAACACAGTGGACAAGAAAATCAAACAAGGAAAAGATATAAATGTTTGGCAGATGGCTACGTCCTGCAGTAGATGGAAAAGGCCTCAATCAAAAGTGAATCACAAATAGTCAAAGTGTTAATGTTAAACACCTATCTCCTACCTTTTGAATAGGTTCTACATGTTTTTCCTAAATATCCAGAACGGCAGTCACATTTGTACGAGTTGATATTATCTATGCATGTAGCACCATTCAGACAAGGGTTGCTGGCACATTCGTAGGTATCTGTAACATTCAACCAGAATAAATGATTTCACATGTTTTCCTAGTAATCTTAATACATCCAGTTGTACGATGATAACATGTTTGTTGTTAGTTGAGTTCATTAATTTAAGTAAACCAACATTCTTTTAAGCGTCTGAATTGTCATCTTAACGTCAAAAGTAAAATCTGAATATCAATTAAAACAGTGAAGAATAAACATGTATTAAAACAATAACAAGATAAAGTGTCCCAAGCTATTAACAAGAAAATAATTGTGACATTGAAATTAATATAACAGTTATTATTGCTGAAATACCATGCAACAATCTGATATACCTGTTTCACATTTGTCTCCTACGTATCCGGGAATACAATCGCATTCATACGAGTTGATTCCATCTACGCAAGTAGCACCTTTCAGGCATGGATGGTTGGCACATTCGTTTATGTCTGCAACATCAAGGGCAGGTCTAGGATTTGACCAACGGGGGAGTCGCAGCCACCCATGCACAGTTGTCAGGGGGTGTATTTACTATTCTTGATAAGGTGTTTTCCAGGCCATCATGTGGGGCAAGTATGCACAGGAGGTTGATTTGTGAACCACCGTGGACAATTTTATCATCATATCAATTAACATAACTGTACCTATTTATCATTAAACTACGATTTTTTGTAGATGATTATGCAAGTTAATGCTGATTTTGTTTCAGCAAAGTAAAGTGTTATATATTGTTGTTATTAAATATAAATATTATATTATAAAATTACTCCTGACGTTAATTACTATTGTGAAATGTATTATTAACAAAGACATTAACAACTTTATGCTCATGCATATGCCTCGGAAATGTACATATTCTTCGTCAATATCTTTCCAATGGACCATGTGACGGGCTGCTCCAGACGTTTACCCACCTATTTCACACTGGGTGCCTGTGTAGCCGGCAACACACTTGCAAGTATACGACAAGAAGTCATCAACACAACTGGCGTCATTCTGACACGGCGCACTCTTGCATTCGTCTTTGTCTGTGTAACCATGGAGTTCACATTACTGTGACTTTCAAAGCTCCCTGGTGCGTCACGCACGCACGCACGCACGCACGCACGCACGCACGCACGCACGCACGCACGCACGCACGCACGCACGCACGCACGCCTACCACATTACTTTAAACTGTTCGCTGAGCATATTTAGTTTCGCATTGTCATTCTACCAGCCGGGTTGCAGGCAAAACAATAAACCTAGAATATGCATATGAAATAATGTTACAGTCAAACTGGTTTACACGAGATCAACAGTTGTATGAACAATAGACAGTGTTACTTATTTCGATGGAACATTCATCAGATGAAATTGACTAAAGTTTGAATTATTGTCCTCCTAGAAAGATAAGCACATCCTACCCACCTCCTACCCATATGCCAAAAGTAAATATGTCAACTAAGTTGAACCAATTATGTTAAAGCGAAACAAAAATCATGGTTTTGTGGCTATGCACCTAAAAGAAATAATACAATATAAACTAAACACGTGCAACTAAAATCAACAACATCACGCCAGTGATTTACTCAGAATGAGATTCCGGTCATTTCTCCGAATGACCAAGGGATGACGCGTTAACCAGCGCCACCGATAAGCGCATGCGCAGTTCTATGAAATCGGGATAACCTAGACAAAAGTGACGCATTAAGGGAAGCCGGCATACCCAGAACAAATTCAAAGTCTCAAACAAACGTGTTATGTTGCCAGAAAGAAGACTAGTTTAGCAAACAAAGGCCAACATATGTTTACAACTTTTATAGGTGCTTAGGCCGAAAAGCATGATTTGTTTCGCTTTAATGGTAGTGTATATTACTATTATAATATCTCCCTCTTTTAGGCGAATGTCAAACAGCAGAGCGCACTAATCCACGGGCAGTATTACGTATGGAGTGATGAATAAACATTAATATTTTACTCAACCGGATTATAGTGCATGACAAAATAACAACGAAATTAATGCATATTGGGTGTCTGCCAATATCCGAATGCAGAGCTAACGTGGCTTACCGCAAGAAATACTAGTTTGGCGGAATAACAATTTGGACAACGTTTTTTCTCCTCACAAAACTGGTTCCTCATCAAATGTCACATCACAATATACTGAGTCCGTTAAAATGTGTGCAGTTAATTTATTTTCATAAAATTAATAATGAAATATTAGTTTATTTACCTAGCTCTTAAATACTGTACATATTCAATATTCTTGCTTAATGTCGCTGATGAATGAATATTTGGTATATCCCAGTAAAAAGGATATGTCAAACTGGACTGATAAATATAGAAAATATTATATCATTGTGCTTAAAATTGCTACAGTTTTGTGATTGGGTTAACAAGTCTTGTTATTATATAACATACACATTTTCTAGTATTCATATTGTTTTATGCATATTAATCTACAACGTTTGTCATATACAACATCAAATAAATATAATTCTGCAATTCACGATAAACATTGAAGAACAATTCGTCAAATTACTACGATTAGTTTGAACTATTAAATGGTGCATGAGTAAAACCATTTCACATACAACTAGGTCAAGTACACCTAGTTTTAAAGCCATATATCGTCATTGACATGCTTTATCTCTTAGTATATGTTATTGCAATTTATCGTGTTACTTAATAGATTTGTTTTCATGCAACCGGTTTTACATACATAATAATTATATTCAGTAGTTTCTTGTTAGTGCTTTTAGCAGCTATTTTTGTTAGTGCCTTTAGCAGCTATTTTATTATTTAAATTTATTTCTTATTACATCGATATTAACATGTTGTATTCTATAACTCTTACCTATACGTATGCATCACCGTATTGGTGTACGCATTTTTATTGTATCAGTGTTGTATTTTAATCGCCTCTTAACAGATATTATATCCGGACATACGACGCAATGGAAATGAAGGTTATTATCATCATTACCTGGATTGTACGTCATTGGTCTCATCAACAGCTCCGCATGGACTACTGCCGGGTGAGCTAAATGTTTGGTCCATTGGTCCCAAATCCAGGACATCCACTTCCAGCGGTCTTGAGAGGCAGGTTTCCTCTCTGCATGTTGAATGCATAATACAAAACTCCAGTTACAAAGTTATGTTGGTTGAAGGTCTTCATTCCAAATTGATTAGTAGAAGAGACATGCTCCTGTTGTGATAGTTATGTACATTCGTACATTAATTCGTTCATATGAACAAATATACATGCATGCACGAACGAAAAACACAGGCAAACGCTCGCACAGATGCACACACACACACACACACACACACACACACACACACACACACACACACACACACACACACACACACAAACAAACACACACACACACACACACACACACACACACACTCACACACATACACACACTCACGCTCGTACAAATACACGCATACCTGTAGCGGGACATTAAGAGGTACACGAATATCGAAACACAAGCGTCCCCCCACACACACACACAAGCACGCACGCACGCACGCACGCATACACCTTATCATAATGTATTACTTTCCGGATACTAGCACTATCCTGTTATCCTTGAAAATATACTCACTTGAAAAATAAAAACCTCTGAAAGAACTAGCCAGTGTATTCAGTACCTCTGAAGGTACAGAAGTGAGACTGAAGTTTAAATAATCTAGATCAACATGTGTGCTATTTTCAAGTTTAAGCGAGACCCTCAGTAAATATGAAGTCTCATTTAGCATCCACGTGAGAGCTTCACTCCCAATCCAATACTCTTGAGAGGGATCTCCATAGCCTTTCTTGTTGCTATGCGAAGTACTTGGTGGGGTTCGAAGGGAAGGCGACATTTGCCTCTGTATCAACTGAAACACAAAATTCGACCTGCGTCACTGTGTTTTTAAATGATATCACCAGAAATGTTACATTAATTTATGAAAATATTTTTTTTTATTAATATACACAATTTTGTACTTCGGCGCATAATGAACGTAGGGTCTTGTTATGCATTTTCTAAAAAAAAGGTATTTTTTAGGATGAATCCACTTGGCTTAACTGAGTTGAATTAATGTGTGATATAGAACATTTTGGGGCACTGGCTCATTATCGGGAGAACGATCCAGCACAGTCAATGTATATAGCATGATGTGGTGAAAGAACGTAGCTGAAGAAGGACATAGCTTGTACATGTACTAGGTACACAGTGAAATAAATCGACAGCTATAGTGCTGTTATTTCATGGTTACAGAATACCACATTATTAACTTGTGTAGCTAACAGATAAATGTATGCTCCTCGTTTTAAGGTAACATGATACACTTATAAACTTGTACAGCGTCTCCATAACACATTCTTGTGCGATCACACATCAATGGGGAGCATTAATCACTAGACAAAATATGTGTATAATGAAAACCAGTGATTTGCCTAGGCTCCGCGGTATATCACATGACCGTCATAAAACGGAAAATCACAACGGGTGAATAAAATGAACTACGCACCGGTGATTATTCCGGATAACAAGGGTTAACGTATATATTCTATGTGAAATCTAGGATCACTAACAGTGATTCTCACGAAATGGTGCAAAATCGGAGGAAACAAAGTTTCCAGTGTTTCTTGGTCGGGTTTATTTTGAAGGTTGATAATACGTTTTTCCACCTACGTTTACGTCTGGTTGACACATGTATAGAAGAAAAAGCCCGTGTCACTCGTAGTATATTATTCCTACAAAACTATGCCATGAATAAATAAGTTACGCTATGCTAAATTTTAAGTTACATAAGTTCCTTCCTGCAGGTTTTTTATCTGTTCAATTAAATTTTTTTCAAGTAACTCATCTGATGGGTTGCCCCCAATTTGGCCCCCTTGCCCTCAAAATATTTTCACACGCGCGAATGTGCCCTTTTTTCGGACTCTTGCCCTTTTGAAAATCTAGGGAAATCACTGAAAAACTTGCCCATAATATGCACACCTAGCACAGTTTCCTATATTCTTATACAGAAATAACAAAGCCAATTTTAATATAATGATAATGTAGCAAAAGTAAATAAATCACAACTCTTGAATGCAAAGTAGGTCACTCGTAAGTTGTATTCACTTCTACACTAAATGTTAATCTATTCACTATTCTTTTGCACGTCTACAGACGTTTCATAAAGCATAAACATGTTAACTTCGAAGCGTGACAATATTCCTAAATACACCAGTAAAATTTGCATAAAATAAAACATGAAACCTATCATATTACATTGACATTGTTAGATATATTTATATAGAATGGCAAACCTGTTCTTGTTGAAACCGTTTGTCCAGAGCTAACACAAGTATACGTTATATTGTTACTACCAGAGTTAACACATTCCGTTATATAATGCATCACTTTTCCATCTTCAATTCTTTTCTTCGGAAAATTATTTAATTCAAATTGCTATCATGTTTTGTTTCAGGGATCTAAAACATCGTTAAATTGTAGTTTAATAAAGTCATATGATTGATGAATACAACAAATCTAATTTCTTTGGTTGTGTCGAGATAGATCGAACATCACAACTTTGTATTTCTATGTACCATTAGAACCATTCAAATTTACTTTGCCAAGGTATAGCATCATATACTTACAGTCCAACCTCCACCGCTGACACTTAATCTGCATGTGACCTTGACACTGTGACCTCCAGCGTACACGAGGTATTCGCCATCGCGTCGGGCACCATTCAGAATTAGATCAGCACAATTGGTCACTGTCAACATGCAATTATACTTAAAACATTTCACATATATCTTTTTCATGAGCATGTCAATTTATGGACAGTCTGTAATTATGGCTAAATAGCTTAAATTGTATTCCTAAGTTTGTCTTAATAACGGAAGCGATAAACACTCCAACAACAACTAATCCACAGAGGGTAAAAACATAACTATTAAATTTTATTATTATAACTGATTACCTCATGAAATACAATGCTGATCCCATGTTTGAGATTTCCTGTCAACGCATTAAATATATGATAGTCAATGCTTCGGGACACTTACTCAACATGGATTAACTTTTTTTAGTAAGCTTCCCTCGGTGTATTATTGCGTTGACACAACGTTTCTTCGCAATTTGCATTTGGACAAATAAAATGACACATAGAAAGCAAAATTTTGCTATGCAAAATTAGCAGAATATAATTGTTATCCAAATCATCTATCGTAAGTACACTGAGAAACGGTCAGAAAAATAGAATAACATACTAGGAGAGTATTCAGCTGATCTAATTTTCAGTGTCACACTCTGTAGGGAGCCTATGTTCCAATTGGCCCATGTCCACTTTGGCCAACTGTCTGGCTGGACGTCCACACGCGCAAACTTGTCAAGGGTGGCTAAAAATGTACATGAAGTTTAACTTGATGTCAATAAATACTCTGGGGCACAAGGTAAACAATATTATATCTGCAGCGCCATGTTTCTAGGCAGGAATTTCATTATTATTGCACAACTTTTACGTGTGTTATTTTCCTGACTGTATTATGATGTCAATCCAACTTAGTTGAGTTGCCAATCAAGTTGTGTTTATCTTTATCTTGAAGAGTTTTATTGTATTAATTCTACATCCGTCCACTCACCGGGACTGTCTGTTCTGAGAAGGTCCTCCAGCCATAAACTGTAGTCAGTTTTCCGATCGCCCAGCTTAAATCCAGCGAACTCTATCGACTCATGTCCGGCGTCGCTGGTCAGCTCAATACGCAAGTGGTAAGAGCCGGCATCTGTGATCGAATTGATGTTGTCATTGCCCGCCCAGAAGTCGCCAGATAGGTCGCCAAAGCTGTCGCTGAATTCATTCCAATCGCGATTAAATTCCAGTGAATGTTGGCCCCTTCGTCGTTGCAAGACCTGATAGTGAATGATACAATACAATACAATGCAATACAATAACAAAACTCATATTGCGCTAAAATCTTAGGGAAGCCCAAGATCAGCAGTGCATCAAAACAAGAGTTAGACAGCTTCTAGTCGGTTTAACAATTCCAGTCGTAAACAGTTTGATCAGTACGCCAAGGAGCTACGGGAGATAAGAGAGTTTAAACAGTTTTTTTTTTGACGGCGATATGTTACTATATTTTCTGTCGACTTAACGCTAATAGGAAATGAGTTCCACAGAGTTGGTGCAGCAACTGAGAAAGCTCTAGTTCCGACGTTTGTCTTAAAACTGGGAACGAAAAGTGGATTAAAACTAGATGATCGAAGCTGCTTGTGCTGTCTTGCATGTGTGAGCAGTGAATCTAAATATTCTGGTTGCTTGAATGAAAGTGCCTGGAAGGTAATTGTACAATTCTTAAAAATAAAAACATGACATTTCTTGTTACGGATTATGTAACTATCTACGGTTTCTTTCATCACTAGCCTTAATTGTGCGGCAAATTTCGTATATTAAATTACATACTTAATACTCGCATATGTTGTGTTTAAGTTAATGGTTTTGTACTGTAATTAACACGTTGTGAAGCATAACGTTGAAGATACCAAGATTTGCAGTGCTGCTACAGAAGATGTACTTACGATCCATCCGCCCCCAGATGTTTCGAAGTCACACAGTACATTCACTCCCCGGCCATTGACAAATATCTTGAACAGGCCCGACTCGGTGGCGCCATCTAGCTGAAGCTGTGCACAATCTAAAACTGGAAGTTGCACTGACTTTATTATACTTAGCAACACCATTGTGAGGTTGTAACAACAAATAATGAGTATAGTAATAAAGCAGCAAACAGCACATCTGACTGGCCAAATCATCTTCGTATGTTAAACTGCATATTTGGATATAATGCTAATTATATATTATCAGTTGTTTTAAATTATAATAATGTAATTTTAACTCGACAACTCAAAATGTTATAGGTATTGTTATTGATCGTGCATGTAAAATAATGTTTCTATTTCTTGGTTAAGCTGGGTACTAATAAATAGAACCGAGGTAACTGATTTTCCCTTGCATGAGCAACGTAGTTCGCTAAGTTACCGCCATATTTAGCTCGGATGAAGATACGGAACATTAATCTTTTTGTTAGTTTCATACAAGCTGGTGCCGCTTGTGATCACTTTGGATATACTACATTTAATAAACGTTAAATACATTAAGGATATCTTTAAAAATAGCGCAACACCGTAAACGTTGTATTACACGAACTATTCAATAGGAAATAAGGTTATTCAACACCGAGACACCAGTCGAATCGGAATCGCTATGGTGACTCATGTTTTGATATATGTATTTTGATTGATATATGTCCCTTCTATATGGTGTATATGCAAGGGGAAGTAAAAGATCTCACACAGGGGGTAAATGTGTAACCTGCTGTGGACTCCATCTCTCACGAGCCATTGCAGAAGCGTCCATGACACCGCTCAACCAATTCTGCTAACTCCCTCGCCAGAGGATACGACTGAATGAATTACGCAATGTGTCGGGTACTTCACCGACCAACTGACGACAAAATTAGTTAGGGGCCGATCACCATCGTCGACATACAAAGCCTACTAAGAAGGGAGCGGGGGTTAAGCCCCTAGGAGTTACAATAAGCGCTGATATGAAAGTTTCAGAGCAGTGTGGTATTGCAGCTTCAAAGGGTAATCAAATTCTTGGATTGATTAGAAGAAATATAACATACAAGGGAAAAAAAGTTAATTATACCTCTTTATAAAGCAATAGTTAGATCTCGTTTAGAATACTGTATACAAGCATGGAGACCATATCGTAAGAAGGATATAGATACGCTTGAACGCATACAAAGGAGAGCAACTAAAATGATTCCAGAACTTAGAGACCTTAGTTATGAAGAACGCCTGAAAGAATGTGGTTTAACAACTCTAGAGACAAGGAGGTTAAGAGGAGATCAGATTGAAGTTTTTAAGATATTGAATGGGTATGAAAATATTGATAGAAATATGTTTTTCTCACTCAAGAAGGATAGCAGAACTAGAGGACATGAGGTAAAATTAGTAAAGGATCAATGTAGATTGGACATCAGGAAGCACTCGTTCTCACAGAGGACAATAAATGAATGGAACAAATTGTCTACAGATTGTGTAACTGCTAGCAGCGTGAATATGTTTAAAAACAAGGTTGACACATATCTCAGGAGGGCGGGTTATAAGTAGATGAACATTGTTGGACTCTCGATAAGCCAATGGCTTCTTTGTCCACTTGCCATCTGGGCCTTTGGCTTGGATGGCAAATCTTGTTAAATCTAGTACTATTTTTTATATCGGTCGCATGCGAAATATGTCCATCGCTGGGTCGTGCAGCGCCGCGCTACTAGTTGTTACGGAACTACTGTGTTTCATATCGTGTAATTGTTCAAGGCGCGGCGCTGTAACACAGTCCGAAATCTAGGAAATTGAAAACCTCGTGAAAAAGATTTATCAATATGACACCACGGAGTTGTTAGAAAAACACAATGCTGGGGCATAAGCATTGGAGATATTGTTTTGTAAACATACTCTGGTGGTTATTGTTTTATTATTATCATTATTATTATATATTTATAATGCGCCATGTTTCCGGGTTAAAAACCTGTTAAAAGACGCTACAAGACGACGCTAAAAAATAAAAATATATTGAAAAGCTAAAATAAAATGTGGTTAAAAGACAGATAAACATAAGCTAAATAAAAAAGTTAAACAAAAGAATTAAATAAAGGAGTTATATAAAGAAGCAAAATTACTTAATTAATTAAATTAAATTAATAAGTTAAAATAAACAACTACAATTAAGTTGATGCATTAAATAAACATATAAGTTTGTGTGCTAGGTACACGCACTTTGTCATTACATTGAGAAAAAAAATTATCTGGAAAATATTAAAGTACTAATGTATGGATGTGGAAAGGGAGGTGTGTGAATTGGTACGCTTTGTGCGAATAAGTAAATGTCGGCAATTGCGAACCTTCCAGTTCTGCGTGAACACAGTGTTAATCCACAAGGAAATATCCATTGATACGACCACATACCTGGTTGAAACTCCATGTGCCTTATTTTGAACACAACGAGAGTGGGTGTTTGTTTTTGGGCCCAATAATCCCACATCCAATTATTCCAGGAAAATTCCGCCACAACAGTGCCCTCCACTCCTTTCAACAAATCTGTAAGCAGACATTAGCACAATACACACTTTACGTTTTGTTGCACAGTACAACATATACTGTATCAGTTTACGCAGTAATGTCGATAAATGAGAACCCGTGGTCAGTCGGTGAGAGTGGCCAAAACATAATGGTTTACACAGGTGTGTCTCAGTAAGTGGGTGTTTCCATTGACAATATTCACGTCTCAGTACGTGGGTGTTTCCATTGACAATATTCACCTCAAACACCTATCGGCTAAGAATAAAACTACGGTTGCGGGTCGTGTTTCCGATGTCATTGCGATATCTCAATGAAGTCTGCGATGTGTCTGTGATGTCACTTCGATTTTTGTTTCTTCATATATATATATATATATATATATATATATATATATATATATAAAAAACTTACACATAAAATAGTTGTTAAAAAGTATAATGACTAAATATAGTGTTATTTACATTATAAAATAATGTCACTCTGAGTATACATATGGACAAAAAAAGTCATTGTTTAATTAGGCACTAGTTCATAAAACAGTTATTTGCCCTGTTTTTTTTAATAATAGCCATCAACAGTTGCTTACCAGCACTACTGGTTTTCTTTATCAGATGTCCAAGCTGCAACGTATAGTTTGTCGTGAGACTGAAGCTTGTGTAGTCTACGTGTCGTACATCTGCGTCTGGGTACGATATTTCTACTCGCAACATGTAACTCCCTTTTGTGGTAATGTCCCTAATGTTGGCATTCCCAAGCCAAAATTCGCCAAGTAAATCTCCAAATTTCTGGTTAAATTCAGCCAGATGACGTTGTTGAAATTCCATCGACTGGTCCATTCTTCGCTGCAGCAGCTGCAGATGGATATAATTTATAAAATAGACAATAATGAACAGACTGCATGTTGTCAATGAATATTGAGTGATATTTATTGTAGCACACATTACAACGTGTTATGTTGGGGATAATATATGTGTAATGCTAATTATTTCTAGTAAGTTTACATATATTTAAAACTTATCAATATTTATGGCAAACCAACAATTATGTTCACATGAAAGCAAAGTTTCTATTTCCCTTTTTGTATGAATTTTGACGTTAATGCGTTTCGAAAAAAAATTACCAGTCCTTGAACACATAAAAAAAACAAAGAATAAAGTGGTTTGGCCACTTGGCCAAGATGCAGATAAATCAACCAGCTGCAATAGTAAACGACATTTAAACATGTGGATACAAGCTAAGAGGCCTTTCATTTAATTGGTTTGTGGATTTTTCTCAAAAAAAAAAACGGGTCGGTCGGACGGGAAAATATTTAATAAAAAATAGTACCACACTTGCCAAATGTATTCAGGCACTATCAAAAGGCTTGGTGCTGACCACCTATTATCCCCCAGTATCTCAAATTTGTTTATATTTTCATACTTAAGTTTCGAGAATACATCATGAAGATGACAAATGCAATCGTATTTGAGAAAAAATTGTTTCCAAGAACAGAAATTGTGGCTCGACGGTTCCGTAAACAAACTAATAAAAAATAAAAGGCCTTAGAAAACACAAGCTCACAATACCCGTCCACTCCTCCCACCTTGCTGTTGGGCGAAGGTTACATCTCCCCGCGACGTCAACAGCCGAATGATAAAGTAAAGTAATCAACAAATCTTCATCAACAAATCTTAATGGTGTTAATAATGTAATACAACACTAACCGTCCAACCGCCACCGTCGCTAGACAAATCACAGTACACTTCCAAGCTCCGACCTTGAGTGAACAACATATGTATGCCACTTGTTGAAACGCCCTCGTTCTGCAGTTCGCTGCAGTCAGCCGCTGATGAGTGAAAGAAAAATCCGTACAGCTACATATGCATTGCAGAGGCTGATACAGGATTTTACCAGATGGTGTTTTCGTGGATCGTACACAAGTGTACGCACGCACGCACGCACGCACGCACGCACGCACGCACGCACGCACGCACGCATACACAGTCTATGTAATATTACATATTCTATGCATTACATATAACCGGTATACAAAAGCATAAATATTGAAACAAACTCCAAATGCTACATATTATGCTGCATATGGCATTGTAAAATAAAATGTATAAATAAATTTATTTAGATTTTTACGTCTTGTCAACTTCTACCGGAGCGCGTGCCGCGACCACTAATTACTGTAGTGCGCTCGTCCGTGGTGACATAAATTTCCCGTACTCTGACGTAAGTAACGCGGACACCTGTTGTACAAGGCACCACCCATGTACCAACCCGGCAACTCTTGACCTTTCCAGCCATTTAATTATGGTTTGATGTTTTGACACTTTTGGGGTAAAAACATTATTAGTCCCACTGCTGTTAGTCCTACTGTTGATGCCGCTACTACAATTAACGTTGTTGTTGTTGTTGTTGTTGTTGTCATCGACGCCGTCGTCATCGTCGTCGCTGTAGGGTCAAGAATATGTTGGCTTGTGAGGAGTTCAGAGACAAGAGTTTCTTGGCCAAAAACTTACCTGGTTTGAAGTTTTCTAAACGCATCTTTATCTCGACATACTCGAGGCTATCGTTGGTGTTCCAGTTTGCCCACAGCCAATTGTACCAGTTGGAGGCAGCCGCATCGTCATGTCTGCAGTGGGCGAACGCTGCCAAAATCAGCATGTATAATGTTTGTGAGGTTCCGATTTTCGATGTAACTCATAGATGATCATAAATGGCATGCATTAAATAATAATGGCAGGAACCCTATAATGTCTAACTATGGTTCCTCGCAGATATTAAATGTTTATATGTTGTTTCGAACATAACATATTAATATCCGTTTGGAGGACGAATGCGCAATCACATGGGTATGTAAAAACCTAACTAAGAACATTAACGTTTTCAGAGGTGTGGTGGGGTCATAAGTTGAATAATTAAACGAAGACTTAAGCGTCAATAACGTGAAAACATTGACCCATATATAGACTGTCTGGCAGCATGTATTGCGATAAAACACTAATGTAAACAAGCATTTGTATGATGTACCTCTAATAGAGTTTAAGGAGGAAGCTGATGAGGAGCCGGTTAAAGTGGGTTGGACACGTGGAAAGAATGGAAGGGAACGCTAGGGGGGGGGGTGATGTAGACGGCAGTGAAACGGGATCAGAAACGATGACGTAGAGAAAAATCGACGACCGGTATCAGTGCCAGCCTCACTCCGTACTTCAGGGATAAAAAAGAGAGCAACAGCGACTTATAACTGAACAATGATTTTTATACTTACAGCCAACCAAACTGTCAGGGTTACACTGCATCGAGTAGTTCGTGCTCGCTGACCCAAGGGTAAATCCACGCAGCTGAGCGGTCGTATTCACCCCACCCCTGTAAGTCAACTGAAATCGCAGAACGAAACGTTTCGTTCTCGTCATGCTGTGTATGTTTTCATTTCCAAGCCAGAAGTCGTTGTTTTCCGTCTCCATATCGCCAAAGGTGTTGCTCAGTTGCAGCCACGGTCGATCGAACTCGCGAGACGTATAACGCCGGCGCATCACAATCTAAAAGACGGTGACTGTTTCTTAACAGATCAGTTAAAGACTGTGCCGGATTGTACAAGTTAAGGTACAAGTGGTACATTCGCACCACCCCCCTCCCCCCGCGAAAAATGGCCCCCACAAAAAGGGGCCCCTACAAAATCAATCATAATCCATCCTCTTTAATCGTTGGTAACTAATTTGGCGGAAAGCATTTGGAGGTCTTTCTTTGTTTACTCAGGAGAACTTAATTGTTCGGTATGTAAGGTTTTTTTTTTCTTGTACTATGTCCTGGTAAGTCACCGTATGCTGTTATTCTTGCCTGTCGTTGTACACTGTTGCACAGACCTAGTTAATATCACGCGTCTCGATCTTTGTTTTTCAGGCAATTGTTAAGGGCCCCCAGAAAACTTTTGCATCAGGCCCCCACATTGTATGGCGGGCCTGACACCGACCAGTAATTGGTGAACAAAACCAGCGGATGAAGTGTGACGCATGCGTACATGTCCACCCGACTAGTCTAAACCGAATGAAAATGAGTCTATGCCGGTTGTTTCACATTGGCGACAAGCAAGGCATGCAATATGCCCTTCGGCATAAGTTATTAGCGTCCCTAAATGTAATATCAAAAACACTAATATCGACCGAAAACAAGAAGAAAAATAAATATGTGTTATGATACAAAAAATAAATGTGTTATGATACAAAAAACGACACGAAGAAGATGACTGCAATACATGCAAATGGTCTTCTTGTTTCCCATGACGCTGTGTTGGTTGTCATGTTGACCACTGGTCAACCAGAGCTTCCTCCGCCTGCAGGCGACGGCAACGTTAGTTAGTCGGTGTGACGTAACTCTGACCAAACCAGGCCAAACAGAATGCGTTCGTCCTACACTGATCGCGACTAGAACGACCACTGGTCGGTGTTAGTCGCTACGTCGACCTCGACCCTGAAGTGGACACTCAAAGGCCTCGGCCGTTCACCCACAGCTGGTGTTCGCTCAAGTCTGTGGCTGACCGCAATGTCATTGTCTTCGACAGTGGGGTCACAACAGCCATCGTTCCGTTGACAATAGCCAATAATCTGGCAGTTGCCCCCCCCCCCACTGTCCTTCCCCAATCCCAGGAAATCGAAAATTCGACGGGTGAAAATTCCTTGTTCGCGGTCCAGTTCTGTTTCCTGAGAAATGATTCGAACTGCGGGTCCATTTTCTCAAGTTTTTCATTCAGGTCGGAGTCATAAGAGCCTGGAATTTACTCCCCACTGAAATAATAATATTATTTGCGCCATTCTGTTCCAAAATAATTGTTCACGTTTATGCGCATCCCAAACTAATATGCTAGAAGGGGCTGCATGGAGTAATGTAACTGAAAACTGGAGGAGATTTTGGCAGAGAAAGTGTCAATTTTGTCTGCCAACACCTACAAAACGGCAAATAGTGATTAAGTGACAAACAATACAGATGATGCTGAAGAGATGGACAGTGTTTAATAGTGACCACTGTGACCATGTTATATGGTATAGTTTTGCTGACCCATATAACTCTTCATTTTGTTTTTGATTAAAATAAAAGACTTTATTACGGTTCTCATAGCTTTCTCTAACAAGGAATACATTTGTCCCAGCGCAGAATTGGGGCTTGTAGACTATTGGTCGGGCCATTGATGGTAATGATAACGAAAATAATAATGATAGCTTGTAAGGATAATGAAACATTACGTAGTCACTTAACGAAACATTTATTTTTGACGTAATGATTTTTGTAATGATAATGAACACGCCATAATAAATCAAACCAATATAAAGGCACACGTGGAACCTGTGGCACCAATGATGGGCCCCAAACTAAGGTGTCAAGAACGCTGACAGTGCCTGTACTTACCGTCCAGCCCCCTCCGTCCGTTGTAAAATCACAGTAGACGTTAAAGGCGGTGTTTGCTGTGTAGACTGAATAAACACCGTTGTATCTGACCCCTGAGCGTTGCAGCGCCGTGCAGTCAGTCGCTACAACACACCAAGCACACACAGGGGTCCACAGAATACGCTACGAGGATACCATCCTTGAGAATTTATCTAACTAACCCGTCCCCCTCCAAAAAAAAACACGTTTTGGACATCGCCAAAATTATACCCTTTTCATGTTGAAATACTACAAAATGTATACCATTTAACGTGCAGAATTTGTTCCATGACATATGATATATATATATATATATATATATATATATATATATATATATATATATATATATATATATATATATATATATATTGGGATAGCACAAAGGCAAGTGGTTGAATATGTTGCTATGTACGGATGAACACCCGGCTTCATCATGCAAGCTGGAGCATATTATTTTGGATGACAATTGATAAAAACTATTGTTTCATGTTGAGATGTACTAAACAAGTTGTATGCCTTACCTGTAGCGACATTAGTTTCATGGGTAGGTCCACAAAATAAAACATATATATATATATATATATATATATATATATATATATATATATATATATATATATATATATATATATATATATATATATTAATTGACTAACATATTTATAGATTATTCATAGATTAATGTTAACTAAAATTACATGAAGGTGCCCAGAAATTAATTGACAGCTTTTGGTCTAAATACATACCCTTAATTACCCAAACAATATACTCTGGCGCATAAACATACAAAGAAGACGTGGAATTTGTCTTAAGGGTGACATACTGGCGACGTATTGAGTGCTCCCCCCAGAGGGATCATGTATTTTCACTGTACATGATGTTCTTCCACTTGACTGCTAATGTTGGCAGCCAGTACTGTTATTTGTCCACGAGGTGTGGCATGTTGACAATAACAATGTTTTATTTTGTGGACCTACCCACGAAACTAATGTCGCTACAGGTAAGGCATACAACTTGTTTAGTGCGCTGCACATCTCAACATGAAACAACAGTTTTTATTAATTGTCATCCAAAATAATATGCTCCAGCTTGCATGATGAAGCCGGGTGTTCATCCGTACATAGCAACATATTCAACCACTTGCCTTTGTGCTATCCCAATATATACCATTTATCAATCATATATGTTACAACACTATGTGGTATTAACACAGGCATCGCAATGATAATAGTTACCTTGCGTCGAGGAAATCGGCCTCATCTTCACCTCCAGGAGTCTGAGGTCACTGTTCCTTGACCAGTCCTGCCACTTCGTTTTCAGCCAATCATGCCAGTCCATTGCAGCTGACGAGGAAATGAAGTCATCCGCATGTACAAACTCTGGAAAACAAGCGTGGCTGAATGCTTCCCAGAGAAGTCGAATTGGTGTTGGAATGAACAAGTCTGCCAGGGTAAAACGTAAAGCGCTGGATCGCGGGGGGTGGGGTGGGGGAGTGGAGACGGGTGATATAGCGGCAGTAAATGGGATGTTCGAAGAAGATTGAAAAAATCAACGACCGGTATCGGTGGCAGCTTCACCCCAGACTTCATGGATAAAGAGGAAAAACATCGTATTTTCAGTGATATTACTAGGGAGTTGGACGCAAATTGTACAAAGATGACCATCAGCACAACGTGAGTATTGTTGACATGAATAATCTGTCAACAAGATGTTGTCGGGCCTCTGCTGAGAGCAGCGTGTATAATAACTTATCAGTGTGAGATATTATTAAGTAGAGTAATTATATTATTTATTCGCATCTATATGTATTTATATTCAATTTAATGCTCTACTAATATATTGGTTTACATTTTTTTTATTATTACCATGCTTACGTGTACTGTTTAGTCTATAAAGCTGAAAAGCGAAATAAACTTTATTTATTTATTTTATATAAACACAATAAAACACATACCAACTGCATCCCCACCGAGGAACATTCCTAGACGCAGTCGATACCTAGACTTCTTCATGTAGAGTGAAAAGCCTCCATATTCAAGATATTTCTTTCCACTTCTGTACGTCAATTCAAACATCAGCATGTGTGGTTTTCCCGCTGTCATGTCATACACGATGGCGCTACCAAGCCAGAAATCTCCATCATAATCACCAAAGCTGTCTACATACGCCTCTGTCGTTTTCTCTTCAAACAACGACGAAGCTTGTGAACGTCTTTGCAACACCTAATAGACAACCATCGACACGTTGTTACATTGGACACGCTACATAACAATGTTTGATACACTGCACACATTACGTGACACTATTTTACACATTTGATACAGTGCGGGAGAATAGTTCAGTGAGTGGGTTAATGAGGCATGTATGAGTAGGTGAAAAGACAGCCCAAAATAGGCTAAACCTTCTAATGTCATTGTTAGACATTAGAAGTAGTTAGATAAGTGAGCAGTGCCTAATATAAAATGCTAAATATAAAAATAAAACTAATCTACGCAAATATCTTGAGTCCGCGCGATGTTTTAGAATGATATCATTTTGTGTTTCGCTCTTAACGCCAGTAAGAGAGCCACGTTACGTTTAAGCTTGGAAAAATGTTCAAGAGTACATTTATTTATTTGAAGTAGTCATTGTGAAAGCTCGGTACACAATTAACTTATGGGCCTACTTATAGCAAAATATGAACCATTCTTACAGTCAAATTACAGATGATGCTCAAAGTGACAACAATGTCAATACATGTGATTGTTTACTAACAAAGCTCACTTATTCACATGTTAACCGAAACGGGACGAATACAGGCAAATCTACTACAAGTGCTCAACCAATATACGAAGCTATTTTGGCGGCCGTTTCACCACGACCTACAAGTTGTAGGCCGATCAGCATAAATGTGTTAAACATCTTAGCTTTTAACAGTTGGGACGTGTACGTATCCATCACGTCTTCTACAGGTAACATTTTCTACAGGTACATTTTACAAGTTTGGCGTGCTGCACCTTTCTAGTAATATGTATATAAGATCGTAAACACAGGAAGCAAGATAAAATGTGTACACTTATTTGCATATTTAAATAATTTCTATCTAACCGCGACAGTTTGACTGGGAAGTCAGACATACAGAACGACATGTTTTTGCTACATGGCTCATACTATATAGGTGTCAACATTGCAACTCTCGGCCGGAAAATATCGCTTTTTATCCTTGGTCCCGCTTTCCCGTTTTTTAACAAAATGTCTCGGTAAATATTTGTCTTTGGTCTCAAGTTCACATTTTCACGCGTGAGCTTCCACCGCGAGCGAGAATGGCACATCGAAATGGCAACGCGTAAAGATAACACATAAAAAACGAGGAAAACGACGAAAATTTAGTGGTGGACGAAGTTTCCCGCTTTTTATAAGCATTTTCCGTGTTTTTTTATGACACCGATGACAACTTCGTTGGTGCACTGTATTGAAAAAAAGAAACATGTATTTACTGTCCAGCCTCCTCTTCGTGTCTGCAAATCACAGAAGATTTTATGCGAACCGTCGTCTCTTGTCGGTGCTTTTACCCAGTATACGCCACTGCTGAGGAGACCATATCTCTGGATGTCGGAGCAGTCAGCGGCTGTAGGTCAAACATAAATGAAGATGAAAAGGGTCATTAATCTGACGAAATGGCAACATATGATATCCGAATTGTCTATCAGTTCGTCTGCGTGCGTGCGTGCGAGCGTGCGAATGGACATCACTTCGTTTGTGTATAAATAAAAATAGCTTAATTATGTTCACGTCGAAAGAAGAAATGCATTACTTATTAAGCGCTTTCCCCAAAAACCAATGTAACCTGTATAGCGCATTATGTTTGCTACAAAAGAGTTTCATATATCAGATCATTAATTTCTACTGGACAATTATTTGGGATGCATTGAATAATGAGTAGTAAAAAAATAATAATTCACCCAACATCAGTTTATGCGATATTTATATATAACACTTCGTATCATGTAAATAATTATTTGTCAGAATAACCCTTTTGTGAGACAAATATATCATCTATATTTTATTACATCGCTGAGTTGAATGTGAGAAAAGCCCAACATTGAAACGCTGAAGCTATGAATGTCCGCTGCGTTGTCTATCAGCATGCATAGAAATGTATTTAAAGATTTATTCGTTCCCATTCTTACGACAACCGTCGGAATTAGAGCTTTTATCAGTCGCCGCAGCAACTCTGTGAAACTCACGCCCAACTAGCGTTAAGTCGGCAAGAAATATAGTAACATTTAACCGTCAACTAAAAACCCACCTGTTTAAACTCGTTTATCCCCCATAGCTCCCCATCGTACCGATCCAACTGTTTACGATTGGAATTTCCTATCGACTAGCAACTGCCTAAACCTTTCTTTTGGTGCGCTGCTGAGCTTGGGTTTCCGAGGTTTTTCCCGCGCAATAAAAGTGTTTTATTGTATTGTATTGCATTGTATTGTATTGCATTGCATTGCATTGTATTGCATTGTATTGCATTGTATTGCATTGCACTGCATTGTATACAGCTGTTCCTACCAGGCACAAAATCCATTGGTCGTATTTTAATCAACAGTTTTTTTAGTTCACTGTTTTTTCTCTGCCAGTAGTTCCATGTGATTGCAGGCCAACTGCAGCGATTCAGCCGAGATGTGAGGCTTTTCTTCTGTCCACCAGAAGAGTATACTGGAAACAAAGCAACAGCCACAATGTGTCACAATTAACATACAGAACAGACAATATTCACAACACCTACGACACCTATCGGCTAAGAATAAAAGTACGGTTGCGAGTCGTATTTGTAACATCCTTGTGATATTTTTGTGACGTCATTGTGATATGTTTGTGACTTCATTGTGATATGTTTGTGACGTCAATATGACATGTTTATGACTTCACAGAAACGCTTGAAACTGATAATTTCGAGATGGGTAACATAGCTGTTACAATGTCAGATATTAAAAATTTTGCATGGGAACCCCAACTGTTTTTGTCTTTTATAGACATAAATAATAAACATTTTGGCAAAATTTTACTGAAGTAAAATATTTAATATTGTCAAAATGTTGCTCAAATGTAGTTTTACCACGACTTAATAAAACATATATAAAATAATTAATTTTACCATTTTTTTTACGAGAGACATATTATGCTTTATATAATATGAACAAATAAAATTGCAATATTCCTGCAAGTTTTTTATATTTGAATAGTAAATAAATATCGGATTATTATTATGATCAGAGGACAGTATTTTGCTAATTTTGTAGGTGATGTAACTGTTACTTTGTCAGATATAAAAAAAACTGCACGGGACCCCCCATTTTGTTTGCATGTTGGGGTTTTGGGGTCTAACCTTGAACATTTTTAGTTTAATTACTTTTATTTCTGGGTAATCGATCACCTTAACTAAATTCAAATAAGTAATGTCAGATTCACACAAAATACATCTAACCGGTGCAGTATAGCCGTCAAGGCAATCAGACAATACAACTATTGTCTGACAAACATGAACAATATCTAAACGAATTTATGCAAGTAACACTCCAAGGGTGTTTCAAATGTACACAATCAAACAGAGCATCTACGTAAAGCACATACCTGAATACATACTCAAGCGCATGCTGCACATTTGTTCTGTCAAATCTAGTGTGAACCCACCAAACTCAACAACTTCACGCAAATCGCCAGCAAATGTCATCTCAAAGCGGAGTTGGAAACGCCTGCCCTTTGTAAGTTGTTGAACATGTTCGTTGCCAAGCCAGAAGTCCATCCTTTCGCGGGTCTGGTCGCCGAAGCTGCGTCTATAGGTTTTCAATGGCACGTTGAAAGTCGGCAGGTCTCCGCTCCTCCGCTGTACCACCTGTGAGAGACTTTTCATGTCAGTAACAAATGATACAATACCTGTGGAATGACAGTGTCAGCAAACACACATATATATGTATTAAGATATCATGAGTAAAATCATAGTTGTAAACAAGGTGTAATTATTTATAGAGGTAAAAAAACACAGCATAAGTTTTTTTTATATTTCTTTGTACATAATAACATTATAAAGTCAAATAGAATAACAACTGAAACTGTAGAACGCAATTGTGCTCTTGACACGTTTAAATTTTTTTTCGTAACTTTCGCAAATAGCAAACTGAAAAACAGAATCACAGCCCTACACATTTAACACAGCAAAATAACAAATTGTAATATAACAAAAATAGTGACACTAAAAGTAATTGAAACTGGGATTAAAAATATAAAAGTCATTACATAAATTATAATTGTGTATAACACCACCAATGCTAACTACTGATTCCAATAAAACAAGGGGCCGTTCACAATTATCGACATTTATCTATTCGTACGAAGCGTACCAAAGACGGAGGGGCTCAAGCCTACTACTTTTTTAATGTCGATCACATGCGAAATAGGACCACCGTTGCGCCGCGCGGTGAACTGTTGCGGAACTATTAATGTTTTAAATTTTCACGCGTTGCTGTAAAAGTAATACAGTCCGACATCTAGGAAATTCACAACTTCGTGGGAAGCAGTTATCAGTATAATACCACGAGTTGTTGCTGAAAAAACACAAAGCTTTAGCATAATTATAAATGTTTGTAAACATATTATTATGGTCAGTATTGTATGTCCTATACACATGCACTGTGCCGTAGCATTTTAATATATGTTTTTTTTAATCTGGAAAATTATTAACATTTTAAAGTATTCATTCGGGGCAGAGGTATGATATTGTGAACGGTCCCTAAATCCCTAACTGGATCAAGAAAGGTATTATGATGTGCGCGATAAATAAGAAGTTTCTCTTACAATCCAACCTCCACCACTTGTCTTGTAGTCGCAGTAAACACTAACGGAATGGCCCGATGCGTACACAGGATATACGCCATTCTTCGTTATTCCCTGCCGCTGAAGACTACTACAGTCTGCAGCTGAAATCCAACAGAACAAGTAATCAGTAATCACGATAGTGTAATTATATCATCATAAACATAAGTAAAAAAACAACCAAATGCATCAATGTGCATGTCAATGATATGTTTTAAAAGTGCAAATTGAACACTGCATGGCTTATTTTCTGAAAACAAAAATAGTAATTTTTATTTGTCAAACATGTATATGTTGTTTTGCATATTCTAAACCCAATTAATATATACATGTTTAGCTATTATGGTTAGCGTCTTTGTCTCTCATCTTCTCTTGCGGCATCTTATCAATTAACACCATACTCAGAAGGCATGCTTGCTGAAAACTGGGAAGCCCCCTAAAAAGATTCACTAACAATTAACTAAAATATTCTTAATATAATTATTCTTGAATTCAATAAAATACACTTATTGAACGATACTGGGCGTTATGCAGAATGCTTCAGAATCTTGTTGTGAGCTGCCTTGCGAGCCCAATACAACGTTATGAAGCAACGAATGCATAAAGCCCATTATCGCTCGAAAAGGCATTTATTACAACATTTTACTAACATTTCAACACATTTAGTGCAATAAAACAGCACTTTACCATGATATAAGTTGTACTAATGGTAGGTAGATCTTGTCGAATATAACTCTGTCGGAGTCAATAAACGATACCACGTGTGTGTGTGTGTGTGTGTGTGTGTGTGTGTGTGTGTGTGTGTGTGTGTGTGTGTGTGTGTGTGTGTGTGTGTGTGTGTGTGTGTGTGTGTGTATATATATATATATATATATATATATATATATATATATATATATATATATATATATATATATATTCATTAATTCAAGAGTATATATTATGTTATGTGATGTAGAACGCATTGATCCACAAAGTGGGAATTAGCGCTATATAGAAATATGGTATGATCATTATACCAGATCTGAAGTTGACTGGTCTTATCATCATCGTTGTGCCGGCGAGTGCCTTCAGTCCTCGCCACTGGTCCCATATGATGTACTTGTAGCCAGTTCCCCGGCCGAAGATACCGTTCAGGTTAGAGTTGGCACACCAGTCGAACCACCACGCTCCTGGGTTCCTGCTGGCACAGCGACCACGCGAATTGTCACGGTCGGATGTGCTGAATGGCTTGTTCTTGTGGTACTCCAACGAGTCACCTGTAAATCAACGCTAATGTCATTAGAAATGCACACAATACAATTATATCATTAAGAATCGGTGTTAAGTACATCGTAATTGGAACTGAAACGCAAATTCTAATATTTTGATTGGAATTGGCGGTGTTTAAAGTGATTGAAATTTGAATTGGTAAAATTTAATTTTCAATTAGAATAAATAATGAATAAAATATAACTAGAAATGCATCATATTTGTTTTCTATTGCTGCTCTAAAATAAGCATTATTTTTGGGCGTTGAGCATGCCTGTGATTGTGCTATTCACACACTCATATTTCGACATAGAAATACAAATTTAATTAGCATCTTGTAATTGATATGTGTAACTGTGTATGATTTGAATTGGAATTGATATACTGTAATTGACAAGCTGGAGTCACTACATTTACTCAGGACACCCATGGCAGTAAACACCACGCCCTTTTCTCGCCACATTTCGACTGGATCCGATCAAGAATAATGTAATAGTTTGCCGATAATTTCACCAGAACTAAATAACTAAACAACGAGCTAGCACGTCGTAGCGGATACTAAATAGATTTGATTCTTCGCGAAATTATTAGAAAATAAGACGAGCGGAAAAAATTAAACTTTAACAACTCAAGCAATGGACTTACCGACATCACTCGTAGCGAGGAACGATCCCAGCCGTAGTGCATAATTTGCTTCCTCTGAGTCAAGTCTAAAATCGCTGTACTCGGCGACACGCCTTGCAGCCAGTGTGTTTGTCAGCTCCACACGCAGTAAGTAGTCTGTGCCGGCGGTGGTGATGAGGTGGACCATTTCGTTGCCCAGCCAGTATTCACCTGACGCGTTGCCGAAGCCGTGCTTATACTGCTGCCATGAGCTGTCGTGGAACGACACGTCCCCGTTCACACGGTGCTGGCACACCTGGTTAGAGCACCAATGTGTCAAACGGGGGTGAAAACTAACATCTTGACCACCAGCCCGATGCGGGTTTGCTGGCGGGGGGTCTCGTCATTGGTCATTCATTCCGCACTCAGTGAGCCCCAAGGGAACATTTGATACTGTTTTTAATCTTGGCGTCATTCCCATAAATAAATGTACTTTTTTGCCCTTTCGATTTGTTACACGACAACAACGCATTTATTTATTTTGGGGTGTGGACCCTTCAGTCCGTGGGGTCAAACCTGATGCTGTCTTTTACATAAATACAAGCTCTGGGCTTACTCTACTGGTAAGTTACAAAACCTCCCAGCCAGCCCAATATTCTACCAGCCCTGGTATTGTGCTGGGAAACAAATTGTGATATATGAATAAACACTTTTATTTTCATCAAAAACAAAATGATGAATTATATGGGTCAGGTGCATTACACCGTATAACATGGTATGGTGGTCACTATTAACCACTGATTGATCCGGACTTTAGGTTATCCCGTTTTGATGTCGCCTGGCGAAATTTCCGTGACTCGCCAGGTGGCAGTAGCAGCTAATGTAAGGGCCATGTTTGGCTGACAGCGCTGCTCAAACAAAAATATCGCCGACGCAGTCACCAACGGAACGATTCGGCAGCAATACCGCAATTCTGGGTGAGACTTGTTGAAACAAGTGATACGTTTTTAAATTCAAATAGTCGTCAAACTCACAACGCCAGAGGGTTCTAAAAGCCACCGGCCACATGGGTTAGCAACTTGACGGACGCCACCGACCGGACTGCAAAAGGACCTGGTGTCAAGCCACAGACCAGTTATGCGTTTCGTCCACCAATCACCAAAGCGCATACAAAACGGAATATCACAACTAGGTCAAATTACGTAATTGTCATTGATTGCAAACTGTTGTATTTCTAATTGTATCAGTCAGACAGTTCGGCACATATGTTATGTACTGGATCTGCTGACTGGGCCTAATTTAGGTTAATGCCATTTGTACACATTTGTTCAGTACGAACACCGTCTGCTCTAAATAGGTTTCGTTGTATATGCAACAGTACACTGTAACATAACTATTTCTAATATACTTCAATAAAAAACGCATACACGCAAAACGTGTGTATCACTTGATCAAGCTATACACTTACCATCCACCCGCCGCCATCAGTTGAAAGATCACAGAAAACGTGTATAGTCCGGACTCCCGTATGAAGGAAGTAGATTCCACTCTTCCGGATGCCTTTGTTCTGGAGATCTGCACAGTTCGTGGCTGGCGGGGAAACACGATATTAAATTTACCTATCTTATGTATGTATGCACAATGTCTCATGCACGATAAATAATGAACTTCAAGCATGTGGTGAAAAGTAATTGCAGCCGTGCATTGGCGAATTAATATATCACCATTGAATTGGAAATTATATGCTTCAAGGAAGCAATGGAAATTAATATTTGACATGCCGCGTAAGATGAGTTAATGTCGGCGTGTTGTACAGAGTGGATTTCTACAATGAGTTTGAAAATATTACTTGCTTGTGATAACTGCGTGCTTGGGATAATTCTGGCATATCGTACGTCATTAAATCAATTATGGTATATTGTTGAAATGTTATTACCGGCTGGTGGTACGAATAAAATTTCTGACCCAATTAAACATGACGAATTTGTGCATGTGGTAATAAAATCGTACACAATTAATGTTCATATATTTAGTGAACGAACTGCCGGACCTCGTGTTAGCATGGAATTGACGATAAAGGTATGGCATATGAAAGACAACGAACAAATTCCTGTCATATGTAATATACAAAAACGAATGAATTACTGACACATAAACAAATGTGTTGCCTGCCTGCAATAATGTCTTGCCCGCGACATACAGTAGAAGGATTTCTGATATACAGTAAGATATTTTGTATATACAGATATGGCAGAGAATGCATGCGTTGTTGAAATACACATTCCGACAGTGCAATAGAATATATTCCGACAGTGCAACACAATGCCTACACCGTGCAGTGGTAGCATAGCTAATGAGTGATCCGCGTAAGGTTTACCTGCGACGACGCTCACCGGTCGAATCTTCATCTCCGTCATCTTCAGTGACTGCCGCCCCTTCCAATGGGTCCACACAACATACGACAAACCAACGGCATTTTGATACTTGCCGTTCAGATTCGACTCGTGACATCTAAACAAGCATAATGGTATACAGATTTCAATGAGTTACTGACTGACAGGCGTCTGTTATCACGTATGCGAGTCGCGATGTTTAGAAGGGAATGATGGATGACGAAAATGCATTGTGTTCAGTTTGCTTAACACATTTTAATAAAGCTCCCATCTGGTAAGAATGGTGAGTTATTTAACACACATTTACTTACCCAAATGTAATTGTGTCAACAAGTTACATTACATCGCATGCTGTCGTAATATTTTAGAAGAATAACGCATCTCGCCATAAATTAGCATAAACGCAAGCACACGTACAGACGCCTGAAACCCGCCCACACCCACCTAACTGCTAAGATATTATTACGTTGATGTTCTTACCCGTCATACCACCAGCCGCCAGTGTAAGTGAACGTACAGTCTACCTCGGAGTGATCGTTGTCCCACGTGCTGAATGACTGACCATTGTGATAACTGAGTGAGTCACCTGAAACGTCCAGTTCAATACAGATACACGACTTTAAACAGAGAATAATACGCTCCGTGTTTTCAAATCAGCCGTGACAACTTGAACTTGATATGTTCAGCTTTTACATTGCTCTTTACGTAAACTTAAAACAACTGTCTCAGGCTTTTCGAAAACAAATACAGAGTCTAGGGAACTATAGCAGCAAATGTAGAGTTCCCTCCGTGGAAGGTATGGTGCTTTATTGGGAAGACCAGGTCCACTGCCCTGACCTCATGACATGCTAGTATTTATTACCGATTGATAACTGTGAAGGTTTACACAGTTGTCAATATCATGATATGGACACCCAGTGGTATAAAATTACGCAACAGTGGACAAAAATAGTACAACAATGAAGGTTAATCAAAACTGAACAGCGCCAAGCACAAAATAAACACAATTGTGGTAACCACTGCAGTTGAGTCCATAAGTACAGTGCCGACTAAAAATAATTAAATTAACTATTATAAAATAACAAATATACTAATTAATTATCCAAATATTATAAAATCGTCATTATATTCTCAGAATATTCTAAAATTGTTGTCATAAATATTCTAAATTCAATAAATATTATAAGATCATTACCACAATTGTTACAAAATATGATACTGATTTTATATTTTAGTGTGGTGTGTGTGCGTGCGTGCGTTCGTGCGTGCGTGCGTGCGTGCGTGTTACTAATTTATACCTACTGATATTGCTCGTGTGCAAGAAGATACCCAGAGTCAGGGAGTAGTTCGACAACTCTGATCCGATGACAAAGCGGTCGTACTCAGCAATGCCAATGTCACCGTCGAACGCCTCCAGTTCCACCCTGAGAGTGTACAAATTGCGAGTTGTAATGCTACTGATGGGATCATTGCCAAGCCAGAACTCCGTTTCGGTGTCTCCAAAGCCACGTTGGTACTGTGCCCATCCTCGGTGGAAAGACAACGACCCAGCTGGTCTCCTCTGGATCACCTGCGTCATACAGAACGGTGGTGATGTAAGCTATTCAGTATGCATTGATGAAGCAAGCACGGGCGCACATGCACACACGCACCCATACCGACAAACATAACGACTTAACACTCACTGGGAACAGCATTTGACAAACACAGAACTCAAATGTTACATACAATATAAGAACATTGCCACATACGCAAAGATGAAAGAGCACCTAGGACAATGATACGGCAACCAGCAAATGGAAGAACAACACAACGAAGACCAGCATTTATTGACTGTCTAAGGGAAGATGTGGGACAGGAGTGAGGGTGAGAGATGGTTGAAACCAGCAGAGTTTGACCCTTAATGGCTGACATTAGTGTGACAGTAATATCGGTGGTATCCGATTTATACCTGCTTTGCTATCTGACAAAGGTTGGCAATTCATGAATGAGACAGTAACTTCCTTAGTCTCATTCAATCTTGCTAAGCGGTTTCTCTGTAGTCACCTACCGTCCATCCTCCAAGCGCAGTAACCATGTCACAGTAGACTGTTGTCGTGGTGTATCCTGTAGACAAGATGTATGTGCCGCTCTTGCTCACGCCTTGCGCCTGCACGTCCGCGCAGTCAGTACCTGGGCAGTGCCAACAAACACACGTTTAATTAAGCAAAACGTTCACTCAAAGCTGCAGTGTAGACGCTTTGTCGTTCAGTGGTACTTGCAAATTCTCACTGGAGTAATTAAATTCAGCCTCGAAGACACCTGTTTACAGCGTCGTATGTGTAATTCATTGTCGCATCATTTTACCATAATTTATTAATGTTTAAATATATATTTGTTTATTTATTTGTGTTATACTTTTTGACCAAATTAGCTTGGCTTAATTTATTTTATTTTATTTATTTTGTATTATATTTTTGGTTTAACCTAATTTATTAAATTTTATGACAGTATATGTCATGCTGCTACTATTGTAACATTACTTATGGTCCATGATTATATTTACGTTCCCATCCCAATAATTATTATTATATTTAACTTTTTTATGTTTAAGGCTGTGACCTGTATTCGACACGCACGCGCGCACGCACGCACGCACGCACGCACGCACGCACGCACGCACGCACGCACGCACGCACGCACGCACGCACGCACACACACACACACACACACACACACACACACACATAATTATATATAACAATACTGAGATTTACACAAATTAAAACAAAACCACCCACGGTACCAGCAATAACCCAGCGAAACGTACCGTGCATGAAGTTGGCTGGTCTGAATTTCATTTCGCTGTATTTGAGCGATTGGAAGCCCATCCACCGGTCCCAGATGACGTACGACCAGCTAGCTCCTTTGACGTACACGCCGTTGAGGTGCGAGTTTAGACACCAGTTGTACCACCACGCGCCTTTCCACTTGCGAGCGCACGAGCCGCGTGAGAGATCGCGGTCGAAAGTGCTGAACGGCTGGTTGTCGTGGTACGACAGGGCGTCACCTGGGCAGAGATGTATAACAACGTACGATACCGTTAAACCGGCGAACACGCCTGTCTACTTCAATCATCCGCACCCGTCATCCGACGTTTATTGTTTTAACACAGACGAGCCGCTACGTCGTCCGGTTCTGCATAAATCGCTCCCAGACCGATTTGTTCAGAAGCGGACGACGTTGCGAGCCGTCTGTGTTAAAACAGACGGCTGTCGACGTAAGCGGACAGGTGTATTCGCCGCCTTAATTCCTCCTCAATTCGTGTTAGTTGGAATTATTAATTACCGGAATTCTAATTAATTTTTCGGTGTTGTGGAAATGGAAATATACTACAAGCTGTAATATAATAAAAAATTACGATTTCAGGCAATCTTTGTTGTCATTCCCTTTAAGACAACTACATGTATTAAATGAATAAGTCTAACGCCAGAATGTTGTTACCTGCATTACTGGAATGCAAATAGTGGCCTATCAACAGCTTGTAATTGTTGGCCTCCGAATCAACGGAGAAGTCGTCGTATTCGGCGTGCCTATGTTCGTCTTTGTAGTTGCCAAGTTCGACCCGCAGTACGTACTGCTTCGATCGTGTCATGCGGTGGATGTACTCGTTGCCAAACCAGAACTCGGAATCAACATCGCCGAAGCCATTCTTGTACTGTTCCCACTGGCGATAGAAGTCAATCGAACCGTCCTTCCGACGTTGGAAAACCTACAGTGGATATGAAGTTATCATATTTGTCAACATGGATACTGTCTGTGCGTTTCTTCGTTGACCCGCCCGCCCACATGAATATTGAACAATATTAATACTATGCAACATGTCAAATACAGACATCATTACGTCATTACGTGTTCGCTCACCGTCCAACCTCCCCCGTCTGTATCTAGGTCACAGTACACACGGATGACCTGTGAGCCGATGTTCAGCAGGTACGTGCCACTCCTAGTCGCATATCGCGCTTGTACTTCTCCACAGTCTTCAGCTGAAAGGAATCAAGTACTTCACCACTGAAGGCGAAGCCAAAGTCGTGGTTTTGAAGCTACGCGCCTAAAAAAGCTTAAAAAACTAATAATCTGCGACTACAAGTAAGAATATCACGCCAGTGGTTTACTATGAAAACCTTGTAGACCACACGGCATCCTTATATCATGGGTCGTGCCATACTGTCAAGCCGATACATGCCGACTTTTAGTCGCCCACAGTTTGTTTGCCGACAAATATTTGGCAACTACCATCGGCTGAACACTTTTTCACGACTACATTTGAGTTGCCAACTGAAAACGTAGTCGCCAACACGTTGGCAACTGAATAATCGACATGTGTCTGCCGGGCTTTAGATAACAAAACGCCACGGGTGCCGGTAGTCAGACAATAGTTGCTCACCAAACGAAAATCTATTAGTAAACGCCTAGTCCTATACTTGCTAATAGGATATGACCTACTTTGTGTCTAAACTCTAAACACAGTTTGTCTTTGTTTACTAAACTTATCCGGTTCTGACATAGCATCACGTTTTATCGAGAGTTTGAGATGTATATACCCGCCGGCCCTTAATGATAGCGGAAGTCTAGGTCAACCAATTTCTTAGTACTGCGCTGGCGCTTATCGGTCGCGCAGGTTAACATGTCAGCCAACAGTTAAAGTTAAACGGACGTTTGACCAGAATTTCCACTTGATAAAAAAATTCTGAGAAAACCACTTGCGTGATAGTTTTGATGATACTTCCGAAATATGTTGTCTTAACTCTTTTCGGTGCATTGCTCTGAAACCATTACTTATGTTTCTCTCACATTGTATGTTGATTAAAAATATGATGAAACATCCTAAATCACAAAGTATATAGCTTTAACTAATAGCACCAAAACATTTTTTTATGATTGTTGTGACATGTTGTGTTTAGTAGGTTTGTTGTAATAAACCAATTATTTGCAGTATATTTATACTGATTAATCTCGTGATTGCTACATGGCAAGTACAATTATATAATATATCATTGATGAGGTATCCAGACGTAAACCTCAATGATCTTGGTTAAGGGTAAACATGTGGACAAGAACATGTCGCACCATTAAAGTCTGATCGTTATTTTAATAAAACCATGTTGTATACTATGTGCTGTATTTATTCTATCATATTGACCGTTCAGATGTGTTTTAATGAACCACAGCTTTAAAATATAATTTGACCGTTATATGTATATTTGAATATCGACCTTGCCGTGAAGCATGTAATATAAACATGATATTCGAGTCGAAACGTTCAAATTAAACACTTAGCGGTCAACTTATATGAATAAAATGTCGTTAAATTAAACACATTTTGTGGTAAAGATTTTATATATGTATAATTTATACTAAAAAGATATGACTTTGCGATCCATTGATATCTAGCAGCAGGGTAAGAAACACACGTTCATACCAACTTTAAAGTGATCCGGCCGAATTTTCATTTCAACTCTCTTCAGTGGCTTCAAACCAGTCCAACTAGTCCACAAGATGTCTGTGTCGTTCGCGTTCTTATCATAATGTCCATTTAGATTAGAGTTGAGACACCAGTCATACCACCAGGCGCCGTGCCATTTCTCTGCACAACGGCCCCGAGAATTGTCCGCATCTTTTGTGCTGAAAGGTTTATCCCTGTGATAGCCAAGGGCATCACCTGTAAAGAAATAATTTGTAACATTGGAGTAGAGCTCTTTTGAGATGTTCCATTGGGTTTTATGTCTGATCAGTCGAGTACTCACCCAAAGGTCCCTAGGTTACAGACTATTTAGTTACCAGACCTATAGAACTTAACAGTAATAATGTCATAATACTGTTTTAACATGTGTTCTTGTGCCTGTGTGAGTACGTACGTGCGTGTGTCCGTGCGTACGTACGTATGCCCACATTTTAAATATGTTATTTATATCACTAATTATAATGACATTTTTTAAATGATGAAAATATTAGTGAAATTTCATATATTTCAAATTCCATGCTTACATCCATACTAGGCATTGCTATGCATAAAATAATCGTAAAAATCCGTATATCTGGGCATTTCTTGGCAAACAATCACACCAATTCAGATCGGCCATATTGGTTTGGACAGTCAATGTTGCAACACAAGGGCGACCATACAAGCAGAGCCACCAACTGACTACTATCATACTGGAGCCGGTTTCATGCGACGGCGTAAGTAAATTTGTCGTAAAGTTGCGTTAATATAATACCAATCCTAGTTGACCGTAAACGTACACCGTCTCAAGAAACCGGCTCCTGTGCGTTTAAAACCTCACTTACACGAGCGATTTTTGTCCGATTCTGACGTGGAATATTACTGGAATAAAATTGCTCGTGTAAGCACATCACCGCCTAGCGAGGTTAATTTGTGGCTAAATTCCAACCTGTTCCCATTCTACTACGGTGGGGTGCGATTTTTGAAGCATTGGCCAACCATCGACCGCCACTAGCGATATGTGCTACACTCGTCGTGACCTTTCATAAAAGTTCAAGTGTGGATTGGCACGAATTAATAGGTCACAGATACGTCGCTCATGTAAACGCAAACATAATTTGTTTGTGCGTCATCGTGCGACGCCGGGTTGTACGATATAATTCGATAAAATTCGTTCGTGTAAATGGGTCGTAAGCTGACTTGCCGGCAGTGCTGACGATGTCGCGATATTCCCCAAGTCTTAGTGTATAATTGGCCTGCTCTGTGTCCAAAGAGAAGCTGTTGTATTCGGCCACAGCCGCGTCAGCAACGCCATTGGTCAGGTCGACCCGCAATACGTACGTCTGTCCGGTGGTCAAAGTGTGGATGAACTGGTTACCGAGCCAAAAGTCACCATCGCTCCCACCAAAACCACGTTTGTACACTTGCCAGTTCTGATAGAAGTTCTGTATGCCATCACGTCTTCGCTGAATCACCTGGTGTGTGGACACATTAAAGATGTAGCGGCACAAATAGTAACCTAAACTATCAAATAGTTAAATTTATTATGCTTACATCATGAGATTATATGAATGCTCCGTCATAAATGTTCAATATAAAATGTTGTATTACAGCAACTACTAATGAGCGCATGCCAAGACTAACAAAGTCAGCGAATTTATTTAGAAAACTGAATTTATATTGATGTAAGTATAATTAAATATTATCTAAATTATAATCACCTTATTTTTGAGCCTTGTAATATATAATTATAACCTATATTTTATAATCAAAAGAAACCATGTCATTGGATATTAATTGCACAATTAATACATGCTACACCCAAACATTATTAAACTTTTATAAAACAAGTGCGATTCATTATTATCATAACTTCCACTGTATAAAATAAATAATTACGGGCAATCGTGAATTACATCAATTATCCAAGCTCTGGGATGTGGCGCCAACCTTTGTTGCAAACACAAAAATCTAGAATTATAGTGTAGGTTTCACTGTGGCTGAAATTATATATGCATCCAGAATCTGGGTGCATACATAATTTGGTTAACTCCTCTAATAAAAGTAAACTTATCACTTTATACAACGCATTCGAATCAACTTTTAACTTTGATTATATTGACACAACTGTCCCACTGAAAAGATAAATCATGCAAATAATGTCATAGTGTGCAGTAGAATCTAGATAATGTCGCTGATCTGCTGTTAGAGTAACGCCTACACAAAATGAGTCCGTATCAATCAAACCACGCCTTAGAAGCCAGACTCTATTCTCGTTGAGTTCAAGAAGGCTAGCGAGAGTCGGATAAGCGAGACGTGGCATATCTACTTACCGTCCACCCACCACCATCAGTTGTTAAATCGCAGTACACGCGTACAGACTCCTGACCTATATGCACCGTGTATGTACCACTGGCAGTGGCGCCACCTAGCTGAATGTCTGCACAGTCAGCAGCTGCAACGAGTTGAACAAAACTGAGAGCATTTTTAAAGCTAACTTGAATTTATTCACACATATACAATGTGACACCACTTACACATAATTATACACGTGTAAGCGTGTGAGCACACATAATTCACGCACGCACGAACGCACGCACCACCACCACCAACAACCATTACCATCACCCCAAGCTGTGTGTGTGTATATATAATATACACATATATATATAATATATATATATATATATATATATATATATATATATATATATATATATATATATATATATACACCAGCGTGTGCGTGGGTGCGTGTTTGTATGTGCGTTTGTGCGCGCGCTTGCGTGCGTGCGTGCGTGCGTGCGTGCGTGCGTGCGTGCGTGCGTGCGTGCGTGCGCTCTTCAAACTATACCATTGGTTGTTGCATTATCGCCAGCAGTCGCAGAGGATGTAAAAGCCGCTATCAGCAAACAAAGCACCAATTGCAGAAAGTATCCACGCGGCACATTGTCGCTGTCCTGAAATCATTTCAAATGCAAAATGAATACGTATCTTCCAAGCAATATAGTATTATTCTACTTGCATTTGTTGGAGAATATTATTTTATTCAGATGTATATACAAATGTCAATAGAAAACGACGCAAGTTCTCCTGGTTTGGCCACACCACTCGATACAACACCATAGCAAAAAAACAACCTGCAAGGCACCCTGGAGGGCAAGAGACGACGTGACCGCCAGAGAAAAAACTGGCAAGACAAAATTCAAGAATGGACACATCAAGACTTAGCGACCCTGCTACGCACAGCAGAGGACAGACAACGCTGGCGAGGGCTGTGTGTGAATGGCACCTTTACGACCATCCTGGTTAAGAGATGTTGGAAGAAGGACATATAAATAAATAATAAAGCGAAGAAAAAAATATTGTTATGAAAAACTGTCGAAAAAAACAAACTAATTAATGCTCCCTTCGGTTTCGCTTCAAATCCTTGTGTAAACAAAACACAAGCGCTCGAGCGAAAACTTTCCCGACGCGAGAATACGCTTCGATTCTCTACAAGATGTGCTATAAGCCTAAAACTTTATATGATTATATTAGTATTATCATTATCACACCGAACATATTTGCCTGAATTTTTGATAAAAAGGAGTACAGACAATTAGTAGTTAGAAGATGAAATGTTGCGAGGAACGCCTTCAGAATGACAGAAATCTCAAATCGGTTCCAGTTAATCGAAGACGCCAATACAGTTTTAAAAACTTACCATTCGACCCCACTCACTATTTTAGTGATCTTAGATATTAGTTTGTGCACACAAACTGGCCCACTCTCCGGTCTAGCAAACACTAAATTAGCATAATTTGTGTCGTCCATTCATCTTCCTTCTGCCACGGTCTGCTACTTTGAACCTCGCGCTGCGGTCAACACAAAAGTCAGAAGAGTCTGCTAAGAAACGGAATAGTAATATGTGTTAACCTTGATTAGCCTCGATCTTGACTAAGGCCGTGTTCACATACAAAGTTAATCCGCATTAGGGTGCGGATCCCAATACGGGTAGCGCAATGTGAACACCCTTGATCCGCATTAAGCTACCCGAATTCTAATGCGGGAAAACAGGTGAATTGGGATGCGAATTAGCCAATGTGAACCCTCCGTTTGCCTTGATTCGGCGATGGCGGCGCTGCTTCATGACAGAGGGCCGTAGTCTCTGTATGAGTGCATATGACCCGCACACCACGCCCTCTGGTGCACTAATTCAGTTGGCGGTTTGATCCGACTTAACTCGGTGTATGTGAACAGAGCCGAATTAGTTCATCCGCATCGTAAATCGGCTGAAAATTAGATGTGAACACGGCCTAATACATTTAATATATATATATATATATATATATATATATATATATATATATATATATATATATATATATATATATATATATATATATATATATATATATATACGTATACGTATATATATATATATATATATATATATATATATATATATATATATATATATATATATATATATATATATATATATATATATATATATATATATATATATATATATATATATGTATATATATATATATATATATATATATATATATATATATATATATATATATACACACACACATATACATACATACATACATACATATATATATATATATATATATATATATATATATATATATATATATATATATATATATATATATATATATACAGGCAAGTCCTCATGGCTTACAAAAGGGGTGTCCGGGAAATTTTCGATCTCTTTTCTTTGCAATCTTATAAACTCAATAAACACGAAACGCGCTCACATACAGTTGGGAAGTCCCGTGATAATTTCTGAAAATGTTGCAGTTAAAAACAGTCTCTTAAAACGTTTAGTAAAAATCTTGATTCTTTGAACAAAATTAAGATTACGAGTCATGTGAACGATTTTTTTTTAGGTTTTTCTTCATTTTTAAACAAAATAAAGACGACCCGTATATTTAAAAAATAAAAAAAATAACATAAATTATTTGTGATGAAAGGATATTTAGTGTTACATATAGCATAACAATTGTAATGGTGTAGACACAACATTGTTTACCGCTAACTGTCCACCACCGACAGATAAATTAGGCGTGCAGAAAATATTTCTTGAAACATGAGGTAAGTTTTTTTCGACGATTCATCAAAAGTTTTTATTTTATATGTCATGAATTGTCAGGTAAACATGACACTAGTTGGACAATGGGGCTACTCTAAACAGTTTTCAGAGCTGTAGCGATGGGGAGAGGAATACATAATACGAACATAAGTTTTTTATTTTGTATTAAACGATTGATGGCTCCCTGTGAACTTTACAGCTTACTATTTTAATTTGTTGAATAGTCAGATTTTTAGTAAAAACATCAAAACAACATTATCATGTCTGTCCTCAAGAGGGCTGGAGATGTTCGAACGCACCCTTTCTCATAGAATTTTTAGCGTAAACATTTGTCAGAATTTATCCCAATGATCGACTACATAAACGGATCAATTCGCTTACACGCACTCCCAGTTTATTATCGGTTACAAACAAATTGTTACAGTCTATATTATTATATCACCCGGTCTGATAGTATGTCATACGACCGATGGGAGCAGCACCTTGCGGTCGGTTGTTACAGCGGTATCGCCATCATGCGGTCAAATACTAGTTAGTAGGATTAGCTTTATCAATTGGGTGTACGCACATGTGTGCGATTTTGTAAACAGATCCTGCCACACACTTCTTTGTATTCTTTTCAACTTATCAATATACATTTCACTATATAGCATTCATGTTATTAGTCTAAATGATTCATACAGTATGTGAATGCGAATATATCATTAAACTGTCAATAACTTATGGCTATGCCTATGGCTATGCCTTATGTTATGGTTATAATAAACGGTCCCTGTCGACGTTATGCAGTATTAACATTGAACACGGCGTACGGTTCACCGGTGCAACGCATTATTGGATAAAATGTCGGTTTTTGACCTTTCTGTTTTTGATATTAAAGTACGTTTTTCCTTTAAAAATGCCCACTTGAAGCACTGTCGCTGAACCACATAATAAAGGATCCCTGCAACATAAGTCGTAACGCTCGTTCGAAGTCGTTTTGTTGTGGAAAGTGGCGTTGATTGTTACAGCCAGCACAATGTTCTAGCAAGTTGCCATTTGCACACAGGTAATGCATAACACCATGCGCAGTCGATTTGATCGTTAATGCAGCGACGCGTTATAGTGAGGACTGTTTGATGGTCGCGACAATTTTTTATTGAGCGATAATTGAGTAATTTAATTTTCCAGTTGGCAGTTACGTCTTTTCCTTTAAATTTGGTCTGACTGCACTGGGTAAGACTCCACTGCTACTCCCGATTCAGCATATTCCCCTTTAAATGAATGCATAATCGTATATATGCGAGCAGGAGACACAGTTGAAATCGTGCTAAATCAAGAAGAAGACGACGGACCGGGGTTCATAACCACTTGAGCATGGGACTTTTCGGTCAAAGGGACCAGGGTTCAAAACCACCTGCTGCCGTTTCGAAACTTGGGCAATTTTGTTCACCCCGCTTTGCCCGTGTCTTTCGGAAGAGACATTAAAGCCACTGGTCCCTTCTATCTGGTGTCTATGCCAGGGGAAATAAAAGGTCTCATGCAGGGAGATGAAAAAACCTGTGATGGACTCTCAAACTCTAAAGAAGGACACTCTTAAAACCTTTCACATTATTGTACACATAGTGACGGTAGTGAAATAACGGAAGAAGATATGTATGGCCAACATATAGCTAATCTGCCACACACCAGTACACCCAGCTTTAGACTACTCTAGCATTTCACGTGTGTCTAAGACTCTAACACAGAATCATGAGCTGTATTGAAAAAAGATAATCAACAAAAGTATACCTTTAATTGGATCGCTGTCAATGACATATATGGGGTCAATTCCAGTTAATTCCAATTCCGCCTTGCGAATTCCAATTCCAACTTTTAAAATCCTAGGCTAAGAAAAAATTCAAATCCAATTCGTTTTATTTGTACTTGAAATCATGTGTGCACAATCATATTTAATCAGATATGATTAACAAATTAACTATTGTTCATTCAACGCATTTATAATATTATATAGATATATATATATATATATATATATATATATATACATGTCAGGTTTGCTATAAAGTTTATAATATTATGTACTTTCTGCTATGACACCTCTCCTGGATTTTTGGTAACCAGACATTTTAGACAGCCCTGGACAGTTGGGTCATTAATCTGAGTTTTGAACAGTTTCCCCCTGTTTATATAAATGGTCTGACTTTGGTTTTACTGTTACTGTCTGTTACAGTAACTTTTTGACGCAAATGCTTGATTATATTGTTCGTGTTCACAATGTTTCAATAACAGAGTAGACAGTGTCTACGCTGTAATGTTGACAGCTTCCTGGCTGTTACCAGATTCCGTGTGACATACTAATAGCAGACAAATATGATTTTAATAGTAAATTTAAGGGGTAAAGATTAACAGTATCAAGTCAATAATTCCAAAAAATCAATTCCAATAAAAAATCAATTCTGGAATGGAATTGACCCCATGTCTGATATATATATATATATATATATATATATATATATAGATATAGATATAGATATAGATATATCGTGTTCAGCACACCTCAGTGCCTGAGTAGATTATTTACAACTGTGGCCTCTATCCAGCAGGTGATATTGACAACGCTCATTAAAATGAGCAGTTCAAAATCACGCCGCAAGGTGACAGTTGAGTCGACCACAAAGTCGTCCAGCGAGAGTTCAGCAGAGAAACGCAAACCTAGCGTGTTTGCGAGGCTGGGGCCGGGCGCTCCACGGCGAAGCTATGAAGAAAGTGAGGTATGCAGGTACTTGTAGTATAATGTTGCACTAGGGGTTGGGGGAAACTCACCTATTTTGGCGACATTGTCAGAACCCAGGGACTCCTATCATATTAGATGGCCATACATGTCGGGAGAAAGAAAATACAATTTTATTGGTGAATATCCGTGTCATGTCTTACTTTTTTGTGAACAAAAACTAAAACATGCAAATCTAATCCTATGGTTCAAGCAATCCAATAAAAACATATTAAAAACATCAAACGCCTAAGAATCTAAGATGGGTCACTTTCATGAAAATCATATTTTCTATTGAAAAATATACTTCCATCAACCAAGATAATTTTTATCATATACATTTAATTTTTGGTCCTACATTAATGGTTGATGGGTTCGTCTGCGTGAATCTGATTTTACATTACAAAAAGTAAGACATCGTGCGGATTCTTCACCAATAAAAAAATATTTTCTTTCTCCTGACACACATCAAATAAGATGGGAGACTCTGATAATTGAAGCATTGACTATTTCCTCCACCCCTAATTGCACCTGTTTCTTCTGGACTCGACAACATCTGTTGCTTACGGATCCCTTGGGTGTCATGTGTTGCATAGGGCATGTACAAAAGTCCGCCATTCCGTCCTGTCAGCCGCCCTCTGTGCCGCCTCTGCCCATGATTTCCACCCAAACTCATCTCGTTCTTTTCCCAACATTTGCCGTCACGTCTCTTTTGGTCTTCTGATCGATCTCTTTCCCACAGGTGTCCAATTCATCACTATACAGCAGTCATTTGTATTCTCAAACCGAAGGAAATGGTCCATAAAACTCGATCGTCTAGCCTTGATGATGTCTGTTATCCTGCTTATTTCTACCTCTTCATACAGTTTTTCATTTGAAATTGTTCTTGGCCAGAATATACATAGAATTCGATGCAAACATCTATTGCGAAATGTATTGAGCCTTTGTCCATCATTTTGGTTTACCTTCCAGCATTCTGCTCTGTATAGTAGAACTGACATCACATTGCTCTTGTAGTTGTAGATTCTGAGTTTCGTTTTCCTTCTGTATTGGCCTGATGCCCAGACTTTCCTCAGTTTATAATAGGCTGCTCTCGCTTTCTTTAGGCATGCGCTTATATCTACTGTTGAACCTTTGTCTGCATCCATAACTGAGCCTAGTTAAGTGAAACTACGAACAGTTTCTACATCGTCTATGCCTATTACAATTGGTTGGTTATCACCAGTCTTGATCTTCATCACTTTCGTTTTGGCTGTGTTTATGTGTAGTCCAGTTCTCTTTGCGTGCACTTCTAGCTCGTTTGTATTCTGTTGTAAGTTTCTTCTTGATGTTGATAACAGAGCAAATCATCTGCAAAATCTAGGTCCTCCATTGTATCTAATCCCCATTGAATTCCTCTTTTCCTTCTACAGCTGTAGTTGTTTTCCGCATAATCCAGTCTATCACCTACAAACAAAAACCCAGACACCACACATCCTTGCCTCACTCCCGACATCACAGGAAACTATTTTGACAATTTGCCTTCATGCTCAACTGCACATCTGAAGTATTTGTAAGACATTATCTGTAGTTATCACTTAATGTGACTTATCAGCATGAAAGTATGTTACTGGAGTCAACAATGCATTCATTTACCAAAAAGTTAGTTTAACCCCAGGTGTTTATAACTGAACAGTACTGACACGTATAATCTTCTTTTTATAAAACAACATAGTTGTACTTGACCTATGAACTATTGCATTTGACCCTTTATGGTGCATTGTAATTGATTCTGTGAAGCGCTGTAATTACAATGGATATCTTGGATTATATGACTTTGAAGCAATGTAATTGTAATTATTTTTTTAAGCAATTTAATTGTAATAAATTTTTTGGTGAAGCAATGTAATTGTAATTGAGCTTTTATTGTGCCTTTTAATTGATCATTGGAATTGAACCTAATCCTTGTAAACAGCCCTTGGAGAAATGTCGGAACTGGATGAAGACAGGGGAATGTGTGTACGGCTCCAAATGTCGCTATCAGCACACCTCAAGAAGGTGCGTAAGATAGCAGTGGTCACTGTTCTCAAGAGTTTCATCAGAAGTCACTGTCCGAGTGTATCACAACGCTTAATTAACGTATAGCCTATAAGTTTAACATACTGCATATATAGCCGTGATGCAGTTTCAACCATATCTTTGAAGCAGTGAAATTACCCATTAAGCTAAGGTGTAGTTCTTGGCCTTCTTGTCTGAGATATGTCACGTTATGACTGTTCTTCGATATCTAGATTACATTGCATGTAAAACTTTTCAAATTTTCTTTGAAATAATGTCTAAAAACTTATAAGATGCATAGTCTCTAATGGAGACCATTCCATCCATATTTACATGTGCAAATATATAATTTATATATATATATATACATGTTAAACTTTTTAATTGACTTTTAATTTGACTGATTGTGCTGTGGTAATATGGGGGCTGTCAATGATTCTGTAGTCCTGTTCCCAGGGACTCGAGAGAACGCAGTCCGAGTTCCCACCGTCGGTCAAGGAAGCGAAAGGGAGGAGACAGAGACTTGGAACCAAGCGCGGAGGAAGATCTGTGTGAAATTGAAGATGCCGATAAGGAAAGAGTAAGTTACCGTATTGTATATTGGTAGTATTGAGAATTGGTTTAATGTTCAAAGGGTAATTCCATGTGAACTCAACTAAGACATTTGTTGTATTGATCTTTTCATTTATTAATTATTTTGTAAGATAAGCGTTTAACAAAAATGTTGAGCATCCTAGCTCCGGTAGTTTTCGAACTATGGCAGTTTGAAATTTTAGACTTTTTATGACATCATTTTAAAATAAATAAAATTACTGATATTTCACAGGTTAATACCTCATGATCTAATCAACCTATATGAATAAAACTTGGTGGAATTGTTCTTTGAAATGTGTATATCACATAACCATAATCAGAATATGCATGCCGTTGATGATTAATGTGTATTAAGCTGACAAACGATTTTTTCAATAAAACACTCATGAGAGGGTTTTCAACTTTTCAGGTGTTGCTGTGTACTAAATACACATCTCTTAGTCAGAAGTGCACCCCATTGCTCATATCAGAGTATTGCACTGATGAAGGAATCAGTGCAATACCCATTGGTGCACCTCATTGCTCATATCAGAGTATTGCACTGATGAAGGAATCAGTGCAATACTCATTGGTTGAATTCAAATCAAATGACCCAGAATTGAATCTTGATCATCAGGCCAAACTAATCGATGATCGATATCATCCATTGTACAATCTATTCGTGGGCGGTCAATGTGATTGTAACGTAGAGAGTGCTTACGCCTTTCGTAGTTCAATAGAGGTGACCGTAAATTTTTTGGTCGTTTGTAAAAATTTTAATTCAAATTGACCTAACCGTTGGTCAACACTCATTGACGAAGGGTCATTTATATAATGTACCAAGTGCCTAGTTCTTGTTTGTCCCACCAGAGGGAGCGCAAAAATCGCAGTAAGAAAGAGAAAGAAAGCAAAGTGAAGTCGGCCATTGTTGTTACAAAGGCGAATCTAGCAAACAGCGAAAATGCTGATTCTGACCAGCCACAGGAACCTGGTGAGTAGACTTTGAACTAAATGTTCCACGTGTGCCGAAGGTGGTAAACAGGGGTCATTAATACATGTTTGGCGGTAAAGATTTGATACTCTGGAACATGATTTTACGATAAAATCGATCAGAATTTGTATCGTTAAGGAGCAATGGAAATATTGCAGTGCCCCATGACAGTTACATAGCCACGTTTATCATGTATTCAGTGTTACTGTGTATTCTTTTACTTACTATGTATCGAACTGTCACTATGTGACTATGCACCTAATGAAGATGATATTAGTTTTACGGTTAACTACCGGTTTTGCCTGTATAACTTTCCATGGGCGGATCCTTCTCACTTTTGACCTGTGCTTGGTGGCTCCACCTCGAGTGCGTTGTTTCGATTGACGACTGTCTTCAACTGGCAAATACCGCTTCTTCATCATTGTCAACTGCTTCTTTTTAACGATGCAGCTATCGGGCGTCACTGGAAATGCCTTCCTCGACTCAATGTGCTGTCGCGATTTGGTTTCACATAGTTTCATGCGCACTGTAGCCAATTATACTGCAATCGTCATCATTTATACTCTTTCCTAACCAGACCATCGAGAATTTTTAATTCTTTGCCAACCTCAGCTTCTTTTCCTGTTGTTACTAGAAGTTCCAATTTTCACTTTCTCATCAATTCTGCTTGTATTTTCACCTAATTCTGTATAATTTATGATCTTTACTAGATTGGCAAGAGCACATTTTTGTCTACAATGCTGGTTTCACATATAATATTACTTAGGATTATTTTTTTTACTTATTTATATTTTTTATATTATGTTTATTTTGTACTCGTTTGTATGTATATGCATATAGGTGGGTTTATACCTAAAATAAGAGTATTCATATTTACTCTTTGTGCGGTACGATCTGAAAAAAATTACCCTAATAAAAATCACAATTGTTGTACACAGAGAAAGAAGAACTAGATGACTTTGATGCAACCTTGAAATTGATGGAGAAACGCCAGCTCATACAGAAGCAGTTGAGCATGCTCGAAGCTGAGGAGGTGAACAAGGACCCGATAGAGGGCAGTACGATCACAAAGTCTGTAAGTAGGTCAACCTGACCTTTAGTGTAGCTGTATTGTAGGTAAAATTGAATCGTTCGATTTAGCTCACCTTCTCTTTGCAAGATGGTTTGGGGGCAGGCTATCCCACGTGTGGCTGAACCGATACTCCCCCTTGTCTCAGTAAGATTAATTCATGGTCAGTGTTGTTTTCGTGATATTTCGTGAGAATAGTGAGTGACTTACTGATTGATTATTCTCTTGCAAATGTGCAAATGTTTCATTTAATAATTTAGTGAGATTGACTTTGAGTATTCTTTGTGTAATGTCAATCAAACTTCTGCAATATGTGGAAACTGGTCAAGTCTTTGTCGAGTCTTTGCCGAGCTTTGCTCATTGATTGCTGGTTTAAATTTCCCTCAAAGCAACAATTATGGAGACAGCTAATTTTAGGTGCATTTACGGAATAAAACAGTTTGTGAGTTAAATTGGGACTCTGGCTGTCGTTTGACGTAGATTACGCAAATCAGAACAACTATTTGCAGCGCGATGCATGTTTCAACCGTTGCCTTGTGATTTATGTTAAACTTCAACCAAATGCTTCGTGAAACCGGCAGTTGATCGTGATTTTTGTGGCGCACAAATTTCATTGCCATTGGCACTGCCCTGCAAAAAAGTTGACTGGGTAGTGCAAGGAGTCATAAGCTCCTGCTGTTTCTCCCATGCAACGCCGGACAACTGGGCTAGTATTTTTATATTTTAAAAAATGTCTGATGTCCATTCGAGTGATTTGTGGTTCCATCAAATTAGGTTTCCCCGTCGCTCCCATGTCGCCAGGTGGCATCGGATGTCTTGGACCGGGAGCCTGTTACCGTACCAACAGGATCATGGTCGGGGAGGTGGGATCAGCCCAAGAAAACATCGGCCACCCTAAGTAACGAGGATTCCCCTTCAAAGTGAGTGAAGAGAGGAAACTAACCTCAGCATTGGTTTATCCCAGTGACCCTTATCCCTGTGACCCTTATCCCAGTGACCCTTATCCCAGTGACCCTTATCCCAATGACCCTTATCCCAATGACCCTTATCCCTGTGACCCTTATCCCTGTGACCCTTATCCCAGTGACCCTTATCCCAGTGACCCTTATCCCAATGACCGGTATCCCAGTGACCGGTATCCCAGTGACCGGTATCCCAGTGACCGGTATCCCAGTGACCAATATTCCAATGACCAGTATCCCAGTGACCGATATCCCAGTGACCGGTATCCCAGTGACCGGTATCCCAGTGGCCCTTATCCCAGTGACCGGTATCCCAGTGACCGATATCCCAGTGACCGGTATCCCAGTGACCGGTATCCCAGTGACCCTTATCCCAGTGACCGGTATCCCAGTGACCGATATCCCAGTGACCGGTATCCCAGTGACCGATATCCCAGTGACCGATATCCCAGTGACCGATATCCCAGTGACCGATATCCCAGTGACCAATATCCCAGTGACCGGTATCCCAGTGACCGGTATCCCAGTGGCCCTTATCCCAGTGGCCCTTATCCCAGTGACCCTTATCCCAGTGACCCTTATCCCAGTGACCCTTATCCCAGTGACCCTTATCCCAATGACCAACTCTTAAAAGGTTTTAAATTGGATCTTGCATTTTAAAGGCCATGAAAAGGTCTTAAAGTTTATAATTTTTTGTCTTAAAAGGGTCTTAAATTTGATTTTATTAGATTAATGCAAAAGACTCCGTTGAATAGGTGCCAGATTTGTTGGCAGCTGATGGACAGAAACATTGGCAGATGTTGTATATTGCTCTTCTATGCAGGAGGAAGAAAGAGAAGAAAAAGAAGAAAAGGACAAAGGGGCCAAGAACACCCAGCCCCGATGAAGAACGCAGAGAGAAAAGGTACCCCTGGTGGGGGGGTCAGTGTTTTTGCTTGTGCATGATGGGTATTTATTTTATTATTCAGATCAATTCAGGTGTTACTAACAGAAAATTTGTGGAAACCAAGGTGAAATATAAGGATACATATATTATCAAGGAGTTGGGACCACTCAAAGCACCGTACGTTTCACTACGCGGAATCGCAATACATATTTGATACATGCAAACATATTTTCCAGTGTTTTGTCGTGTTCAGTGTTGATAGCAACGCAAACAGCAGGCCTTGGAAGCTGTTTCGAGTCTACCCATTTGTAATGTAGTCAACACCAAGAGAGTCAAATTCGCTTGCTACCTCATTTGAACTGGCATTAGAGCCATCACTAGTTTTAGTCATTAACATTTTTCCCAAACATTTTGTAGTCAGTAGACATACATTTACAGCTGTGTAGTGCAGGTCAAACAAAATTTTTCGTTACAACTGTGTATTGTACGTATCGCGATACGTATTGTGTAATGGCAGAAATATTATGATGCACTTCATATCGTGACTAAATGTATCGTTACAGCCCTAATGTCTTGTGATGTTGGAAATAAATATTTTTTATTCGTTGATCGATTATCATTTCAACAGGTTAGCAGAGAAGGAAGCGGCCTTGCAACCAGAGGTTCTGCCCTCCAGGAAGAAGGCGAAGCATTCTACTGTTGATCCGCCTCGGAAGTCAAGGTCATCTGGTGCAGTGTCAAGGTCACCTTCAAAGTCATCATCTGGATCAAGGTCGCCACCAAGACGAACTCACTCAGCAGGTTATCGGAGAAAAGTCGACGATCGCAGCGTTGTACGTGGGAAGTATGAATCAGTGACAGCTTCGTCAGCAAAAGTACCTCCATCTTTGGAAAAGCCAAAGTCGGGGCGTAAACGCCAGGTGTCGCCACCGGAGGTGGCGGTTGAGTCGATTCCTGCAAGAACAGAGAAACGGCATCGTCGTTTTCTTGAGACACCCCGAGAGGAGCACGTCACAAAAGCGAAGCGGACTCCACCACCTAGGATCGATACGAGCAGGGAGCGTGCGGTTCCACAACAGCGCCACCATGTGGGCGAAACCGTCTCATCCCATTTCGTTCACTCATCGAAATCTCGAATGGTAGCGGCGTCATCACCGACTCCGGCAAAAACTCGCTATCATCAGCAAAGTCGGCGTAAGAAAACTCCACCGCAACAGCCGAGAAAGTCGAGGAAACATTACATTGAGGAGGATGACGATGATGAGTCATCGAGCGATGACGATGATGATAGTTCGTCGAGCGGAAGTTCTAGCAGCAGTAGTAGTGATTCTTCCTCGAGCTCGTCTTCTGATGATTCTGGAGATTCAGAGGAGGAAGAGTTAGTGAAGCCAAAGTCACGACGACACGTCAAACCGAGGAAGACATATCCAGTGATGCCGGATACCCGCGTCATCAAAAAGAAGCGGTCGACAACGACGAAGGAGCGATACTCGCCAGTTGAAGACAGTCGTCGGTCGAAACAACGCCCTAGGGGTGGCGCCACTGAGCGCAGGTCAAAGGTGAGAAGGCCATCACCGCCGCTGTTGCCGCCCTTGGAAGAACGGCAGCGCCATTGGAATCGTGAACACAGAGCGCCCTCTATTGACGAGGGCAGGTCCCGGAGTCACAAACACGGGGCTCGAAGCCGAAGGGTTGGTTCTCCTCAACCAATTGACGCAATACCACGTTCACGGCAGAAGAGCCCTAGTTCTCCATATGACCACCAGCGGGAGCGTCAGTCTGGACGAGATGAATTTGATCGGCACTACCCGGAAAAAACCCGTGATCGCGCCGAGAAGTGGGACCCAGTTGATCGGAGAACTGATTCTCCTGTTTCGCGATCGCGTGGCGAAAATCGAGACCGATATCCACTACGTCCTTCCGAGTTCGAGCGCCGACCTTCACCGCCACCTGCCGAGTTACCACGACGACCGCATTCACCACAGGACTATGGGAAACCACCAAAATCGGGACGGTCTCTATCCCCTGGTGATCGCATGGTGCGGCAGTACAAAGACGATCGCGGAAGACCGATTCGCGAACGGGAAAGACTCCCTAGGGATGATAGCCCCTCTCGTCTTCCTGTGCCCCATCAGTCTGTCGACAGATATGGGAAGAGATACGGGGCACTGTACGACGATCGGGAAAGCTACCGACCTCCCCTTCTTCCCACCCCGAAGGATCGGTACCGCTACGAACAGGAACCAGGGTCTCACCCCCCACCCCTACCACCTCAGCTGTCTCCCCCCGAGATGTTGGACCGATACGGCCACGAACCTTACCTCCTACAATTGCCACCAGGAGGCCGAGATCTCGGTGAGCCTCCACAGCAACGATGTTACATTTGATTGGCTTTGAAGGTCATTCCGCAACCGAGTGGTCTTATTTTTGGACTCTTATCACGAAAGATTTAACGTATCCACAACGATATGTTGTGTTTGGACAAACTATTGCATTATTTTTAACTGGATCCTGTAAAATTTCGGGGGGGAAATTTGGTTTGTACATTTATAACTGGATCCTGTCAAATTTAATAAATCGCACAACATTGTGACACTAAATTTCGTTTTGTGATTTTCATCTCCGCTGTTCTGTTCATGTGAACAAAGTTTGGTTTTCAGTGATGGACAGAAGAAACGATCCACTTGGCAGACGAGACTTCCCAGGTTACCATGACGATGGTCGAGGAGCAAGGGGCAGGAACTCCCCAGATTGCCACCCCTTTCCACCCCGAGGTTCGTAGATTTGTGACGTAGGGGTGGGCGTAATGTCTTGGGTTTCTATATACAGGATGTGGAGTAGAGTTTCCATTGTCATATGACCTTTGTCATATGACTTTTGTCTTATGGGCAAGAGAAGAAAACTCCTAAAATTGTTAGATGCACCAAACAAAAATATAATAAATAGGTAAATCGTCACAACCAAGTACCTAAGTGAACAAAGTTTGTTTAAAGACAAGAAACTGCAGTATTCGAGCTATTGTCAAAATACGCGAGTGGACAATAGACATTAGAATGAGTGACTTTATTACTGATAGCTAATGCTGTGACAATTCAGGGATGGTTCAGAAAACCTGTGGTTTTGGTTCGAGACCTACAACCATGTACAACCATGATAACACTATTGCCCAGATGTGTAGTGTGTGACTAGTTTAAGTAATGTGCACGGTCTGTTAATAAAAGAAATGCCTATTTTTATTCAAATCATCGAAAGAATTGACTTTAGTCATTAGATCTGGTAAGGATCAAAATAGTGATTATCCAAAATGGTAAGCACTGTGGGTCAATTCTGATCATGGGCGTGACCTCCATCCTCTCGCTGATCACATAACAAAGTTACGAAATTTCGCCAAGGAAAAAATCGTGATATTCACTTTCGTTACTGCCTGAACACGCATTAACTAATTTAATAGTTTACCTGATGATTTCACAAAAACTACATACAAAAGTTGTACAAACGAGCTAGCAGGTTGCAGTGGATACTAGGTACCCCCGGGTAGGTTTGATTTTTCACAAAATTAATTTGAAATGAGACTAGCAAAAAAAATCAAATTGATTAAGCACCTTTAACTATCATAACCACCGAAATGGGTGTTATTGAACCACACTTTTTTATTTTAATGTTTATGAAAATTGACCTTGCCTTAAGCATAATTATGTGCATTTTTATTTAGGTATTATTTTATTGTAAGGCGCATTTATCTGTCAAGTACAGATATTCGGGGTAAAAAATAAAAATTTGCTGCTAACCACTCAGCCAAACAACCAGTTGTGTTTGGGGTCAAACATCAGTGGTCTGAAATTATGCCTAGATTGTAAGTCTTGATTCCGGCTGACACAACCATTGTTTGCTCAGAGGCAGTTGTAATTGTATGTTTTTATTATTGATAAGCTTGTTAGGGAGTGTCCATGATTTAAGAAACTTTAAAAGCAGTTGTATGCGTTTTCTTGTATTCTGACGTGTCCCAGCTTGAATAAAAATATATATGACAATTCATGGAATAATCCATAAGCTGTCACAGTGAATTGAAACCCCCCGAAATGTGGTTTTAAGGGTAGTTACCCCCACGGGCCCTCTGAAGTAAAATACCCTGTCAGCGTAGATTGTTCTTTTAAACATGTTCAGCTTAACCATATTATTGATGGTTCAACAAAGTTGGTTGAATTTGTAAGTTTTTCCCTCAAAGGTCACAGTTTTTGCAGGTTATCCAGTGGACAGAATGCTGGAGCCGCCGCTTGACCCGATGTATCCCGGGCGATCCCGGGATAGATCCCCGCTCCTTGAAAAGCGTGGGGAGAAATATAGACGAGGTAAGTCACAGGCCGTTAAGGCACACGTCAAGACTAACCTATTTTAGAGCAGATTTATTTTATTTCTGCATATTATATTACACAATGGCACCTATGAAATACACAACTTAATATATTTTATTGATTGTTTGTAGCGAATAATTTGAGTTGAAAGTTACATGATGCAGTTAGAAAAAGTTATTGAAAAGTAATTGAAAATACTAATTATATTTTCACAAATTACTTTTAAAAACAAAACACCAGTTACAATTCAGAATTGGAACTGACATTTCAATTCCAATTACAGTGGTATTGACAACAAGTCACTCCCATGATCCGTGTATACCCAATTACCCATGTAAGTACACTGATAAAAAATAAGCCCCTTTTGAGGAATTGTATTCCTTGAAATTCCTTGAACAGAGATAATACAGCGGCATCACGTTTATACTGTCTTGTACCCTGTGATGAATGCTTTTATTGCATGTTATCTGCAATATGAGTCTTCACCGTTAATTAAAACAACACTTTAGGGTCTAGTCTTTTTAGGATCTTTTAACCTTTGAAAAACACCCCTTTCCTTATTTTAGAATGCACATGGATCCCCAGATATGACACAAGTGATCCCACCTTGGGTTTAAAATTCATGATGATGATTCCCTGCCATTGGTAACTAATGCTTCAGATGAACTTCCCCAAAGGGGCGGAGACTTGCCCCCAGGGAAGGGAAGGCCATCCCGTCGACAGCAGTGGGAAGATCGCCCCAACAGTCGGGATCAACAGCGAGGACTCGAGCCTCCAGACAGTCGGGATATGTCCCTCAAGTAAATGTGAAAAAAGACTCATCTTTTGTCTTGTGCTCTTGTGTAACATAATATTTCTGAAAAAATGTTTGCTGAATTGTATTTTGTGCTGCCAAATGTTTGTTTCATATTTAATTATATAATATTAAAATATTAAATGACAACATATACAAACATGCATATCAATCAGATATAATTACAAGTAAACTGTAATTGTTTGTAATATAAGTAAAACCTAATGATCGGTAATATAAATAAAATATAATTATAAGTAAAATAAAATAATTTGTAAAATGTAATTATTGATAATATATTTGTAAAAAAAAAATCATTATTGGTAATATAAATTAAATATAATTGTTGATATAAGTAAAATATGAATATTGGTTATATATATATATATATATATAATATAATAATTGGTAATGCAATATATAATAATAAGTCTTCACAAATTTAATAATTTATGTCGTTGGTTTTCTCCCCAGGAAGAGGATGCCAGAGGTCGAAGGTCGGGGGTCACCAGGGAGGCGGCGTAATGATATGTCCCCAGTGGAGTCGCGACACAGTGGGGCAGGAGGGAGAGGGATGGATTGGGATCGGCGACGGGAAGATTGGGACAGAGGCCGGGATAGAGGGGGTCGGAGAAGACGGGGGAAGAGGGATCAGGAGGAAGATTGGGAGCCGGGCTTGTCGGTGGAAGGACGGGAGAAGTGGGCACCACCGGGGGAGAGGGTGGAGGGAGAGGAGGGAGCCAGGGAGAGGGACTGGGAAAGAAATAAGATGGTGAGTGAACGAAAATTATGTTCTTTATTTCTGTGCAAATATTTCAGCTGATGCTTTGCTGGTTTGTGTGTGTTTATTAGTAAGGTTCATATGAATGATATTAGCTATGAAAAACGTGCAAGCTAAACTTTTATATACAGTTACCTCTTTATCGTTTCTTGGCACTTTTCTATGAGAATGGCTGATATACATCTTAAAGTTAGAATACCAAATTAATAACTGTCTACGGCTGTTTCCGAGTGAATGAATCATGATCATGTCAGACCCGTCTCTCCTTTATGACCTTGTTTGACCTTGTAGGGGTTCCTCAGTTGTTGACTTAATGGCCGAAAGACACTGACATTTAAAACAACTTATGTTCTCCCAGTATGTAAAAGTTCGGATGTTTGGTATTTGCTCCTAATTAGTTAATATGTTTTACAAACCACAAATTACAGTCTAGGTATTCGACCACATTCATGCAATGTATCTGGTGTTTAATAATATTAAATTAATACCCCCTTATTAATGCGGTTGACCCGTCACGAATGTGGTTCATATCTGTAGTACATGCGCTGTCGGTTTAATTAAAGAGTGTTCTTTTGTTAAAATTGATAGAATGAACATTGATGATCACTAAATCGGGTAACTCAGGTGATTATCCATGCGTGATAGTATATAGCGAGGTAGATACGCTTTTGCCAAATTTTGACTGGGCCCAGTACCTAAATATATAGTACATAAATCAAGTTTTTATCATGTTATTTTGATGTTTGTGCGGTTAGAACGTCTCGAGCAAGAGAACCTGAGTTCGAATCGTCTTGTTGCCGTTGCAAAGCTGTAACAATTTTGTTCATTCCACGTTGCCTCAGTTCACTCAGCTGTATAAATGAGTACCTAGCTACAGACAGAGATGGATATGTGAACGAATAGTCTTCACACAGCAAGTGCAGCGTGGCTGAATACTTCCCAGTCAAGATGGTGTTGAAATGAGCAGGTCTGCCAGGGGGTGAAGTGTAAAGCTCTTTCAGCAGTCCCAAATACTGGATACCACGCTGTGTAAGAATATACCTTCTTGTTGACTTGTTTAGTTAAGAAATAGACACTTTGAAACTAAAATATGTTGAGGAATTTTTTTAGTGCATTATTCCATGTTCCCTTCAGTCGAAACCCGTAGAGGAAGGTCCACCGAGCCGGGGACAAAGTCCGGAAAACAGGGATCTGAGAGAAGGCAGCACCATTAGCAGCAGACGTCGGCACCGATCGACATCCAAGGAACCACTGCCATCTGGTGAGAGGAAAAAGAAGCGGGCAAAGCTTGAAGTAGAGGGTGAGTGAGGGTTTTTATCATGTGGTACATTGCAAATTGTATCCCCCTGTAATCGTCTGAGACGGTGGCGGCGTATCACAAATAACCAGACAAGGCCTGTCTGATTATTTGTACTACCCTTTCAACTGGCAGTGAGGACATTGTCGCTAGCAAGATCGACCTGTTGAAATGTATACGATGTGCGATGAATCATTTGTATTTTTTCCCACTGGCTGTCTTGGTCGACGTGTTTCTGCGAACTAGCCACACCGATGCCCAAACTTCAAAGAGCATTTCCAGGAATGCCTATCATTACCCATCCAACCAACTCTCTCAATTAAAGTTAAGTTCCTGTGTGCACTTCCATAAATTCCAGCAGGCAATCCTATGGTTATCACAGCAACTGAAAAATCACAGTTTCAACAGCGGTACTGATGTAGTCGGAAGCCACTGGCGGCGAGGATGAAGCGTCCCGAGCTTGACTCCTTTCGCGATCTCACTGCCCATGCAGTTCACACATGTATCATATTATGTTTGTTTTAGACACCTAATTTGTTTTTACCAATTTCAAAGTTGGGGGCTATGTTCTCTATTGTTTCAGTCAGTTGTCAGTCGATTTTAAAACTATTCAAATGCTTTTCTGCCATTTTGTGCACAATGACAGCATCTAACTGTAAACAGTAGTTTCATAATAGCCATTTTATTTCATAGCTGCATTCTTTTGATAACTGTATTGGATAGAGCATATTGAATGCATGTGTAATGATTGTTGAAATTACATTGCAATTACAATTTTTATAATCAGTTACTACATGTTTACAGATGCATCACTGATATAATTGATTAGTGGTACCAATGTTTCATCGTCTTGTTGCAGCTGAGTGGGAAAAAGGTGATAAATCTCGTCGTAGTCGACATGGATCCCCACTACCCCGGGGAGCAGCGCATCCAGGGACCAGCGGTTAGTTCATTGTTTTACACTACTTGTGTGATGCACTTAGTCCTCATGCTGTCCGAAGCTTTTTGTATTATATAGGAATCTTGTTCAGTCACGTTCTGTGTAATAGTAAAATCAGTTTACATTTGATCTTCGTTTTTCACTGCCTGGAATAGCGTAGGCCATTAATGACTCTTTCCATTTATGCTTTTGACATCTCTGCTTCAACTCCTCTGCATCAGGTGTTTCTAGGCCTTCCCATTTTCCTTTTACTCTGCAGGTCCCTGTCTCGTGATGTGTTCCCTTTCCCGTTCTAAGGTGGTGCTGATTTCGTTCTTGATTTATTCTTATCCTGTAGATTTAAGCAAACAAATAACTTCTTTGTTGTTCTGTCTTGTCACCAGGTGGCGCTGAAGATGACAGAGATGATTGGTCGGAAGGAGAGAAGCCGTTAGATTCCATCACCCAAAGCCAGAAAGACAAAAAGGTTAGCTGATTCAGAAACAAGTATAATGAAAACGACACATGCATTTCTTTCATTGAGTAGTCATCATTTTATGTTGATTGGGAGCAGTTTTATTTAATTTCTGCACGCTATGGTACGTAATGGCAAATAAATATATGATATACACAATGTATTATATTTTATTGATTAATTGGAGCGAGTGATTTGATTTAAAAGCTGCATGATATTATAATTGAACAAGTCATTCAAAAGTAATTGAAAATACCAATTACATTTTCTCCAGTTACTTTTGAAAACAGAATACCAATTACAGTATTCTGGAATTGGAATTGGCATTTAAATTACAATGAATGTAATCCACCCGAGGTCTGCTAGATAGGTTCAATTTTTGTTATGAAATGAGTGTTGAAACAAGACAAGTGAAACAGTCAAATTAAATGAGGGTATGAGAAGTTCTGGATACTGACTGATCCCTCTCCCTTCCTTTGATTCCCAGGAAGTTCCTGCGGGAGAAATCCCCGGCCCAAGACCTACAGAGGAGCAGGTCCGTCGCAGCCCCAGTCGCAGTAGTCTCGGCAGTCGTCATAGTCACCCGTCACATGACCGTCCCCATGGCAATGATCGTCCCCATGGCGACTATGATTCGGATGTTGACGGCGGGAGAGGATGGGATCGAGGAGGAAGGGGGAGGCCACAGGATTGGGAACGTGATCCTCATCCCGATGGCCCTCCGATGGGTTCGGAGAGGGGCCACCGAAGTCACTCCAGGGATGACCGAGGGAGAGAGGATCGGGAACGAGACAGGGAAGGTGGCCATTGGCAGCGGGGAAGGTACGGTGGGAAGTGCACAGGGAAGGGATAAATACAGGGTGTAGAGGGAAGGGTGTGTGAAAACATGAATGTTCTTCCCTCCTGCGTTCCGAGTATATAAAATGCATGTGTATGTGTGTGAATTAGGAATATAAAGAACAGAGAAGTTCCCCTGATAACCATTTACTTATCCCTTAATGATATTTACATGCACATATATATATATATATATATATATATATATATATATATATGCATGTCTTTCTTATATGAGTATTTGCTACAACTATTTACAGTGATATGCACTGTCCTGCAAGGTTTGACGTCCAGTCCAATAAAAAAACTGGTATCGCAATGTTATGCATTCGCGCGTCAAAGAATGAATTAAAACTTCGCATGCCATATAAAGTGTGAATTATTTTTATTGCATTACCTCATCTCACCTATCCTCTTCGGGCCCAGTGGCCCATAAGGCTGATGCTGGTATCTGGGCTGTCACCTTCCTGTAGCCATTTCCAACACAAGCTGGCTTTTGAAATTCGCTTCTGGTTTTTGTAACATAATTTGAGCTGGGAGGGTTGTTGGCCCTCAGCAGTAGGTTTATTTTCGGGGTTTTCCTTCCCTTAGCCATATTCTCGTTTGCCCAGCACAATGTACTGGTTACCAGGGTGCACCACGGGGAGGTGAGGTTGACTTGAGTGTCTTTATGGTTGAGGGCATCAACACCCCTTACACCCCAATTATTGCATTAGATGTGTTGAAATGTTATTTTTATTGCATTAAATGTGTTAAAATGTTATTTTTATTGCATTAAATGTGGTGAAATGTTATTTTTATTGCATTAAATGTGTTGAAATGTTATTTTTATTGCATTAAATGTGTTGAAAAGTCTGTTATAAACCTATCAAACTCATTTTAGAATGCTGTATTGGGCATGCAAGCTTGTTCAATACAACATTCTGAAGCAACTGCATAAAATCCAGTATCTTTTGTGTTAACATGGTTATCAACAAATACATGAAGACAAAGTCACAAATATGGAACTGTCATTTTGTAAAAAAAATTAAAATGACCCTGTCTGTGAATTAAAACATTTGTGTTCATTCAGACATCGTGAACGGCAGGACGTGCGGGACAAGTCCGATTCACCGTTGTGTGACACGGAGATGCCCCCTGGTGGTGAGATTGCAGACAAGTCTGTCGATGTTGTGACACCACAGTTAGCGCCTTCAGGTCTGTCCAAGTTCTGAGAATAAATCAATGTAGATTATCTTCTGAACACAACTGCTAAAGTTTACCCATGTCGATATTTCTGCATCCATTGATGCCTTTTTCAGGAACTGATTTCTGGGATTTAGTTCTTGTTCTGCTCGCCAGATGGTGTGGCAAGCAGGCTGTCTAATGTGTGGCTGTGCTGGTATCCCTATTTGTCTGGATGCGTCATAGATGTTTTCTTTCTGGTTCAGAATGTCTCTTTTATCCACCTTATACTTTCTCAGCCCTGATACCGACAGATGGGATGCCACAAAGGTCTTCAAAACGAGATTTAGTTTAAAAAGTCTTAAATTAGATTTTTCCAAACTTAGCCTAAGCAAGCAAAGGTTAATGGCATACTGCTAAAAAATATGCTTCTTTAATCAAACGATGCAATTTCATCACCAAATAAATATGAAATGGCCCCAGTGGATATTTGAATGACATTATTGGTCTTATAAAGGCCTCAGAAAGGTCTTTAGTCAGCCCAAAGCCACACATTATGTTAACAATCATTTAAATTATCTGTTGAATAGAGGCTACCCAAAATAACCTGTGGCACGTCTGGTGCATAATGTGACACTAGTGTAACGGTGAAGTCGCTAGGCAGAGTCGATGGAAGTTTGACATCTAATTTTGCACCTTAAATTAGAGAGTTGGAAAAGATATGTTTCCACGGCAACGACAGGGATGCAAATATTTAACTAATGCGTCAGCAACGGATACATCATGCCAACAATATCTTACTGATATCATTCAGAACAGAAAAATCGGCTGATCCGATGTTTGAATAAATTCGAATGCGATTGAGCAAGCATTGACATAGAGAAGCGATTGTTTTGGTGCATGGCAAAATAATCCCACATTTTTTCGGTATCTATTTGTTTGTTTTATTCAAATTATATCGGCCACTTGTGGATTTAGATATACTACAACATGCAGAATTGTTTGATTTAAATCACTCCAAAAAAATCATTGATTTATTATTATTATTATTATTATTTTATTTTATATTTTTTTATTCTGATTTATTTGAATTTAACACAAATAATTGTTTACAAGCATCGAGATCAACAAAGTTTTGTGTATGTTTGAGCTATTCCCTTTCTGAATGTTGTGAAGCCACAGAGACTTGTCTTCCAGAGGAAGTATCTTTTCAAGTCAGAAGCCCTGAGTTAAAGTCCACTTAGGGCTTGTGCTAGTTGTTGCCAACTCAGTATGTTGACTCAAGTGAGACAGTCTGGGCTACAGACTAATACTGTACCAGTTTGCAGTCTGGTTAGAGACCCTTGGAGTAGGCAGAGCCCTGGACAGGTGCTAAACCACCCTCTCAGCAAACAATAATTATCATGCATGAACCACAGACACACAGCATGCTTTCCTTTTCAAGACAGATTATGTAACTACAGGGGGTGAGGACTTGTGGACAATTTAAAATTGGATCTGGTGCCACATCAAATAAAATATATTATAAATGTATTTTAAAATGACAGTTTTGTTGCTGTTGTAAATCAAACTGTTATAGTTATATAACTTTATATAAGCAAAAATCATGTACCCTCTCCTCTGTTAAGGCAAGTGCCCAAATCGATTTGAATAGAACACCTTCGCAAGAGTTTATAAATATAAACATCTATATAAATGTCTATTATACCAGATTTTAAAAAAGTCAAATAAATAAAAAAAAATCAGATTTAAATAAAAAAAAATCAGATTTAAATAAAAAAATCAGATTAAAAAATAATTTTTTGAAATCATGATTTTTTTTAACCCTGACGACATGTAATCTTAACTGATGACTCTTATTCTACACCTTGATGAAAATTTGCATTGTCAACATCAGAAGAAACACAAACCACATGCGCTTGCAAACCGCAAGCATCCTGTTGACATGCGATGTATTTTCCATCTGACGATTAATGTTGTGTTCTTATACATAGTATAAGTCAATATCAATATGTCTCCCGTTTCTACAAAGTGAATCTGATGACATTTCTCTACTAGGTAGCGCCACTAAGCCAAATGACTCTGTCTCCACCCCAATTGGTGATATCGGCTACGAAAGCATCTCTTCTGGCGAAGACATTGATGACATCATCGGTGACATGAAAGATGACGAACAAGACGAACACGCCGGCCGCAAGTCTGGTGCGTTGTCATGGAAATACAAATCTTTGTCAAGTTTGTCATGCAGCTGAGGTTATGTATAAAATCTAAAAACTGCTGCTATTATTAAAACCATTTATAATTGAAGAAACTTTTTGCTGTAATTACATCATAACTAAACCATTATGTTTTGTATGTATCCAACTCTTTAACAATTATTATAAGACGTGTAGGATATAATCGATGGATCTATCATGTGACTTTTTTCCTAGCAACCTCAGCCTGGTCCGTCAAGCTATCAGCAAACATCCATTTTAAAAGTTCTGTTGATTGCTGAACAGTTTTGGGAATGGCAGAAAGCTGATTCCATTTATCGGTCTTTTAAGAGTATTTGGTGTCTGAATCGCACGTATCCTTTTTTAAACTCTGTCACTGCGTCTCTCAATATGTAGACATGGTTGCTAAGGCGAAGCTTGATGGAGGTCGGTATCATAGGCTATAGCAACCGAGACAAAGGCGCACGCTCATTGGTCATAATTCAGATGTCGCACTGTTTCCATCAATTGAGCTAAACCATTTTGTCACATAGAAGATTGTGTAATCATCATTACATTTTTGTAATTGTAAATTTCTTATATCTAATACTGACTAATTAACAACTGTGAATTTGACATCTACCTTCATAGACAGTAATGGCTTCAAAGAAGGAATCATGGTTGCAGGTTTTAAAATTTCTGTAATGGTCACATCCAACATTGTTGCATCGTTGAATTTGATCTAGCCATTGCACGAAATTTTTTTTTAACTAAACATGCATCATTGGAACAACTTGCTCAATATTTTATGTTGATAAAGGGCCGACCTTGACACCGCACCAATCACTTAGATGCTAATTGCTGTTACCAATTGTTTACCATTATACCCTTAGTACTTACCACCTAAACTTCATATTTGAACAATGAGATAAAACGTCAATATTTATCTTAAAAAGATTGAAGTTTTAGCAATGTTGTAGCATTGAAGTCAATGGGGAAAGATCACTATTTTTCCCCATTGGCAACAATATTAATGTTTTTAATGCTGTTTGAAAATTTTTATTTTGAATCTTTTGAACATCAGTTGTTTGCATATTTATTCTTTTGTCAAATTAAAATTTTCAGAGTATATGCTGGGGACGTTATGAATATTTGAAAAAGAATTCCATCTTGTAGGTGTCGTTGATGCGCTCTGCATTGATTGGTCAAGCCTTGTGCAGCAGCAGCCAGTCAGAGCGGCCCCGCAGCCGAGCTCAGCCCTCAAGCGATTCCAGCCAGCCAGTGTTTTCTCACGACTTGGGGTGTCGAAGGCATTTGCAGGCCCAGCGCTTCTGGAGAAAGTGAAGCGACTCTGTGAGAGTCAGTCGGAGACAAGTGTTGATGCAAAGGATATCACAGTAAAGGAAGAAAATGGTACGGGCTTTGATCAACACAGAGAAAATAATATTTTATTCAGATGTACAAGGGTAGTTACCCAGTCTCCTCGTTTCTCTCGCTCAGTGCTACTTCTTAAATCATTGCATTGGTTCCATGTCTGATATTGCATTATTTTTAAGAACTGCAATTACCTATCAAGCTCTTTCATCCAAGCAACCAGCATACTTACATTCACTGCTCACTCCTGCAAGGCAGTCTAGACAACCTCGATCATCTAGTTCTAATCCATTTTTCTAATTTTCCCACTTTTCTTAGTTGCTGCATGAACTCTTTGGAACTCACTCCCTGTCAGTGTTAAGTTGGTAGGAAATATAGTAACATTTCACCATCACCTAAAAACCAACCTATTGATCTTACTTACCCCACAGCTCCTCAGCGTATCAATCCAACTATTCATGACTGGAATTGTTGAACCGACTAAGAACTGCCTAAACCTATTGTTTTGGTGTGCTTCTGAGCTTAGGTTTCCCGAGGATTTCAGTGCAATAGAAGTGTTTTTATTGTATTGAATATCAATCCATCAATCAGTAATTTCTTTCCAGCAACATATGGTACGAATGTAAAATGGTGGTATAAATAAACCATAATGTGTTGAAAAGGTGATGAACAAAAGTGTACAATATATTTTTTTAATATAAATGACACATCCATAGCTAATATCATAAAGTGACCCCAGCACTTGTTTTGAGTTAAGTATATCATACTTGGGTAGATAATGAATAAAGGCTAGGGTAACTCATACAATGTCATAATGAATAAATGTGTAAATGAACAGTTACTGAACATTGAACATTTACATGATTTCAATTAGTGTTGGGTTATACTATTTTATTTGCATTTGAAAATAGTGGAAAAAAGGTAACAAAACAAACTTAGACAAAGCAGAGGTTGGTTGTTTCACCATTTTCACTGATTTTATTATACCAATTGATGTTATGGTTGTCTTTGGTCTTGACTTGTTAACTTGTGACCAATTAAAACATCCTGAGCAAATTATAGTGCATAGGTGGCTTTCTCAGGACGTTTTGCAGTGCTAATCCCATGAGAAAATTTTTATTGATTTTAAACATGAAATCTTTAAGGCTGATACAAAGCAGAGTAATGCTATTTACTTTACTATTTATGTTACGAAAGTTTGGCAATTCCTATTAAATGAGTACCTGGCTACAGAGAGAGGTGGATATGTGAACGAATAGCTTTCGTGCAATAATTGCAGCGTGGCTGAATGCTTCCCAGAGAAGTTGAGATGATGTTAGAATGACGTGTAAAGTGCTTTGAGCAGTCCCAAAGACTGGATACCACACTATATAAGAATGTACTTTTTACCCGTTCTCAAGAAACTGTAAATATAGATGTAGTTTATGCTATACAATATGATTTTACATTGAAAACAATCAGACTTTGTACATTTAAATTATATTAATCACACAAATCACCAATGATGTTGCCACTTTCAGGAACACCCGATAAAGTTGAAACTGCCTCTGTTGAAACCATTACAACCGAGAACCTTGGTGTGGAAGGAGAAACGAAAGTAGATGCAAGTAAACGAGTGAAGCAAAGCTTTGAACTGTTGCATGACGTTGCCGCATTCCATGCGAGCGCCGTCGTCAAGAACCGAGAACGTACGAACTTGCTGTGGGCAGTCGGACCGAATCGAAGAGCCTTGTGTGCCCGACGTGACCTTGAGATTCGGCGACAACTGTGTAAACTCGGAAAGGTAACTATAGCTACTTTCTGCCCAAAAACGGAAGACAGTATTTATTCAAAATTGCACATCCTAAATCCCTCATTCTTGCACGTCCCACGATATTAATGATTCTGGTTTGTTGCGCCTTGGGGCTCGGGTTTCTGAGAGTTTAATCGCAAAGAAGTGTTCTTGTTATTATTAATATGTTATTATTATTCTTGTTATTATTGTTACTAGCATTTAACAAGATTTAACAAATATGTTATTATTAATATGTTATTATTATTCTTGTTATTATTGTTACTAGCATTTAACAAGATTTAACAAATATGCAACGATTTAACAAAGGTCACAGTTTATTGTACACTCCCAACATAACATGTTGAAGAGAAAACAGATGTGTTGGTAATGTTGGTGTTCAACATTTAATAAGATTGCCATCTAAGGCAAAGGCACAGATGGTAAGTGGACAAGGAAGCCATTTGCTTATCGAGAGTCCAACATTTTTATTCTGTATAATTTGTCCTCCTGTGATATGTGTCAACCTTGTTTTTAAACATATTCATGCTGCTAGCAGTTAGGCAATCTATAGATAATTTGTTCCATTCATGGATTGTCCTCTGTGAAAACGTGTACTTCCTGACATTCGATCTACACTGATCCTTTACTAATGTTACCTCATTTCTCCTAGTTCTATTATCTTTCTTGAATGTGAAAAAAAGTATTTCTATTAATATATTCATACCCATTCAGTATTTTAAAAACTTAAATTTGATCTCCTCTTAACTGCCTTGCCTCTAGGGTCGTTAAACCATATTCTTTCAGTCATTCTTCATAACTAAGGTCTCTCATTGAGAACGTTGGTGTAAATTTGATATTGTTGAATTACCTAGCTCAAGTCTTGTAGTGTCAAGGAAGGTGGTGGAGATTTTATTTTTCGTTTCCATGAATATTTTTTATCTCACCTGACATCGAAAAATTCAGAGAATTGAGATATTTCAATTATGCGTACCTCTGTATCAGTTAGCCAGTTACAATCGTTGTACATTCCCTTTGCAGCCGGGAATGACTAGATGATGCTCATTTCATTGTTTCTCTTGTCATTCCAGGACTCCGAGGGTCTTGGTATGTTCTCTTTGTCGCAAGGCGTTGATCAGGATCTCTACCGACTCAGCCTGCAGCTGTTCAGACAAGCCCGGGCAGGTGGCGCCACTGCAACTGGCACAAAACTCAAACCGATTGTCGATGATATTAAAATGGTGGCTGCATAGGTGTTGCCTTGGAAACAGCATTCCGCTTTTAGCTTTTCGGCACGTTTCGAATGCGTTGTCGGTGAATACAAATGACTGGATTAGTTTTGCGTGTTTTCTTGTTAATGTGAACTGAAATAAGCCGTGTTCAAGAGATTTTGTAATGCAGAAACCCTTCAAATTAAGTGTGTGTCGTGACAGATATGCATGCATTTTAATTGTTGTAGGGATTGAGGAAACGAAATAGAATATATGCATATAGTCATTTACAATATAACTTTTCTCGGTTATTAAATAGGTGAGCCACCCAAGATATTTCATGGTTTATGCCAATACATTTTGAGATAGGTTTGCCATTTAATTTTTTAGTTATCGATATGGATTCATGTGTAACTAGTCGAGTTGCACGGCAGAAAGGGTAGCCACTGCAAGTGCCTATGACTCCTGGCACTACCCAGTCATGTTTTGGTTGGGCAGTGCAAAATGACAACTTAAAATATCATGTACAACTGCCAGTTTGACGAAGGAACATTGACGCTGATCACATAACTCGGAACAATCATGCAAAACATGCATAGCGTTGCTAACAAACGTCTTGTTTAAATGTCAAACTAAGAAACGTTCACATTTGCATCCCAGCCCCCGGAGGAATTTTTAAATTGGTTTAATGTACAAACCATCCCCTTGGCACACCAGGCATGCCTACAAAATGTCAGCCCCATACACGCGAAAATTATATGTGGAACCCGACGGAGCTACAAACTACTTTATAGTATAGAAGTTTCTGTTTTTGTGTGCAGTGTAGCTGAACCACTCGTGTAAGTGTCAGTTTTCGATTTGTTGTGTATGAAATATGACACCGACTGCCCAAATAAAGAGCTACAATTGCACTCGTCATCAATTTTATTCTCAAAAACCGGAATAGGTTACACGAGAATTACAATGTTGAATACTGTTACAGTGTGAGATGGCTATAAGTGTAATGTAATCCATCCTTCTATAATACTATTAGATTGGTAAACGGCTTTACCAAAAATACAAAACAAAGTTTTAGAGGAAAATCAACTTACATACGAATTTTCGTAATTTAATTAGCTTTGCTTGGCTTGAAATGTAAGGTGGTTCTGTATTTGGGTTTCTCTAACTGAATCTTCCTCGCTGTACAATGTTGTAACTAGGTATTGCTTTTGGTAATGAATTCATTATTTGGCCTACATTCATGCAGTAATGTAATGCTATACAATGAAATGGTGCCGAGACATCTGCATCTAAATATCGTTTCATAAAACTTAAACATTTGAAAAAATATAATGGTTCCGTTATTAAAGATGCTAGATCAATTCGATTTTTTTAGTCTCGTTTCAGTTTAATTTTGCGAAACACAAACCTACCTAGTATCTACTGCAACAAGCTAGCTCGTTTGTGTAACTTTTATATGTTGTTGTTTTGTGTGAAATCATCAGACAAACTATTAAATTAGTTAATGCTTGTTCAAGCATTAACGGAAGTGAATATCGAAATAGGGAAACGTACTGTAAATTGATTAGTTAGTAGCGGTGTTATCGCTAGAGGGCGTGCTTGTCTGCAACCATTATATCACAAGCATCGACCAAATTTTCTTTAGGAAAGTCATCCGAACGAAATACACTAGGCCGCATTGTATATAATCTCTGAGTGAGCCTCATCCGAGAGTGTCATGCAGTGGCAAATACTTGACGCCCGGCAGAATACAGAGCATCTCGAACAGGAAGTTGGCGGCCGTCAATGCCGGGTTTCCAGTGTGGTCGTAAGGGGCGATACCTGTACAAAATATATGAAACACATTGGTTGTTTCAATGCTCTAAACGTATAATGGCTACTTTTAATTACGTTGCTCATTGACATTTATTGAGCACTAGCTGAGTTACCTGGCGTTGCACGGGGAGAAGGCAGAAAAGGCAGTCATACGTCTGCTCTAGTTATTCTTCCGGGTACGAGTCAACCCTTTCTTCAAGGCTTATAGACTCGGTGTGTGTGCACACGTGATAAAGTGCTGTATGAGAAAATAATAAAATATTTGGAAGAAAGAAAAGACGATAGCGTACGTGTTGAACAGCAATTTGAGGAGAGGAAAAGTTGGTAGCGTGAAAAATGCAATATCAATTAATGTTACACGCTGGATATCTTCTGACTGAAAATCTCCAAACTTGGTGCAGTAGCTGCGTTGGCTGGCAGGTTATTCCAATTGGCTATTGTACGGGGTAAAAAGCTATACTGGATGAATTGCTTAGTGATTAGGGGGAGTTGAAAAGCTTCAGAAAGCGTGTGTCGGAAGGGTCTCACCAGGGGTATAAGTTGGGGGAAGAGGTCCAGGGCGACTATGCCAGGCAATGTCTTATAAAACATGACAAGGCGGATGGCGGTTCTCCTTTGTTGGAGGCTGTGCCAGTGCAAGTGTTTGACCATAGTGCTGACACTTGCCTCACGGTTGTAGTTGTTACAAACATACCGTGCTGCCCGTCTTTGGACCATCTCTGTTTTGTTTATGTACATTTGTGTGTATGGATCCCACGTGGCAGCGGCATGTTCTAACTGGGGTCTAACTAAAGTGAAATAAGCTCTGGTTTCTAATTTTTTTTCTGGCCAATTTTGAGGTTTCTTCATAGGAAACCTAAGGATGCATTTGTCTTTTTGGTGACAGCATTTATGTGGTTATTCCAGGACAGTGTTTTATTTATGACCACATCAAGATATTTCGCGTTGTCCTCCTTTACGAGTATGTGGCCACTAGGAGTGTATTGTTTGTATGTGGGGGTTACGGGATCTGGTTATGTGGAGTACACTACATTTCTGGAGACGGAACTCCATTTGCCTTGTTTCTTCCCACTTAGCCAATTTGTCTGTCAATCTTGTTGAAGGGCTGTCGCGTCAGTATCATTGGATATTGACATGTCGATAATAGTGTCATCAGCAAAGAGTCGGACAGTTGATTTGAGGTTATTAGGTAGGTCGTTTATATAGATAAGAAAGAGGATGGGGGCATTGAACCTCGTGGGACTCCACTGATAACCGGAGCCAAGTCCGAATACATACCTTCACATGCCGCGCGTTGCTTTCTATCCTTCAAGAATTTCTCAACCCAAGTGTTTACAGGGCCAGTGATACCGTATCTCTCAAGTTTCTGGATTAGTCTGTGGTGGGGTACTTATATTAGCCAGGACATCTTGTGTGAAAGCTAGCAACTGTGTATCGGTTGATCGCTTTTTTCGAAATCCACGCTACGTGTCGAAGAGGATATTGTTGGCGTCGAGGTGGTTTAGTAGGTGTTTTGAGATTATGTGTTCCATTAGTTTGCTGCACAAACACGTGAGTGACACTGGGCGGTAATTTGATGAGCAACATCGTTCTCCTTTCTTGAAGATTGGTGCTGTATTTGCTTGTTTCCAGTTATCCGTTACCTCACCATTCTCAAGGGATTTGGCTTTGTTAGGGTTTAGATTTTCCTGGAGTTTTTAATGTCTTCTGTGGTGATATTCAATTTGGAAATTGGGAGATACTGTCGTATTGGGTCAGCCTCCTGTGGGGGTGGATTTAAGGGGCTCTCTTTGGTGAACACAGAGGTGAACTGAGCATTTAGGATCCTGGCTTTATCCATCAAGATTCCATTTTCCATAAGACGTGCGATGTATACTGAATCTGTTCGTCTGTGCTTGACGAAAGACCACAATTTCTTTTAGCCATTTCTGTTGTGGTCATCCTGGTTTGGTGTGATTTCTGATTCGACATATGTCCAATAGGCTGTTCTGGTTTCTTTCTTAATAGTGCTTTTTAAGGTCTGTAATTTAGTTGTCCGAAGTTTGGATTTCTTCTTTGTTTTCTTAAAAAGTCGATCCCTAGCTTTTATTAGTTTCTTCAATTTACAATTTATCCACGGGGATCTATCCCGGTTTGATGCATGCCTGTGGGGGATATGTGACTCTACTGCTTCATTCAGGGCTGCTTTAAGTTTGTTCCAAAGGTCATTAGCGGTCATGGTCTCTCGATTGGTGTCGATATATTCTCGAGTCCTGTTGAGTTCCCTTTCTATACCCTCCCAGTTGGCTTTCCTATAGATGGGGAGTTTACGCCGGGTTTGGGTGTATTTCTTGGGGCATCAATTTAAGTGAAAACGATATTGGGGTCGTATATTCCTGGTAAGATATATGTCCTGTTGACAAGCGTTGAGTTATTCATTACAAAATCTAAGGTGTTGTCTCCCGTTGTGGGTTGGTGAATGACCTGGGTCAAGCCATGGTCGGCTAGGATGTCTAGGAACAGGGTATGTTGTGAAGGAGAACAGCAAGCGGGCTTCATTTGAGTCGATGGCTACTCCAGGCCTGGCAGGTTCATATCGCCAGCTAGCCATCATGGTTGCTGTAAGGAGGCAGTTTAGCTAATGACTGTGCAAATGAGTTGAGGCTTTTCATCTGTAGCACTATGCCTATAATATACGCCAATGTACGCCAATGCAATTTGATCCAGAGGATCTTGCATTCTGTCTCTAGGTCTTTCTCTCTCAAACAAACAACATCTGCTCTTGCTGCTATGAATACTCCACCCCGTCGTCCTATCTCTCTGTCTCTACGATAAACTGTGAAATCTGGAGGGAAAACTTTATGATCCTTGATGTCCGGAATGAGCCAGTACTCTGTGCCAACAACAATAGCTCTCTTTGTGCTGTACAGGACGTGATCCAGTTCCTCTTTTTGTTCACTGGCAGTTAACATTCAACAGTCGAAGAGGTTTCTGTTTACATTTTAACGCAGTGTTTTGGTGGAGGGAGACGAACCTAACGGTGACCCCAGTGATGAGCACCCGCTGCAGTCCGTGTTATCACTCGACTAAGACAGTTTACTAAAGCTGTTGTCAGAGGAAATATAATGCAAGTCAAAGAGAGTTGTACTAAAATTTGGCATAGCCCATTGGAGGAACACACGTAATTGCTGGAATTCATACATATACATATTCATACATATATAGTGGATCTCATGTTCTGGTAGTCGGTGTGATACCATTGTTGCAATTCTGAATTGTCACATTTAATTCCCTTCTGCTTCCACGTGACAGCCTTCCCACAAGTTCCACATGGAAACTTGGGTTGGCGTGGACCTGGGTTGGCCTCGATATCTCTCGACGTTGCGATCACCAGGAGAGTTATATACGATCGAGGTTACATCTTTGAACGTACTTGGGAGAGGGTGGGTATCCCAAATTACAGGTCATGAAGTATGCTGTTGGTCTTGAGACAGTATCAGGGATACTGCCCTTGTCTGAGTTCAGAACATGAGTCCAAATCAGGAATGTCAACTGGATGAGCGTTATCGTGAGCGATATTAGGTTGTTTTGGCCATACGCCTTCATATATCACCAACAGGAGATCTATTACCACCGAAAGTGACGTCAAATCAATAGCATAGTGGTAAATACCAGCTGGCTGACAGTTGCATATAGTTATATTATTGATCAGTGCATAAAGGAAAGAAAATGATATGGAAATACTGGAGCTGTCAAAAAATTATCTTTTCCCGCCCCGCACATACGCACTGTTGAAGCGACGCTTAGGAATACGGGTCAGACCACTGTAGAGAATTGCACTGGTGGCCTTGTTAACATTTTGTCTGATTATAAGAAAACGAGACCATCAAAAATTGTGAAGGGTGGGAGGGCGGGCGGGCGGGCGGGCGGGCGGGGGGGGGGCGGGCAAAACAGTCATTTCGCAGGCAGTTGAGACGAAATCTGTTTAGTTTCCACTCCTGTTTGCGATTGGCTGTTCACGTCTGTGCACCTTACAATAGGATGCTAAGAACACATGAGTTATATGTGTGCGCAATGTCAGGCTCTTGTTGGACGAGACTCTTTTGTGAGTATTCTAGTGTATGTTGCCGCTTGACATTTCTTTTAGTGCGCGTACAGACAGGCAGACAGGCAGGCAGGCAGGCAAAACTGTAATTTCGCGCCAATGAACTTTCGCAGGCAGCTAAGACGAAATCTGTGCGTGCGTACGTACGTGAACTGGTAAAAACGAGCACACTCAAAGGCGTCATTATTCCAGGATGTAATGTGTGCGACAAACGGTGGCACCACATCCCAGAGCCTGTATAATCGAGGCTATCCGCGAAGTCATGCATTGACTGTTACCGTCCGGCATCACTGATCCAATTGATTCAAGTTGTCGCTGTATTTCAGTTGGCTGAGTTGCGTTTGCTGCCGTTAGCTGGACAGTCACTTGAAGGACTGTCGACAGAAGCCGTCGGGAGCCGGCCTGTTCACGTGAGACGCGCAAGTTTTGCAAGTTTGTAATAATAATATACGCTTATAAAATGAGTCCTGGATGTTCGCCCGGGGTCCGTTACAGTGGAAAGTATTGCGTGAAACATGGCTGCTGTAAGAGCGACAGATGGTGGCGCCACCGGACGCCCGTTAATCGAGGCTCGTTAATACCAGGCTGTCAGTTTCATTGTTTCCTGTGTCCATATTTCGCCAGACCCCGCTTCAGCTATACCAGTAGCACATCATCTTCATGCATAACGACCTATTTTCAAACTTAGACATTCGTCTTCCAGTCGACCAAACTCCCACACCGCTTCCAGGCGGGTAAGAAAGTATCTTAATTGGCAAAATTCACATTAACAGTACAAATTCATGCAAGACTAATTTGCATACCTGTCGGTAGGTTGATTTATTTGTAAATTAACAGCGGCGGTGGCGGCGGCGGCGGCGTTGTAATTGATGTATATATTTTGAAAATAAACAACGTAATCGTACAATATTAACAATAACCTAGAGTTTATTTTAGCTCAATTAGCCGTCGTGTGGCGCCATTGTTCTGACAAGCTGAAAATAGGGGACACAAGTGATTTTCGTTTCGAGGCGATAGTTGACGAGATAAGGCACCACAACCCCCCAAGTTGTGCACATCATAACAGGTTAAATGAACCTAGGCCTTTATAAAACAAACCATTGGTATTAATATAGTTGCATTTGCATACCGGTGGGTAGGTAGATGTTTTTTTTATAAATAATAGAAGTAAATGTTTTAATGTCTGTTCTCTCTGTTTTAATTCCAACTGTGTTTATGTGTGAAATGCGTTTGCGGGCAGCGTGGCGGCAAAACTCTTAATACTGGTTTCTGCAACGACATATGCGCGCGCATCACCAGTAATTTCTTTCAGGTTACGCCTGGTTACGCCTTCGTGTTGGCGACGGCATTTCACATCTGACTATCTAAATTACGATTGACGACCAATCGGTCATTGTAACATTTAATGATTAAAAGTGCGCTTTATTGCGACCTAACATGTTTTATGAATATAGTTAAACATGATTGTTTTAGTTAATATGAAGTGTTTATTTTCATAAATATAATAGTGATGGCGTATATATATATGGATGATACACATGTGGCTTAAATGCATAACAGTGAAGGATATATTATTTATAATATTTTGAAGGCGTAACTCGTCATAAAACTCATCTAGACAAATAGAATTGTTCCAGTTAATAGGAAGTGCTTATTTTCTGAAATATAATAGTGATGATGTATGTATGGGTGATGTATATATCGCTTCAGTGTATAAAATTGAAGGATGTAACACACAAAATGGAAGTTGTATTGAAACATTAGAGACACAACAGACACGTGTATACATAGGGTTGAATAAAACCAAATGAATTTATTGTCCAAATACATAAGTTACATATGAAAACATGCCGCCAACGTAACATAGACAATATCAGTGATTTGATAGGTAGCAATTGGAATTTTTGGAAAAGCTTAATGGTTTCCATTGAATAAGCACCATGTCCAGCACTATGCCTGCTCCATCTGTGTGATTTTTCTGAATATTCTGTAAAATATTATCTATCTGACTTAATGGTGGCATATCAAGGTATTGAGTGGGGTCAGTAGAAATGCACGTAGATATAACTTCCACCCTGAATGTCAACTTTATTAGAATGATTACGACTGGAAATTTAGACTTTATTGTAGCACACAAGTAAATATGTAAAGAGAAACAAAGCATGCACATTCGCTACATTCCTATCGATTACTAATTTTGTAAATACATTTAATATTAACATTATTCCAAGTCACTAATATCACCACTACAAGTATACACATGCAATACTCACGACACGAACCAGTTCACCCAGTAGTAATTAGATGAGCGAATCGAGTAACTTCTCCAAACCAGTATAATAAGCGCAAATAATCCAAATATTCCAGAAGGCAAAGCAAATGTATCAATCAACGGAACAGGCAGATATGTGGACAGACCAGTAGTGAACACAGATTTATATACAAAATGATTATAAGAAAATAACGTCACACCGACTTCAATGAATTACCAATCTATGGCCGTGAATACTGTTGTAATACTGCTTATTACTAAGTATAACTCGGACTGATTCGTGTTATAATATGTCGAGTATAATTAGGACTGATTCGGGGCGCACACGGTAATCTGAAGATGTAACTCCGCTGAGCTAGCGTTGAGATGTTCTCAATAAAACCACTTTGATTGTTTGTTCATATGTGTCAAAGAGACATATTATTTCAAATACCAAATGGCTCCTTAACAAGACGTTTTTTCTATACAACAGCCAATCAATTAAAAGTTAATACAGTTGGACTGGTAAAAGACCAGTTGACTAAAATGGTATGATGCTCTTTAATGTCTCTGCAAACCATTTGAGGTGTGAACATCTAATCAAAGGAAAACAACATCATTTATTACAGGCGTTGTCGCTGAGCACACTATAGAGAGATTAGAGCACATTCTTGAGACGACTGCTAGGTTTTCTTGTCTATAATCTGCACGCATGATCACATCGAAAAGTACATTATTGAACCCAATGCCACTGTTTGGACCATTGATTACATAATTCACTGGATCATCAATCACAGTGCGAAGTTTTCATGTCTATGAGACTATAACGCTCACGCAATTAAGACTCAACGTCTTAAATATGAACTCGAGTCAAACATGTAAACGATTACGCTACGTGAACGTGCATAAGCATGACAATTTTATTTACACTTATTCACACACGACTTGTTAAATTCAAAATGTTAGACATTATGGGAACTTAACATTTAAACAAAATAAAAGGCACTTCGATTACACAAAACGAATGTGTATAAACATGACAATTTCATTTGCACTTATTCAAGGCTAGTTATATTCAAAATGTTAAACATGAAGCAAAAACCGCGGAAGTTGTGCGATCACGCATGCTATTTCCTGCAGGAAGTTATACCACAACGCATGCGCAGTAAATACACTTCCTTTAGAGGTCGGAGCAGAAAAACAGTGTGTATACTCTTGGAGGCCGGAAGTGAGCATTTACGGGCAAATTTGCATAAAATCAACATGGCTGTAAAAGAGACTAGCGTGCCGTGTCAGTCCGACATGGACAGTTGTTTGGCAATAACGTGACTAAGCAGGTATAATTAGTTGATGTGCAGAACATTTTTATTTGCAAATAGGTGAATGCGTCACTGGAAAGAGCACTTATTTAGAATCCGGGCCCACCTCAGTTTAGCCGTTATTAACATGCAATTTGCACAGACACCATGCGCAGTGCATGCACCATGCCTACTGCGCAACGGAACAAGTAAATTGTTTAACCTGACGTGCATAAAGACACATTTAGTCACCTTCATCGAAGCTCGAATTAGCATATTTAACCTGCATTGAGCGCCATATTGCTCCTTTTATTCGCAAGATGGCGACATTTAAAGCGAGTTAAATAAGGGAATTCGAGCGTCGAAAAAGGTGATTAAATGTGTGTTTATGCACACCAAGTTTAATAATGATGTTCCGTTGTTCAGCATGCACTGTGCATATATCACGCATGACTACTATAATATTGCATGTTCTAACGGCGACATTGTGGTGGGCCCGGATTCTTAACAAGTGAACTACACATTTTTAATGACATTATGCTCGGCTAGACTTATTTATTTGCATACAAACGGAAATAATGCAATGCTATCCACGTTGTAAGAAAAGAGTAACCGTTCCTAAGAGTCACTGCTTGTATTTATTTCCATTGGGAATGCCTTGGAAACCCAATTAATTGACACAAAACATCTGCAACCACCGTGACATGACTGCTCTGTACCAACGTCTTTGACGGTGAATGCCATCTGTCGACCAATCCAGTACGCCAATTGACATGGAATATATGTCAAAGAAAGGGTTTATCACCGAGTCACTTTTTGTAAATTCTGGCATTAATACATCGAATAAATGCTTATTTGTGAGTTGAATATAGCTGTTAGCATCATATTGTTTCTCATACTTGCGATATCTATACGTGTTGGGTTTTTTGTTGTTGTCTTCGCTTAAGATGCTGAACCAGAAGAGTTTTGTTGAAAGAGGAACGTACATGTTAATAACTGCCTTGAGATATTCCATGTCAGCACGCATTTTCTTCAGTTCATTCCGTGCTTTGTCGTGGTTTGAAGAAAACACAAATATCACATCCGGGTAGCGTTTTCGCTTCAGATATTCGCTGAATATGAATTCCTGGGTGGAAGTTGAGTGGTGCCAACCTGCGCGACCGATGTTGTTTTGCTTCTTAGTGCGCACAGTCGTCACTTCCGTGTCAATAAAATATTCCATCGCAAGGAACTCCAGTTCCACGATAAAATTATCTCCGTGTGATTGATTAGTGCAGACTACGAGCGTTTCATAACACTGCCTACAATCTCTGTAGTGCACTACGATGTCTGAAGCATTTAGTCCAGTTCCACGTGTGAAATACGAAACATCCGGCAAGAAATCGGGGCTGCGGTGTTCCTTCTTTAATTTGCACGAGAAGGTCTGATTGAATAACTTGATCGTCTCCTCGAAGTACTTCATGCCGTTAGAATCTCCGAGAAACAACATTCGTGTTACCTTCCGTCGCTGCAAACAATGTTGTATCGTGTTTATCTCAAAAACAGGTTCAGAGAAACGGCAAATGTCAGGCACATAGGAACCCATCGTATGGTTGCCTTTGGTGTTGATCCAATGTCCGCCAGTGGGGAAATATTTCTCTTTCACACAATGTTCCCTAATTAAGTCGAAAGAGCAGAGAGGTTTGTTCACCGTTATCTCCGTTGTAAGATGTTTCTTGGAATGTTGTCTTATGAGACCGTACATGCCAAAAAAGAAGAGAGCGAACACTGCTTTTCGCCATCCACTCCTTATCTGTCGCCGTGAAATCATTGCGTGATTTATTCACAGACAGCTGCTAATTAAGCCTTGTCGACCGTATCTTCGAGTCCGCTTTTTTAAGTTGCAGTGTTTCTGAAAGAGAGAATACAGGTTTGTACACACATTCATATATTTGTGTGTGCGTGTGTGTGTGCGTGCGTGCGTGCGTGCGCGTGCGTGCGTGCGTGCGTGCGTGCGTGCGTGCGTGCGTGCGTGCGTGCGTGCGTGTGTGTGTGTGTGTGTGCCTGCGAGAGAGTGTCCGACGGTCACCAAACTGCGGACACATCTCTGCAAGATAATGACTAATGAGACCCAGGCAATGAGTATCCTGGCAAACACGTCATAACCAACTTACCTGCGATCATAAACGTTATGTATGTGGAGTTATTGTACACTGGAATGAACGAGCGGAAATCGTGGACGGGAGACATTGCTATTTTGAACAACCCAAACGCACTTAAAATACAATAATGATAAAATAAAACATAATAATATGATTTATAAATCAATATAATAATGATGCGTACGTATAGGTAAAAGTCATAGAATACCCAAAAAAATATCAATGTATAAAAAATATGTAAAATAAAGTAGCAGCTAAATGCACCAAAAAAAACTACTGAACAGAAGATTTCAACAGTGATAGAATAAATTATTATAATACAATTCATAAATCAGTATACCAACGATGCATACATAAAGGTAAGAGTTATATAATATCATGTTTAAATATCAATTTATAAAATTAAAACAACTTAACTAAAATAAAGTAGCGGCTAAATACACTGAATATATGATTTTAAACTGGCCATATGAACTGTTTTAAAATCAATCAAGTAACAAACTGAAAGGCAACAAGATATGAAGCATTTCATGCACTGTTATAGCCAATCGCATCCTTTATTTTGGTCGTGGCACTTTAAAGCCAGTCATCGCCTTTCTTTTGGTGGTGACACTTTTATAGCCAATCTGTCACGGATTGGCGGGGATTCCGCTCACCAGATTGGCTCAGGTCTAGTTGGGATGTCCCATTTCTATAAGTCAACGCTTGTGAATGGTGGTTGCACAAGTGAACAAGACAACAAAGACAATTGAAAAAAATAAACATTTAATACACGACAGTTGCTAAGTAGTTTACAAGGAAACAAGAGTCAACGTAAATTATTTCGATCCTTTGACAATCTGACCGGGGTCGATCACCCAGCGTAGTCCACCTCTTCCACCCTTTAAATCTACGCAATTTAGCAAATGTCAGGATTAAAGGGAGGATTGAAGCATCTAAACATTACCATCAATCTTTGTCACCGTAATATTATGGATTTTCTCTTCATCCACTTGGGTGGTTAAACTATAAACTTTTTCGAAACCTGCCTTTCTGATGCTAATCTAGGCTTAATACATCGATTAAACACTTTCTAATGATTTACTAACACTAGCTATTACAAACTATTTAAATAAAACTGGCGTATACCTCAAACGTATTAGGTTTGATGTGTTTACATCCGATTGTTTATCAACAGGGCTTACTTCCCTTGTGATATGCCACCTGCTGACGTAAGACCAGCGCAGCCCGCAGTCACACTGCTCCGATGATGTTGCAACTGCACATAATGTGATATTTCCACCAGTAGTCGTCACAGTTTGAAGTATGTATATAGAAGGACGAATGCGATTGAAGACGCCCGGTGATGGGACTTTAGACAAGTTTCTATCATTTGTTGCCATAGTTGAAACTGGCCAAAAAAATTAATCCAGCAATTGCGCCTCTGCGTGTTTTCGCTGTATCACATAGTCTTAGAGTGAGTAGTGTCATCAGTGGTAAAACTGGTTCATTCACAGATGTTTAGTGATCTTAAAGTGTCATCAGTGATACAACTGGTTCGTTCCTCATAATACTGCTCCCGATTGTCAGTAGCCCAGCGCAGGTAAAAGCCCGCATATTTCCAAAGTTAATCAAACACGAAATTGAAGTACCTGCTATATTGACGTGGCTGACAAAGCAAACACACCTCTTCCAACATATCACACTCCCAACAAGGGGGGATTAGGAAATAAATCGAACATTCTTGATTTAGTTTTCACCAATGAAAAATGTATGATAGATGGTATAGTGTACGAAAGCCCACTTGGTAAGAGTGATCACTCTGTCCTCATCATTACGTTTAGGTGCTATGCAGAGATAACAACCTATAAATACTTAAATATTATTACGACCAAGGGGATTATAATAGTATGAAGACGAAACTAGACCACACAGACTGGGGCGAGATACTTGACACGAGCACTATAAACCATCAATGGTTAGGTTTTAAAGAATATATTAAACATATAGAGGATGAATTCATCCCTCATAGACTTGTGAGTAACATTAACATATATAAAGGAAAAGTACCCCTAAACAAGGAATCAGTAAAAAAAATTAAGAAAAAAAACACTCTTTATGGAAGGGTTATATGGAGACAAAAGAAGGAACATACCATACTGAATATTGTAGGGCTAGAAATCAAGTCCGTAAATTAACGAGGAGGATACAGAAGGAATTTGAGATGAAGCTAGCAACAGAAGCTAAGACAAACCCAAAAGCAGCATGGAAATATATGAACTCCAAAACCAAGAATCGGGAAGGTGTTTCAGATCTGAACACAGACCCTAAAGATCCTAAATCTAGACTCACAGATTCTGATAGGGAAAAGGCAGATGTCTTAGGAAACCTTTTTTTCAAGTGTTTTTACTGTAGAGCCAGATAGTGATATCCCTCATATTCCACCAGTGAAGTTAAGGCACAACACGAAAGAATTGACTATTGATGAGGAAATCATTAAAAAAACTTGATATCCTTAATGTGTGTAAATCGGTAGGACCAGATGGTGTTCATCCTAGGTTGTTGAAATAGCTATCTAATCATCTACGTAAACCACTAACTAGAATATTTAATAATTCACTGGCTGTGTGTGAACTACCAAAGGAATGGAAACAGGGAAAGATCTCAGCCATAGTTAAGAAGGGTAATCGAAAAAATGCAGGAAATTATAGACCAGTCAGCTTAACGAGTATAATATGTAAATGTATGGAACAATGTGTCAAAGACCATATTATCAATCATATGATTAGGAATAAATTATTCAGTACGCAACAATTTTGTTTTTATTAAAGGTCATTCTACGGTACTCCAATTTTTAAATGTTATTGACTCATGAACCAAAGCTTTAGATAGAGGGGAATCTGTAGATGGTGTATATTTGGACTTCATGAAAGCATTCGACACCGTCCCTCACAAAAGATTGATAGGCAAACTTAAATCGTATGGTTTTAGAGTATTACACACTAAGATGAGTCCAGGCGTTCTTGTCTGACCGTGTACAGCAAGTCAATGTAAATGGAACAAATTCTGAGTGGGTAAATATAACAAGTGGTATTCCACAGGGCAGTTTCTTAGGACCGATCTTATTTGTTTTATACATAAATGATCTTCCTGAGAATATAGTTTTGAATGTATATATATTTGTGAATGATACAAAGGTTTTCCAAACGATTACTAGTCCAAATGACCAGCATACACTACAGAACGATTTAGATTATTTAAAATTTTGCTCAAGTAAATGGTTATTAAGGTTCCACCCAGGTAAATGTAATTTAATGCACATAGGGAAAACAATACAGCATACACCATGACGATAGATAATAATACACCATGACGATAGATAATACTGCCCATGAAGTAGGAGGAATAGAAGAACAAAAAGACATTGGGGTTATAATTGATTAAAACCTAGAATTTTATAAAAACATCAACCAAAAAATAAACAAAGCAAATAGTGTCATGGCAGTTATTAGAAGGTCCTTCAGAACCCTAAATCAACATAATTTTGTGATATTGTATAAAGCTTTAGTTATGAGTCATCTAGATTATTCAATATCAATATGGTCCCCTTATAAGCAGAAATACAAAGATACCACCAAAAACGAGCAAAGAAACTTCCTACACTTGCATATAGAAGAACTCGTGGTAATGTGATAAACTGCTCCATGGGAAATATGACAGTGATGTATCTAACATTGTCAAGCTGCACAAATACAGTGATACAAGGAAATGAACAAGGGGTCATAGTTTCAAATTGTTTATAGAACGTGCTTGTACAAATGTTAGAAAAGAAAGCTTCTCACTTAGAGTTACCAGATTATGGAATGATCTACCGGAAGTAGTTGTAACTGCCCCAAGTGTCAAAAAACCGTCTAGAGAGACATTGGAGTACTGAGGAGTTTCTCTACAACTACAAAGCTGCCTTGCCAGGAAGCCGTAAGCATTCCAAGAGAAAGTTGAAGATCTGACAACCGAGGCCACCGCCTACGGTCAATAAGAACCTAAGTAACCTAAGTAAACCTGGTCGCACGCTTCGATGACTCCAGTACACTTGATCAACAGGGACACACCTTGTAGGCCCACTCGTTGCCGGTCAATCGGGCCTAGCCTCGGCGACCTAGTTGTTGATGTCGCGCTTCTGAGCCTGCTTGGTGGCTGTCCATCATCACTACGGTTGAATAACCAAGTTGGAAGGATTAAAATTAATTTAAAACAGGAAAAACTGGCAATGATAACCAAATATCTATACACCAATGCGTTCTCCAGATTTTCATGCACAGTGCAATAATAAATATAATTCACAGTATATATAGAAAGCTGAGAAATAAGAACTTGAAGTACGAGCGATACTATTACCATGGCAACACAAAGCACACACGTAACAATATTGTCTTGTCTTGTAGTGGTACTGGCCAACACACCTATGGAGTCAAACGGTCAGGTCGGGTGTATATACTATTTAGTGTGGTTTGTTTGGGACTGATGATTCAAACAAGATGGCGGCGTGCTAACATCTTTGGAAATCTGCTCCCAAAGTGTTGGGCTATAATCCGTTTTGAAGCCAACTCTTTGTGTAAAATTATAAGGTTGGACAAATGTAATGATGATCATGACAATCTAAAATAATTCGTCATTCGCCATATATTGAAAACGATAAACTGAATGATCTCATGGTTTCTAAACAAACTCTTTCACTATTCTCAGCACTAATATAGAGAGCATCAATGCAACATTTGATGAGCTGAATTTATTTTTAAAAAGATTTAGAAACAAATCGCTTTCAATTTGGTGCCAATATGCATTCAAGAAAGTTGGTTAAACAAAATTGATGATAACAATATTATATGTCTATTTCACTTGAGTAATTATTATTGCATCTCACAAGACAAAACGCTTAGTAACAAGGGAGGTTTAATAATTTGTCTTAAAAAAAATTTCAATACAATATCAAAAATATACATACAGAAACAGAGAGTTTTTGATATTTTAACTACTCATAGCCCCTACCCTAATATGATTCTACCTACCACATTTTCGAATCTTTGCTATTTAGATGCACGGATGATGAATATTCTACGAGTGGCCGAACAAGGATTGTGTAGGCAGTTGTTTTTTATGTTTTGAGGGCATGGGTAGAGATTCCCTCTGACTAATGCAAGGGTACTGTTTGATGAAGCTGTGATCTAGTGGATGTGTTCCTTCCATGTGATATCTTTAGCGATACAGACTCCTAGATAGGGATGACTGTCAGTTTCAAGTAGCACTGAATCACCTAGTATATATCCTAGCATGTGTAAGTCTCATAACGAAGCATTTTTGGATGATTGAAGTGCATCTGCCAATCATATTCCCATTGTGCCTGTTTAGATCTTTCTTTAGTTCTTGTGAGACAAACACATTTTTCTCTGTAGAGGACACAGTCATCCGCGAACAGACGGACTGTGGAGTGAATACTGTCATTTATGTATACCAGGAAGAGTAACGGCCCCAGTACCGTGCCCTGGGGTACACCCGGAAAAACGTTGGTCCAGGTCGAGTGTTCTCCACCGACAACAACTGTCTGTTCACGACACTTGAAGAAGTTTGAGATTCAAGTGTGTGTTTCGTCGTGGATGCATAGCTGTTTAATTTATTTAGGAGCCGGTTGTGGGGGGCGGTGTCTCTGATTTAGTATTTAACCCATTAGATCCTGCAACAGTCGCGGCCGGCCGCTCTGTCCAGTCCTAGAACGGCTGCCGCCGCATACTGGACCCTCTATTCAAAATCCTGGCGATTAAACACTGAACTACCACATTTTGCCATACCCTAGCGGATACATTTTGCAGCAACATCAGCTCGTCACTTCTTCTTCTCCCATTTAGGCTTAGAACTCTGAGTTAGCCACATATAAATATAAATAATATAAATCATATAAATGTGGCTAGAATATTTTCGAGCTGTGATCACTATTGCGTGGGAGCGGGTGATGTAATGCTGGCAGGGGTGAGGAATATAGGAACTGTAGAAGGATGGCGATCAACACACAGGTACAGAAGATATGTATGGAGGAGGGAGTAGGCTTCGTAGACATGTGGTTAAACTTTGTGGGAAGAGGTGACTTTTTCATGAGAGATGGACTTCATCTGACAGGGAAGGGCGCTGCAGTTCTTGCGTGTGAGTTTGTCAGAGTTGTCGACGAGGGCACAGGTACCATAGATTATTTAAACTAGATGCGCAGGGGGAACTGACAGAGAAAACTCAAAGGAGTACTACTACAAATACACATCCAAAGAAATGTTCACCAATAATTTCAGACAATGAACTTAAATGTGTATGCTTAAATGCCAGGAGCATAGTAAATCAAAAAGTGAGTTAGACATTATAGTAGCAGATATTGATCCTCATGTAATAGGCATCACAGAATCATGGGCAAATGAAGATATAGTAGATGCTGAGTTAGCACTGACAGGCTATGTAATGTTTAGGAAGGATAGACGAGAAAGAAGGGGAGGTGGAGTAATTTTGTATATTAAAGAATCTATCCAAGCATATGAAATTACATTGAAAAGTGAAGTAGATAGTGTGGAAGCAGTTTGGTGTAACATAGTTACCAGGAACTCAACATTAACAATAGGAGTAGTTTATCGTAGTCCTAACATAGGACAAGAGGAAGGTGTAAAATTACAAAAGGCGATAAGGGAGGTGAGCAAGGGAGAATGTGTTATAATGGGTGATTTTAACCATGGCCATATACAATGGGAATCATTAGAGAGTGCTGGAGGTGACGACCATCAGTTTCTATTTCTAACGCAGGATTGTTTCCTTACTCAACATGTCTTGGAACCAACCAGAGGTGGGAATGTGTTAGATTTAATTTTGTCTTCTCAAAATGAATTAGTTGACAGTGTTAAAGTACACGAACCTTTTGGGTTCAAGTGACCATAACCAAATCCATTTTAATATAAAAGTAAAAACAGGGAATACATATAAAAAACAATGGAGGAGTAACTTCAACAAAGGCAAATATAAAGTGATGAGAACATATCTAGCAAATATAGATTCGAATAACTTGCTGAAGAACAAGACAGCAACAGAATGCTTGACTTGTTTAAAATATGAGATTGAGGGCATTATTGAGAAATTTATTCCATTAAGAAAACAAGGGAAAAGATCCAGGAAAAAACACCTGTCAAAAGAAGCTATTAGAAAAATTGCTCACAAATAGATGCTGTGGAGGGTCTATAAACACACTGTAAATGTAGAAGATTACACAAACTACAAAGAGGCACTTAACCTAGCTACAACTGAAATTAGAAAATCTAAAAGAACCTTTGAAAAAAAATTGGCAGGTAATATAAAAAATTACAGCAAGAGTTTCTATGCTTACGTAAGGAGTAAACAGAAAGTTCGAGATAAGGTCGGACCACTGGAAAACAACAGTGAAAACATAATTTCAGATGGGTTCCAAATGGCAGAGGTCCTGAAAGAGTATTTCAGCTCAGTTTTTACCACAGAAGATATCAGCTCACTTCCAGTTCCATTGACTAAATTTGAATCAAATCGGAACATTTAGGGCAGTTATTTGTAACTCCTGAAATGATAGCAAAGAAAATTAAGAAGATGAAAGATAATAAATCACCTGGAGTTGATGGGATACCACCAAAACTGCTAAAGGAAATTGTTGATCAAATTAGTACACCACTTGCAAACTTATTTAACTTGTCACTAGAAGAAGGAATAATTCCTTCAGAATGGAAAGAAGCAAACATTACGCCGCTGTTTAAGAAGGGATCGAGGAAGAAGCCAGAAAATTACAGACCAGTGAGTTTAACATCAGTTGTATGTAAATTACTCGAAACATTAATTAGAGACCACATGGTGGAATTCCTCATAAAACATAAATTAATAAATACATCTCAACATGGATTCCTAAAAGCAAGGTCATGTCTAACCAATCTCTTATGTTTTTTTTAATAAATTACAAAGTGGGTAGATGACGGTCACCAGTTGATGTTGTCTACTTAGATTTTCAGAAAGCTTTCGATAAAGTGCCACATCAAAGATTGTTATTTAAACTAAAAGCCCATGGTATAGGCAATGATGTAATCAACTGGATAGAACAATGGCTTACACACAGAAGACAGAGAGTAATAGTAGATGGTAAGATTTCAAACTGGAAATCTGTTTTGAGTGGGGTACCACAGGGATCAGTGTTAGGCCCTATACTGTTTTTAATATATATAAATGATTTGGAGGATGACATATCTAGCAAAGTACTCAGATTTGCAGATGATACAAAAGTATTCAGAAAGGTTACTAATGATACAGATAAACAAAGTTTACAGGATGATCTAGAAAAATTAGTTAAATGGTCGGAAAAATGGCAAATGTTATTCAATTTTGGGAAGTGTAAATGTATACACATGGGACATGGAAATATGGACGAGGAATATAAAATGGGGGATGCTGTACTAGGTAGAACCACACAAGAAAAGGATTTAGGAGTAACATTTAATGCTGACATGAAAGTTTCAGAGCAATGTGGGATTGCTGCTTCGAAAGGAAATCAAATTCTAGGGCTAATTAGGAGAACTACCACGTATAAGGAGAAACATATAATTGTACCCCTGTACAAAGCAATAGTTCGACCACATTTGGAATATTGTATTCAAGCATGGAGGCCATATCGTAAAAAAGGCATAGATAAGCTAGAAAGAATACAACGAAGAGCAACTAAGATGATTCCAGAATTAAGAGACCTTAGTTACGAAAGTCGCTTATTACAATGTGGTTTGACAACACTAGAGACCAGGAGACTAAGAGGAGACCAAATAGAAGTGTTTAAAATAGTGAATGGTTATGAGGATGTTGATAGGAATATGTTCTTCAAACTTAAAGAAGGCAGTATAACCAGAGGATACAAAGCAGCATTAGTTAAGGAGCAGTGTAGGTTGGACATGAGAAAGTACTCATTCTCACAGAGGGTGATAAATAAATGGAACAAACTGCCAAATGGTTGTGTTAATGCTAGTAGTGTGAATATGTTTAAAAATAGAATGGCTTCCTTGTCCACTTGCCATCTGGAACTTGTTGTTCGAGATGGCAATCTTGTTAAATCTTGTTAAATGGTTCGGGTCCGTTTTAGTCAGAATATGTCGCGTTTGTGTAGTTAGGCAATACATTAGTGCGTGGACTATATGCTATCTAATAATAAGGACTGTATAATTGTTCTATGTTGGCATGGTGAGAAGGCGCTGTATAAACCTTTCTACTGACGGTTGGCTAACTATTTCTTGCGTGCTCTTGTTCCATAGTATAATGGCGCTGGGGAAGAATAAGAATGTGTAGGCGTCGACGCGGGTGAAAGTCTGGTAGAAGCGATAAGCGCTGCCTCTGGTGTGTGCTGGTACGGCGGCGAGTGACTTCGTTGTCACATCAACGAGTTTGTGGTTGGTGCGGTGGAGCATCATAAACTTGGTATCAGCTCGTCTTCTCTCTAGTGACTTCCATTCAGAACACCCAAGCATGTTCCCTGCGTTGCTGCGTCACCGGTCTGCTTTGGTGTATTTTTCGGTGGATGGATCCCATACCGTCGACGCATAATCCACAACAGGCTTAACAAAGGTCTTGTAACACCGCGATTTGATGGCTTGGGGCAGCTGCTGATGTTGCCCTGCAAGAAAACCCTGATGTTGTTGGCCTTCTTTGTTATGTTGTCGATATGGTCATTCCATGTTAATTTCCTGTCTATGGTTACTCCAAGGTACTTGGAGCCAGTGACTTCCTTCAGAGCTTTCCCTTGGATAGAGTAGCAACTGACTACTTTCTTCTTCCTTCTGTTGGTGATTCTGATAATCTCGCACTAGTTTGGGTTGAACTCCATCAACCAGTCTGCCTCCCATTCTGCAACCTGTCGATATAATCTTGTAATTTATTTGCTTCAGCTGTTGTGTTGATGTTCCGGTACAGGAGGATACTTGGTCCAGGAAGTCATTGATGTAACACAGGAAGAGGGTGGTGCCGAAAACTGCGCCATGTGGAACGCGTGAGGTGACAGCAGCTGTGAATGACCTTTTGCCTTGAGGACTACTTCTTGGGTACGGTTACTCAGGAAGCTTTGTATCCAGTCCAATGTATTTCCTCACACGCCGTAATGATATAGTTTGGCTACCAGGTGGGGATGAGACACTACTCAATGAGACACTCAAATGCTTTAGAGGAATCCAGCAGAAAAGCGTTAATATGTCCAACATCATGGGAGCCCTTGGCTAGGTCATCAAATGTTTGGATGAGATGGTTTTCGCAAGATCTACGATTGCAGAAGCCAAGCTGATAGTCAGTTAGTGTTTTGAAGTTTTCCAGGTGGTCCATGAAGTTGCTGTTTATGATGTGCTCCAGGGTTTTACATGAAATGCTCATTAGAGAGATATGTTTGCAGTTGATGGTGAACCTGGAATAACCCAAAAAAATTTGGTAGATGAGTGATGAGGGATGACTGGTAGATGAGCGTCAGTACTGGTGCAATCTCAGCGGCGTAGTCTATCAGGAGCCTGGCAGGAATCGCATCAGGTCCAGTGGCTTTATGGGGTTTAACTGCTTCGAAGAGTTTTCTCACGCCAGTTCCACATACTGTGATATCTGGCAAGACATTGTATTTGCTAGTTCCAAGGTACGGCATTTTGCTCTTGCCTCCTTTCGTGAAGACCGATGAGAATTGGGTGTTAAGTATACCAGCTTTAGCCTGGCTATCGCTGTGGACAATGCCATTCTTCTTGAGTGGGGCTACTCCGCTGTTGTCGTTTTTCTTGCTTTTCACGAAAGACCAAAACTTCTTCAGATTGCCCCAATTCTGGTTGCTTCCTCCTGTCATGGAGTTAATGTATTGGTGATATGCCTTGCTAGAACAAGCTTCTTTGTAGCCCGGTATTTTGCCATGTCCTAGTCAGACTTGGTTCGCTGAGCCTTCTTGTAGTATTCATTTTTTTCATTCTAGACAGGTTTCTTGTCTTGCCGTAGGCCCAGGGCTGGTTGTAGCGTTGGAAAGACCCATACGCTTTGGCATTTGGCTGTAAATAATGCCCACAATGTTGTATCGGGTTTTCCAAAAGCAAAACAGTTAGATCTTCCTTGATCAGTTCAATATCTGCTTTCTTCCATATGTAGATGTTCCTCTGGACAGGTCTTTGTCTTTTTGGCACAATGTCCGAGTTTACGCATACTGCTGCGTCATGATCACCGACCCCTGGTATTGGCTCGCATATGTTGACGAGGGAAGGTCATCTAGGGTGTTGTCAAGTCTTGTCGGAAAGGTGAGCACCTGTGATAGGCCCGGCATGACAAATGTGTTGATGAAGAGTTCATTTATCCGTTTAGTGTACTGATGTTTTGATATGGTGTATGTTTGCCAATCGACATCTGTGAGGTTTATGTCTCCTGCAATCCAGATTGGGCTGTTTGGGAATTTCCTGTCTATGCTTGATATGGGATCACACATACAGTTTGTGTAATCAGAGTTGTTGTCTGTTCGTCTGTAAACTCCGAGTACTACGAGAGGCTGTGGCTGTGCGGTCTGAATTTTCACTCCTGCCATCTCGCACGGTGACATTATAGATATGCGTTCTGCGACAAGTCCAGTCTTGATGGCAATCATGACCCTTCCATAACCATAACTCTGTCTTTCCTGAAAGGAGGGTCATAAGCAGGTGGCATGAATTCGCTACTGTTGATATTGTGCTTGGCGTTTGAGACATGACTAGATTATGATATTCCCAGTATCGTTGTGAAGCTAAGCGGGTCCTCAAGTGGCGAGGATGTGAAACAAAATTACGGAATAAATCAGATAAGATAACGTTTAAAAGCGTACTAACATTATTATATTAAAACATTCGGTAGCCTTGTTGGCCGTATGATCTTTGTTTACCCAGATCGGCCATGACCCAAACGGCGGGAAATACAAATTTAATCTGGCTGGTCTAACTGCAGATTTTACTTAGCTGCATTCAGCATATAGCGTTCAGGTTTCTCCCGTCTGGGTTTTTATGTTGTACTTCATCGCTGTACCGATCAGTAATCAAGGTAAGTTATTATATAAGTTAGCAAAATGACAAATTCTACCGGAGATCCGAACCGACAACACTACCGCTGACCACGCCACCTAGCGATCATGTCACGTGCAGGGGTTGCCGTTTTGGAAATCTTGATTTTCATCGGTTTTGTTCACGTATCTTCGTACAACTTTGTTAGCTAGCGGTATGTTTTCGGGAACTGATGTAGGTCAGACGATGTGGCATAGCGACAGTGATGATGGAAAAATGGATGGTGAATCCGACGTGGAAGTCGACGATCATGTAAGCAGTTTTTTTTTTAACTTTGCTGTAGGAATTTTATTGATGTGTTCATCATGTCACTGTCACCTGTCAGCCACTATGGACCGGACTGGATTATGTTCCCTCCGGTGTGCATCGAATTCGCCACTGATGTGATGTTGACAGTAATGATATATATTTATGTTGATATAATACGGATGTACTACACAGTGACGTGTATAAATCACTTATAATAATATATTTGTCTGCTGTGTACAACTGCCTTTGTCCTGACCAGCTGACAGCTGTCACGTAGCTTGCAGCTTGCTACATTGCTTGCTGCTGTTCTGCTTTGTTGATATGATAATGGTTTGCAACCTCAGCAACCAGCTACTATGTTTTCTTATTATCTTGTTATCATACTTTCCATTTTTCTTATTTGTTCTTTGTTTATTTGGTGTCATTTATTGCAGGAGCCCGTGTTGTATGTTATGTCAAGTTCGGATGAGTCTCCTGACGCCCCAGAACCATCCGATTCCAGCACGTCCAGCGAGGAAGTCGATCAGGTTCGTGGCCGAGGTCGTGGACGAGGTCGTGACAGAGGTATGGCACGTCTAGCCCAAGGATATCCACCACCGGGTTAGTCGATGGCGATGTTTGTTGTGGCAACGAACACAGATGGCGGAGACACTGTGAAACCCCCGGGCCCGCTGCGCCCCCAATGTCACGGTCACAGTGCCCAAGATGGTTGTGGACTAAAACCGGAACATGGGATTTATTATTAAAAGAATTAGCTAGTTCGTGTGTGGGGAGCATTAATTGAGATTCTGTGGAGTGTTTATTGTTGTCTGTCTGTTAAGATTACGTATCGGTCAAAGTGGTTCATGATGTTACAGTTTACAATGTGTTAGAGGAATTTGTAAAATATCGATGTTAAGTAGATGGGACGATAATTTGATGCAAGGGACCGATCTCCCTTCTTGAAGATCGGAGTGATGTTGCCACGTAACCAAGAAAGTGAGAGTTCCCCTGTGATGAGTGATTTTTGAAAGATTAGACTGAAGGTGTTGGCGGAAAGTTTGAGGAATCTGGCGGGCACCTGTCGCCTTTTTTGGCCGTGAAGTAGTTTAGCAACCCCTTCTGTTGTGATGACGATGGTTTGGTATAGTGTATATTGACCAATTAAACACAATTAGCAACCTCATTTAAGCACCGAATGCCGACGCGAACGCCGATTTGTTGATTGCCACGTCATAGATGTTTGCGGTCTAACCTGAAGTAAACAAGTGATTTGGGGTTCGACCAAGCGCCAAGTTGTGGCAGTTGTTATATGTTGAGTGGCGCCACTGTCGGGGAGTTTGGCGTTCGACATGAAATTTGTTATGGGAAAAACAAGGTATACTTAGATTTTGTACATTTAGCGAACACCATCGATGACATTCATACAACGTTTACACGTGCGGCACTAACTGATCGAAACCCAACATTGAATAAATTAAAAAACAAGGAGAAAAGAAGAAGTATTAATAACAAAATGGTTTAATTTTGTACCGCAAGTTGTATACTACAAAATATTATCTAAATTGGCATTTTATGCATTATCAATGCTTTGGATGTGTTCTAAGATGTTCAACAGTAAAAATACATTGAAGTTGATATTGAAAAGTTAATGGAATACACATTTATTGCATACTTACGAAAAAAATACTCCATAAACTCAATAACGTAAGTTTTGTCTTTGAGCCTGAAATACAAGATAACTATTATATCTACATTGGTCTCTCGGTAAATGAAATTAAATATATCAGGTTACTATTTGAAAGTTGTACAATAATAGACTATAGTGGGTCGCCTTGGATTGAATCTGCTGACTACTGTGTGTGTGTCACTCAAGCTATCAGACCCGGCTGAGCAGACCAGAACGACATTCCAAACAGACACAAAGAATGATAACTGCATAACGACACAGAAGTGAAATAAACGGGGCGAACAGCAGCGTCAACATAACACTTGTATAATGTGTGTGTGTGTGTGTGTGTGTGTGTGTGTGTGTGTGTGTGTGTGTGTGTGTGTGCGTGCGTGCGTGCGTGCGTGCGTGCGTGCGTGCGTGCGTGCGTGCGTGCGTGCGTGCGTGCGTGCGTGCGTGCGTGCTTGCGTGTGTGCGTGTGCTTGGACATTGGCCAGTCATACAACAAACTTGTGGGTTTACAGCTACATCATAGGGACCTCCAGATTTCAACCTTCCTTCGCACGTGTTGAATGGGGATAATTTTTAAAGAAAACGTTCATATTTTTGTACAGAGGAAGCATGCCCTCAGATGCTTTATTGTCCGCAGCCCCCTTGGCCACAGGTCTGGTAGGCCATGTCCGGTGTCAGAGCGAACCCCCGTTTTGAGAGAATTTGTGTTAACTATAAAATTTCTCAGAAATCATCCCAGAAACCCCCGCTGATTGTGTATGCCCGGACAACCACTTTCAATACTCCGAGGACGGACTTGTAAACGTATCACTTTCCACGGGACTGGGAACGTTGGAATATTGTGTCTAAGACGTTGGCGATACTCGGTGTGCTGGTGCTGTATTTGCTGTGCTTTTTAATATTGTAGCCAGTCACGTTAAATATCGCTATTTATTCAGGTCACGAATAGAAAAAACTCCATTTGAGGCGTATGAATACCAATAAACACGTTGACAATACGACAGACGACACAGCGGCTTTCCGAAGTGTTGCCATGACGTCATCGCCTATAGACGCGTCGGCAATAGTGTTTCTCTGGGTAGGCAACCCACTATGCTTGCGGCGTTTCGCTCGCCCACATTTGTACCGGTTCACGCACGCACGCACGCACGCACGGACGCACGCACGTGATCATATATAATATATGCAGACCGCTGGTGCGTAGATAGGTCACTGAACTTAGAGCGTGTACATTGACATAACAGCTCGCGAGTACGCTAATCGGTGGTCGCTGAATAATAAATTATCGTTCGAGACTGGGATATTGTAGTATGCATATCGTGTGTTATGATTAACCTGATTATTTTATCAATGTGTCACATATTGGTTAAATATTATATACGGCTGTAAGTAATATTTGTGGCCGAGCATGAAATCAAGAACAGCAACTGTCATATAAGGAAGATTGACGTTGTCTTCGTCCGCCAAGGAAACATTAGTACTACTGCTGCCGATGGGATGCTACGTACCTACACAGTCCACCAGCGCTATTGACAGACATAACCTCGTGGTGGATGATGGGATGCTACGTACCCACACAGTCCACCACCGCTATTGACAGACATGACCTCGTGGTGGGTGCTGGGAAGCTACGTACTTACATTGTCCTGAATTATAAAACAATATTCGTTTACAAAAATTGTTTGTCCGAACTATCTTTAAAGAATATCGTATGATACCTTGTTTTTGGACAGCCTATATCTGAATAATAGCATTGCAAATAAGTGGGGAATGGGAGGGAAGGGGAGTCAAGGACCGCGTACTAATTTTTTAATGTCGGTCGCAGCGAAATGTGATTACCGTTGCCTCATGCACCTACTGTTGTTTTAATGTATGTAACATAATGAGACAAATTGTAATTCACAACTTCGTGAAAAACAATCATCGATATGACAACGTGGAGTTGTTGGAAAAATACACATCTTTAACATAATCTAGATCAATGTATGTAAACATAATATTATGATGGCTATTATAGTATGTCCTATACATGTTACAGCTGCGGCCAAGTGGTTAAAGTGTTGGATTCTAAATTCGAGGGTTGTGAGTTCAAGACCCACACTGGGCACGGTTCGTTTTCGAAGCTTAGGCAATTTCGTTTACCCTACTTTGCCTCAGTCCACTCAGCTGTAAATGAGTACAAACACTGTTTGGAAGGTACCTGCGATGGACTAGTGTCCCGTCCAGGAGAGTCAGTATAACTGCACTCTAAGTTGCTTCGCACTATAGAAACCAGGTTTAAGCCCTGGCCATATAAGCCTTCATGGCTTCCTAAGGCGTAATGCCTGGGGGATGACTTTACCTTTTTTTTTACCTATACATGATACATGTCATAACATTGCAACATCGATGTTTGTCAATCTCTAATATTATCGACATTTAAAGTACTCATTCAGGGAAGTAGGTCTGAGAATTAGTACTCTTTGCATGAATAGGTAAATTATGTTAATTGTAAACGGGCCATTAAGGCGAACAAACGAACTGGGCGGTTGGCCTCAGTGTGAGCTTTTGAGATTCAATAGGTTTTCGGGTCAATCCAAAGCAAGAACATTGCTTGGCATGTTGAGCAGTCTACACATTAAGACACCGCCTCCGGCACGTCAAATCTGCTGCGCCTCCTTTTTGAACCAATTCCACATTTCCTATTCGAAATGGTTACATAATGCATTAAATGACACAAGCGAGCCAATTATTAAAACAACCTGTATTGCTGGTTATCTAATTTACACGCGCTTTCCTTCATTTGGCAGCTGGAGAATTTCCTTCCTTTGTTTCACCTCCAGTAGTAGAATCTCTCTCCTCTGTTTCATCTCCAGCAGGAGAATCTCTTTCATTCGCTTCATCTCCTGCAGGAGAATCCCCTTCCCTTGTTTCATCTCCAGCAAGATAATCTCCTTCTTTTGTTTCATTTCCAGTAAGAGAATATCATCTCTTTTAGGACAATCTCCTTCTTCATAATTCGTGACGTGCACCTCTGGGTTTGTTGTGCTGGGTGCTAAAGTGAAGCCCAATCCATGCTTACTGACGTGTGTAAAACACTACAAAGGATAAGCTTATGACGTCTTACTTTATATGAAGCAAAACAACTAATTTATGAATATGAACGTAAACTGTGATTCGTTGTCTCACTTGAATGAATGCGAGGCATAGCAAAATATTTGTCAGTAGAAACGTAAATTGTGATATATAACGTAACCAGGCACGTATAAAAGAGAAATATCACGCCTGTGTAAATAACAGTACGCTTCAGAAACATGGACAAAAACCGAGAAGATAGAGAGCCTGCTCAGACGTTTTAAAGAAAGGTGCCTCGCAAGAATCCTAAAACATATAAGCCGAGAGTAACACACACAGAAACTGCCGAACGCAGCTACATCAACGACATAAAAAATCAAATCGTAGGGGGATAATATGTATCAGGCGCGATTCCAACAATACTTGTTGATAGCGCCGAACACACGAAGCATTGCGTTATGCCACCAGCGGGTACCCGCCATCAAGCTCGATGTCACACGTAGGCAAAACAGGCGTACTCACACGGTGTGCCGACGGGTTATTCCGAAATATGTCAACGATGTATTCTGCGTGCAGGAATGTATTTTCTGCAATGACGTCACTTCTCCGAAAGGTGTCCGTCAGGAACTATCTCCGACGACGTGTAATGGCCTCGTCGTTAAGGTTTGCGGGTTCCAGAGCAAGTGACAACGTCGAAACGTCAGCGACGGCGTCAATGCTAGGCGGATATGTTTACAGGACGCGAGAGAATATAAACGATCGTTCGTCGTAAAATTCAGTACGACACACCCTATGAGTACGCCTATATTTGCAGTGACAGAGTATAGGCTCAGTTACATGCTCCAAAAGAGAGTCACACGAATAAATCAAAATGGCTGCTAACTTGCCTCATGTTGCGTGCGTTTATTTAGAACACTGTCTCTGTCAGGCTAGTAAATATTAAATTATTATATATATTTTGTTTATTCAAACTAGTCAACAAAAGCATTACTTGTTAAGGGCCGCTATTATTTACACTTTGTAACCGTTTCCTTTAGGAGGTATCGTATAACTGATCTACAAATGTCAAACAAATGTACATTTTAGTGTTGTGCTATAACGTCTGATGTGCATCAGCTGATATGTTACGTGATTTGATGGTTAATAAGATATTTAGTTGTCAATAAAAAACATTTTTTTCATGTGCTTAGATTGCCCGAAAAAGTTTATTGTAAGCATAAGACATTTTTGTATTGGGAAATCAAACGTTATTTTCATAAATGTCTATTCACCACGTCTCAATACTCATCTCATGTTGTGTGCAGTTCTTTGTAAGTATAAGGACACAAGGAGATGAAGGTATGCAAGCCTAACCGTAGCTAACCCCATCCCTAGCTAACCCCACATCTAGCTAACCTCTCCCCTAGCTAACCCTAACCACGAAGTGGTTTACATACGATATAGCCATTCCCAAAGGAACAGTTTCATAGAAAACGTGAACAGTTTGCTTGGAAAAGACAGCAGTAACTATCACGAATGGCGTGGCGGAGAGGTCTGTAGGAGGAGAAAGTATTCAAACGATCGTTGGTTTTATAGTATTCGATACAGCACTGTCATCGTGCAGACAGGTATAATTCAGGAAAAAAGGCTAAAAAGTCACTGGAAATAAAGCCACAGGATATAAATCACAGAAATAAAGTCATAGCATAAAAGTCACAACTGTAAATATTTGTCTGGTTCTTTGTATTTATAATATAAGTTGAAGTACTAAATACAAAACAAGCTATTTATTAATAAACTAACCCTTACTTTAACCAGCCTTTTGTTCTCAACAGCAGCACGGGCGAGACTTTTGGGTGATGCGTTTTCCACGGGTCACGCACTGTTCAGGCCGCCCGCTACTCTTGATGTATATTCTATTCTCTCCGAGGCAAGACATTACCTTACTATCTTGGGGTATTCGGGTCGCTCTGGTTTTTTGGGCCTATGCTATTGCGTCATATCGGCGGCGGAGAAACTGGAGAGAGTCAGGTGGCCTCTCCGGGCTGTTTGCAAACGACGGGTCAAAAGACGTCTAGATCAGAACACCGCTGAATGTTTAGAACACGGTGTACATGATGTCAGCCGACAGTCCGTCGAGTACACGAGTGTCATTGAAAGAGATATGTGTATATGATATTAGCCGATACTCCGACGAGTACACGAGTGTCATTGAAAGGGATATGATGTGGGCCGACAGTCCGTCTAGTCCACGAGTGTCATTGAAAGAGATATGGGTATATGATGTCAGCCGATACTCCGACGAGTACACGAGTGTCATTGAAAGGGATATGATGTGGGCCGACAGTCCGTCGAGTTCACGAGTTTCATTGAAAGAGATATGGGTATATGATGTTAGCCGATACTCCGACGAGTACACGAGTGTCATTGAAAGGGATATGATGTCAACCGACAGTCCGTCGAGTCCACGAGTGTCATTGAAAGAGATATGGGTATATGATGTCAGCCGATACTCCGACGAGTACAAGAGTGTCATTGAAAGGGATATGATGTCAACCGACAGTCCGTCGAGTCCACGAGTGTCATTAAAATAGATGTGTATATGACGTCAGCCCACACTTCGACGAGTACACGAGTGTCATTGAAAGGGATATGATGTCAGCCGACACTCCGTCGAGTACACGAGTATCATTGAAAGAAATATGTGTATATGATTTCAGCCGATACTCCGACGAGTACACGAATGCCATTGAAAGGGATATGATGTCAGACGACAGTCCGTCGAGTACACGAGTGTCATTAAAAAAGATGTGTATATGACGTCAGCCGACACTTCGACGAGTACACGGGTGTCATTGAAAAGGATATGATGTCAGCCGACACTCCGACGAGTAAACGAGTGTCATTGAAAGGGATATGATGTCAGCCGACACTCCGACGAATAAACGAGTGTCATTGAAAGGGATATGATGTTCACTGATCCGTGTCATCCATTCAACCTCGGATTAATTCCTTAATGCGGGCGCGATAGCGTACAGGTTAGAATGCCGTCAGTCGAGAAATTTGTTTGACATGTTTTATATAGACCTCCTAAAGGAGGCGGTTACAAAATGTGTATAATATATAATAATGGAAGAATGATTAAATATGGAGTTATTAATTGCTAACTCAGGAGTGGCTACAGTCGTGTAGTGAGAGTGTATAGGCTCAGTTACATGCTCTAAAATAGAATTACACGCATCAATTAAAACGGCTGCTAACTTGCCTCATGTTGCGTGCGTTTACTTAGAACATTGTCTGTGTCAGGCTAGTTAATATTATTATTATATATATATATATATATATATATATATATATTATTGATTCCATCTAGTCAACAAGAGCATTACTTGTTAAGTGCCGCTATTATTTACACTTTGTAACCGTCTCCTTTAGGAGGTATCCTATAACTGACCGACGACATATAACAAGTTTCAAACAAATGTACATTTTAATGTTGTGCTATAACGCTTGATGTGCATCAGCTGATATGTTACGCTATCTGATGGTTAATAAGATATTTAGTTGTCAATTAACACAATTTTTTTATTTGTTCAAATTGCCCGAATGAGTTTATGGCAAGCTAAAAGCTTAACATAAGCACATTTTTGCATTGGGAAATCAATGGTAATTTTCGTAAATGTCTTTTCACCAAGTCTCAATACTCATTTCAAGTTGTGTGCAGTTCTTTGTAAGTGTACGGACACAAGGAGATGAAGGTATGCAGGTCCCCAGCTGGTGGCATAACGGACACCTTTCGGGGATGTGACGTCATTGCAGAAAATACATTCCTGCACGTGGAATACATTGTTGACGTATTATGGAATAACCCATCGGCACACCGTGTGAGTACGCCTGTTTTGCCTACGTATGACACCGAGCTTGGTGGCGGGCACCCGCTGGTGGCATAACGCAATGCTTCGTGTGTTCGGCGCCATCAACAAGTATTATTGGAATCGCGCCTGATACAGATTAGCCCCCTACGATTTGATGTTGCTATTAAGTAAGCCTCACAGTCATCGTTCGCCCCAACACTCCATAAGCACGAACGGTAACATTGCATGAATGTTTCTACGTGTTTGTATCAATGACGTGGACCTGGTCAGACTCGCAAAACCTGCTAGCACATACATTTCACCGAATGAGTGTGTCCACGAATGTATCGAGTGTACGATTTATGACCCAATAATGAAATAGTTATGGACCTGGTGACGAAGTACACCACGAGGCGGTAAAATAAATAAATCATTCGTAGATGAAGATACCATGGTAGTCCAATTTAAGGCAGTTAAGCGTCGCGCGCCGGATTATATATGTGACGTCATAAACAACGAGAACGTGCCGCCTGCGATAGGGTTTTTACCATTTAAAGACGAGGTAAATCGATAATTATGGTTCAAATAGTTAAACAATCCAAAGGTTTTCCAATGGGAAGTTTCGTCTCAAAATACATATAGGCCACTTTCTCACTGACTCGTATCGGCCATTGGGGTCGAACTCTGCTGACTCCAGACATCTATCTCAAGATGCCTCTATTCCTTATTGTCGTTTTCAACTCTACTGGCTCCAGTCCCACATCTTTATGTAGCAAATTTCACTCAAACGGTCCTCTTCTCTCCCCGTGGCGCATAAGAGGCCAACATATCTTCTTCAGCCAGCGCGGTCGTAGGCGAGTCAGCCAACTTCGCTCCAGGTCTTCCCAGCCATCTTCAACAGTCCTTCTCCAGGTGCCCAGTGGTCTGCCTCAATTTATTAGGTCGTGTCCATTAGAGAGTGGCTTATGGAAGGCTATTCAAGTCCATTCGAACAACATGGCCTAGTCATCTCCATCATCTCTACTTTACCTCATCGACGATGTTGCTGATGTTGGTGGATTCGTTTTCTTTTTTCAAGTGGTGTCCATTTGAGATCGGGTTATTGAAGGTTGTTCCTCTCCAAGTGGAGAACATGGCCAAGCTATCTTCATCTTTCTGCTCCATATCATCGACGATGTTATTGATGTAGCTGCGTTCTGTGGTTTCTTTGTTTGTTAATCGCGGCTTCCAACGTATGCTCAGGATTCTTGTGATGCACCGTTCTTCAAAACCTCCCTATCTTCTCGGTTATTCTCCATGTTTCGGAAGCGTACAGTTATTTACATAGGCGAGATCTTTCTCATTGGTACGTGCCTTATTACGTTACATATCACATCTTGCGTTTCCACTGACAACTATTTTGCTTTCCTCGCATTGATTCAAGTGAAACAACAAATCACAATTTACGTTCATATTCATAAATTAGTTGTTATGGTTCATATAAAGCAAGACGTCATAAGCGTATCCTCTGTAGTATTTTACACACGTCAGTAAGCAAGTATTGGGCGTCACTTTGGCGCCCAGCACAACAAACCCAGAGGTGTCAGGTTCACCAATTATGAAGGAGATGAAACAGGGGACGTATATTCTCTTACTGGAGATGAAACAAAGGAAGGAGATTCTCCTGCTGGGGATGAAACAAAGGAAGGAGATTCTCTTGCTGGAGACGAAACAAGGGAAGGAGATTCTCTTGCTGGAGATGAAACAAAGGAAGGAGATTCTCCTGCTGGAGATGAAACAAAGGAAGGAGATTCTCCTGCTGGAGATGAAACAAGGGAAGGAGATTCTCCTGCTGGAGATGAAGCAAATGAAGGAGATTATCCTGCCGGAAATGAAACAAAGGAAGGAAATTCTCCTGCTGATGAAGGGAGGAGACCGCGTATAAATGAGATAACCAGCAATACAAGTTGTTTTTAATGATGGGCTTGCTGGTGTCATTTAATGCATTATGTAACCTTTTCGAATAGGAAATGTGGAATGGGTTCAAAAAGGAGACACAGCAGATTTGACAAAATTGGCAACAAAGATTATCAAAGCTGGAGACTTGGCACCTCTTCAAACTTTTATCTCATGGGGATAGTTTTTTTACATTATAGTATTATTCCACACATATCATGTAGGAGGCGGTGTCTTAATGTGTAGATTGCTCAACATGTCATGCAAAGTTCTTGCTTGGGATTGACTCGAAAATTCACACTGAGGCCAACCGCCCCTTTCGTGTGTTCGCCTTAATGGGCCGTTTACAATTAACATAATTTACCTATTAATGCAAAGCGTACTAATTCTCATACCTACCTCCCTGAATGATTACTTTAAATGTCGATAATATTAGAGATTGACAAACATCGATGTTGCAATGTTATGATATATAACATGTATAAGACATACTATAATAGCCATCATAATATTATGTTTACAGACATTGATCTAGATTATGTTAAAGATGTGTATTTTTCCAACAACTCCACGGTGTCATATCGATGACTGTTTTCCACGAAGTTGTGAATTACAATTTGTGTCATTATGTTGCATACATTAAAACAACAGTAGGTGCATGAGGCAACGGTAATCATATTTCGCTGTGACCGACATTAAAAACGCGTTCCTTGATCCCCTTCCTTCCCATTCCCCCCTAGTTGCAATGTTATTATTCAGGTGTCTGTTCAAAAAACAATTTACCATACGATATTCTTTAAAGATATTTCGGACAAACCATTTTTCTAAACGAATAATGTTTTATAATTCAGGACAGTGTATGTACGTAGCATCCCAGCATCCACCACAAGGTCATGTCTGTCAATAGCGGTGGTGGACTATGTAGGTACGTAACATCCCAGCATCCACCTCGAGGTTGTGTCTGTCAATAGCGGTGGTGGACTATGTAGGTACGTAGCATCCCAGCATCCAACACGAGGTTATGTCTATCAATAGCGGTGGTGGACTGTGTAGGTACGTAGCATCCCAGCATCCACCACGAGGTTATGTCTGTCAATAGCGCTGGTGGACTGTGTAGGTACGGCAGCAGTAGTACTAATGTTTCCTTGGCGGACGAAGACAACGTCAATCTTCCTTATATGACCGTTGCTGTTCTTGATTTAATGCACGGCCACAAATATTACTTACAGCCGTTTATGACATTTAACCGTTATGTGACACATCAATAACATAATCAGATTAACGATCGCATAACACACGATATGCATGCTAAAATATTCCAGACTTCAACGATAATCAATCAGCGGCCACCGATTAGCATAATCGCAAGCTGTTATGTTAATCTACACGTTCCAAGTTCAATTACCTATCTACGCACCAGCGGTCTACGTATATCATCATGCACTGTCGCAAGCATAGTGGGTTGCCTACCCAGAGAAACACTATTACCGACGCTTCTATAGGCGATGACGTCATGGCAACACTTCGGAAAGCCGCTGTTTCGCCTGTCGTATTGTCAACGTGTTTATTGATACTCATACGCCTCAACTGGAGTTTTGTTTCTATTCGTGACCTGAATAAATAGCGATATTTAAAGTGACTGGTTACAACATTAAAATGCACAGCAAATACAGCCCCAGGACACCGAGTATCGCCAACGTCTTAGACACAATATTCCAACGTTCCCAGTCCCGTGGAAAGTGATACGTTTACAAGTCCGTCCTCGGAGTATTGAAAGTGGTCGTCCGGGCGTACACAATCAGCGGGGATTTCTGGGATGATTTCTGAGAAATGTTAAAGTTAACACAAATTCTCTCAAAACGGGGGTTCGCTCTGACACCGGACGTGGCCTACCAGACCTGTGGCCAAGGGGGCTGCGGACAATAAAGCATCTGAGGGCGTGCTTCCTCTGTACAAAATATGAACGTTTTCTTTAAATATTATCCCCATTCAACACGTGCGAAGGAAGGTTGAAATCTGGAGGTCCCTATGATGCAGCTGTAAACCCACCTGTTTCTTGTATGACTGACCAAACACACACACATTATGTAAATGTTATGTTTATGCTGCTGTTATGTTGACGCTGCTGTTCGACCCGTTTTTTCACTTCTGTGTCGTTATGCAGTTATCATTCTTTGTGTCTGTGTGGAATGTCGTTCTGGTCTGCTCATCCGAGTCTGACGGCTGGAGTGATACACACACAGTAGTCAGCAAATTCAATCCAAGGCGACCCACTGTAGTTTATTATTGTACAACTTACAAATAGTGACCTGGTATATTTCATTTCATTTAACGAGAGACCAATATATATATATAATAGTTATCTTGTATTTCACACTCAAAGTCAAGACTTAAGTTATTGAGATTTGAGATATTTTTTTCTTATGTATGCAATAATTTAAATATGTACTCCGTTTTCTTTTCAATATAAACTTCAATGTATTGTTACTGTTGAACATCTTAGAACATATCCAAAGCATAGACAATGCATAAAATGCCAATTTATATATATTTTTTTTACTCAACCTTCGGTAAAAAATTAACTGTTGTCATTAATACTTCTTCTTTTCTCCTTGTTCTTGATCTTATTCAATGTTGGGTTGCAATCTGTTAGTGCTGCACGTGTAAAAGTTGCATAAATGTCATTGATGGTGTTCACTAAATGTGCTAATTCTAAGTATACCTTGTTTTTCAGGCCGACTCAGCGACAGTGGCGCCACAACTTGATTGCATATTAAAAATAGACAGCGCGGAGTTGAACTTTGGCTGGGCAACGCCTGTTGTTGTTTACCATTTCCAACGTCAGCGCAACTGTGCATTTGAGTATACGTAACATAGTGCTAAACAAAAACGAATGTTATTTTGTTCCTATACACATTTTCTACGCATACGTTATTTATCCACTAATGTGTGCAATCGATACTGAGAGGTTTATTAACAAGAGTTATGAGTTTACCAAATTAAATAACTTTGTGCAGAAACCGTACATCAAATGTAAGTTGTGGCAAGGGTGAAACAGTGAATGATTAACATTACAACCACTGGTGGGGCGCTTTATCGAAATAATAAATCCCATGTTCCGGTTTTAGTCCAAAACTATCTTGGGCACTGTGACCGTGACATTGGGGGCGCAGCGGGTCCGGGGGTTTCACTGTGTCTCCGCCATTTGTGTTCGTTGCCACAACAAACATCGCCATCGACCAACCCGGTGATGGATACTTTTGGGCTAGACGTGCCATACCTCTGTCACGACCTCGTCCACGACTTCGGCCACGAACCTGGTCGACTTCCTCGCTGGACGTGCTGGAATCGGATGGTTCTGGGGCGTCAGGATACTCATCCGAACTTGACATAACATACGGCTCGGGCTCCAGCAATAAATGACACCAAATAAACAAAGAACAAATAAGAAAAATGGAAAGTATGATAACAAGATAATAATAAAACATAGTAGCTGGTTGCTGAGGTTGCAAACCATTATCAAATCAACAGAGCAGAACAGCGACAAGCAATGTAGCAAGCTTGAAATGGTCTGAGAAATGGGAGATGCTGTTCAATTTTGGGAAATGTAAATGCCTACATACAGGACATGGGAACTTGAATGTAAACTATAAAATGGGAGATACTGTTCTGGGTACTACTGTAAAAGAAAAGGACTTAGGAGTTAAAATAAGCGCTGATATGAAAGTTTCAGAGCAGTGTAGTATTGCAGCTTCAAAGGGTAATCAAATTCTTGGATTGATTAGAAGAAACATACGGAGAGCAACTAAAATGATTCCAGAACTGAGAGACCTTAGTTATGAAGAACGCCTGAAAGAATGTGGTTTAACAACTCTAGAGACAAGGAGGTTAAGAGGAGATCAGATTGAAGTTTTTAAGATATTGAATGAGTATGAAAATATTGATAGAAATATGTTTTTCTCACTCAAGAAGGATAGCAGAACTAGAGGACATGAGGTAAAATTAGTAAAGGATCAATGTAGATTGGACATCAGGAAGCACTCTTTCTCACAGACGACAATAAATGAATGGAACAAATTGTCTACAGATTGTGTAACTGCTAGCAGCGTGAATATGTTTAAAAACAAGGTTGACACATATCTCTGGAGGGCGGGTTATAAGTAGATGAACATTTTTGAACTCTCGATAAGCCAATGGCTTCCTTGTCCACTTGCCATCTGGGCCTTTGGCTTGGATGGCAAATCTTGTTAAGCTGCAAGCTACTTGACAGCCGTCAGCTGATCAGGACAAAGGAAGTTTTACACAGCAGATAAATGTATTATTATAAGTGATTTATACACGCCACTGTGTAGTTGAAACAGGTCATATATCCATATTATATCAACATAAATATATATCATGACTGTCAACATCTCATTAGTGGCGAATTCGATGCACACCGAACGAACATAATCCAGTCCGGTCCATAGTGGCTGACAGGTGACAGTGACATGCTGAACACATCAATAAAATTCCTACAGCAAAGTATAAAAAAACTGCTTACATGATCGTCGACTTCCACGTCGGATCCACCATCCATTTTCCCATCATCACTGTCGCTATGCCACATCATCTGACCTACATCAGTTGCCGAAAACATACCGCTGGCTAATACAGTTGTACGAAGATACGTGAACAAAACAGATGAAAATCAAGATTTCCAAAACGGCAGCGGTGGTGTTGTCGGTTCGGATCTCCGGTGAAATTTGTCATTTTGTTAACTTATATAATAACTTACCTTGATTACTGATCGGTACACCGATCAAGTACAACATAAAGACCCAGACGGGAGAAACCTGAACGCTATATGCTGAATTCAGCTAAGTAAAATCTGCACTTAGATCAGCCAGATTAAATTTGTATTTCCCGCCGTTTGGATCAAGCCCGATCTGTGTAAACAAAGACCCTACGACCAACAAGGCTACCGTATGTTTTAACTGAACTTGTTAGACGAACTTGCTCGGGTATCAACACATAGCGCGACATATAAATACACGCTATCTATCCGTGCTATATATCCCTGCCGCATATCTTTCGTACTAACCAGGCTTTTTAACCGACGCTGAACTTTATGATCTAGAGTCGCCCTAGATCGTAACGCCTGTTGGACAAACAAGTTGATTTGTCTGAAACTCCGTCTTATCCTGCACAAATCAGCGTCATCCATTGCACAGCTTTCACGAGTTCTTCTTTTAGCTATTCAGATTTTATATAAGTATTATTAAAGCTGATATACTTGTATTATTGTCATTATTATTTATTTATTAAAATATAGCCGTCTGTTTTAATATAATAATGTTAGTACACTTTTAAACGTTATCTTGTCTTATTTATTCCGTAATTTTGTTTCACATCCTCGCCACTCGAGGACCCGCTTAGCTTCACAACGATACTGGGAATATCATAATCTAGTCATGTCTCAAACGCCAAGCACAATATCAACAGTAGCGAATTCATGCCACCTGGGTATGACCCTCCTTTCAGGAATGACAGAGTTATGGTTACGGAAATGTCATGATTGCCATCAAGACTGGACTTGTCGCAGAACGCATATCTATAATGTCACCGTGCGAGATGGTAGGAGTGAAAATTCAGACCGCACAGCCACAGCCTTTCGTAGTACTCGGAGTTTACAGACGAACAGACAACAACTAAAGCTGATATACTTAACATCCAATTCTCATCGGTCTTCGCGAAAGAAGGCAAGAGCAACGTGCCGTACCTTGGAACCAGTAAACACAGTGTCTTGCCAGATATCACAGTATGTGGAACTGGCGTGAGAAAACTCCTCGAAGCAGTTAAACCCCATAAAGCCATTGGACCTGATGCGATTCCTGCCAGGCTCCTGAAAGACTATGCCGCTGAGATTGCACCTGTATTGACACTCATCTACCAGGCATCCCTTGATCAAGGTAGGTTACCGGTAGATTGGAAACATGCCTGGGTTATTACAGTCTAGAAGAAGGGAAATACAAACTACAGACCTATCTCTCTAACGAGCATTTCCTACAAAACTCTGTAGCACATCATACACAGCAACTTCACGGACCACCTGGAAAACCTCAACATACCAACTGACTATCAGCATGGCTTCCGCAAACATAGATCTTGGGAAACCCAGCTCATCCAAACAGTTGATGACCTAGCCAAGAGCCTACATGGTGCTGGACAGATCGACGCTGTGCTGCTGGATTTCTCTAAAGTATTTGATAAAGTGTCTCATCCCCATCTGGCAGCCAAACTACATCATTACGGCGTGCGAGGAAATACATTGGACTGGATCCAAAGCTTCCTGAGTAACCGTACCCAAGAAGTAGTCCTCAAGGCAAAAGGTCATTCACAGCTGATGTCACCTCACGCGTTCCACATGGCGCAGTTCTTGGCACCACCCTCTTCCTGTGTTACATCGATGACCTCCTGGACCAAGTATCCTCCTGTACCGGAACATCAACACAACAGCTGAAGCAAATAAATTACAAGATGATATCGACAGGTTGCAGAATGGGAGGCAGACTGGTTGAGTTCAACCCAAACTTATCAGAATCACCAACAGAAGAAAGAAGAAAGTAGTCAGCTGCTACTCGATTCACGGGAAAGCTCTGAGGAAGTCACTGACGCCAAGTACCTTGGAGTAACCATCGAGAGGAAATTAACATGGAATGACCATAAGAAGGCCAACAACACCAGTGCTTTCTTACAGCGCAACATCAGCAGCTGCCCCGAGCCATTAAATCGCGGTGTTACTAGACCTTTGTAAAAACTTATTGTGGAGCATGCGTCGACGATATGGGACCCATCCACCGAAAAGTACACCAAAGCAGTTGAGAATCTCCACAGACAAACAGCCCGCTAGCGTAGGGAATATGCTTGAGAGTTTGGAATGGAAGTAACTAGAGCAAAGACGAGCTGATGCCAAGTTGGTGATGCTGTACCGCGTCAACCACAAACTGGTTGATGTGACAACGAAGTCACTCTCCTTGTTTTTGTTGCCTGTCGGCTTTTTCCTTCCCGTCTTCCTTCTTCCTTTTTCATCTCATCATGCAACTGGAGAGACTATGTGAACATGTCCTGACTGGTAAGTTAGCACGCCGCCATCTTGTTTGAATCATCAGTCCCAAACTTAGACCCAAACAAACCTGACTAAATAGTATGCACACCCGACCCTGACGGTTTGACTCCATAGGAGTGTTGGCCAGCACCACTACAAGACAAGACAATATTGGTACGTGTGTGCTTTGTGTTGCCATGGTAATAGTATCGCTCGTACTTCAAGTTCTTATTTCTCAGCTTTCGATATACACTGTGAATTATATTTATTACTGCACTGTGCATGAAAATCTGGAGAACGCATTGGTGTATAGATATTTGGTTATCATTGCCAGTTTTTCCTGTTTTAAATTAATTTTAATCCTTCCAACTTGGTTATTCAACCGTAGTGATGATGGACAGCCACCAAGCAGGCTCAGAAGCGCGACATCAACAACTAGGTCGCCGAGGCTAGGCCCGATTGACCGGTAACGAGTTGGCCTACAAGGTGTGTCCCTATTGGTCAAGTGTACAGGAGTCATCGAAGCGTGCGACCAGGTGGGTTTATTTTGTCAGGCACGTCAATGAAGCAGGTACTAACATTGTATGTTTGGTTAATTTAGAAATATGCGGACTTTTACCTGCGCTGGGCTACTGACAATCGGGATGAGTATTATGAGGAACGAACCAGTTTTTATCACTGATGACCCTTTAAGATCACTAAACATCTGTGAATGAACCAGTTTTACCTATGATGACATGGCTCACTCTAAGATTACTAAACATTTGTGCTACAGCGAAAATACACAGAGGAACAATTGCTGGATAAAAAAAATGTTCGAACAATTTCAACTATGGCAACAAATGATAGAAACTTGTCTAAAGTCCCATCACCGAGCGTCTTCAATCGCATTCATCCTTCTATAGACATACTTCAAACTGTGACGAATACTGGTGTAAATATCACATATGTGCAGTTGCAACATCATCGGAGCAGTGTGACTGCGGGCTGCGCTGATCTTACATCAGCAGGTGGCCTATCACAAGGGAAGTAAGCCCTGTTGATAAACAATCGGATGTAAACACATCAAACCTAATACGTCTGAGGTATACGCCAGTTTGATTTAAATAGTTTTTAATAGCTAATGTTAGTAAGTAATTAGGAGGTGTATAATCGATGTATTAAGCCTAGATTAGCAACAGAAAAACAGTTTTCAAAAACGTTTTCAGTTAAACCACCAAGTGGATATGGACAAAATCCATAATATTATGGTCACAAAGATTGATGGTAATGTTTTGATGCTTCAATCCTCCCTTTAGTCCTGACATTTGCTAAATTGCTGTGGCCTCGGAGGTCAAAGTAATTGGGGAACTGAGTAGGAGCCCTAGATACCCTGGATTTGGCTCAGTTCCAAGAGTTCAACAGTTTAACTTGCAAACTGGGCAAAGAAGTGCTGGCAGACGTCATTGTCCAGCGGTGGAGAGGGTGGGTGGATTTAACAAGTTGACCCATGGTAAAGCGTATTGGTTATTTAAGCTTTCACAGCACTTTTAGTGACGGCGTCTGATTTAGGAAAACTGAGAGCATAAATACCTCGGAGGAGCGTTTCCAATGAGCGGACAAGACTATTTTAAATTCACATTGAGGTGTGTAGTCATGCCGAATTCTAGGCATCCAAATGTTCAGTAAGGGTGGTCCTGGCGGGACATTCCTGCTTTAGCATTATATTTGAAAATTTCCGGTTAGGATTTACTTGTCAAATCGTCTAGACTTTAAGAGTTTTTAACCGGTTTTTGATGGCAGACGGTTCGGTCTTCGGCAGCGGACGGCCCGCTTTTTGACGGCAGACGGTACTCTCTTCGGCAGCGGACGGCCCGTTGTTCGACGGCAGACGGTACGCTCTTCGGCAGCGGACGGCCCGCTTTTTGACGGCAGACGGCACGCTCTTCGGCAGTGGACGGCCCGCTTTTTGACGGCAGACGGTACGCTCTTCGGCAGCGGACGGCCCGTTGTTCGACGGCAGACGGTACGCTCTTCGGCAGCGGACGGCCCGCTTTTTGACGGCAGACGGTACGCTCTTCGGCAGTGGACGGCCCGCTTTTTGACGGCAGACGGTACGCTCTTCGGCAGTGGACGGCCCACTTTTTGACGGCAGACGGTTCGCTCTTCTGCTGCGGATGAGAGGACACGACTGCCGAAGTCCGACGTCAAACGACGACAACCCTCTGTTCACGACGACCGGGAAATCATCTCCACGTAAAGACGCCAAAATTTAAAATCATCTATTCAGTGTAGCCGCTACTTTATTTTAGTTAAGCTGTTTTAATTTAATTTTTATAAATTGATATTTAAACATGGTATTATATGACTGTTACCTTTATGCATGGACCACTAGTATACTGCTTTATGAATTGTATTATAATCATTTATTCTATCACTGTTGAAATCTTCTGTTCAGTAGGTTTTCATGGTGTATTTAGCTGCTACTTTAGTTTATATATTTTTTATACTTTGATATTTAAATTTGGTATTCTATGACTTTTACCTTTACGTACGCATCATTATTATATTGATTTATGAATTTTATTATAATAATTTACTTTATTATTATTGTATTTTATGCGCCTCTGGGTTGTTATGAAAATCATAGGAGCCTTCTATACACATCCCAGTAGACTACTTACATAGCCTTGTGTCCTAAGTGAAAGACGCGATCCCCATGCTTCCACCCAAACGAAGCATAACGACAAATCTCCGCCCACATATGTTAATTTCCCTTTTCGTGTGTTTTTCGCAGCTCGATACCCCGTTGACTCCCGGTGTATTTTTGTTTACAATGAAATGTGAACACGCTCATGCAGACCTTTCTCTGTTTGTATAAATACACCAACTACTTGGTAGGTTGGTAATGGGCGATCCAATTGCGTTCATATCCAACGAGGATTGGCGCTGTGCACACAATAATAGTGACAAAGCCTGCAACAAATTGTGCACAGCCTGGTATATTACAGAATCCTTTGACATTTTCAGCATTTCCCACCAAGATAATGGGCTAGACTAGGACAGTCTTATATTTAGATACATCATTTGGATTACATATAATATCATGACTTTGATGAAATGTTGACTTTCGAAAAATAGCAAAGATTGAAAAATTCATATAATTTTTTGGGGAAAGTACCAAAAAACTAAGACTGTCACAATCTGCCCTTTTGTGCATTATATTAGTGTGCCAAGTTTGAATGAATTTGGTCAATCCTTTTTCCAGATGTCCATCACGGTGAATCAACAAATTACTTGAAACATTAATTAGAGACCACATGGTGGAATTTCTCATAAAACATAAATTAATAAATACATCTCAACATGGATTCCTAAAAGCAAGGTCATGTCTAACCAATCTCTTATGTTTTTTAGAAGAAATTACAAAGTGGGTAGATGACGGGTCACCAGTGGATGTTGTCTACTTAGATTTTCAGAAAGCTTTCGATAAAGTGCCACACCAAAGATTGTTACTTAAACTAAAAGCCCATGGTATAGGCAATGATGTAATCAACTGGATAGAAAAGTGGCTTACACACAGAAGACAGAGTAATAGTAGATGGTAAGATTTCAAACTGGAAATCTGTTTTGAGTGGGGTACCACAGGGATCAGTGTTAGGCCCTATACTGTTTTTAATATATATAAATGATTTGGAGGATGACATATCTAGCAAAGTACTCAAATTTGCAGATGACACAAAGGTATTCAGAAAGGTTACTAATGATACAGATAAACAAAGTTTACAGGATGATCTAGAAAAATTAGTTAAATGGTCAGAAAAATGGCAAATGTTATTCAGTTTTGGGAAGTGTAAATGTATACACATAGGACATGGAAATATGGATGAGGAATATAAAATGGGGGATGCTGTACTAGGTAGAACCACACAAGAAAAGGATTTAGGAGTAATATTTAATGCTGACATGAACGTTTCAGAGCAATGTGGGATTGCTGCTTCGAAAGGAAATCAAATTCTAGGCCTAATTAGGAGAACTATCACGTATAAGGAGAAACATCTAATTGTACCCCTGTACAAAGCAATAGTTAGACCACATTTGGAATATTGTATTCAAGCATGGAGGCCATATCGTAAAAAAGACATAGATAAGCTAGAAAGAATACAACGAAGAGCAACTAAGATGATTCCAGAATTAAGAGACCTTAGTTACGAAAGTCGCTTATTACAATGTGGTTTGACAACACTAGAGACCAGGAGACTAAGAGGAGACCAAATAGAAGTGTTTAAAATAGTGAACGGTTATGAGGATGTTGATAGGAATATGTTCTTCAAACTTAAAGAAGGCAGTAGAACCAGAGGACACAAAGCAGCATTAGTTAAGGAGCAGTGTAGGTTGGACATGAGAAAGTACTCATTCTCACAGAGGGTGATAAATGAATGGAACAAACTGCCAAACGATTGTGTTAATGCTAGTAGTGTGAATATGTTTAAAAATAGAATTGACAGATATCTGATAAGGGCGGGCTACACATAGATGTGAAAATTGTTGGACTCTCGATAAGCCAATGGCTTCCTTGTCCACTTGCCATCTGGAACTTGTTCGAGATGGCAATCTTGTTAAATCTTGTTAAACAAAAATTCAAGTTGGGGCGATCCCGCCGCCACCTGGTGGACAAAATGTTTTTTTAATAAATCTGTCAAAATTTTTTTATGTATAACTAATGTTATCCTAAAATTTCAGTAAGCTAGGTTGAAAAATAAAGAAAGTAGAATCGAGGAGATCGCTGGTCCTTAACCGATTTTCATAACGTTTTCACTTGGACCTACTCATCAGACATGGTTTATTCCCTGTCCACTTATATTCAGTCAACCGAACAGGTTAGGGTTATGGTTTGTGTTAGATATGTGGTTTGGGTTACTGCTACGAAATCCTAACCTGTAGATTGAGCTAAATTTATCGGTGAATGAAGCTTTTCTGAAGCATGGTTATTTGAAGAAATCATTATTTAGAACACTCTACTGTTGTGGTACCAAACTCCATAATGTCGGGGCTGCAATGCTGAACGCCGATCATCCAACTGCACGTAGTTTGGTGGGCCCGAAGCACATCGTGTTCGCTAGAGAGCAGCCACCTGTGTTTGTTAGAGAACAATGTATTCGCCGGCTGTTTTCGAATGACCCAAATAGTTTTGTATGGGTGGAGCGGGACATTGAAATTAACACGTACAGCTATCGGCAATCAATGCAGCTTTTTTGTACCGGCGTCGCGTGGCAGACATACGTACATACATATACACAGACAGAACGAGAGAAATACAGATAGATAGACAGACAGACAAACATACAAACAGACAAACGTACGTGAGTGCATGAGTGCGTGAGTGCGCGCGCATTTGTGTGTACGTGTACGTACGTGCATGTAAGTGTACGTACATATATATAGGTGTACGCACGTGTACATACGTGTACATACGCTTAGTACCTTTACGCACGTTGCACGTATGTTCGTACATACCTACGTACAGGCAGACTGACAGACAGGCAGACAGACATCATGAGACAGAAAAAGAGGGAGAGAAAGAGAAAGAGGGGGGAGAGAGGCGTGAAACGCCCGCCCGCCCGCCATCCCACATCGGATTCTCAACTGAGGATGGATCTCGTGATCGTTTCAATCGACCTCATTTATATATCCTAGGGCCTGCACGTATGTGCAGGCGAGACGGAAACATGTGTATTTAAGTTCAGTGGTCTCATTATGAGACTGAATAGCGTCTACGTATTTGTTTTACTGCTGAATACTTCCCAGATATGCTGAGACTGTTCGAATTACGAGGTTGTGTGACGTATACACCGTTTGAACGTCAACGTAAATGCCTTGTGGGACACGGACAGTGTTTGCAAAATGGCAAGCGAATCATCAGTTTAAAACCTGTCCGATGAGCGACTGTCGCGAACAGTTTAGCTGTGAGTGGTCAACTGCGCCAAAGTCTCGTGAGATCCAATCAATACGTTATAGTTTGCACTGCGAGCTAGGTTTCGAAAACGCACAGCAAACGGAGGGGCAAAATTAATCATATGGGTTCGTTTGTGATCGTACATATTTATTTTCAAAGTCTTTAAGATTACGATACGTTCTTATATAGCGCGGTATCTAGTCCTTGGGACTGAACTCATTTATACATTTATACAACCGTGGCAACATGGGGTGAACGAAATTACCAAAGTTTCAAATTGACAGTAAGTGGATTCGAACGCGGGTTCACTCGATTGAGGGTTCGGGATTCTAACCGCTACGTTAACGCGTCAGACAGTTTTATAGGTGAACATCAGGGTTGAAACGTATTGTATGAGAACAGCGACTCCCTTATATAATATTTTCAACCGGTTTTCACCTATTGCTCAGCAGACAACAACAGGTCACGCGGCAAAAGCTGTCACGCTCAAATGATGATAATAACAAAGTTGTTTTCGCGCTTAGATCCTCGGTAACACGACCTCAGACCGATATCAAAACAACAATCAACGTCGAAACCGGTATGCAATATTAAAATTGTCAGCAGATGGATGTATGCATCACGGAACTGAGTAGACTAGGCACGATTGAATAAACACGCATTCAGATGACGTTGAAACTGTATTGTGTGTCCCAAGGTGCAATACGGCCATTGGACAACTAGATCAACGGGTTGTTTCCGTCTAGTTCGCGTTGCATAACCGGTGAAACAACAGTATTAAAAATAGAAAAATCGGTACGCCTCATTCATTGACACCTGTTCGGTCTGGCCGACGTCTGAAAGAGAAAGGTTTGATTGGTAGCAGTATAGAACAGACGAGTGTGGAACGATGATGGCTATTAGATGTTTCTCCGTGCGGACTTTCCTGCATATTAATATTGGAAATGCCATTTTGACATCACCCGAATCCAGAACGACATCTTTGTTGGTGAGTTTGTTTTGTTGTGTGTCTATAATTGGCTTTGTAAAATCGGTTTTGCCATTGTATAAGTTTGATATCAATGTTTAAGATTTTTTATATCATTGTTGAATTTGGCCTTTTTGCATTGGTTTTATATTTAGCTTGGGCATGTACGTATCAACTAAAATTAAAGTTTCAATAACCATTGTCATTTAGAGATGCTTTCAAAACATCGATTTGTGACACAACAATATCATTTCACCATAGCACCTCCGCGCTACACGAAACTGTGCGCAAATTCGTTGTTTCACGTGTTTATGCAGCTGAATTACCCGTGAATCCCTGGTGAATTGTTGAAATTATGAGGACGTGCAAACCTTTCTCCGTTTGTGAGAAAACCCAGTTATTGCATAGGTTGGAAATGTTTGCATTCAAATGGCAGGACAAGAATTTTCACTGCAACATAGTGTGCACAGATGAAAAGTTGTACACCAGAACTATAACAGGAACTGTACAGACACAAGCTGGTACGATAAAGGTAAATTTAATGTTAACAAACAGTCAAAAAACAGGTTTGCGCCAACATTCGGACCAAAAAACCGTTGTTGTTGTTGTTGTATAAGGTTCCAACATATGAATTACAAGGCAAAATATATGTTCCAACATATGAATTACAAGACAAAATATATGTTCCAACATATGAATTACAAGGCAAAATATATGTTCCAACATATGAATTACAAGGCAAAATATATGTTCCAACATATGAATTACAAGGCAAAATATATGTTCCAACATATGAATTACAAGGCAAAATATATGTTCCAACATATGAATTACAAGGCAAAATATATGTTCCAACATATGAATTACAAGGCAAAATATATGTTCCAACATATGAATTACAAGGCAAAATATATGTTCCAACATATGAATACAAATGAAAAGATGAGTCAAATGCTGCACAAACATATCATCAGCTAGACTGTTTACAATTCAATGAATACCAAACGTGGGGGTTTCGCAACATCCGACCAAACAACCCTAGATGCTGTAATATAGTGTTCAGGAATACGAAATACAAGGGAAAAGATACGTATGTCCAGACTGCACAAGAATAATACCAATTAGACTATTAACACTTCAGTACGTCAAGTGGGGGAAACGACTCCTCCCCCACCCCGCGTACCATGTCAAAAATGAAATGCATACAGGACAAATTAAAACAAATATACCGGGGAGGGAGGGAATCGAATTGTCTTACTGAATGTTGAAGGAGAGTCGAGTAGGTGTTGCTCGTTTGGTGCAGTGCAGAAACGTCATTTGCTAAACCCTCCGACTCTCTTTTTGCATATGTTTTTCTTGGCGCCGCTAACCAATTAGTAGGAAGGGAGGGGTAGGTTATACAAATATTACCCTAATTAGCAAGCCAGGGGAAACCGCGTGCTTTCTACGATCGTTCCAAGTTACGTAAACCGTCCTATGATACATGAAACAGTTACTAACCCCCTCCATGAAACCAATTTCCGTTAGGGTCGAACATTTATGATTTGAAAATAACTATTACGGATTCATTTGCGATCTTACGGATTTCTATTCCCAGTCTTACACATGCGCACTCGTTGTTGAAACTGGTGATGTAAGAAAGGTGCCTTTGTTGTACAGTGCTTTTAAATGGTTTCACCGCTGTTTATTTTGCACGGTAGTAACCCATTATAGTGATCGGCGTTTTAAAGCTGTTTTGTTGTCAATGTAAGTTGGTGGAATGAGTCATGTTTGCTGTTGTCGTAGCTGTGCACTTGAACCACGAAGTCGAAACACCTAAGCCACAAACAGAGGAAAAGGTATTTTGAAACATTGGCTGTGCGGTACAAAGAGTACAAGCGTCTGGTAATATATTATACATCTGCAGACACGAGACTGGTTTCTGCTAATTCAACGGAACAATTGAACATTTCACACAAAAATGCGCATTTGGCTAATAATCAAAGCAGTGCAACATTATGATTTGGTCAACAGCTTTATATTTTAGTAATTTTGTAGTGTGTCTGTATTCAGCATTTGTAATAGCGTTTTCAACGGAATAGTAGCAGACAGTAATAAAATGTCCATCCAAAGACTGTTTGAAGAAGATATTTGAGATCATTCAAGCACACGTTAATGTTTGAAGAAGATATTTGAGATAATTCAAGCACACGTTAATGCGTATATGGACTAAAACATGTTTTACTAAACAAACGACCTGCTCTCCCAAGTCTAATTGAAACCCAGTTAAAATGTAATGCTAGTACAAATTCGACGTGCCTTGGTCAAACGGGACGCCGACAAAACAAACGTCGAGTCCTGAAATTTCAGAGGTTGAACTTTAGTGTGTGTGTGTTTGTGTGTGTGTGTGTGTGTGTGTGTGTGTGTGTGTGTGTGTGTTTGTGTGTGTGTGTGTGTGTGTGTGTGTGTGTGTGTGTGTGTGTGTGTGTGTGTGTGTGTGTGATGTATGTGTGTGAGTGTGTGTGTGTGTGTGTGTGTGTGTGTATGTGTGTGTGTGTGTGTGTGTGTGTGTGTGTGTGTGTGTGTGTGTGTGTGTGTGTGTGTGTGTGTGTGTGTGTGTGTGTGTGTGTGTGTGTGTGTGTGTGTGTGTGTGTGTGTGTGTGTGTGTGTGTGTGTGTGTGTGTGTGTGTGTGTGTGTGTGTGTGTGTGTGTGTGGTAAAGGAACATTTATAGAAACCGAAAATATTATAAATTAAACCTAATTCAAATAGTTGCCTCTGGCATACAACATACGTATTGTGGGTTCGTTGTTAAAGAACACATTGTGTTTATGCATTTTTGTCAGAGTGTGCTTTAAATAATATAAACATATCAAATTGCAGTATTTCTTTGATATTAGAATGGCAAACCCGTATCGCGGTGTGACTAATTTAAATTAATTATGATCGGAACATAGTATTTTGCTTATTTTGCTGCTGCCGTAGCTTTTACTATGTCACATATTTCACTTCATTTTTTCCATTTTAGGGTTCTAATGGATTCAAAACAATCTTTAAAATTCAAGGTTTCATTATTTTGATTTCACGGTAGGCACCTACCTTAATATAGCTACGACTGAGATTACAAAACCTAAAAGAACGAGATCAAGATAAACGTTGTGTTCTGTTCCAGCGATGCAGTCGCTTGGTCGTGACTTCCTCAAGCCAACAGTCAAGCGGCTCCGGGCCGACCAGACGGCCTTCAGGCGGACTGAACCCCCACCGCTCGGCATACTCGGCCACGTACAACGCCAAGTACAACGAACCACTCTCCGCCCAAGATCTGCCGAGGACCGCCGGCATCTGCTCCATGTACCGTCTGCCCCTCGTCCCAGACACGAAAGGTAACAGACCACACTTCCTATAGAATACTGTGCCAGTGGGCGTAAAGTCTCCTCATTTTGGGAGAAAGCCATCTTTTGTTGCAACGTTCTTATACTTTTTCAAATAATCTCCTTCATTTCGATACAACTCCAATTTTTCTATATACAAACGTATTTATATAATGCTTCCTTCTTTTGTTTAATCTCCAGCAGAAGAATCTCCTTTTATTTCATATCCAGCAAGAGAATCTTCTTCCTTTACTTTATTTCCAGCAGGAGAATCTCTTCCCTTTATTTCATCTCCAGAAGGAGAATCTCCTTCCTTTATTTCATCACCTGCAGGTGAATCTCTTTCTTTATTTCATCTCCAGCAGAAGAATTTCCTTCTTTTATTTCATCTCCAGAAAGAGAATCTCCTTCCTTTATTGTATCTCCAGTAGGAGAATCTCCTTCCTTTTTTTGATCTCCAGTAGGAGAATCTCCTTCCTTTATTTCATCACCTGCAGAAGAATCTCCTTCTTTTTTTCATATCCAGCAGAAAATCTCCTTCCTTTATTGCATCCCAGCAGGAGAATCTCCTTCTTTTATTTCATTTCCAGAAGGAGAATCTCCTTCCTTTATTTCATCCCCAGCAGGAGAATCTCCTTCCTTTATTTAATCTGAAGCAGAAGAATCTCCTTCCTTTATTTTAACTCCAGCAGAAGAATCTCCTTCCTTTATTTTATTTCCAGAAGGAGAATGTCCTTCTTTTATGTCATCTCCAACAGGAGAATCTCCTACCTTTATTTCATCTCCAACAGAATAATCTCTTTCCTTTATTTTATCTACAGCAGGAGAACCTCCCTCCTTTATTTCATCTCCAACAGAAAAATCTCCTGCCTTTATTTCATCTCCAGCATTAGAATCTCCTTCGTATATTCCATGTCCAATAGGATAATCTCCTTCCTTTATGTCATCTCCAACATGAGAATGTCCTTCCTTTATTTCATCTCTAACAGGATATTCTCCTTCCTTTATTTCATCTCCAGCACGAGAATCTCCTCCCTTTACTTCATCTCCAGCAGGAGAATCTCCTTCCTTTTTTCATCTGCAGCTGGAGAATCTTCTTCCTTTATTTCATCTCCAGCAGAAGAATCTCCTTCTTTTATTGCATCTCCAGCAGGAGAATTTCTTTCTTTTATTTCATCTCCAGCAGGATAACCTCCTTCTTTTATTTAATCTCCAACAAGATAATGTCCTTCTTTTATTTCATCTCCAGCAGGAGAGCATCCTGCCTTTGTTTCATCTCCAGCAGGAGAATCTCCTTCATTTATTTCATATCCAGCAGGAGAATCTCCTTCTTTTTTGTCATCTCCAGCAAGATAATCTCATTCCTTTATTTCATCTTCAGCAGGAGAATCTCCTTCCTTTATTTTATCTCCAACAGGAGAATCTCCTTCCTTTATTTCATCTCCAGCAAGAAAATCTCCTTTATTTATTTCATCTCCAGCAGGATAATCTCTGTGGATATCTTCACAATCACCCGTCAATAAACTGTTTATAAAGCTATAGCGTATCCACAATAAAGCGTCTTAGACCAAGTAAGGACTATTTAATGAAAATTAGTATGTCCTACCCAGAGCGCAAACATATAATATATATTTTACGTAATTTTATGGAGTTTGGCTGTAATATGAAATATATAAAGCAAACACGCTTCTGACGTCAGCATTACATGTTATTTAGAATAGGCCACAATTCAAACACATCCCAAGGAAGGCATAGACCGGCACAGGTTGCAACTACAAGAACTACATCATTCAGGTGACAACACAACGCATATTAACGGTGACTGTGTACGCAGCAAAAACAACATATATTGATTATTTCCACGTACAATTGGTTTGTCTGGAGATCTGTAGATAGATAAAGTTCAACCCTAGATGTACACGGCTTGATTCACACGGTCGTGCCTAAACTTTCTGCAATAACACACAGGCGTGCCAGACCAGTCTTGCACGCACGCATGCACACACATACAAGCGTGGACATAACTGAATAAAACAGTGATAAGTGACTAACTTGCGGGCATAGACACAAACAGTGTTTTATTTGATCGCATTGGCATATGCTTGATATTTGGCGATGCCGCAGTGTAATACGAACATTTATTAAACTGATTTTACTTTATATCATGAGGCGACTGCAAGACACGACATGATACCACGCACACACACGCACGCACACACACACACACACACACACACACACACACCTACACACACACGCACGCACGCACGCACGCACGCACGCACACACACACACAAACACACACAAACTAAAGTTCAACCTCTGAAATTTCAGGACTCGACGTTTGTTTTGTCGGCGTCCCGTTTGACCAAGGCACGTCGAATCGTTCAGGAACGAGGTTCGGTCCGAGACAGATACGAAGTGAGTCGACACTGCTGCGCCGATACAATCAGGCTACTGGTAGGTCACAATATGTTCTGCGCTATGAACTATTCGCGGAGGCTTTATATTTGTTTAAAAACATGTTCTATTCATTTCTTCAGTCCAGATTTGTTGCGGTGTATTGATTTGTTATCTATGAAAAGGGTATCACAACAGTAAGACAATCTGCATCATTGTATGCATACTGTATGCACACAAACTGATCATTTCATCTGTTAATTCCCAGACTGTCCCGGGCGGCTATGTCAACTCCACACACAGGCGCACGCACGCACGCACGCACGCACGCACGCACGCACGCACGCACGCACACACACACACGTAAGCAAACACAATTAACTCACGAAACCTTTGGCAGCTATGCAACAAAGCGTGGCCATCAGCGTTGCCGCATGAGTAGTCATTATTACGATTATGAATGTCTGCATGAGCGAAGATAGACTAAGTAGCTCTTTGCGAAATATGTGGGTGTGTTTTTAGCGCGGTTTTCTAATAATAATAATAATACCGGTTTTTCGTATAGCGCTTTTTAGGTAAATGGTTACCAATCAAAGCGCTGCACATAATAAAATACGTTTGAATTAAATGCTCAAAATATTCAATAAATTAAATTAAATTAAGCTGACAATAAAAAATGAAAGTTAATATCAATGCTGTAAAATAATGTAGATTAATGTCGCTTATGTGTAGACGTGCAGACTAAAAGCTCAAAATATTCAATAAATTAAATAAATTTAAGCTGAAACAAAACATTTAGAGTGTTAAAATACAATTTCATGAAATAAAATTAATAACCAATACTGTTAAATAAAAATTAATATAATTTATATGCGAAAATAAGTGTTTGTATCCAGGCAGGTAGTGCAGGCGAAATAGTTGAGCTTTAAGTTGTTTTTTTTTTCCGTCGACTCTTTTGACAGACACAAGTCACTCGCAGGACTCAATCTACACATTCCCGAGTCACCGCGGTATAGAACTATATTATGGATTCATTATATTATGATGCACCCCCTCACTCAAAAGATATAAAACGTTGTACACAGCAATGCACATCAATGCAGTATTTAAAAATTAAGCTGACAACTTATGTAAGGATAAATAGTTAATATATTATGTGCCATTTAGAGTATCTGTGATAGTAGTTATGCATCAATTATGCATCAATGCAATACTGAATAATAATGATTATGTTTTAGTATCCACTTCCACTATTTTAACACACATGCTTCCTACAACATTTTAAACGAGATTAAAATATATGAAATTCATAATCTTAATTAACTTCATTATTTATCAAGGTAAATAGACAAAAAAAGTCATGTTTTTGGGCTATGCACCTAAAAACTAATCATATGCAACTACAATTAAGAATATCAGGTTAGTGATTTTCTCATAATGTGTTCTCAAAGTGGGATATTCCTGCCAAGCCTCAGTTTAACTGGACGCTGACATGTTAACCAGCGCGACCGATAAGCGCCGTCGCAGTTCTCAGAATTTGGTAACTTAGACTACCGAAATGACGTATTAAGCGCCTCGTGTATATACGCAACTAACGAAAACTCTTCAATGAAATGCGCTGCTATGTCAGAAGTAGTAGTTGAGTAGTTTAGTAAACTAGTTCAGTTTAGTTTGAATAGTTTAGTAAACAAATATCAAAATATGTTACATAAGTTGAGTTTTGGCGCAAACAGCATGGTTATATCCTATTTACGTGTGTACAAATATATTTTAATTTGGTGAGAGACTATTGCCAGACTACGGCACAAGTGACGTGGGATTATCTAACAATATGGCGCGACACGTGAAATTAAAATGTTGTGTGTTCAACAAGGTTTTCCTTATAAACCACTGACGTGACATTCTTAATTTTAAATTTGGTCATTCTTATAGGGATATTGGCCCAAAACCACGACTTTTGTTTCCCTTTGACTAAACACAGTGATATACCTGACTAAAGTAACTAAGATAACCCTGCGTCTAACAGGCGCCAGTCCGTATGACAGTCTTCAAGTGGCCGACGTAGGTGACGTCAACATGACGGTCTACAACATCGAACAAGCATGCAAAGACATCCGGGAGACCTTCGCCTATCTCATCAGCACCGGCTGCAAGACCCTGGCCATGGGAGGCGATCACACCGTAACGTATCCCATCCTTCAAGCTCACAAGGTAAATTTACATCGCACATACACACTTACACGCCCACGCGCAAGCGCACGTACACACGCAAGTGCCCACATCAGAGTACACACATTCATATGTGCTTTGTTGGTATTTCTTGTTTACTCAGGAGCGCTACGGGCCCGTGGGTCTAATCCACATAGACGCTCACTCGGACGTGCAGGATCACGCCTCTGGGTGCCCTGTAATGCACGGCACGCCCTTCCGTCGAGCGGTGGACGAGGGCCTCATAGATAGTCGTCGCACCGTCCAGATCGGGATCCGCGGCTCGTCACTGTCCAATGACGACATCGATTATACCATTGCACAGGTGGGCACGGGAGGGTACTGGTGGGCGCGGGTGGTTACTGGTGGGAAGGGTGCAATGATGGGTACTTTGGGGCACAGTTGGGCCCGTGTGTACAAGGGTGGGCACGGTTGGGTATGTGTGGTCAAGGGTGGGCACGGATGGGCACGAATGAGCAAGGGTGGAAACGGGTGGAAACCCGTATGTCGGGTAGGCACGGTTTTGGCACGGTTGGGCAAGGGTGTGTACGGATGGACACGGGTGGGTAGTGATGGGCACGAGTGGGCACGTGTGGACAATGTTGGGCACTTTCGAGCATAGTTGGGCACGTGTGGGCACCGGTGGGCCCGTTTGGGGAAGCGTGGGCACGGGTGGGCATGTGTGGTCAAGGGTGGGCGCAGATGGGCACGGATGGGCAAGGATGGGTTCGGGAGGAAACGGGTCCGCACTATGCGGCACGGTTGAGCTCGGGTGGAAACGAATGGAAACTTGTCAGCCGGGTAGGCATGGTTGGGTTCGGTTAGGCACCGGTGGGCACTGTTTCCGTATAATTTTATTGTATACAACGTGGGGTCGCTCACGTCACAATTGATTATAACCAACATAGCCTTATGTCTCGAGATCAATGTTTATGAAAGCCTGTGAGTCTATTAATTCAAGATTTCGCCCCGCAGGGTTTCCGCGTGGTGCCAGCCCACCACTGCTACCATAAGTCCCTGACGCCCGTCATGGATGAAATCCGGGACATGATGGGAGATAAACCCGTCTACATCAGTTTCGACATCGACGCCCTTGACCCTTCGATCGCACCCGGCACCGGTAGGGGTCACGTCCGTCGCAACAAGAAATACTTAATACTGTTGAGTGCTATGATAATGATAATTAAACGGTTGATTCTCTTATCCGTGATTATGTTAAGCGGAATTAATTATAATGATAATTATATTGATGATGATTATAAGATTAATAATAGTAAAACCAATTTAGCAATTGATCTTATATTACACTAATAATAATGTTAAAAATCACGCACCTAAAAATAAACCGAAAAATAAAGTAGTTTGAAAGTAAAAAACACACATGCATGCACGCACGCACGCACACACATGCCACGTGGTGCGCTATGGGGTGGCTTTGAGAAATGTCGAAAAGAAATGGTCGCATAATTATCAAATCCATCACGTGACTGTTTCCTTGGCAACTAGGTCCGCCAAATTAACAAACACGGCCGCCATTGTTGGACATTCCTTCGTATTTTTCGTTGCATTTATAACCCAATCATTGCCTTTGTGACAAAAACAAAGGGGAAAGTTGTTTGGGCGGTATGTGGGAAAGGTTGATCTGGCAGGTGTATTGACTCTGACCTTGTGTCGACAGGTACACCTGAAATAGGTGGACTAACGACGATACAAGTGCTGGAGATCATCCGGGGCTGTCGTGGTCTCAATGTGGTCGGCGGAGACCTGGTCGAGGTGGGTGCATTACGGAGGGGCAGGATTGTGGTATGTCTGTCTGTGCGTGTGTGTGTGTGTGTGCGTGTGCGCGCATACGGGCGTGACTCTTTGTGTGTGTGCGCGCGCGCGCGTGTGTGTGTGTTTGTGTGTGTCTGTGTGTCTGTCTGCCTGTGTGTGTATATGTGTGTGGGTCTGTCTGGTTGCCTGTTTGTGACACATGGGACCCTTCGAGCACGGATATGGGGGGAGGGGTGGGGCGCACGTGGAACAATCCACATGGGTCGCCGGAAGGAATAAAATTCAAAAAAGAAATGTCATTAAAGCTGTAGCGGAATGTGCAACGGTAGAATTAATTTATTTTCTATGTCCTCGTTAAGATAATGAAGAGGCCTTCACATTTGTCCCCGGATGCATTCAGCAATTTTTAATACTTTCCCAGTTATAATAGTGTGTTGTTACCACCATAAATTTGTTTATGAATCGAAAACGTCTATATATATATAACATAACTTGCATATGCTAGCTACATCATAGTAGCATTGCCGCTATCCATAGCTTCTGTCTTAAATAGAAAAGACTTGCTACATTGCAGTAACATTGCAGCTATTCATAAACGTCGCTTTCACTAGAGAAGACGTGTCTTTTCTGCCTTCTCGACGTGCAACGCCAGGTAACTCAGCTAGTGCTCAATAAATGTCAATGAACAGCGTAATTAAAAGTAGCAATTACACTTTTAGAGCATTGAAACAACCAATGTGTTTCATATATTTTGTACAGGTATCGCCCCCTTACGACCAGACTGGAAACACCTCTTTGACGGCCGCCAACTTCCTGTTCGAGATGCTCTGTATTCTGCCGGGCGTCAAGTATTTGCCACTGCATGACACTCTCGGATGAGGCTCACTCAGAGATTCTATACAACGCAGCCTAGTGTCTTTCTTTCGGATGACTTTCCTATAGAAAAATTGGTCAATACTTGTGATATAATGGTTGCAGACAAGCACGCCCTCTAGCGATAACACAGCTACTAACTAATGAATTTACAGTATATGTTTCCCTACTATAAACTGATGATATCGTTATTACGATTACACTAACATTGCACTAAACTAAACCTTTAGCACTGCATACTCATATGACACTGGCTGGCGTGTACAACGGAAACTTTAGCGCTGTTCCGATTAGTTGATTTCGTCGACGATTGATTGGTTCATGCTTCCGAACAAGGAATCTATCACAATCTTGCGTGTTCAATCATTTTCGATTATATTCATTCTTAATATAATTCCGTGTCGTACCATCACTTATGCGTCCGAGATCGTGACATGATGATAAGTACAACAAAGGAGGAGAGAAGACTTCTGATTGGCTATCCCACCCCATCTCACAGTGCTGGCCAATGAAACCCTTCGTATCATTATGTTGATAATGACGTCAACGAACACGGGTGTGGAAAGGAAGGACATAAATCACATTCTTGATTCCTGTCGGCATTGCGCGACGTGGCAGGGAAAGAAAAAAAATGATGAAAGAATTGTACACGAGCCTGCTCGATGTATCGCCACTGCCAATCGGCTCCGTCGAACGAACGTACCATGCATGTCTGTTTATTTTTTGTTTCTCTTTCATTGAATGATAAATATTGCTACAGGTCGATATACAAATAGAAGCCGTATATAAACAATATTTTGATAAACTTATGACCGATCATTGATCGACCGGTTAGTTGCCTTGCCAAGCAGCCAATCCGCGTCGTTATTTAGATTCTACACTAAAACATTATTTTGCATGAATTAGCTTTTTTAGTGTGACAACTTTGTCAATATAATCAAAGTTTAAAGTTGATTCGAATGCATTGTATAAGCTAATAATAAATTGTAATAATTTTTCGTAAAAACAATATCTTTCATAACTGGAGGTAACATATTCTTGACAATTTTATACATACATAAGACAATAGTGTATTACCAAGCTTTACTTAATAGTTAAATCGACATTTATATATATATATATATATATATATATATATATATACACACATATATAATATATATATATATATATATATATATATATATATATATATATATATATATATATATATATATATATATATATAATATACAAATATACAAATTTATTATATAATCTTTTTAAATGCTGATATGTAGGTAGTTAAAAACCGACAAATAGATTAGTTGGCTGTGGGAACAGACCGTGACGTGGCACAGTGACATGTGTCAGTGTACTGATGAAGAGATATAATATCATGACACTTCTGTTTCGATCCTGGTCACCCCACCCCAAGATAGATTGAATAGTTGAACAAATGCAGCGTTCCGCAGCTGGTTTTCGATGCTAGATGGCGGGCGCGTGTAAACGCAATGCATCGCGGGATCGATTGTCGACGGAAGTACACATTGTACTTCAAATTACAATGTCGGAGCGTACCAACAATGACGCTTAGTGATGTTGAAAAAAAAATTACAACGCTAGTATCGAAAAACAAAAATCTGCTGATCTGATGTTTTAATAACTGCGAACGCGATTCAGCATGCTTTGGCGTAAATACTAGATTGTCTCGGCACTCGCGCAAATTACGTATTGTGCTTCAGTCGACAATCTCACGCGATTTCACATTTATATTAGTGTTATATTATGCACCAGAGCCGTAACGGGTGCAGTGCTGGAAATAGTCTAGTCAATGTTTACAACATGTAATTTAGATGTAGGTGATGTAGGCATTTTGCGTTACGCGTTGACCGAAACTGTACATCGGAAGAGAATTAAGAGAAACAAGCCGATCTTGATTATGGTCGCATGCTCACCAGCCACGACGGCCGTTTGTATGGTTTCATTAGTCTAATGCCTGCCATTCCTTTGTGATATTTATATCTGGAAATATTGGTTACAATCTTTTCACATTGCTCCTCTGCGAAATTGCTTGTTTCACCTACCTGCCAGTGAAGTATTTTATTTGTAGTTCACTTAAAAATGTCTCATTTGGTGTACATCTTGGATGAAAACTATAGTTTAACTGTTATTGCAATTGCATATGTCATATACACCTGTATGTTTAATTAAGTGATAAAATGATTTAATATCTTTTTTATGATGTCTGGTCAGTTATAAACATTACTCCTAACATCCCTCCAGCATTGAACACGGATATTATTTCACAACAACTTATTGTTTCTAAAACTAAACTTAAATTGGACTAACGTGTTTTCTCCTTCGCTGCGCCTATTGTCTGGAATGAACTCCCCATCACTTTGAAAACATCTTCCACTATTGCATTTTTACACTATACATCTTCGGTGTTCCCTGGATCTGATACTGACTTTTGTACTTCCATGTTCGCGATTATGCTTAAATATTCTATATTGTTGCGCCTCTGAGTTCAGGTTCCTGAGGATAAAGACGTTCAAATATCAGGAAGCCAGATCAACGTGTTCGGCATATAATACAGAAGCAAGGATCCAGCACACATGCAATACGATCAAATATTAGGAAGCAAGGTTAACATGTTCGGCATATAGTACAGAAGCAAGGATCCAGCACACATACAATACGATCAACTATCAGGAAGCAAGGTTAACATGCTCGGCATATAATACAGAAGCAAGGATCCAGCACACAAACAGTACGATCAACTATCAGGAAGCAAGGTTAACATGTTCGGCATATAATACAGAAGCAAGGATCCAGCACACATGCAATACGATCAAATATCAGGAAGCAAGGTTAACATGCTCGGCATATAATACAGAAGCAAGGATCCAGCACACATGCAATACGATCAACTATCAGGAAGCAAGGTTAACACGTTCGGCATATAATACAGAAGCAAGGATCCAGCACACATGCAATACGATCAAATATCAGGAAGCAAGGTTAACACGTTCGGCATATAATACAGGAGCAAGGATCCAGCACACATGCAATACGATCAAACATCAGGAAGCAAGGTTAACACGTTCGGCATATAATACAGAAGCAAGCGTCCAGCACACATACCATGCGATCAAATATCAGGAAGCAAGGTTAACACGTTCGGCATATAATACAGAAGCAAGGATCCAGCACACATGCAATACGATCAAACATCAGGAAGCAAGGTTAACACGTTCGGCATATAATACAGAAGCAAGGATCCAGCACACATGCAATACGATCAAACATCAGGAAGCAAGGTTAACACGTTCGGCATATAATACAGAAGCAAGGATCCAGCACACATGCAATACGATCAAACATCAGGAAGCAAGGTTAACACGTTCGGCATATAATACAGAAGCAAGCGTCCAGCACACATACCATGCGATCAAATATCAGGAAGCAAGGTTAACATGCTCGGCTTATAATACAGAAGCAAGGATCCAGCACACATGCAACACGATCAAATATCAGGAAGCAAGGTTAACACGTTCGGCATATAATACAGAAGCAAGGATCCAGCACACATGCAATACGATCAAACATCAGGAAGCAAGGTTAACACGTTCGGCATATAATACAGAAGCAAGGATCCAGCACACATGCAATACGATCAAACATCAGGAAGCAAGGTTAACACGTTCGGCATATAATACAGAAGCAAGCGTCCAGCATACATACCATGCGATCAAATATCAGGAAGCAAGGTTAACATGCTCGGCTTATAATACAGAAGCAAAGATCCAGCACACATGCAACACGATCAAATATCAGGAAGCAAGGTCAACATGTTCGGCTTATAGTACAGAAGCAAGGATCCAGCACACATGCAACACGATCAAATATCAGGAAGCAAGGTCAACATGCTCGGCTTATAATACAGAAGCAAGGATCCAGCACACATGCAACACGATCAAATATCAGGAAGCAAGGTCAACATGTTCGGCTTATAGTACAGAAGCAAGGATCCAGCACACATGCAACACGATCAAATATCAGGAAGCAAGGTCAACATGTTCGGCTTATAGTACAGAAGCAAGGATCCAGCACACATGCAACACGATCAAATATCAGGAAGCAAGGTCAACATGTTCGGCTTATAGTACAGAAGCAAGGATCCAGCACACATGCAACACGATCAAATCTCAGGAAGCAAGGTCAACATGTTCGGCATACAATACAGAAGCAAGGATCCAGCACACATGCAATGCGATCAAATCTCAGGAAGCAAGGTCAACATGTTCGGCATACAATACAGAAGCAAGGATCCAGCACACATGCAATGCGATCAAATCTCAGGAAGCAAGGTCAACATGTTCGGCATACAATACAGAAGCAAGGATCCAGCACGCATGCAATGCGATCAAATATCAGGAAGCAAGGTTAACATGCTCGGCATATAATACAGAAGCAAGGATCGAGCACGCATGCAATGCGATCAAATATCAGGAAGCAAGGTTAACATGCTCGGCTTATAATACAGAAGCAAGCATCCAGCACGCATGCAATGCGATCAAATATCAGGAAGCAAGGTTAACATGCTCGGATTATAATACAGAAGCAAGCATCCAGCACGCATGCAATGCGATCAAATATCAGGAAGCAATGTTAACATGCTCGGCTTATAATACAGAAGCAAGCATCCAGCACGCATGCAATGCGATCAAATATCAGGAAGCAAGGTTAATATGCTCGGCATATAATACAGAGGCAAGGATCCAGCACACATGCAATACGATCAAATATCAGGAAGCAAGGTTAACATGCTCGGTTTATAATACAGAAGCAAGGATCCAGCACACATGCACACATACAATATGCCACTGTTAGCCACAATTAATTCCAATATTAAATTATACCTTTGCGAAGTGCATCGCCCGTGAATCATTCGAGACGGTGTCGAAGAGACACAGATAATAGGACAAGACCTTAAGCCGCGTCCAATAATTTACTCTCTGCCTCTATTGGCACAATGCCAGCTCAACATCAGAAACATTCACGGAAACTCTATAATGGAAGATAGTAAAGGGGAATGTATCATAATGGGAGATTTTAACCATACACATACAATGGATATCTCTACAGGGTACAGAGCATGAGGACCAACAATTTCTATTTTTAATTCAGGATAGCTTCCTTACTCAGCACGTGCTAGAACCAACCAGTGAAGAAAATGTATTAGATATAGTTTTACCATCACAAAAATAATTAGTGAACAATGTAAAAATACATGAACCATTGGATAACAGTGACCACAATCAAATACATTTCCATATCAATGTAAAATCGAAACGTTAAAATAAAAAAACGTATAGGAGAAACTTCCACAAAGGTAACTATAAAGATATGAGAACATACTTAGCAGACCTAGATTGGAATAACATACTGATGAATAAGACCGCAATTGAATGTTGGAATATATTAAAGTATGAAATTGAGAGTATCATCGATAAATTTGTTCCCTTGAAAAAACAAGGAAAACGGTCTAGAAAGAAACACTTGTCAAAAGAAGCTACTAGAAAAATAGTGTTTAAGCAAACTATGTGGAGGGTTTATAGGCGTACCAGAAAGGATGAAGACTATGCACATTACAAAGAGGCACTTAACTTAGTTACAACTGACATTACAAAATGTAAAAGAACCTTTGAAAAAAAGTGGCAAGTTATATAAAAAAATTACAGCACGAGTTTCTAGGCTTATGCATGGAGTAAACAGAAAATTCGAGATAAGGTCGGACCACTGGAAAACAACAAGGGAAACATAATTTCAGACGGGGTTCAAATGGCAGAGGTCCTGAATGAGTATTTCAGCTCAGTTTATACCACAAAAGATATCAGCTCACTTCCAGTTCCATTTACTAAATTTGAGGGCAATACATCAGAACATTTAGGGCAATTATTTCTAACCCTGAAATTATAGCACAGAAAGTTAAGAAGATGAAAGATAATAAATCACCTGGAGTTGATGGGATACCACCAAAACTGTTTAAGGAAATTGTTGAGCAAATTAGTACACCACTTGCAAAATTGTGTTTAACTTGTCACTAGAAGAAGGAATAGTTCCTTTAGAATGGAAAGAAGCAAATATTATGCCGCTATTTAAGAAGGGATCGAGGAACAAGCCAGATAATTATAGACCAGTGAGCTTAACATCAGTTGCGTGTAAATTACTCGAAACATTAATTAGAGACCTCATGGTGAAATTCCTTGTGAAACATAAATTAATAAATACATCTCAACATGGGTTCCTTAAAGCAAGGTTATGTCTAACCAATCTCTTGTGTTTTTTTTAAGAAATTACAAAGTGAGTAGATAACGTGTCACCAGTGGATGTTGTCTACTTAGATTTTCAGAAAGGTCTCGATAAAGTGCCACATCAAAGATTGATACTTAAACTAAAAGCCCATGATGTAGGTAATGATATAATCAACTGGATAGAAAAGTGACTTACACACAGAAGACAGAGAGTAATAGTAGATGGTGAGATTTCAAAATGGAAATCGGTTTTGAGTGGGGTACCACAGGGATCAGTGTTAGGTCCTATACTGTTTTTAATATATATATAAATGATTTTGAAGATAACATATCTAGCAAAGTACTAAAATTTGCAGATGACACATAAGTATTCAGAAAGGTTACTAATGATACAGATAAACAAAGTTTACAGGATGATCTAGATAAATTAGTTAAATGATCCGAAAAATGGCAAATGTTATTATTTTGGGAAGTGTAAATGTATACGCATAGGACATGGAAACATGGACGAAGAATATAAAATGGGGGATGCTGTACTAGGTAGAACCACACAAGAAAAGGACTTAGGAGTAACATTTAGTGCTGACATGAAAGTTTCAGAGCAATGTGGGATTGCTGCTTCGGAAGGAAATCAAATTCTAGGGCTAATTAGGAGAACTAACATGTATAAGGAGAAACAGCTAATTGTACCTTTGTAGAAAGCAATAGTTATACCACATTTGGAATATTGTATTCAAGCATGGAGGCCGTATCATAATAAGGACACAGACAAGCTAGAAAGAATATAGGGTATCTTCCCCCTAGGGGAAAGATACCCTAAGTATCTTCCCCCATCCTGGATACCTTTCCCCTTGTAAATGTATGAGTATGTCTATTCTTATGCAAGAAAGTTCATAATTAGCAAATGTGAGTCAGAATAATATCTACTATATGTTATTCTGCAAGAAAATTGTGTGCGTTATAAATTACGAATGAATTAATAATATGAAGTGATTCTCGAGTTAATCATGATAACTCTCTCGTCGAGGAACTGGGCTAATCATGATCGGCCATCTCAACAACAAAACACACAGCTCTCAAGGCACTGAGTTAATCATGGCCAGCTGCCTCAACGACACAGCTCTCTCCTCAAGGCACTGAGGTATCAATTGAAGTTTCAAGGACCCGCCTTTGTTTAGTGACTTTGATACGTTGTCAATATCCTCGCAATATAGTGTATTATTTATTTATTTTGTTCGGTAACCACACACAATACACACTAAGTAATTCGTTTGACCAACTTGCTAGACAAAATATCATTTGATCCCAAGCTTTTCAAGTGATTTTTTTTATTAAATGTTGCTTTTTATCACGTTATTGCACATTTCCTAGAACATGTATGTGAATTGTAAATATGCTATATGAACGCCACTTTAATTTAAGTTTACATATCAACTAGTACGCTCCAAAACGTTTGAATTTAAAAAACATATTTTGTGCAGCTAGCCATCATGAAGATGAAACATACAATGCAACTGTACCTGTGTTGCAGGCAAAGATGTTCGAGTCATCACATGCATCGCAGAAAGGAAACGGAAATTTGGTGGTAAGTGTAGACACTTAATGCATTAACGTACTCAAGTTTGTGACTTATTTTAAACGTGATTTTTTCTGACAATTGCACGTTATTACATGATGAAAGTGATAGCAGATACGCCATGACTTTAATTACCATAAAACTATATGGGCTGTAGACAATTAATATAATATTTTTTATTCTTATGGACGTGCAATTTGTGTGATAAGAGTAGACACTTAATGTATTAATGTGTTCAAGTTGGTGAATGATTTTGCATGCGATTTTGTTGTTATGATTGCAAATAATGAAAGACTGATTTTGCGATTTATCGCAAGTAAACTCTTGTGAGAATTGTGAGTTATTACATGATGAAATTTCTATTAAATATTGATTTAATTGCACCATGTTCTTGATTTCAGTTATGGGGGAAAATAGTTTTGAGTCGAGCCAACTTGGGTATTGGGAGGGGGTAAGATATTCAGTTTGGGGTGGAAATATATCCTAGGGCATCTTCCCCCCTGGAGGGGGGTAGAAGATATACTGCTACACCGGTACAAGAGTTGTTGTTATAGTCAGAACACCTCATAGAGAATGTCTTGTGTCCACGGTGTGGCGCCACTGTTGTGATCGCGTGGATATATATATAGAATGACTGTTGTAGAACCAATTATCTGCAGAAGTAAAAAAACTGAATGCTTTGCATATATATATATATATATATATAGTAGGGAGATATTCCCAGTACAGGTTCTATTGTTGTGGCTATCATATCAAGACACATGTGTTGGTTCAATACGTAGGCTTATTGAATCATGTAATGTGGAACAGCTCCTGAATCAAACACTCTCGGAGGATCTAACAAGATAAGGTGGTATTTATTTGTTGAAGCTATCAACAAAGTCTGTGTTTCATTGAGAGCTATATGGGTCAGATTCATTGAGGCATGACTGTCTGCCTTTCATCAACTGCATGTGTATGCTGTACGATCGACCGAAATAGAAACGTATCAACTGGCTACACACGTAGTTTCCCTGTATAATTTAAACTCTGGATAAGACAATGGCTTCCTTGTCCACTTGCCTTCTGGGCCTTTGCTTTGTTTGGCAATCTTGCTAGATCGTGTTAAATAATGCTATGGTAACATTTTGCCTATGTGTTCTAACGGAATAAGCATACTACATGCTTGGCACGGCAAACCATGATGCAATGTTATAAATGATACACATCATTTCTGAACATTGGTGGCCCAGTTGTGACAAGCTACAACAGAGTATCTCCTCGTGGCTGCTACTAGATGGCCGAAGCCGACCAGTAGGCTATGCGTCATATTTAGCCACAGGTTAATATTTAAAAACGTATGACTATGAATTGTGTGCGCGCGTTGAAAGTCACGTGGTAGCTGTGTGTGCAGCGATACGTGACCGCGTTGCCAAGAGAGTCAAATGACGCTGCTGGTTAGATCTTTGACAATACATACTATACAGTGAATAAACCTTGTTTGAAACGTAACATAAAAGCATGTTAAATAAATAATTGAGCATGCTATCTGTGTGGTATTTTGTTCGCATATGCAATTTATTTTAACGTTACTCTCAATAAATGTGTGTGTGTCTGGACTGCAGAGTCAATATGTAGTGAACCATGACTGATGAACTTACATACTTCAGGCCGGACAGTTCAGTGTAATTCACTGAGTATGTTCGATTAGTGATATCCTGTTCTTATATGTTCTATCCACACCATTAATAAATGTTGATTTCCTAGAAAGAAACATTTATTTAACAAGTGCAATGCATGCGTAATTATGCAATAGTCTGCTGACTATACTCACTGTGCATAGACCATGACTCCGAACGTTTTTTTGGCAACACCAGTTGAATACATTCCATTGTACGTTACGCGCTCTTGTCGCTACTTTAGAATAAGCTGTCAGATTGACGTTCGAACTTGCCGGAGGAAGTTCTACTTTGTGCGTTGCTGTTGAATTGTACTATTTCAGCCATGTGAGTTAGGTAAGTCAGTAGTCAAGTGTGTTAGGTAAGTCAGTAGTTATGTGAGTTAGGTAAGTCAGTAGCCATGTGAGTTAGGTAAGTCAGTAGCCATGTGAGTTAGGTAAGTCAGTAGCCATGGGTTATTCGATTGTTGTTTTTCAAATTGGTCAAAACGTTGGTAACACAAGTACACCCATTTCACCCATATTAACAATAATGTTATGCCATATGAATATAATATATGCTATCATCTCCTGGTGTAAGTTACAGCGACCTCATTTGATGTAATTGTGTAAGCTACAGGACCACCATGTGTCACCATTCTGTTGTTATTGGCTGTGGCTGCCATGGTGCTGTAATTGTGTACGTTACAGGGCCACCATCTGACCTCATTATGTTGTTATTGGCTGTGTCTGCCATGGTGTTGTAATTGTGTAAGCTACAGGGCCACCATTTATCCTCCTTCTGTGATCCAGTACTGTGGAAGTGCACATATGCAAAGAATGGTAACACCGGGGAATCGTGCTGATACACAAGTTGGACAATTTGATGCAGTCTACCGGATGTGTTTGCTTGAGTCATCGTTACAAGGGTTATTATCCGTTGGGGCTGTTAATGTGTACGGTCAAACTGAATACCTTCATCAATGAGTGTTTGCAAACGACCGTCTTGAGGACTGATTATATCTACGTATCTTTCATCGGAACCAGTCATCTGTGACAATGTGTTATCGCAAAGGCCTCGCCATACAATTTACATACACGCTACGTAGTCATTACCACTGATGCGTCGTTTTACGCCTTTGGCAAGTAACCACATGTTTCCTTATCTTTCATGTGATACATTTTAAACTATCCTAACGTTTGTATTGCCAAACCGAAATGGTTGACACTGGGCACATTCCCAGCGTGCAACAGCACAAACGTCACTTCACTATATTAACATGTGAGGTGCTCTTTTTTCATTGGCATTCACGACATTATGCTTGTCAAAAAATGGTCCATGTAATCATCTTGGCTATAGCGGTGACATTCGCAATAGTGGGCCATCCAACATTGGATTTTATACTTTTGACGGCTTTGTTTGTTAACAACAGAAATCCACGTTAGATCAATCATTCATATGATGGGGGAACGGTATGAGTGGATTACACCCTCGATATAAAAGTGAAAGGTAATTTTTCATGTAGCAAAGGTAAAAATTAGTAGTTTGGGATTTTGCATAATTTTACACCACATTCACTAGATCTATCCGGTTGTTTACGAAACGTAGTTGTTTAATTTGAAATTGTGTTGTCTGTCTACCACTCGGAGGTCGTAGTATACATTAATTATGCGTCTAATGAGTCTAACGAACATCGTTACATAAGAATAAGAATGAGGGTATTTTGTACATCTGCTATATGAGTATGTTGACCAACTGGGTTGCAGGAGTCGATTATATCACATCGGCAGGCGTAAGTGCACCGGACTGTCTTGTACTTTCATTTCTATCCACGTGTCACAAGTTCTAGACAGGCATCTGGAATAGGGGCAGGGGTCATCGTCAGTCACCTTTCAGGCAACCTAACTCATATGTCCATGGGAGATGAAACGTCTGCATGTTCCCGGTCTGCCTGCAGCCAAATATTTGTCTGGTGGTCGGCGGGTGCAATGGGAAGCTCCTGGCCATCTCTAGTTGGGGGTAATATATGCAGAACCACTTTGACCTTACCAAAGAGTTGGAGCCTGGCTTGGTTGGCTGCTCGTGTATACCATAAAGATGAAACACAAACTGTTCAATCGGGACCAGTTCTTCATCACGACCAATTTCCTTGAAAAGGTGTGGCTGGTTCTGGGACGTTTTCCGTAATGACTTCTTCCCATGATCACTAAATGCTGATGTTGGATTACAAACTGTTAGTGCGTTGAAGCCGAACATGTTATTCCTCACAGGTTGTATACGTTTCTCATATACTACATGTATTGGCCAATTGGGTAGCATGTTCTTTTTTTACCATTCCAAAGATAATCCACACTCCACTTGTTTTGTGAGTATGAAGTGCACCATAAGCAGCATGACTTCTGTGTATCTGCAGACGACCAGCACTCATTTGTATCTACCGTCGACTGCCTCAAATTAATGGAGCATCAGCCCAGTTTCAGTCTTTTTTGGGTATCTCGCTGCCGGCCATTGTCAGCTTTGATAGTTTCCGGAAAATTCAGTTTGGAAGAAACGGTTGTTCAGTTTCCTCAGTCAGTCGTTTCTTCTCGTTGTTGACAGTGTGCTGCTTTCCTCAGTCAGTCGTTTCTTCTCGTTGTTGACAGTGTGCTGCTTTCCTCAGTCAGTCGTTTCTTCTCGTTGTTGACAGTGTGCTGCTTTCCTCAGTCAGTCGTTTCTTCTCGTTGTTGACAGTGTGCTGCTTTCCTCAGTCAGTCGTTTCTTCTCGTTGTTGACAGTGTGCTGCTTTCCTCGGTATTCAGTTGTTACAATATTACGCGGGTTGCAGATTAGGTGCTTCCGGGAATGTATTGGGAAATAAATAAATATTGCAAGGGACCCCAAGCGTTGTATCCTGTGACAATGAGGCCCTGCACAGCTTGCTACCGGATTACCTAGTTAGTGGACGACAGTTGCATGTTGTCAGAAAATCATGCTAGAAACGCCACGCAGCATACAACATACCGTTTTTAACAATAATAGATTTACATATGTAGCATGCTGCAACATTGTCAACTTGTGTAAATTGCAATTGAATTTTACATTGTTCAATGAGTGAACGAACTAATGTCTTTATTTAGGTTCATGCTACCTGACTTGCCATTTCCAATCACAACCATCATCCGTGTGACATTGATGATGTAAATCGCCTGTGATGCTGACGCGGATGGCATCAAATAAGTGTCACAGCCGACACTAATTTGACACTCCAAGCAAGTAAGAACACGTTGGTGTACTATTCCTGACAGGTAATGTGACTTTTAGACAAAACGAATGCAGGTACATATTTAAAAAACGATTTTTCCCTCTAACAATCGTTACTCAGAGCGCATTACACTTTGGCCCCTGCATATCTGTTCACACAAACACCATTTCAATTTCTTTTGAAGTTCCAGCCACATGGCAAATGGTGCGCGAAAGCTGTTCGTTCTTAGAATTACATCACTGCCATCAAATCACGGTATATTGCCATAAGTGTATGATATTTGTATATATGCCCATTATTACTGCATAATGCTGAGAAAACATAAAGTTATCTCATTGTTAGGTAATCATTCTATGGGTGACCTTTTCTGTAATCGTTCTATTTCATAGCGAAATGACATATGCGTGGAAACAATTCACACGGTTCAGGTATGCATGCTACTGATACGCTAACACGAATTTGGGCTGCGTGTATGCAATCTAAAGTTACTACATCAGCTAAATATATACATAATCCGTATTAATAGATATTATTTTGTTTCTGATCACTATTATTACCTTTCGACATGGACTAAACAGTTTTTGCCGTATTTTGTAGCAACATTATCATGGCGACGTCAGTTGTTAGTGTCAACTTCAGCAACCTCAACTACAAACATTGGCTAAAGGTTGGCATAGCTCTTCAGCTGACTACCAAAGCGATGACCCCATTTTGCAAAGATGTAATTGAGTCATTTCACAACTCGCTGAAGACTAGCATTGGAAGCACTGTTTGTAGTACCGGATGCACAAATGCGGATATCAAGAAGAATAAAATCAGTTGCAGAAGTAATATATGCGACAGGTGGTTGTCTGCCATTGTACCAGAACTGGCTACATCGCAGTACTCATGGCGTAACACCACTATAGACCAGTGGCCTGTGGCCGCATGGCAGGTTGGAAAAATATTCATGGGCCCGGGACAAGACGCAGCCAATACAAATCCGCTCAAAACTGACCCGGCTGGAATACTACAGTTGGTTATCAATTGCTTGCAGTTTCATCCGCTCATCAACGTAGACAAAGTAAAAAAGGTACAACCATTTATTGCTTTCTATTTTCATGTAAAACTTAGTTTAATTAACGTAATCGTTTTCAAGACACATATTGGGATAGCAATGTAAGGGCATCTTAGAAAAAGTGGAGCAATGGCATGAGTAGATAAATAAATATTGTATCACTGTATTTAAAAATGTCCCTTGCTACTATGACATATTATAAACAAATGTTTTGTTGTGGGACGTTTAGTGTGTGGCTCGGTGGTTGTGCAGTAGTTCGTCGGGCGTTCTGTTGAGGGGAATGTTCGAAACAACCGGCTCCCTTTCGAAATTTGTGCAATTTCGATCACCACTGTGCATTTCTGGAAAGACACTAACAACGTGGAAAAACCTGCAGTGGACTCACTAGCTCTAGATAAGGAAAACTGAAATAAACAACTCATGTATATACTTCATGTGAAGCTTATTCTTCGATGTTTGCCTATGATGAAATACATATACATACATTATCTTTGCCACACGCGCTTGTTTCCTTGATTCTACACTACATTTCTGAGAACTTGTAACACATAATAATGTGCATGCTACATTCAATACTTATTTTATTCATAGTAATCAAGGCTGTCGTGCCGAACCAATTCAGGGCGACATATGTGCCAGCATAGTAGGTTATGGTTTTTAAACGCCACATTGATTAGCATGATCAATGTGGCGTCCAGGAAACCAACAAAATAGCAGCATTGTTTGTGTGAATAACTGTGACATGCCTTATAAGTCACACTTTTTCAAAATATAGCATGGTTCTTGTTTCGCAGGTGAGAGACACCAGGAACGCGGTGATGCATTCTCCAGACTTCAGGTTTGCCTCAGCTGACATGAAAACCCACCTTCAGTGTATGATAGCCTTGCTACAGGAGCCTGCATTGCAGAACTTTAGCACTGCAGCAAAGAGAGCAATCTTTGAAATCAAGCAGGTGTGATTAGAAAGATCAAACGATGTCTTGTTGTATGTTAGCTCATTTGAATATCATCCTACATCCCCTGATTTGTCAAATTGCGTGATAAAGCCGATATTAATGTATGACATTACTTTATTGTTACATTAATAAATATGGAAAGAAAAACATAAAGTATGTTAAATATGATGTTTTCGTCTCAATGTTAAATTATTGGAAAATCAGAATTGTTGCAATCAAGTTGTCTTCTATAACGTAACTAGGGACAAAACATATAGTTATATTTAAGGTTTCTGAAATAATAAATAATTGCATCGCCAACTTCTGTGGCATGTTAAATTATAGAGCACCTGGATTTGAACATCGGGTCATGTATCATTGCTGTAAAGAACCAGGCTAGTTCAAGACATGTATTAGTGTTATTATTATTATTATTATTATTATTATTATTTTTGTTGTTGTTGTTGTTGTTATTGTTGGCTTTGCAGTTTTCATAATTGTTCAGCAAACACCGCAGGAATTATTTCATTACATTTGGCCGAATGAATATTTAGATGATTCATTTATAAAACGGACAATTTAAAACTGCGGCTAATCTACAGTTTTTACTAGAGTCTGTGAATTTACGATTATAAAAAAATGTGTTTGCATACATTCAGTGTTTATTAAATGATGAAACTTCTGATTGAGAATGCTGATGTCGACATCAATTTGCGATTATAAAAAATATGTTTGCATATATTCAGTGTTTATTAAATGGTTAAACTTGTGTTTTAGATTGAGAATGCTGATGTCGACATCAATGATACCGCAGTCCTTCAGCAAGAGCGCAGCGTTTGGAAAAACATGATTGCTGCCCAAACTGCCAATCGAAAGGTAGGTAGCCTAGCATTATATAAAGAAATGTATATATGTGTTTATTACCTTATCCACTCACTCAGTCCTCTTCGCGCTCCCTGGAGCATCATCATGCTGTCAGTCGCTATGCGACAAAGACTGCTTTCATTTCTTGACCGCCGCACTCCATTTAGTTCTCTGCTGTGAGAGTGATGTCCATGAGTCGGTCTTTATGTCTCTCAGCTTGAGGTTTTTCTTGATGGTATCCTTGAACCGGAGACGAGGGCGTCCTCTCTGTCTGTGACCAGAAGACAATTGAGAGTAGAGGATCTGCTTTGGTAGTCTGTCTGATGACATCCTCATGAGGTGTCCAGTCCACAGGAGATTCTTTTTGATCAGAACATCTTCCATAGAGGGCAGCCCTATCCGACCGAGTATTTCCTTGTTTGTCACTTTGTCCTTCCAGGTTAGCCTCATGATCGAACGAAGCTGTCGCATCATGAAGGCATGCAGCTTTTTCACCTGTCGTCTGTACACTGTCCAGGCCTCGGCTCCGTATAGTAAGGTGGATAGCACAATTGCGCGGTAGATCTTGCCTTTGACCCGCGTGGACACATGGTGGTTGTTCCAGAGTCTCTGGCGTAATCGGCCGAAAGATGCGCTAGCCTTGGCCATCCTCCTCTGTATTTCAGCATCAATGCGTCCATCACTTGATATAGTGCTTCCGAGGTAGGTGAATTCCGGAACAGAGTTCAGCTTGTTTCCATCAACCATGATATCCTCCTCTCGGGTTCTTGTAGAGTTGGGTTGGTACAGCACTTCCGTCCCTGGAGCATAAGGCACCAACACATCGTCTCCAACCTGCAGGGTCTTGGGCGAGCCAGTTTTATAACCTATATCCGGTTTAATATTAGTAGTCGAAACACCATTTTTTGTATCAGTGGAGAATTGCAAATTATCCACCAACAAGCTTACACCGACGTCTTTCGTTTTACGCCATTCCCGGACATTGATATTTCCCGTGTAATTGCGCTTTCTGGCATGGCAATCGCCGTTTTGGCATCGCAGGGATATCATGATTTCGAGTGCATGTGCAAAGCAAGAACGTTAACTATTTGTCTTACTCAGTATATAGTTCAAACATAGTTTAAGTGAATCTGCATTCACTATGTAATTAATTAATGTCAACGTAATTTAACTAAAAAGTAGCATTTATCAGGGCAACCAATTTTTCACTAAAATGTGGCGTATCCAACTTGGACAGAATATTTAAATTGAACATAGCAGTTAGAAGCAGTTTTATAAAAGGTTTTTTATTATTGGCTATTTTATTACTAAACACTATTGTGATGTGTTATTTGTTACAGGAAATCGAGAAGATAATTGACAACAACAAAGACCTGAAGAAGCGACTTGGTGATGTCTACACAGAACTGAAAAAGGACATTGCTGGTGTGAACCGTAAGTTCGTTATGACACACGAAGTCTTGTCCGTTTTAAAGTGTTGCAATACATGCGTGATCGTCATTATAATGTATTCACCTTCTAGTGCCAATTCCAATCCAGCTTAAAGCAATTATTGATGCACTGTTTTATACATATTTGACTCTTCTCAAGATACACAATGATATAGTTGACAACATGGACATTGACAAAGTCACAGCACTCACTTTACTAGATCTCTTAGCTGCCTTCGATACAATTGATCATTTAATCCTTTTACAACGCCTCCATAGACATTTGGGCATTTCTGGCCTAGCTCTTCTGTGGTTAAAATCATATTTTTCACACAGACATTAACATATCTGGCACATTATCTTGCCCGCAACACCTTCTGTTCGGGATGCCGCAAGGATCCGTCCTTGGCCCTGTTCTGTTGAGCTTATATACTACGTCTCTCAGCCAAGTCATTACTAATCATACTCTCAGTCACCACCTCTATGCCGATGACACACAGGTTTACATATCACTTTCACAATCAAATGCACAATAATCTGTTTCGACTTTAGTGATTGTCTTTCTGATATCTTGTTTTGGATGGAATAAAGAAAGCTAAAGCTTAATCCAGATAAAACAGACCTTATTATTATTCGCCCTAAACAACAACGAAATAGGGTCATAAATTTTTTTCCGGCGCCTTGGTTTTCATCTTCAATACTTAGACAGTTACATTGGCTTATTGTGTCTAAAACAAAACTTAACTTGGGCAAACAACAACACATTTTTCCTAAAATTAAACTTAACTTGGGCAAAAGTGCTTTCTCTATCACTGCGCCTAGGGTCTGGAATGATCTCCCCATCACTTTGAAAACATCTGAAACTATAGATATCTTCTGAAAAAACTGAATACATATTTATTCCAAATTGCATTTCCACCATAAATCTTCGGCTGTCCCTCGTTCTGATAATGACTTTTGCGCATCCCTGTTCACGATTATGCTTAATGATTCTGTTTTGTTGCGCCTCTGAGCTCAGGTTCCTGAGAATATAGGCGTCATAGAAGTTAATAAATTATTACTACGTTAAGTATGCCACTCACCAATAAGTGCATAACATGCAACAGTGGTTATTCACATTTCGGAGGCGATGATGATTACCACAATTATTTAAACTCTTACAAGTGGCTTCAGTTACCATGGTGATTATAATTTATAAATAAAGAAATATGTATGCTTTCTAAGAAAAACACAGTGCAGACGCCGTTTGTAGGACAGCCATAGAAAGAATACATGTACTCATTAGTGTTTTTTTAATGCGTATTGAATGCATGCATGCACGTAAACAGTAAATATGCAATTCTGCCCAATATTCCAATAGTTAGAATACAGATTAATAATTAGCTTTTTATTCCCAAGCAGAAATAGGAAACACCCAGTCAATTGAACTGTTGGTTGGACATGAATACATATCCATGTAAGATATATCATTGGCAGATACACGCAGGACGCTTTTTTCAGAAAAACACCAGGAGACAGATCTGAAATTGGAACAAATGAGCAAACAGCTGTTGAAAGTGGAACGTAAGTACACTTAGTGTCATCATTCTGTTTCATGTCGGTCAAATGAGCAAACAGTTGTTGAAAGTGGAACGTAAGTACACTCAGTGTCATCATTAAAAAATAAACAATATAAATGAAAATCTACAATCCCTGATGATTCGTCAAGAGAAGAAGTGTTAAAATGATAGGATAGTACTGAGAGCATTTCACAATGAATGCAACGGTTTCATAATGCACATACTTTTAACCGGAAACACTGTTTCATAGGTACTTTGCTATTTCAAGAAATTTGTCTAACTACAAACCAGCAATTACTATTTTAATAAAATAGATATGTAATGGAACATTCAAAAGCCTATGACACATCTTCCAGAAGATGAAGAAGACACACCAGATGATTGGAATACAGATACAATTTTCAAGCTGCCAAAGAAGGGCGACTTTGGGAACTGTAACTGACGGGCCTAACCTTGTTATCATCCGGAAGAGAATATCAACAGATACTGACCCAATACTCCGTCAAGAACAAGCCGGGTTCAGAAGAGGCAAGTCGTGAATCGACTACATTTTCAGGTTACGGTTGATTTTGGAACAACACACGGAATAGAACAGTACGATCTACATTGCGTGCATTGACTTTGAAAACGCCTTTGACAACCTTCACAGAGAATCCTTGTGGAGAATGTTTCGTCAATACGAGATCCCATAGTAGACTGTAAACGTGATCAAGATATTCTACACAGAAGTCCAGTGTCAAGCGCCGTTAACAGTCACCTGACAGACAAATCCGGAGTAAAGCAGGCGTGAATTCTCTCACAATTTCTACACATCCTCGCCATTGACTGGCTGATGACGGAAATCACCAAATATAGGAATGGGGCCATCAGATGAACACTTACCTAAAACCTGGAAGACTAGGACTATGCAGATGATATCGGACTGCTATCTAGCAAGCAAAATGACGTACAAGAAAAGATAGGACAAACTCACAACAACAACACCACAGATCGGGCTAAAGTTCAACACAAAAAAAAACTGAGGAAAACAACTACAAGACAGACAACCCCATTTCCATAACTAATAGTGATGCCTTGCGTGAGGTTCAGGACTTTGCAAACCTGGGAAGCATTATCACAACAGTTGGAGGCTCTGCAATAAATGCCATGGCTAGAATCATCTGAAGTCCATCTGGAAATCCAAGCAACTGAGATTAAAAACAAAAATGAGACTATACAACAGTAACGTTCTACGGCTCCGGGTGCTGGAAGTTGACATCCAAGCTAGCACACACGCTCGAGACCTTCCAAAGCAGGTGTCTATAGAAGATTCTAAGGGTATTTTGGCCTAGCATCATCACCACTGAAGAGCTGTTCAGCAAGACAGACGCAACATCCCTGGTCATACGGATCAAGATGCGAAGGCGGAGGTAGCATGGGCACGTGTGCCGAATGTCACCAGGCGCACTGCCGAAGACAGCCTTGCGCTGGACAGCGGATGGTAGAAGGAAACGTGATCGCCCGAAAGAAACAAGGAGACGAACAGTGGAAAAGAAGATGAACGAATGCCGCCTGACATGGGACACCATCACCAAACGGGCTGCAGACCGACAGCAGTGGCGCTCTCTTGTTGAAGCCTTATGTGTCATCTGGCTCGAAGAGGAGTGAATGAGTGAGTGAGTGAGTGAGTGAGTGAGTGAGTGAGTGAATAACGGAAGATTAAAAAAGTTCTTTGAAAGATAGGGTATACGTATCAGTCATGAACGTTCGTGTAGTGGCATAAATAACATACATTTTCAGGAATAATAATAAAAAAATTTATTTTCATTTCAGGAGACCTTCAAACCACAACCCAGAAAGTAGAAGTTGTGGAAGGTAAGTTGATACACTTAAATAATTACAAAACCATTATTGTAATTTATATTGTGGGGTGGAGCAGAACGCTTCGTTGTTGTTTTCTTTTGTTTAGCTGTTATAGCTGAGAATTTTATAGCAAAGTTGGTAAAAATGCGGTTAAATAAAAAAATTTAGTGCTATCTGTTGAAACGCACACTTGTACTCACGCACTTGTATTCACACACACTTGTGCTTACACAGTTGTACACACACACCCACACACACACACACACACACACACTTGTACTCACACACTTTACTCACACACATGTACATACACACTTGTACTCCTTCAAGCAACAACTCAGAAAGTAGAAGTTGTGGAAGGTAAATCGACGCAATTAAATATTTATACCATCATTATAATTAATTTTTTACATTACTTTGTAATTCAATTTACCACTCCTATGTTTCATATTGCCATTTGCGTTCTCATTTCGCCACCGCTGTCGTGATAAACTCTCTGTGTTCAGTGTTTTTGGATGTGTAATTGATCCCCCGATAGGTAACGCATATTAGCTTAATGGCATATTCAAGCAGCTGGTATCGCCATCTAGTGAAATAACATGACAAATAAACGACTAATATCACCATCTAGTGAGTACAAATTATATTGTAAATTTCAAAAAGGTAGTAAATAAAATGTATTAATACATTGGTTTGTACTATGTTTTATGCAGTTCAGTGGAATTTGATATCACTACGTGATTAGAACAATTGTCAGCACCATATTCTAGTTACATTATCTTGAGTACTGATTTACAAAAGTTTCATTTCAGGAGACCTTCAAGCTACAAACAGGAAAGTTGAAGTTGTCGAAGGTAAATTGACAGTTTTCACAATAATATGATAAACTATTTCATCAGCAATATTGAACTGTATAAATAGTAGAACAATTACCGATCGTCGGATAGAGAAATGAGGGGTAGAGAGCTCTGAACCATTCTTCAATATTAAAGGCCACTGAGGTGAAAATTACCTGGACAGTAACTTTGACTGCTGAAAGTTCAGGTGTTGTCTTGTTTAATACATATGTGATGGCTGAGAAATCAGTTGTTATTGTATTCCTTAATACATATGTGATGAATGAGAGTTCAGTTGTTGTATTCTTTAGTACACCTGTGATGGCTGAGGGTCCAGTTGTTGTCTTCTTTAGTACACTTGTGATGGTTGAGGGTCCAGTTGTTGTATTCTTTAGTACACCTGTGATGGCTGAGGGTCCAGTTGTTGTATTCTTTAGTACACCTGTGATGGCTGAGGGTCCAGTTGTTGTTTTCTTTAGTACACCTGTGATGGCTGAGGGTCCAGTTGTTGTCTTCTTTAGTACACTTGTGATGGTTGAGGGTCCAGTTGTTGTATTCTTTAGTACACCTGTGATGGCTGAGGGTCCAGTTGTTGTATTCTTTAGTACACCTGTGATGGCTGAGGGTCCAGTTGTTGTTTTCTTTAGTACACCTGTGATGGCTGAGGGTCCAGTTGTTGTATTCTTTAGTACACCTGTGATGGCAGAGGGTCCAGTTGTTGTATTCTTTAGTACACCTGTGATGGCAGAGGGTCCAGTTGTTGTCTTCTTTAGTACACCTGTGATGGCAGAGGGTCCAGTTGTTGTATTCTTTAGTACACCTGTGATGGCTGAGGGTCCAGTTGTTGTATTCTTAATACACCTGTGATGGCAGAGGGTCCAGTTGTTGTATTCTTTAGTACACCTGTGATGGCTGAGGGTCCAGTTGTTGTATTCTTTAGTACACCTGTGATGGCAGAGGGTCCAGTTGTTGTATTCTTTAGTACACCTGTGATGGCAGAGGGCCCAGTTGTTGTCTTCTTTAGTACACCTGTGATGGCAGAGGGTCCAGTTGTTGTATTCTTTAGTACACCTGTGATGGCAGAGGGTCCAGTTGTTGTCTTCTTTAGTACACCTGTGATGGCAGAGGGTCCAGTTGTTGTATTCTTTAGTACACCTGTGATGGCAGAGGGTCCAGTTGTTGTATTCTTTAGTACACCTGTGATGGCTGAGGGTCCAGTTGTTGTCTTCTTTAGTACACCTGTAATGACTAAGGGATAAGTTGTTGTTTTCTTTGGTATAAATGTGATGGCTAAAAGTACAGTTGTTGTCTTCTATAGTACAGATGTAATGGCTGAAGGATCGGTTGTTTTCTTCTATAATATAACTGTGACGGCTGATAGTTAGTTCAGATTTTGTCTTCTTTAGTACACCTGTGATGGCTGAGGGTCCAGTTGTTGTATTCTTTAGTACACCTGTGATGGCTGAGGGTCCAGTTGTTGTTTTCTTTAGTACACCTGTGATGGCTGAGGGTCCAGTTGTTGTCTTCTTTAGTACACTTGTGATGGTTGAGGGTCCAGTTGTTGTATTCTTTAGTACACCTGTGATGGCTGAGGGTCCAGTTGTTGTATTCTTTAGTACACCTGTGATGGCTGAGGGTCCAGTTGTTGTTTTCTTTAGTACACCTGTGATGGCTGAGGGTCCAGTTGTTGTATTCTTTAGTACACCTGTGATGGCAGAGGGTCCAGTTGTTGTATTCTTTAGTACACCTGTGATGGCAGAGGGTCCAGTTGTTGTCTTCTTTAGTACACCTGTGATGGCAGAGGGTCCAGTTGTTGTATTCTTTAGTACACCTGTGATGGCAGAGGGTCCAGTTGTTGTCTTCTTTAGTACACCTGTGATGGCAGAGGGTCCAGTTGTTGTATTCTTTAGTACACCTGTGATGGCAGAGGGTCCAGTTGTTGTCTTCTTTAGTACACCTGTGATGGCAGAGGGTCCAGTTGTTGTATTCTTTAGTACACCTGTGATGGCAGAGGGTCCAGTTGTTGTATTCTTTAGTACACCTGTGATGGCTGAGGGTCCAGTTGTTGTCTTCTTTAGTACACCTGTGATGGCTGAGGGTCCAGTTGTTGTTTTCTTTAGTACACCTGTGATGGCTGAGGGTCCAGTTGTTGTCTTCTTCTTCTTCTGTAATGACTAAGGGATAAGTTGCTGTTTTCTTTGGTATAAATGTGATGGCTAAAAGTACAGTTGTTGTCTTCTATAGTACAGATGTAATGGCTGAAGGATCGGTTGTTTTCTTCTATAATATAACTGTGACGGCTGATAGTTAGTTCAGATTTTGTCTTCTTCAGTACAACTGTGATGGCTGAGAGTTCATATTGTATCATCATTAGTACAACTTTGACGGCTGATAGTTCAGTTGGTGTCTTCTTTGGTGCAACTGTGATGGCAGAGAGTTCAGTTGGTGTCTTCTTTAGTACAACTGTGAATATTGAAAGATTAGTTGTTGTCTACTTTAGTACAACTGTGATGGCTGAGAGATCAGTTGTTGTCTTCTTTAGTAAATCCGTGATGGGTGACAATACAGATACTGTCTTTTTTAGTGCAGTTGTGATTGCTGACAGTTCCGGCATAATATTCGTTAGTGTGGAGAAGAAAGCTTAGTTATTGTATAGCTTTTATGGCTGACAGTTTGATAGCAATGTTGAAAAAATTGTGGTTAAATATTCGAAGATTGAAGTGCTATCTGTTGACATGCACATACACACACGCACTCGCGAGCATGCACGCACGCGCCAATATACACACACGCACAAAAAAAAATCAAAAAGGTTGTAAATAAAATGAATTAATACATTAGTTTGCATTGTACTTTGTGCAGTTTATTGAGGTTATCATAGAAGTACGTGATCAGGTCAGTTGTCAACAATATATTCTAATTGCGTGATCTTGAATATTGATATACAAAAGTTCCATTTCAGGAGATCTTCAAGCCGCAAACAGGAAAGTTGGAGTTGTCGAAGGTAAGTTGACAATTTTCACAATAATTTTCCAATTGTGACGGCTGAGAGTTAGTTCAGATTTTATCTTCTTCTGTACAACTTTGATGGCTGACAGTTCAGTTGTTATCCTCTTTAGTACAACTGTGATGGCTGAGAGTTCATATTGTATCTTTCTTAGTACAACTGTAATGTATTAATGCATTGGTTTGTATTGTGCTTTGTGCAGTTCAGTGGAATTTGATTTCACTACGTGATTAGGACAATTGTCAGCACTATATTCTAGTTACATTATCTAGAGTACTGATATACAAGTTTCATTTCAGGAGACCTTCAAGCCACAACCAGCAAAGTTGAAGTTGTCGAAGGTAAGTTGACAATTTGCACAATAATGTGATAAACTATTCATTATCAATATTAAAATGTATAAATAGTAGAAAAATTACCGATCGTCCGATAAAGCTCTGAACCATTCTTAAATATTAAAGTCACTGAGGTCAAACATTATCTGGAAAGTAACTTTGACTGCTGAGAGTTCAGTTGTTGTCTTATTTAACACATCTGATGGCTGAGAATTCAATTGTTATTGTATTCCTTAGTATATATGTGATGGCTGAGGGTTCAGTTGTTGTCTTCTTCAATACAACTGTGATGGCTGAGAATTCATATTGCATCTTGCTTAGTACAACTGTAACGGCTGAGGGTTCCGTTGTTGTCTTCCTTAGTACAACTGTAATGGCTGAGGGTTCCGTTGTTGTCGTCTTTAGTAAACAGTGATGTGTGACAATACAAATACTGTCAGTGTGGAGCAGAAAGTTTAGTTATTGTATAGCTGTTACAGCTGACATTTTAATAGCAATGTTGATTTTAAATATTCGAAGATTGAAGTGCTATCTGTTGACACGCATACACACACACTTGCGCACGCACGCACGCACGCAAGCGCGCACATACACAAACGCACAAAAACACGGTAAATTTCAAAAAGGTCATAAATAAAATGAATCACTGCATTGGATTGCATTGTGCTTTTTCAGTTCAGTGGAGTGTGGTATCACTACGTGATAAGGTCAATTGTCATATTGTCAACACTATATTCTAGTTACCTGATGTTGAATATTGATATACAAAAGTTGTAAAATTCAAAAAGGTCGTAAATAAAATGAATTAATACATTGGTTTGCATTGTGCTTTGTGTAGTTCAGTGGACTTTGATATCACTACGTGATTAGGACAATTGTCAACACTATATTCTAGTTGAGTATTGATATACAAAAAAATCATTTCAGGAGACCTGCAAGCCACAAACAGGAAAGTTGAAGTTGTCGAAGGTAAGTTGACAGTTTTCACAATAATGTGATAAACTATTCATCATCAATATTGAAATGTATAAATAGTAGAAAAATTACCGATCGTCCGATAAAACTCTGAACCATTCTTGAATATTAAAGTCGCTGAGGTGAAAATTACCTGGACAGTAACTTTGACTGCTGAGAGTTCAGTTGTTGTCTTATTTAACACATCTGATGGCTGAGAATTCAGTTGTTATTGTATTCCTTAGTATATATGTGATGGCTGAGAGTTCAGTTGTTGTCTTCTTTAGTACAACTGTGATTACTGAAAGATCAGTTGTTGTCTACTTTAGTACAACTGTGATGGCTGAGAGATAAGTTGTTGTCTTCTTTAGTAAATCCGTGATGGGTGACAATACAGATACTGTATTTTTTAGTGCAGTTGTGATTGCTGACAGTTGCGGCATAATATTCTGTAGTGTGGAGCAGAAAGCTTAGTTATTGTATAGCTTTTATGGCTGACAGTGTGATAGAAATGTTGAAAAAATTTTGGTTAAATATTCGAAGATTGAAGTGCTATCTGTTGACATGCACATAAACACACGCACTCGCGCGCATGCACGCACGCGCCAACATACACACACGCATACAAAAAAATCAAAAAGGTTGTAAATAAAATGACTTAATACATTAGTTTGCATTGTACTTTGTGCAGTTTATTGGGTTTCGTAGAAGTACGTGATCAGGTCAGTTGTCAACACTATATTCTAATTACGTGATCTTGAATATTGATATACAAAAGTTCCATTTCAGGAGACCTTCAAGCCGCAAACAGGAAAGTTGAAGTTGTCGAAGGTAAGTTGACAATTTTCACAATCATTTTCCAACTGAGACGGCTGAGAGTTAGTTCAGATTTTATCTTCTTCAGTACAACTTTGATGGCTGACAGTTCAGTTGTTATCCTCTTTAGTACAACTGTGATGGTTGAGAGTTCATATTGTATCTTCCTTAGTACAACTGTAACGGCTGAGAGTTCAGTTGGTGTCTTCTTTAGTGCAACTATGATGGCTGAGAGTTCATATTGTATCTTCCTTAGTACAACTGTAACGGCTGATAGTTCAGTTGGTGTCTTCTTTAGTGCAACTGTGATGGTTGAAAGATGAGTTGTTTTCTTCTTTTGCACAACTGTGACGGCTGAGAATGCACATTGTATATTGCTTAGTAAAACTGTGATGACTAGTGAGTATAAATTATATTGTAAATTTCAAAAAGGTCGTAAATAAAATGTATGAATACATTGGTTTGTATTGTGCTTTGTGCTGTTCAGTGGAATTTGATTTCACTACGTGATTAGGACAATTGTCAGCACTATATTCTAGTTACATTATCTAGAGTACTGATATACAAGTTTTATTTCAGGAGACCTTCAAGCCACAACCAGCAAAGTTGAAGTTGTCGAAGGTAAGTTGACAATTTGCACAATAATGTGATAAACTATTCATCATCAATATTGAAATGTATAAATAGTAGAAAAATGACCGATCGTCCGATAAAACTCTGAACCATTCTTGAATATTAAAGTCACTGAGGTCAAAATTACCTGGACAGTAACTTTGATTGCTGAGAGTTCAGTTATTGTCTTATTTAACACATCTGATGGCTGAGCATTCAGTTGTTATTGTATTCCTTAGTATATATGTGATGGCTGAGGGTTCAGTTGTTGTCTTCTTCAATACAACTGTGATGGCTGAGAATTCATATTGTATCTTGCTTAGTACAACTGTGACGGTTGATAATTCAGTTGATGTCTTCCTTAGTACAACTGTAACGGCTGAGGGTTCCGTTGATGTCTTCCTTAGTACAACTCTAACGGCTGAGGGTTCCGTTGATGTCTTCCTTAGTACAACTGTAACGGCTGAGGGTTCCGTTGTTGTCTTCCTTAGTACAACTGTAACGGTTGAGGGTTCCGTTGTTGTCTTCCTTAGTACAACTGTAACGGCTGAGGGTTCCGTTGATGTCTTCCTTAGTACAACTGTAACGGCTGAGGGTTCCGTTGATGTCTTCCTTAGTACAACTGTAACGGCTGAGGGTTCCGTTGTTGTCTTCATTAGTACAACTGTGACGGCTGAGGGTTCCGTTGTTGTCTTCCTTAGTACAACTGTGACGGCTGAGGGTTCCGTTGTTGTCTTCCTTAGTACAACTGTGACGGCTGAGGGTTCCGTTGATGTCTTCCTTAGTACAACTGTGACGGCTGAGGGTTCCGTTGATGTATTCCTTATTACAACTGTAACGGCTGAGGGTTCCGTTGTTGTCTTCCTTAGTACAACTGTGACGGCTGAGGGTTCCGTTGTTGTCTTCCTTAGTACAACTGTGACGGCTGAGGGTTCCGTTGTTGTCTTCCTTAGTACAACTGTGACGGCTGAGGGTTCCGTTGATGTCTTCCTTAGTACAACTGTAACGGCTGAGGGTTCCGTTGTTGTCTTCCTTAGTACAACTGTGACGGCTGAGGGTTCCGTTGTTGTCTTCCTTATTACAACTGTAACGGCTGAGGGTTCCGTTGATGTCTTCCTTAGTACAACTGTAACGGCTGAGGGTTCCGTTGTTGTCTTCCTTAGTACAACTGTGACGGCTGAGGGTTCCGTTGTTGTCGTCTTTAGTAAACAGTGATGTGTGACAATACAAATACTGTCAGTGTGGAGCAGAAAGTTTAGTTATTGTATAGCTGTTACAGCTGACATTTTAATAGCAATGTTGATTTTAAATATTCGAAGATTGAAGTGCTATCTGTTGACACGCACATACACACACTTGCGCGCGCACGCACGCGCGCACATACACTAACGCACAAAAACACTAAATTTCAAAAAGGTCAAAAATAAAACGAATCACTACATTGGATTGCATTGTGCTTTGTTCAGTTCAGTGGAGTCTGGTATCACTACGTGATCAGGTCAATTGTCGACACTATATTCTAGTTACCTGATGTTGAATATTGATATACAAAAGTTGTAAAATTCAAAAAGGTTGTAAATAAAATGAATTAATGCATTGGTTTGCATTGTGCTTTGTGTAGTTCAGTGGACTTTGATATCACTACGTGATTAGGACAATTGTCAACACTATATTCTAGTTGAGTATTGATATACAACAAATTCATTTCAGGAGACCTTCAAGCTACAAACAGGAAAGTTGAAGTTGTCGAAGGTAGGTTGACAACTTGCATAATAACGTGATAAACATTTCATCAGCAATATTGCAATATAGCAATATAGGTGTAGTGAGCTATGAACCCTTCTTGAGTATTAACTGCCACTGAGGTGAAACCTACATGGACAGTAACTGTGAGAGTTCAGTTGTTGTTTTTTCCTTAGAAATCATGTGATGGTTGATAATTCAGTTGTTATTGTTTTCTTAATACACCTGTGATGGCTGAGAGTTTATTTGCTGTCTTCTTTTGTACCACTGTGACGGTTGAGAATTCAGTTGTTGCCTTCTTTAGTACAACTAGTCACTTTGCCAGGTAGTTGTGTAATAGGAAGTGGTCCATTTGTAGTAGGGGTGACCTTGACTATGACCACTGTAATGAAGTGTTGACGAACGGTGGTGCCCAATGATGGTAGGGGTTGATCGACTGAGTATATTACTTAATGTATGCGCGCAAGTTATTTATGTGAACATCAACGCACCTGCTTCCATTGTAATATCGTATATACCTGTTAACATCGCTGCTTATGCATTTTATCAGTACACCGTGCAAAATAGTTTTTAAAAAATTATGTTGATCGTTAAATGGGTCAACTCACACAACAATTTCGACTTTCTGGGTTGTTGAATGAAGTTCTCCTGAAATAAAAATGCTTACCATCGTGTGTATTAGCATTTATGATCACGTAATGCATGACATGACATGGTGTTTGCTAACACACTTGGAGAACATAAAACATCCACGAGATAGACCTGGCACGCACCTAACGGAATACGTCACAGTCAGATTGACTACATCCTGGTACAGAAACGGTTCCGATCCAGGATCAATACAGCCAAGACAAGGACGTTCACAAGAGCGGACATATGACGTGACCACTACCTGGTGATGATGAACTCTAGAGTACGGCTGAAGAAGACCAACAAGCCCAAGAACACTAGACTCAAGTTAAAGTTGGACAAACTAATAGAGCCTGCTATCTCGGAATCATTCCAAGCAACAATTGACTTGAAGAAAATCTAGAAGCGATGACGATCACCTTTAACGCAGTGATGATAGAAACAGCAAGTGACATCCTAGGGAAGCACCGCCATAAGTCCAAACCAGAAGAAAGGTCACAGAAGAAATTCTTGAAATGTGTTACGCTAGAAGAGATGTGAAGAAAGAAAAGAACACGGAAGAAGGAGCTACAAAGTACAGTGAGATTAGTAAGAAGATCAGGAAGGGAATGGAAAAGGCCAGAGAAGACTGCATAGAAGAACAGTGCACGGAAATTTAAGACTGCCTCGCCAACAACAACAGCAGGAGAGCTTACCAAGTCGTGAAAGAACTGATAAAGCAGGTAAAAGTCAACACCATTCAAGACAAAGAAGGGAAATGTCTCACTGAAGAAAAAGACGTAATCAACAGATGGACGGAGTACTGTTCAGAACTATACGACTTCCAGACCAAAGGAGACCCCAGTGTCCTAGCGAGACAAGAATCGTCAAACGAGGACGACTTTCCAATTCTGCGCAAAGAAGTTGAGACGCCGTAAGATCATTGAAGAATGGGGAATCTGCAGGAAACGACAACATCCCAGCGGAGCTGTTAAAGAAGGGAGGAGAAGCGGTGATAGACATCCTCATCAACATCTGCAACACAATCTGGCAGACTGGAGAGTGGCCAACAACATGCACTCAATCACTGATAATTACTTTTCCCAAGAAAGGAAACCTACAACAATGTCAGAACAATGGAACTACCAGTCTCATTAGCCATGCGAGCAAATTGATTCTGAAAGTCATCTTGAACAGATTAAAACCGTAGACGGGAGACATCATCGCCGAAGAGCAGGCTGGATTTCGCAGTGGAAGAAGCACCACGGAACAAATCTTCAATATCCGTGTTCTGTGTGAGAAATACCAGGAATTATTTCACGTCTTCATAGACTTCAAGAAGGCTTTTGATAGGGTTTGGCATGGCTACAATGAAGAAATATAACGTTGGACGAAAGCTTGTTCACACCATCGAAGAGCTGTACGCAAGAGCCAGCAGTACAATACTCGTGCAAGGTAAATTAGGTGAATGGTTCCACACATCATTTGCAGTCCGTCAAGGATGCCTCTTGTCATCTACACTGTTCAACATATTCCTGGAACGGAATAATGACAGATGTGCTGGAAAACTAGACCGGAACAATTAACATTGGAGGACGCATGATCACCAACCTTTAATTCGCTGATGACATTGACGGGTTGGCTAGAGAGGAAGAAGAACTCGTCAACCTGGTGCACCGACTGGACGAAACATCAGCCAGATATGGAAAGGGAATTAGCGCAGAAAAAAACAAGATAATGACAGCATTAATACAATTAGATCACGCATAACTTCCAATGGACAAGAACTTGAAAGAGTGAAACATTTTTAATATCTTGGGGCTATCATCAGTGACGAGGGATCCAAAACCGAAATCCGTGCAAGGTATGCACAAACATTAACAACATTTGCGAAAGTGAAACCAATTTGGAGAGACAAGAAAAGTCCAAAATGAAGCTCGTACATGCCCTGGTCCTTTCCTTTTTCTTGTATGCATCATGGAACCTCACAGCGAAACTACAAAGTGAAGACCTTTTTTACCAGAGTGAAGAAACACGGTGACTTTTGCTGAAACCCAGGCACTAGCACACAACCGCCAAAACTGGAGCCGACTTGTGCAACGTTCATTGTAGCAGCGCCCCTCCGACCCAGGCGGGTTACGGGATCAGTAACAGTAATGCATGATTACGAATATACTAGCTGCCTGCCACATGCCACTGAAGAGCAAACTGATTATGAAAGACAAGTTTATTGTTAATGTAATTAGTGGGGGCTTTCCTCACAGTGTGCATCATCCTACTAATGAATATTCTGCAGTAGTAACTCTAGTAGTTGACAATGATTAACTTATCACAAGCAACGCAAGCATATTCAGGAAAATCACTAACAAAATGTCCATGTGGAGACCGGTTCGCTTTCATGCACAAGTACAACACTGGGTGATCCGCTAACTGTCACATGCCGCGGATTGGTTCAATAGGTGCATCTCACTGCACTGGAGTAATTCAACCTCCCATGTGGGAATGTGTTCATTACAGTCATGAATATTCATGTTACAATCCAACACTTCTCATCATGGAATTATTGAAACAGGTTTTATTACGCCCAGGCACAGCCTGTCTCCTGCATGCGATATAACACGTCCAGGTGCATGATACACATTATATCAGATAATTGTTTTTGTTGTCCAGAATTAGCTCTGCAGTACACATATGAGCTTGTTTACCGTTCCTGTTCATACACTATTTTATTAATGTCAGTTGAATTCATCAGTGCATTGTGACAATTTAATATGTATGTCTTTCTGCAATATACTGCATTTATCGTATGTTGCCTTTCATCCAGGTCGACTGAAGAAAGTGTTGACAGAAAGATACAGCGATATGGTGCTTGACAGTAAAGAACCTGCTCCGCTGGACGAGGTGTATGTGGAACTCCGCCTTCAGCAATACGAAGCAGAGAATCTCCCAGAGACATTGAATTGCCGCGATGTCGATGTCATGGAGAAACATATGCAAAGTAGTCCAGTGGTGTTGTCGCCGGAGCTGTTTGACAAGTTGAAGGATCGAGTCGCCCCCAAGAAGGTACTGATACGTGGTAAAGCAGGTGTTGGCAAAACGACACTAGTGAGGCGCATTGCCAGTCAATGGGCAGCAGGAAAGTTTTGGAAGGATGAGTTCAGTCATGTCTTTGTGATTACGTTGAGGGAACTGCGTCAGGACAAGGTGTGGACCCTCAGTGAGTTGTTACTTAGCGGACTACCACTGTCTCCTGAAGAGAAAGTGGCAGCCTTTGAGGAAATTAGCCGGAATGCCAGTACCGTCTTGATTTTGGTCGACGGCTTAGACGAGATTCGTAACTTTGACCATCAATCTCAATTTGAGTTTGATTGCAATGCACCCGTTGACCTATCATTGTTGTTGTCAAGTATCATTGGCAACAGCATGATACCCGATACTAGAGTGGTTGTATCTTCCAGGCCAACTTTGCAACTTCCAATGCATTCATTTCAGCGCATTGTTGAATTATATGGCTTCCCGAGAGATAGTATTAATAAGTATGTCAGCATATTCAGTGCAAACGACGAACTGGAGCAGTTCATTATGAAGACCTTTGAAGAAAATAAGAATCTCGTCACGTTCTGTTACATTCCCTTACAATGTTGCTTCGTATGCCATGCTCTTGCTGATATACATAAACAGGGAATGAATGGAGATGTGCCAGTCATCAGGACAATAACACAGTTGTATGTGAGCGCGACCATCAACTCAGCAAAGAAACTTCACCCGAGCTTGAAATACAAAGACACGGATGTCGATGTGGAAGATGTACTCGATGTCATAACGGAACCATTCAGGAAGTATGCTCGCTTGGCCAAAGATTGTGTAATGACCGTTCCACTAAGAATCATCTTTTACAAAGCAGACCTGCGAAATGTTGGTTTACGTGAGGACAATATCTATGATATGCAATGCGGCGTAATGACACAGTCACGTAAGAGGGATAGAAATGTGCCAGCAATGCATAACAGGTGTTGGTCATTCAATCATCTCACCTTACAAGAGTATTTCTCGGCCATCGGTCTGCTTCAGTCGTCAGTTGAAGATATATGGCAACTTCTCCAGGATGAATCTTCAATCCATAAACATGAGGTTGTCATATCTTTCATTGCTGGTCTTACGGGAGACAAGCGGAATGCGCATTATATCAACCAGATATTGCCATCACCATGTGCACTGGAACCCCGCGACCTCGTCGTGAAACTGGCAGAGGTACTGAAAGATGACCCACTTAAAGTTGTTACTATCTTGCATGAAACGCAAGACCCAGATTTGGTGGACATTGTATCATGCGAAATCAAGCCCACACAGGTGTTCCCGACAGAAATGCGAGCACTATCTTGGGTGCTAAGACAAGCCAAGTGCCCTGTTGCAAACCTCAAGTAAGTTGCTTTAGTTCATTCCCAAACATACTATATAATATGTAACATATACTTTTAATTGAACATTGCCAATTACTAACTATATTAGACTAAACTGTGCCACACGAAAATGAACTTTCATATTCTTTTATTCTTTAACAACATATTTGTCGAGGAACCAAAAAATTAAATACCACTTTGGTGTGTTAGAAGTTAGTGTAATAAACACACATCCAACCAACCACGTGGTGCAGATCAAGATGGATTTCCATTGTTTTGACTCTTCAACAGCAAAATTTTTTAATACAACGTGTCCTTGGGGACCTGGTAGATACTCAACTGATTTCAAGTATGTGTTGGACGGCCTAATTTTAGTCTCGGTCCTACTTTTGCATTGCCCTAGATGTTAAACGCAAAGTCAATATATAATAAGAGTTACTGCTTCCACCATGCTTTCTTCCAAGAGTTACTGCTTCCACCATGCTTTCTTCCAAGAGTTACTGCTTCCACCATGCTTTCTTCCAAGAGTTACTGCTTCCACCATGCTTACTTCTAAAGATCCAGTTTACTTGCGCCATTACAAACAATTATCACGAAACAAAACTAGCCATTTGTTCTTGTTATAACAGTTCATTCTGTATACTTATACGTAGCTCTTACACGATGTATGCACCACATTCATATTACCCATGTCTGTATAATTTCTAGCAAACTACATTTAAATAAACAACATATTTGTTGTAGTGACGGTGTTGAACAGATAAAGACATATTTTTCTGGAGATCGTCACTTAATAACATACATATAGCACCTAGATATTTACACTTTGCTCTTCACCATTGTCTGGCGTCTGTGAGCCATCGACACTGTCCAGATCATATTGGCTGCTGGTGTGTTGCGCTGTCCTATGTATGGCGATATCAGGAGTGTGGTGGTGTCATGTGTATGGTCATATCAGTAGCACGGTGGTGTCATGTGCATGGTGATATCACGTGTACGATGGTATCACGTGTATGATTATATCACGATAATGGTGGTGTCATGTATATGGTGATATCAGGAGTAAGATGGTGTCATGTGTATGGTGATATCACGGGTATGTTGATGTCGTGTGTATGGTGATTTCAGGAGTATGGTGGTGTCATGTGAATTGTGATATCAGGAATATGTTAATTTCACGTGTAAAGTGCTGTCAAGTGCACGGCTGTGTCATATGTACAGTGATATTAGGAGTATGACGGTGTCACGTGTATGGTGATATCATCAGTATGGCAGTGTCACTGGCATTGTGATATCAGGAGTATGGTGGTGTCATATGTATGGTGATATCAGGAATATCAGGAATATCTTATTGTCAAGTGCATGGAGTTGTCAAGAATACGGGAATATCAGGTGAAAATCCGGTGTGTGATGATGCCAGGAGTATGATGAGGTAAAGTGTGTGGCAATCCTCAGATATGAGAATATTTATCATTGGTGTACCACTTTCAGCATGCGTGACCGTCGACTAGACACTGACCTTGTCAAGCAACTGAGTGATGGGTTGGTTGAGAACACGTCGATCCAGAGCCTGAAGTAAGAGCTATCATGTGACTGTTACCATCTTCGCAATAATTGCAGCTATCATTTCATCTAGTTGTCCGAAGGACGGATCCCATGATATGTGTTCGCTACTTCTCAAGAAGTGCATGACTTCTGCAGGTTTTTTAAAGTTCAGTAACCCTTACCCGGTCATATATGTCCTTGTTTTGGTTGCCAAGTAACCAGCTCTCTCACCACAAACTTACTTCTAGAACAATGACCTGCACATTTGGCTAGCCTACATCTGATTGTCTATTATGTCATCTATGTCCTTGTTTTGGCTGCCAAGTAACCAGCTCTCTCACCACAAACTTACTTCTAGAACAATGACCTGCACATTTGGCTAGCCTACGTCTGATTGTCTATTATGTCATCTATGTCCTTGTTTTGGTTGCCAAGTAACCAGCTCTCTCACCACAAACTTACTTCTAGAACAATGACCTGCACATTTGGCTAGCCTACGTCTGATTGTCTATTATGTTTTCCATGTGGAATTATCTATTTGTGTTGTTTCGAGTCGAAGGTATGCTGAGTGCTTTACTTTCGTATTTACAAATATGTAAAGAATTAATTAATATAAATAATAGTAAATGCTGCATTTTATCGGTGTGATTCATTTATTGTCATAAAACATTACAATATGGCATATAGTGAGATATGTGATAATATGTTTTTAATCCAGTTTGAGCAGGAACGCCGTATTTGCCAAGGAAGACGCCGGACGGGCCATTGGATCTGCCCTGGCTTCGTTGTCACAACTGCGTGAATTAAAGCACGTATTTTTAATTATTACCACATGTATTACAATATAATAGTTATCGTTCCATTAATTTAATTTACACGTACTGTCTCAAAATATTTGAAAGAAGCGACTTCGTCAGGTATTTTTGTGTGCTTTTGATATTTACATTTACAATACTGCCATGGCTTCGGAATCACAACTGCGTGATTTGATTTGATCATCATCATATATATATATATATATATATATATATATATATATATATATATATATATATATATATATATATATATATATATGTATGTATGTATGAATATATATGTATGAATATATATGTATGAATATATATATATATGTATGAATACATATATATATATACATACATATATATATATATATATATGTATGAATACATATATATATATATATATATATATATATATATATATATATATATATATATATATATATATATATATATATATAATGGTAAATGTTGTGCTGTATGAGCGGTCACTCACTCTCTCTCTCTCTCTCTCTCTCTCTCTATATATATATATATATATATATATATATATATATATATATATATACCTATATATGTATGTATATATATATATATATATATATATATATATATATATAAATGGTAAATGTTGTGCTGTATGAGCGGTCACTCTCAACGGATTGCTCATCAAACCTGACATGTTTAGCCCATATTATATATATATATATATATATATATATATATATATATATATATATATATATATATATATATATATATATCTATATATATATATATATATCTATATATATATATATATATATATATATATATATATATATATATATATATATATATATATATATGATATGGGCTAAACATGTCAGGTTTGATGAGCAATCCGTTGAGAGTATATATATATATATATATATATATATATATATATATATATATATATATATATATATATATATATATATATATATATATATATATATATATATATATATATATATTTATATATATATATATATAAACAATTAATTACGTTACAGGATGGCTGGATGTCGTTTCTCCCTCGAGTCGTGGTGTCACATTATTGAAGGCATCAGTCAAGGATGTCCTCACATGGAGCAAATCGAGTAAGAAAACATTTATTGGCAAAACCATCCTAGCAAATAGTGTGTTCAAATTAATTTCTCAGACTCTGTAATTGAGTTATAAGGTTTTCTATTTAGTGATTTATTAGATAACTTAACGCAATGTGAACACGTCAAGCAAAAAATCTGTATATAGCGAAATCTCAAAATGATCATTCATAACGCGTAATAACAAAATGTTATTTAAATGTTTTTTTTATATACTGAAAACCGTAAACATTTTAATAATCGTTTTTAAAAAGTAGTACAATTTGAATTCGCAAATTTATTCATATTTTATTACAGCTCAGCTTTAATCTGAAAACACATTGTCTTTGTATAATTGATCATGTATTCTGTGAGTATAAAACAAACTGTATTAGCAACTAAAATGACAAGGATATAAAGAACGTTCACAACATTCAGACACAACCATCATTGTTTAGTCATGATCCCTTTAATAGTTATTTTGCTTCTTTACTGCATCATTTTTGCAAAACATTATTTGTATGAACGTCTAGTGCTTTAGAAACTGCAATTAAAAATATTATTTCTGGAACTGTGTAGATCGGCGCTCACTGAGGACCCTGTCGTCAAACAGTGCTACGTTGTATTTAACTAATTAAATGTAGCCAAACTTCAACAAAAAAGTGTGGTTTACATGTCTTGTGGTCAGTGGTCTGCAAACACTCTTTGAAAAATGTGTGACTAATATCACTAAATGTTGCAATGCTTGATAACGTTAAAACATATATTTTAATGAGGCGAGAGATGGTCACACAGTCGTCTGCTAGTTAAGTTTTAATCCAGGAATACGATTTACAGTTTGGACATGAACGCGGTATTTGCCAAAGAAGACGCCGGGCGATCCCTGGGAGCAGCTCTGTCGTCAATGTCACATCTACGTGAATTAGAGTAAGTATTATTTAATCTCACTAGATGCTTTAAAAAGATATTTGTTATTCCATTAATTTACTCATAACGATAGACAAAAATCAAACTATGCCCTTCGTTCATTTGTGGATATTCTGTGTCATGCATGCCACTCACAGTAATACGTTCCGCTTGACTAATGCTCCAACTGGAAGTCGAAAAATTTGCTTTCTCTCCACGGTTCAGCGAAATGTGTTTACACTTCGGACTCAGTGGTCGGGGGGCGCGGTGGTCGTGTGGTAGAGCGTCGGGCTTTCGGTCGAAAGTTGGGCAATTTCATTCACCCCACTTTGCCCGTGTCTTTCGGAAAATACACTAAAAGCTGTTTTTCCCTTCTATCTGATGTCCATGTCAGGGGAAGTAAAAGATAATAAAAAATAGCTGTGCTTCAACTGCGCCTGACTAACAGCTCCCTGTTTACGATCATCAACATGATATTGTATGTCCCGACTTTACAATGTGTCAGCATCAACAACGCCGAAAAGATGAGTTTTTCTACAAATTTGCACATCTAGCCTCCCGGTACTCTTCGAGCGTACTGTTCTACATTGCTGGAGAATGTCATCGGAAGCCACTCGCGCGAACCCCCAGGGTCATTTTTGTCTAGAAAATAATGACCCCCTTCGTATAATTTTGACCCCCATGTAGAAAACACAGTCATGAGTCCAGCGCAATACTTTGCGTTTTAGTTCATAGCGTTGTTGCTACAATAAGCTTTTTATGTCATTTTAGTGGTGTTATTTGTAGTAAAACTTGTTTATGAAATCACAGTGTAATCCGATTATAGATAGAATTGATAGAATCAGTCATTTAGTAGTATCAACATTCAAAGTTTCACTGAACTTAAGACGTGTTTTAATGATAATGACAGAATTGTGTGTTGATCGCCAACGTTCGCCAGACAAGGCACGTGAAGAAGAAATAAAATACTCTTTCTATGCAATGCACAATTTAGGCATGGTTGTTTCCGCTGTTTCTGATATTCAAGAGAGTAATATTTATGAAGAGGGGTCACTATTATCTAGATTTATCTAGATAGATTTTTATTAATTGTAAACACCCCTGATTCTATTTTTAGAGATATGCGGTGTCTAAATAAACTTGATTTGATTTGATTTAGATAATGATGAACGGGGATCGTTATTATCTTGATAATAATGACTGGGGGTAAATATCATGTAAGGATGCATGTTAGATGTGACACCGGCACACTGCTCGTCGCCGTGAATAACAGGCGTTTGGGGTCGAATGGAGAAATCTCGCTTGTCGAAAAGCGTTCGGTAAAACAAGGAATTAATGGTTAGCGAGCGCTACCACCAACACTTCTGCGACGTTGCGTCGGGATGTTGTATAACCTCGACACGACCACTACAGTCAGTGAAAGACGGAACTCAGTAGAACACGTCCCGAATTCGGTGGCGGAATCGACCATCGGTCGGACCGCAATGGAGATGTCAGATGTCAGTGGCCGATGTGAACTGAAACGCGAGCGTAACACGATTATGTATGCTCTACGTTGCAAAGCTCGCAATAAAGCGAGACTAAACAACTTGGCGTCAGATGTCAAACGTCTCCTCGACGGTGCGAAAATGTATCGTGCTGACGATCCATGATCAAGATGTTGGACATGGTATAAGTAAAGCAGCCGAACTGAACGCGCGGTTCACCGAACACATCGGCCGCCAGTTTAACGACCCAACCTTGGAAAGTCTGCCAGCATTCGCAGGTAGACCGTCTCGACTTCAAGGCCCGATCACCGTCGATGAGGTCAAGCGAGCGATCAGCAAATTGAACAGAGGTCTAGCGATCTTCCGACTGTTCAATATCGCCAGCATATTTAGTGATGCGCTAAAACGTCAAAAACCGCTTGAACTAGACAGATGTGTTGATATCGCTACATAAGCCGGGCAAACCTTTCGGCACATTTACGAGCGTACGTCTGATAAATTACAATCGGCACTCCGAAAGACCTTGTCACTCATCGTTCTGCCGAGAATCGCGCTTAATTTTGAACGCTACCTGTCGCCGTTGCAATAGGGATTTCGACGCGGACGTTGCACGGTCGACGTAGTCTTCGGATGCCTTTGGCTGTGGTCGAAAGCGCAGCATCGGTGCGTGTCGGTAGCGTTTCTCGGCGTCCACCAGATTCGCGCCGTCAACTCATCCTTCTCGATATACTGTCGACATACCTCGGCGAGTCAGAACTGCAGATTATCCACTTCCTTCTTGAAGACAAATCATTTGAGCCTTGTCTGTCAACACGTTATTGTCACGAGTTCGCGACTACGATTGGCACGCCGCAATGCGATAGCCTCAGTACGGGGCTGTTCACAGTTTGCCTGGAAGCGGCACTTCGCGACCTCCGATCGCGGCTTCCGACGAGCTCACCAGCCGATGCCAGCTTACCATTCGACGTCGAATACGCGACACTAATTTTTAGCAGTCTGTCACGTTCGTTCCTGATCGAGGTCGAGAGTATTGCGCTATCGTGCTTAGCGGAGTGGTCATCGACGATAAGTGCGACGAAAACAGAACGCACGAGTGTTAACCTGCACGCTGATCGAATCGATGTAGAATGGTCTTAGTCAGCGATTTCTAACCTTTCGCTTATAGTCCCTCGCTTGAATTCTATGGTCCCATGCTCCCAAATACTATATTAAAAAACACAACCTTAACAAAGCTAATATCCCATCCCTAAATCTACGGCCCCTATTCGGGTATGTAGACTACCTTTAAAAAACGCTGCTCTTAATGCATACATATAAACAGCAGTTGACAAATGTTGCATCGTCAGACGTAGATGTGTGTTTTGAAGATTCTTGTAACAAACAAATTGTTGCGTTACAGAATCAGGGCGTGTCATCTCACCCTTGAGTCGTGGTCACACATCATTGACGGCATCTCACGAGGGTGTTCTCACTTGCAGCTTCTCGAGTAAGGACGCGTCAAACATAAAAACACTTGGACATAATAACATTATTATTATTATACGACACATTGTATTTTACCATTTAGCACTGGTTTATACAATTAATGTTTGTAATGGGCTGATGTGTGCAAGTGTATTTATGTTTAGAAGCCTTTTCAACAGGTAACATGAGCATTTATCATAACCAACTCTTTCAAGCATGTTATGCAAAATATCTACTACAGTGTGATGTATAAATAATTAAGAAGAGATTGATTAACAATTGAGATAGAGATAGAGAT